>JAVJGJ010000002.1:6909150-6936432 GCA_035590215.1 Microhierax caerulescens | reverse complement strand
GGACCCTCGTGAGAACCTTAACATAAAGAAATGAAGTAATAAGTGTGCTAATCACTGCTCGAGGGGGTGCCTGAGACCTTCCATTGCTAATGGAGCTTTTTTTGCCCCTTTGGCCACTGAAGTTTAATCTCCTGTCAGGGCAGCATAATTTCTGGTGATTACAGAATTATTATAAAAGTATTAATGAAATTGTCCAGACTGGTTTCCTGCTTATATATGTGTGCCTTACAGTATACCATACCCTAGAAATATGTTGCTGAGATCAAGCCAGAATGAGAAATGACAATCCAAAAGAACAGTGATCAGTCTTCTATATGCAATAAGCTGCATGTAACAGTCTTCACTGTCAAAGGTCACAAGACACTTGGTCAGAGGGCCAAGGAGGACAGGGACCTTCCATGAGAGTTCACAGGAAGGAAATGAAATGGCAGAAGAGATTTGGGGTACCTGCAGTTGGGTCCCAGTATGACTACGCAACATCAGTCTCAATAGCCTCTGCCTGCTCCCCTTCTCTAATAGCAAGGATTCAGGATACCTATCAGACCTTATTCCAACAACACAGCTGTCAGCTCATCAGGCAACCACATCCAAAAGGGAAAAAGCATCTGAAGTGTTCAGGAGCTGCTTACCTTTCTTATAGCAGCCTTTACCATTCTTATAGCAGTATTTTGTACTTCTAAGCCTTACAGGAAATCTGTGAATTATATATAGGACTAGCATCCTGCAATGATTATAGAACATCCTGAATAATTCAGCTGCATTGCTGGTAATCTGGCAATGCTCAATTCTAAGCTGCTGCTTAGACTTGAACAGCTCTAATTTGTTTGAGTTTTTTGGAATGATTAGTTTCTTCCTGCAACAGGTTTTACTAAAAGTTTATGACACACAAAACATTTGAGATGCCGCCAGCAAAATAGCTCCTGCAGCTGAACTGCTTGCCCAGAGCTCATTTCAGAGGATGGGAAGTCATTATGTACCAAAAAACCAAGCACCAGCACATTTCCTTTTCTCTTTGCTTTCCTATTCCTTGCAAATGATGATGGCAGCATTTACTCATACAGAGATCCCAACAAAGGATGTTCCTCATAAGGATGTGACTTAGTGAAAAGGAGAGTAATGGAAGCATATCATTTTATCAGTCCTGTTCCTATAATTGCTGGTCTTCTGAATCTGAAAACTCTCTGTTGGTCTCCAGTGACAAATATAAAAATGAAGGACAAAGGTAGGTGGGTGGGGATTGGATAATAGTATTTCCTAAAGAAAAAATTAAATACAGCAGAACAAAGCTAAATACTCAAAGTTTCAGGGACGTAGTTTTAGTTACTGAAGAAATTGAATGGCATCTCCACAGATTTTACAAACCTTGTCATAAAGACAAAGTCATTCTGATCGAATCGATCCACTCCAAAGATGTTGGAGATAAATCAATCCTCAGAACTCAGATACAGAATCCATTTTCTGTGATTTAAGGATTCATTAAGCATCAAAGACATACTACACTACATGCATCTACACTACAATTATCAGATGCACGCTCTTAGCCAATAACAAATGTGAGATAAATTCGAGTAAACCTTGATGAAAGAGATTTAAGTTAATTACTTTGAGTCCATATTTAGAACAGGCTAAAAGAATGCATGTAGTTTTACTATTATTAATTTATTATAACTCATTAAGTGACAGTAACTCAGTTGTGTATCAGATCTTTAGTGGCTCATCTAATTATGTAAACATGTTTTTAAATGCATAATTATAACTTCTTGCATGTTGCAACTGCACACTTTTAAATTAGCAGTCCTTTTATCTTTCTAAATATCCAAGCGATAGAAAATTATAGCATATTTATGTGAGAGGTTAGATTGTATTTTAATTTTTCTATTTTTCCTGTACAAATACAAATAATTTAAATGACATTTATATGTCTAAGTAAATTCCTTAAAATCCCTTCCCTAAATATCCTTGTGGCTCTGTACCCAAATTAAGTTCTTTTTTCAGCAGTACTGCACAGCCTTCCCAAAGATGGATGCAAGCACAGTGGTTGTTTGTTTCAAGGTTGCTATTAAGAAGGAGCAGTATCAATCCTGTAGGTCAGCACAGGAACTAGTAAAGGAACGCAGCACCTGGACGCAGGGTGTAGTTAGCAATATTTATGCTTACTGGGCTATTCATCCTCTGTGTCCTGCAGTGTATATCTATAATTTCCCAAAACAGATCTGCCATTACACACATCACCCAGTGAGTGCAAACAGAAAGATTTATCAGCACATTAACAAATGTATTCAGGAAGAACAAACAAATACTTCCCTCAGCGAAATTAAAATTAAATATCAGTGGCATGGCTGCCAAATGCTCATCTGCACACTAACTGGTTTGCACTGAGATCAAGGATCAGATACTTTTTCAACAATTTTAAACCTCCTGAGGGCCAACCTATGGAAAGGGGACTCAAGGATGGACTGGCAAGTAAGCAGACAAGAGAATAGAAAAGAAAAAGAAGAAAATAAACGAAGGATCTATTTGTTCTGCAGAACATTTTAAGATACCAGGCACCACTTGCCTAATTACAAGTGACAAAAAAGTGCCAATGAGATTCAGCATTGCCACTGTTGTGAATACCAAGGAAATATACTTAGTTATGTGTGAACTCCAAAAATTCTTTCAAATACTATAGAAAACTATGGTTACAGATCAATTCTCACAAAGACTGACACAGTGGCATAGCATTTGATTTAACCCCAGAGTCTAACCACTTTAGAAACATGAACACCTTTAGGAGCTTTTTCTGAAAGCTTATTCTTACATACACCCAAAAAAAGAAAGTTAAAATTTTCATCCTTCCCAAGCTTATACTATAACTAGGACAGAAGAAGTATCAGGTGTTCTTATCAATCTATATACAATACATTCACAATAATGAACCCTACAGGTCCTACATAAAGGGACTGTGTCCCTCCAGTTTCTCTGTGTGACAGCTCACCAGTAGCTGCTTCTGCTGGAAAAATGATTTTCTTCTAAAACTGCTGTAAAGTGAAATGGTTGTTTCAAATGCAGCAATGCACCACGGGTGCAATTTAACTTACAAAATCCCAGCTCTCTTCATAGACATCTATAAATCTCTGGCCTTTAGACCAGAACTATCATGCATCCCAGCTTGCTAAGCCCTCCTAATTTAATGACACACATTTATTTGGAAATACTGTAGCAGAACAGCTTCAAAAGCATTACTTTAGCATTATTACACTGAGAGAAATTATGGTAGTTTAGGGTCTTCTAGCCTAATTAGATTCCATTTTGTTCAGTCATCCTCAAATGAAACTTCTATTTTCAAAGGATTTTGTGACCAGTCTGCTAATGAAAGAGAATTTATAGTATTTATGGGGCAACAGTATAAATGGAATTTAATAGCCAAGTGCCAGCAGGGAACCGTCTAATCTTTATCGAATGCTGATTAGCAACCAAGGATTTCTGGTGAGATAATGAGTCCTGGACTGGCTTCTATCCAATTTTTGACACTGGCACCAATGTACATCTACTAATTGCTAGAGGAATACATATAATAACTGAACTTCAACTAATTAGTGGAGATTTAGTTAGGTCATTGAAGTTTATATCTTTGAAATTTACAAAAATATCAAAAGTCAGATAATCACCACAGGCACAATGTACACCTCTAGTTTATCCTATGCAAATCAATTATGAGATGAATTTCCAGAACTCCTCAAGAAACTTAGGACTGCAATTAGAATGCATTACAGTATCTTCCTTCAATCCAGACCTAAGAACTAAAAATAGTTCCATGCCAAACTGAATAAGCCCTGCACATCACAGGTACCCAAAAAAGGATCTGCCTGTGAACTTAATCATCAGGTCCTGAAAGTTCAAGTGACCAAACCAAAATCCCAAAATCACCAAATTCAGAGAACTTGAGCATCTAGATCCATTTTTTCTGTCTTCACTAAGATGGCCACCACACTGAAATTTGAGAGATTACACTTGAGACACACTCACTTGCACAGCCAAGCACAGAATTTTATGTGTTTCTAGAACCAAGAGCCCAATTTTTTTTGGCTTTTATATTTGAATGGACTTTTGTCTCCATTCAGCAATCCCCAAAATGTCATTTCCCTAAGTGCTAATACACATTTTAAAATCCCTGACTGCTTATGTAATTGCAAAAAAATACACTAAAAATCTCAAGGTCTGTAAAAATAAGAGTGGCACTGAACAAAATGCAAAAAGCCCCAACACCTAACAAACTAAAAGTACCCAAACACTGCTTTCCTTCTCCTGGTGCATGAGAAACAATGGTTCCACAAGCATCACACTCAATATGTGTGCAGCAGAGGAGAGCTCCAGCTCCCATCTCCCATCAGAAACTCCTGCAACTCCAAAGGTATCCACAAACCTTGATTCACAATGTCTATCAGTGCAATGTTCTTATCACAGTGCTAGGATCCCTCAGCAGTTACATACCTGAATGATAAAACCCAACAATGCAGTGAAAAAAGTTTATCCCCCTTTTCCCATTGTGCCATAAAGCTTAAACATCCTTTTAAGTGAACAAGAGGGATAGTGCCATTAATTAGAATCTGTTAAACAAGTGAGAATAAAAAAGCCAATAATTCACAGTTGCCAGTGGACAGGTGTGACTGATATAGAATAAGACCACTATCAAAGAAATCTGTACAGCATTATGAGCAACACAGACTGAGAGGAATTTCAAAATACTTATTTGACAAAATGAAATTTGGAATGAAAAAATTAAACAATACACGTTCCACCCAGTTAAAAAAATGCACTTTCAAAATACATGTAATTGCTGTTTTGGCTTGGAAAGGGGAAGATGCAGAGTTTATCAACTTACATTAACATTCCAAACCTATTGTATTAATGTCGTAAATATATACACCTTTAATGGGTGGTTACTGATTGTAATTACATCTCAGTGGGTGAAGGAAACAATTACTTCAGATTCAACAGTACAAATCCCCAAAGCGGAAAGGATGCATCTGAGAAATCTCTTGCCATTACTCTCTCAGGTTGTTTTGACCCAATTCAAGATAGCAAAAAACCTTGAGACTGCATAAAATGACAGTCCTGAGCAGTGAGATGGAGAGAAAACACACAAGACACAACAGTGATGTTATCAGTAGATGACCAATGGCATGAACTGACAGCACTTTAATTACTCTGTAAGAATTGCCCATATGGAAGTTTTCCGTTTGTTAATTGCAAAGTACATTGAAGAATAAACTGCACTAGATTCACTGTGGAATGGTGATAGATAAGCACACACTTAGGAAAAAAATCCTGGAGGCTTGCTAATGCCTTGCACGTTTTTCTTATTTGTCTTTCCTTTTGCTTATCTATCATTAATCCAGAAAAAAAGAGGTGAGAAACCAACTAATTAATCTTATGCAGAAGACGGGTAAATAATTTCTTGCTTATTAGCATACAAATCAACATCATGGTTTTCTGGAAGTTTTTCTCTAAAATCCTTTTGGAGCTTCAAAAACTCTGCAAAATCTGTATTGATGGCGTGATCTTCTATGGGCATCCCCTATAAAAAATATTTCAAACTCTGTCTCTCTGAAGTACTTAATGAGGTAAAAAAAAAAAAAAAAAAAAAAAAAGAAAATAGAATTAGTATTCACCTTTATCCAAAAAAAGAAATTAAATTTAGTTGCAGTGATGACCTTCTGCATAGCTCAGAAAATAAACTTTGCTTATGCATCTATGTATTGTAGCCTGCAGCTAACCTAATTTTTTCTAATTAATTTATTTCCCACAAGGACTACAGTGACTAGCAGGTGGTTCTTCACCTTCTTCCAGCTGCAAGACAATGCATACAAGGAGATGTATGTGAGCTATGCTGCTATTCTGGACACCATGGAAGGATTGAACTCCAGGGAGATCCTGCTCTCCTAACTCTGTAATGAATGGGGTTTTTCTTAGGTCCTCAGGAGAAAGGTGTATTTGTCTGTGATTGTTATCTGTTGCCTCTGGGGTTTTCCCTAATTGGAGCATTTTTTAAAGTAGAGTAGTTACCATTAATTGCAGGTAAGGACTGTGGGGCATGAAAACCTTCAAGAAAGGAAGATTTTTATCCTATCTGTTTTCAGTAGCCCTGTCTCTCATTAAGAAAAAAAAAAACCAACAAAACAACAAAAACCCACAACAGAACAACAAACATAGGTACAATGTTGTTTTGCACCAGGCAGATGAATCGGTGTAATATACCACTTGCCAGTTACTCTGCAGAGTGCTGCTTTGGGACTCTTAATGTTGGATAGAATAAGTCAACTATTATGGTCAGAGATAATTATTTCCTTGGAGTACATTGGCCTTGCTCTCTTAAATGCAGATCCCCTGAAACATTTCTCATGGTTGGAGGGTTTGGACAAAATCCACACTAGTTATCTCCTCTATATAATTGAGAATTAGATTTCAAGTGCACAAGAATATTCATTGGTAACACAGGACATCGTCTGAAAACTCTTTTAATTTATCAAGCAGCATAGGGATATAACTGGAGACAGGAGGTGGCAAAAAGTTCATAGCAATGGGTAGCTTCATGGGGTTTCTGGGTTTTTTTGAACTTCTATGACCAGTAAGAAACACCTCTGGTGTAGAAAGATATGCATATAAGACACTGTTTCATAGACTTTTGTCTTTTTACAAAAGGGAAAAGCCAGAATCTGTCTTGAGTGTGTGAAGAGCTTGGATGTCCCCATTACTGAATACCATTCCTATTTATACCCTGTTGGATATTTGCTTAACAAGTCAGAGCTGGCAGGCTGAAAAGCTACTGTAATGTAGCTAGTGCATGTTCAGAAAGTAACATCAGGGATGTAAAATAAGGCTATCAAAGCATTAATTTAAAGGAATTCCAGAATAAAATGAATTTAATTCTGTGTAACAATGTTTAAAGGCTGTATTATGAATTTGTAGTGGACCTAAGGGCACAGGAAAAAATATAAACCCTTTATATTTCTAAGACAGCTTTTCTAATTTAGGTCCAGGATTTCAGTCAGAAACACGAATTTTCACCCCTTCAGTCTGTCCCATTCTATCTGTATCTGGGAATTTGTTTAAGTCCTTTTTAAAACAGAACCTTTCTCTACAGTTCTGATGTAGATTCATTTTCCCATAGAACCTTTGCAGTTTCCTCTTATGCCTAATGCTGAGACCTAAGCGTCCTGGTTTCCCCTACAAAGTCAAATTACAGGTATCTAAAACAAATGGAGAGACTACAGAAGAGCATTCTTTTTTGCATACTTTTTCAGTTTATTTACCATAAATAAGCTCTTGAATAAATTAAGATGTCTCTGACTTCTCAGAGGATGTAAAAAATAAAATAAAATCAAATAAAGGCAGTGAAAAAAAAGCATATAATCATACTTATGACAAAATTAGTAAGAGCTACCAAAGACAGTTGTTTAGTAAAATAATCCCAGTGCAGAAGGCTCAAGACAGATGAAAAGCATACACCACAGCAGAGTATCTCTGCATGCAAAGTAACGTAAGGAAAATAAGACACCAGTCAGTCACTGCAGTCTGATTTTTATCTGGCTTTGATTAATAAAAAAGTTAATTCTATTTCTAAAATGCCTGATGAGCGGTCTCATTCCAGTTGTGCCTATCTGAACTACAATGAAATACACCTTCTGGCACCCAACCTGGAGATCAGAAGTTGTTGGTCACAAGTCACAGTCAGAACATGCTGTATTCTGAAAGGAAGTGACAGCTGTTTCTCACCCGAATCACAATTGGTATATTCCTTTACAGGTAATAAAGACAATTTGGAACATACATAGTAAAAATGCTTTTCAGCAGCAGCAGCACGTGCTGTTCATGTGTTACTAAGGTAGGGAAATGTTGGCAATGTACTGGAGAAATGTTGCAGAAAAGTCTCAAGATTAATTTTGAAGTAGTGGACCTTTCTAGAGTAGCTTTGGGTATAACTATACCTACTGTATTTTCAAGACCAGTATTTCTAAACATTTGCTATTGGATTTGGAATCTTCCAAAGCAAGTGGAGAATGCAAAATTCAGAGATGTAACCTGGTACGTGCCTTTAATGTTTATTCTGTCTACAGGTGATTTGGTATACCCTATCCGCTTGGCTTGCTTAAACTACCAAGGAGATCTTGGCAAAAGCCATTATGATTACTCAAGTCCAAAACTCAAATGTCAGGATAAGCTTCTTAGAATATGAATGCTTACTAGACAGCTCCATTTCTGGTTTCTTATTCTTCCAAACTTTCTTTTTCTTTAAAAAATATTTTGCTATTTTAAAAAGCATGGGGTTACATTAATTTACTGTAATTGAACACAGATATAGAATATTGATTTGCACAGACTAATTGGACGCTGCCCATCCATTTACATGAATAAATGTCTAACAGGCACATAAAATTACAGCAACTGTGCTTGAATATTGGACACTCAATTCAGTTCAACCAGGCTTCTGATGTGATGGAAAACAAGGCTTTGGACTGTAAATTTAAGTTTCCTCAAAATCTATTTTGCCTTGCTTTATTACCATTGACAAACCGTCTTTGTTTATAACACTCACTGAATAATACAAAGGCCTGATACATATTATACTTGAGATAGGTAAACTACATGATAAATGGAATTCATTTTTCTCATGTTGTTAATATAAAGACTAATAATGTATTGCTATTTCAAATAAGCTGCTGTGTTCTCTAAGTCTTTGACCATATATCCTTTGCACAGAGGTTATTTATTATTTCTATTGCACCACTGGTGTACATAGCTTCTTACAATTACTGATTATATGACAGGAGAAAGATTTCAGTCAATCACAGCCAAGAAGAAAAAAGTAATTTTCCCATCTCTGCTGATAGCTTTATTAGCATCAGGCTAAATTCATTCCTAGGTAACATCGATTCCAGTGGAACTACAAACAGAATGAATTATGTGCTCACACTCCATTTATTTTTCTGCCCTTTTACAGTTAGCCACCACAGCTTATCTCTTCTATGCCCTGAAGATGGACAGTCCAATTTTTAGGGTGCCTTATTTAAGGAATGGAAGACCTCAGTTCATTTCACTTTGCACTGCATTACTTCAGTCAACAACCCTTTCAGACCTCTGCCTCAGTATCAATAAGCTAAAAAGCACCTTTTCTGCTCTGCATCCACTGCATATATTTCAGTTATTTCCATTAGGTGAAACAGCCTCAAAAGGATGTCTTTACTCCCAGAGTTCCCAAAAGCCTGCTAGAAGGGCATTCTCGGCCATATGGGAGATCTGGATTCAAGGCCCTGCTACAAATCAGGCTGAGTCTTCTAGATCATAGAAGAGTGAATGATTTACAGTAGGCTTTTGGGATTATTGAGGTGTACATTCACCAAATATTACAGTCAGCTGCTTTGCCTGCAAAGTTCCAAGACAAAGCCCTGAAAACAGCTATAGGCTGACTAACAGACAGAAAAGAAACACTGGTTTGAAAATCCTATGGGGATTATTTGTGAATTATTTCTTTTGAAAGGTTGACAGTTTCAACAGTTAAAAGATACATGCTTCCTTACTTGCATCTAAGCTTAATGAGGTTATTGCTGCAGAGAATCATGTGTTTTGGGATCCCAGCAGTGCTTCAGTGTTTTACCCAGATCTGAAAGTCATAGCTAGATGCTTTCATAGAAATCTGAGACTTCACTGAAGTATAAGAGCAACTGTATTTGTAGATTGGAGTCATGGTTTTATTTTAACAACTTACTACAAAGGCTCTTGGTTTCCTATCCTCAAATAACAAGCAACCTCCAGAAATTACTAAATAACAAAGATATCTAGGAGACAAAATCTGTTTCTTTGGTCTGGTCGGAAGAGCAAAGGTCCTTTCCTTTAATTAAGTCTAATACCTGTTAATTTGTAGTCATTTCAGGTTAATTGCTACTTACATTTGGAATTTCTTACCTATTATTTGGCTTCATGAACTGCTTACAGCAAGCTTAGAAAACTGGATCTGGGTCAGTGAGAGAGAAATTTGCTGCTCTTAACAGCACGTTTTAGAATAGAGAACACAAAATCTAGTTCAGTTAGGATTTGCCTTCTAAAGGTATGTTGTCTATCCAGCTCTTTCAGTAAGGGACATTCAGCACCCCTTCTTGAACAGCAAAGTACATCAGTATCTTTCTTACTTCACTTGATTAATGTAAATGATTTGCCTGCAGCAATCAGACTCTGTTTGCCAGGATAGTCATTATACAGTGACAGAGATTAGTGAGGTACTTAATCAAAACCAGCAGTGATTGATACTCTGTCAGTTTTGGTCTTTAATCAGTGAAGCTTTCATCCAATCATCAGCCATTAAAGAGTCTCATTTATCTGATTACTTTTGGAGTATTGGACTTAAAAAGAAATATGTAAAGGTAAGCTATAGCTTTCTTGTGACATTATCCAGATATATGACTGCTTTTTCAACTTTCTGTGGTGGGAAAAAACCCACACATATCACCATTTATACAGGATGGTTTGCTCAGATGGTTGGGATGAGGACAGGAAAGTTTTCAGTTCAGCTATAGAGCACCAGTAGAATTTAGCCTCTGATCAACAATGACCACAACTCATTTTCATTTTATAGCTCTTTGGAGGTCTACTGTAAATGAGCTGGTGGTCTCAGTCCGGTTCCTAGAAAGCAGCAAAGTTGCCAATAAATTTGTCACTTTTCATTTTTTCTCATAATGGCTAACCTATATTACAAGATGGAGAAACCAACGAAATAACTGAAATTTCTTACAGAAGGTATATATAATTTAATATGTGACACAGCATGAGCCAGCTCCTGGATGTAACTTCCTCTGCACATTAGCAACATGCCTAATCACTACAAAATGAAAGATGTGTTTCACAGTGTGTACCATGAAACTACATAAATCCCAAACAATTCTTCATGAGCTTTAAGAATCTCTCAGCTTTGATGAAGTATGGTATAAATAAAGCCTAAATTGGACTGTCAGGTAGTGCAGAGTTATTAAGGAGAAAGAACTTAATGCCCAATTTTGATGTATGGCAAGGTGCAAAAACAGCTTGTGATAATTATACAGTTGAGCTAGATCCCCTAACATATAGAAAGATAAATAAAATCAAAATAAAGTTGTGAGATGCCACTTCCTCCTTATAGTCACACTGTAATGGAACAGAAAGACAAAAGCCGTCAATTAAATAGCTGCAAGTCTAAAAGGTACTAAAAAGACAGGATATAGACTGACCAAACTCAATCACAGAAGTAGGAAAAATATTATTGTTTCACATTCTCAGAATAGTGCGTTCTTTAAAACACATGCCATTATGTGAAATTAGGACAATGGTACATTTACTCAGGGAATGTCCAAGCAATATTGTTATCTACGAGAATATGTACCTTTCACAAGTGGAAACACATGATCGATTCCAAGTATTTAGCTAGAAAAATTGATTCCTAAAAAATATATCCCTTATGCATATGATTGGTGTAATCGCATAATAGTAAATGAATTTACACAGGTGGAAAAATCAAGAGTATTCTGGAAAGCCTGGACATTCATATTAACTATCACTCAAATCTCACCAAATTAAGGTCATTGGAATAATTTCTCAAAGCAGCTGCTTCAGCTATATACCCAGATACAACAATAATTTGGCTGAGAGAGTAGTCTATTAAATACATATCATGCTCTTATTTTTGGCTCTGTGTTAATGTGTTAGTGTAGAAGAGGTGCATGGGTAAAAAAGCATGTATGTGTGGTAGATAAATCTGGCAGTTTGGAGATTATAATCTTGAATATTGGTATTCCATAAATTACGGAATTTATTCACACCAGTTCTATTTCCATTGCTGGGATAGAAGAGGTGCTTATGTTTAGAAATGAAAGCTTGATTTTTCTATTACTACAATCCTTCAAAACAATTAATATAAATGACTCTGGAAAAAATCCATAGTTTAAATTTTATTTTAAAGTTCAAAAAGGGTATACTGACTGTACATTTTCCTGACATCTGGAACTAAAACCAGGCATGGTGACAAGAGTAACTGTAGCAATTTGCAATGGGACAGTTAAGCCACACAGTACTACTATGCTGGGTTGAATTTTAATTGAGATAATAAAAACGACTAGTGACTGAACCTTATTTTCTCCTAGAAACAAAATTGACAGAACTCAAGTTTGCTTCCCAGATATGAGATCTCTGATTCACTGAACACCAGAGCAAGTTGGGAGAAACTCGAATGAAGCTGGCAGCATAGTTATGCTATAACAAGACTGGAAATCAGAACTTGATGGTCAGGAATAAAATGCTGAAGTCAATAGCTTTATACAAACTACAGACCCGTCCCAAATCTTACTCATCTAAATGAAAACAAACTCCCTACTTCATACTGGTAGGTGGCAGAAGACTATAAAGCTTTTCTGGCTTTCTGCTTTCCCCAGATATGCTGGGGGACTTGAGACAGTTTTGTAGGCAGTATATTAGGAGTTTACAGTTGCCAGCCATCTATTCCCAGGTAAACCTCATATTTCCTGTGTTGTCAGACTAGCCCAAGCACTGTATTCTGTAAAGATCTGCATCTCCTTCAACAGACTCATTTAGTAATGGTCTACTACTACTAATGGTCTGCACTGTTACTCATCAATTCCTCGTTTTCTTGCCAAGGCTCAAATGAGACACACGCTGTGACAGACTCAAAATGAAACACACAGAATTATTATGCGTGTAAGAAACTAAAAAGCAGGGGGATACAGCTTTCTTTCATGTAAAGAAATCCTTTGTATAATCTCAGTCTTAGGATTTCTTTCCCAGATTTCTTAACAATACCTAGCAGTTGTACAGAACTTTTCCATCAGTAGACCTCAAATTGCTTTACAATGGAGGTCAGTGTCATTACAGCACTGGTCAAAGCAGAATCTCAGGGGAACATGCCAATTTCCACTGACTTCTGCTTCAGAATCATTTAACATTGGAACACTGCATTTGATGTTTTCATTTCAAAGAAACTTTCCTTGCTGCTCCCACACACACACTCCCATTACAAGCTTTCTGTATTTTGCTTCTTCTCCTTGAGGTAAGAGTTCATACTCTCTTGTTAATCACCCTGGGTAAACGAACTCAACAATATGATTTACTTTGAATAGGCTGTCCCTAAATTTTAATGGTCTATCATGCTTCCTAGCATGTCAAGTTACCCACCTTCCTCATGCTGTTCTGGCTACAGCCTGAAGTATGCAAAAAACCCAACAATGTTTATGGTAACGGCATTGAATGTTCAGATTCCTAGATCATATAAACTCTTTCTCACATTATTTACATTGCAAATGCATCCCAAAGATCACAATGTAACCGCCCTTGACATCTTACTGCATTGCACAGATAATTTAGTTAACGCATTTTCTACTTTGTTTAAATTATGTTGTAATTTATCATAATTATTTCTTGCATTATTCTTAAAGGATTGTTTCTCAAATTGTTGCTACATATAAAGAACACAAGAATCATACAGAGACACATTCTCCAGTATTACAATACATGACACTCAACAACTGAGGAAAACTAGAATCTGAACAAGCTGTTGCCTCAGTAAAAGAACACTTAGTTGTCATCAGGAGACGCTGTAATATACACGGTTAAAAATAGGGTTAGCAAATTTTCCCCTCAGCCATCCAAATACACTGGCATTTATTATTATTGGCACAAAAATTAGGGTTACTTTCTTTATGACTCTCATTTACATTTATGTAGTTTCAGCGAACGATTCTGAAAGAGTAAAAGATTCATAACATTCAAACAACTGGTTACTAGCATATAGACTGGATGAATCATCTGCACTGGGGCCTGCTCTCAGTTGAGCTGCTACAGTTTTATAAATAGTAGCAATAACCATAACAAAATAAATCGACTTCAGCAAACAATGTGACTGTATGCTCAAATTCCTTTTTACCGAGGAACTATACAACTAGTACCGAATCCTTAAAAAGTTTGCTTTAAAACTGGCGGTGAAATTTCCATTGGTTTCCAAAATTAGGTTACTTTTAACTGGTTTTGAAAATTCTGTTCTTATACATACCCTTCAATACAGTTTTATTAGAGACTTAAAGTATCTTGGTAAATGAGTAAGACTGCACGATGGGACTGCATATAATAACAGGACACTGAATCCTGTGGGTTTCTGACAGTCTTATGTTTGTATTCATTGAGGACAATGAGAGCATCACAGCTATCACAGCTAGCTTTTGAGACACTGACTCCAGCTTGTCCTGCCATAGATGGAATGTTCTTAATTTTGAAAAAAGGGAAAAAAAGACAGTCAGAGTTTCTGAAGTCACAAAATGGCATGGAAGTCAACATTTCATTTCACATTTGTTTGCTTTCAAGTGCCACCACATGGCCACAGGCAACATGTTAAAAGTCTTTGCAAATGGCCACACACTATGTAAGCCTGCCTCAATGATAATTTCCTTCTTCAGCCAAAGGTGACATAACTGCATTGCTAATCCTAAAGACAGACACGTTTACAAATTTCAGATAAGAGTATCACTGGACAGAGAAATTAATTGGTTCTAGCACTTGATGTACGAATGAGGTAGCACTGGATCTCATTAACACTCTCTGCTAAAACAGTGTAAGAAATTTAACCTGATATAAAGAGTATAGATTTCACTAAGTTTATGGAATTTTACTGAATGAAATCAGGTTTGCACTAACTATGGAATTTCCAGGTATTTGCTCAAAAATTACAATAATATGTTTTTGTTTTTTTAAAAGAGCAATTATGTCTGCAGATTTTTTCCATGACTTGCAGTTTGAAAGGCGTTTCAAAGGAAATACAGGTGTATTAATCCGTGGTTTCTGACATCAATTGTTCATTACATTCTGTTGAATTGTTACCCAACTGCTAAACCAAAGGTACAGGTTTCATACAATATGCAATTCTGCAAAGGAAGCCAACTTAGATCACGATCTCCTCCCCACCTCCTCTTGATTCAGAAGCTATCTTTCAGTCTTTATACCTTATTTTAAAAGCACTTCTCCCAGCCTATTTTACTAGATATGAAATGTTAGATCTCAAAGGCAGAGTAAATTTTCTGGAATTTCTAAGAGGATAGATTTTAATCAAATGGCACATCCCTCAGGATATGATCGCAAGTGTTCTTTTAAGTGGAAGAAATAAAATATAACATCTGCTAAGCTTCTTGTGACTGGTTTCTAACTTTCATGGGTCTGGTAGAAAAGAAATGAAAAAATACTAAATTAATGGAAAAACACCCCATGAGTTCAAATGCCAGCAACTCATGGCCATCACAGACAATGCAGTATTAAATTGTGCTCTCCTAAAAGAGGCTGTTGTGCTTAACACCATAATGGGTTCCTAATAAAAGAATGGGGAAAGACTTTTTCATGGTTCCATATGAATGTAAATAGTAATCCAGTAATTATTTTTTTTCATTCACAAATATATGATATTTTTTGATTTGAGATTGCTCAAATCTGAACAAAAGCAATACAAGTCTTCCAGAAATATCTCCTGAATCTCAGTAAAGATTTTCAGTGCTAACGAAGGATTCTCACTGTAGCCTAAAGGAAAAAAAAAAGGCACAAACTACAATCCCTGACCATCACAAAATACTGCTGTATGTTACTACCACTATAAAGTATTAACTTCACTGAGGAAATAATGTACGTTTCTGCACAGCTGGAACTTTAGTTTTATTGATTGTTCCTCTAGATGCTAAGTAAGTCTAAAACTTACTGTGGAAAACATCTCAAGATAACATATTGGGAACTTCAAAATATATGCATAGAAGAATGATCCTTTATTGGTTGATAATGTCTTGCATCTTTTTTTTTTTTTTTGTCTTTTTAAATAGATGGATACCAGAATTCAAAATGTGACCATTATACAAAGAAGAAATTTCAGCTTGATTTCAAAGTAGGTGAGCTCAGGGTGGAAGTATGCTAATACAAATACAGAGTCAGAGATTAGGGCTGTTCATTGTAGAGACCAAAAGTATCTACCAGGCCTTACACAGATGGACTACCAGACTTAAAACACATTTCTTAAAATACCTTAAAGTTATGCTTTTTTAAAAAAATGCGATCACTTTAGAGGGTAAAACGATGTAGCACCAAGTAAGTATAGCAGATATTTAGAAGAACATTTTCAAATATGTATAAAAGAGTAACAAGGTATTTTCATAGCTAGCTTCAAAACTGGCACCCGTATGTTTGACAGCGCACAGTGAGGTACACATTTCCTTAGAACTAAGGAAAAAGCTCTAAAAGTGTTTGATGTAAGTTAGGAAGGATCTTCCTGGTACAGAAACTTCAGGACATCCTGAAGGCAGAGTGCTTATCACTGAGAAATTCTACGTACATATATAATTTAGGAAAGACCACTGACAAATTGCTGTAATTTTTATTCCTACATGTGGCAATCCAAAACGGCAATGAAACTAAAGTTTCTTTAGCCTCCCTAGGCTGCTACTTGAGTGCTGCACTGTAAATACTTAACCATTTGATGTATCAAGGCACGCAGAAAGGCAAGGAAAGTACAAAGCTCAGAATAACTTTTCCCCCACTCTACACAATTATTTGGAAAACTGGAACACACAATTTTGTATATAAAAAAATATATATGCCTATTAATGCTGATCTCAACCAGAACTATGCGTCTTATGAACAGAAAACTATGTTCTTCTGCTAACAAACTGCCTATAGCTTTTCCTAATTCTGAATGCTTTCCTCCAGTAAGTTACTTGTGCTTTTATTGTAGAATAGTTAAGACACGATACCTTTTTTACTAAAGTCACTGGATGGTCATAGGATTATAGGATAATTTAGGTTGGAAAAGACTTCATTTAGTTCAACCTCTTTCTCCTAGCTGAGACAGCTATGAGGTCAAAACAGATTGCTCAGGACTTTATGCCATCTTTTGTGCCTGACTTTAATAAAGCAGTCTCAAAAATTAAGGATAAATGGTGAGATGGGAAGTATTCTCAAAAGAAATAGTTTGAGTTTGTAGCAATCTCAAAGCAAAGGATTCTGGATTTAAATAATTATGACTAGCAAGGGCTAGTGTAACATCCGTAGATGTGATCAGATCATGTTTGTTGAATAGGTTGAGTAAGGTAAAGAAATAGAGGAAAATACTCATTTGTCGAGTGAGTTCTTAGGTTTACCTGTGAGGTCTGTGAAGCAACTAGATAAGATCTCTGTTCATTTACTAATCTGAGAAGGACACTCTAAGCTGTTACTATTATTCAACTAAACAAAGGCTTCTTAGCTGAGATTTTGAGAAGCGATTATAAGAGCAAGAGGTGACTGGATAAACGAAGAGCAGAAGCCAGATATGTATATATAGTCACACTGACAGAATTTTGATTTGCTAGTGACAATCATCATCTACGTCAAAGATTATGGGGATGTTAGGCAAAATAAGTGATGACCTATGATCACAAGAGATAGACTATAGCACATTCAGTGAGGGAAGCCAGACTTTTCTCTGGAATTCTCACTTCTATATTACAGCTGACATCTAGACATAAATGTGCTAGGGAGATGCAACCAAAGACCATTCTCTGATAGCTCTGGGATTTAAAAATGAACATTGAGCTGATAAAGAAACCAGACAAAAGTTTGGAGGAAACAATGGCTAGATTGAGAGGTAGTAATAACGAACTATAATCAAAGAATAAAAGCACTGCACAATTTCAGAATACTGCTGACATTAAAGGTCCTTAAAGACCAATACAAGTGGTGTGAATAGTTTAATATCTAAGGGATGCAAAGAGTCCAAATGAACCATAACATTTATTTCACACACACTGCAGAAGAATCATCATCTCCATGCTGAGATGATTAACTGAAAATCTCATAAAGTTGAACAACAAACTGCCACAAACAGGAGTATTTTGACTTTCTGGACACAACCCAAACACTTCCAGGGTCAAATTTTTATATTTAGCAGCAGTCTATGATGAGAACAGATTGAATGTTAACATAAATCTCCTTTATATCACCAGCCCCCTGTAAAAGGGAGCTAGTGTAAACGAGAATCATATACTTTAAATCAAAGGAACAACAGACTAAGCAAAATAACTTCAGTCACATCTCAGTGAAATGTGAATGAAAATGTGAGCACAGTAATTAGGGTCTCCATTTTGAAAATTAACACTCAGTTAAAGAAAAGTCAGGACTATAGGAAAAGCACTGCAACTGTCACAAAGCAATTTTGCCCCAGAAAGTAAATTATGTGGGAAATACTTAAACAAAGCAGGAAAAGTGGGGGGAAAAATTGAGTGAGAGCCCTAGGCTTATATAAGTCCTAGGCTTGTATATCCCACAACCAACAGTAAATACACTAACATTAAAAAAAGGTCGACATTTATGAATGACCATTTGCAAAGACTAACCAAGCTTATGAAAAAGGCTTTGGGGAACAATAAAATATTCAACAGTGAGAAGTCTGAAAGGACAACAAAATGAAGATGAAAACACACTCATGATAGGAAAGGCTAAGGTAGAAATTAAAGGATAATTACACACTGTTTAGAAAACTACTAGGATATTTTCCTGCCATTTAAATAATGAGATGTCAGTAAAAAAGAAAACTGACTCTTAAAAGTCTGAGTAATTTACTGAGAGTACAGGATGATTCTGTTCAAATAATTACTTATCTACACTTGCAAAAAATGTTATGTTGAAAACTGCCAAATAGATATCTCTCCCAAAGAAACAAACCTGAATTATAAAGGAGATTATCAAGAAAGACACATCCCAATACTCACATCTGGCTCTAATGCATACAGCAAAAAGCTTCATGTGCCAAGCAGAGGTGCACTTTGTCCTTTGCTGCTGGGAACTGATTATAGCCTCCTTCATGTAATATAGCATGGCATCTGAGCAACAGTATTTATAACAGCCTCCAGGAGAAGTTAAGAAGTCATTATGACAACAGGCTGTGAGAGTGCAGTACGTTCTATTCCTATCTCTTCCCTCTCTCTACTTTCTTGACAGATAAAATTAATGCAATTCATTCCATATCATTCCTTCTCACCTCATTTGCTATTTCTGCATGCCAGTGGAATTCCCAACTGTCTAGGAGAAGAAAGTTCAGGCAGCTTCATCAGATTCTAGTTGCCAGTTTGTAAAATTATTAAGATTGTGTGTCCAAGTCCTAATTCTAAAGGAAGTTGCAGGGGCAGGAGGTATTGATTTTCAAGTGTTCACATATTAATCTTCCTTCTTTGAGGGAGAGAAAGCACCAGTGTGGAGAAATAAAAATATATCTTTGTTGATAGCATACTGGTTGTACCCATTTCTAGAGCATCCAGCCAAGACAATGCATATTTCCAGGGCTGAATGACATTCCAGGTGTAATGGAATAATCACATCTCTACCACAAAATACCTTCTTATTTTTGTTTTAGTTTGTCGTATAGGCAAGTAAGTTATATAGGTAGAAATGTTGACATAATTTTCCACACATTTTTACCTAACCCTATTCGTGGCAGTACCTATTTACCTTAAAGTGTGTTACGAGAACTACTTTGTCTACATTTGTAAGGCACTTTGGAAGAGAGAATGCAATATCCACACAAGAAAAATCACTGCAGAGGAATTTTTTAAAGGCTTTTAAATGTGAGCAGTGTTAAATCACAAATTGCCTCTGTTAATTGCCTAAAGCATGTATATTCAAGGAAGGTACATCAGTTCTGCTACAGTTCTTATACCTGACCTACACTTTTACTTATGCCACTGGTATACAGACCATGTCCCCTAAATATTTAATTAAAAGCACAGCCATTCTATCATATTGATCTCCTTCCTTCCAGTTTAAATTATTCCAGTCTTAGATAAGATGTAACCCTGGAATAATACATGATCACAGGTTTTGATCAGGTGCTGTGCAATGTATCTTAACCCCTTACAGAAATGAACTGAACCAGTCTGTAAATCTGCCATGCCTTTGGGTGTAAGAAAAAACTGAAAAGAACAGAAGAGCAATATAAACAAATCTCAATTACTTAGCACTTACTACAATGCTTTTTAGCTATAAATAGGAATAATACATGACAACTTTGGGAAGAAGTGGATTACCAGCCATCTCAGTAATACCCAAAAGGCAACACAATCTCTGACCATCATTTATTAAAAATGAGGGTAGCTAAAGGGAAATTTCATCCACAACAAGGTTAGCACAGTTTTTGCTCCTTCAGCAAAAGGAAGTTCGCTATTGATTTTTCGAGTGGCCTGAGTACCTACAGATCACAGAGGTCTAGCCTGAATCACAGTGATAAGGTCTGGGACAGAAGTGGACCAGAAGCTATTTCCACACCAAGCTCATTAACCACAAGAAGCGTATTAAAGCCATTGACTTCAGTGAAATTGCATCAGTGTAAATTAGAAGTGCAACAGCTCAAACAAGTCAGGCCACCAGATGGCAGATCATTAATAGTTTAAAGCTGAGTTTGGGGTCTAGTCATTATTTCACATTCCAAAGTTTCATGAATATTAAAAGCAATGACTTCATATAATAAAGCAACACTGACTGGCTTTATAGAAGAATGGACTGTTTTGGTCAGAAAACCTTGGATTTTTGAAATAAATCTATATATTTTTAAAAAGCCTCCTGACTGCAATGTCTTCTATGCAAAATCTATGAAACACATACAGGTTTACAACTACCTGTAACTGCCGTTTCTTAGCTGATATTTGGCCATGCTGCAACCATAATAAATTTGAGAAGAGACTAAGAAAAAAGACCTAATCAAAAAGCTTTGTTAAGCCTTCATAGTGAAAAATGAGGCTGAGAAAGTGAAGCGAAGCTATATATATTTGGTACAGAGCAGATACAATGGCGGTATATCCTCCCTGCTGTCTGTCATTAACAGATACCCAACTAGTTATATTTAATGTGCTAGGGCTCTTATATTTCTTTATCACCTTACTGCTTTATTATTGGGCAAGATATTTAGCATGTGTAAACTGGAATAGCTTCATTTAATTTAATGGGGCTATAGCAACAGATGCAGGCCAGGCTTCCAGTTCTTATTTGTTGAATAGATTAGTAGCTTTGTTTTCTATAGTGCATTGTGAGAAAAACTTCAATTAAAAAATTCTTCTCCATGGCAGCTAGGCAAACTACAGTACCAGGCACAGTGTGTCATCATTACTACTGGATGACCAAATAGACTTTGGAGGTTCTAATCTCCCAACAGCAAGAAAGTTTCTATGACCCTTGAAGTCCTGAAGTTTTATTTGTGTCAACAGGAACCATTTTTGTTTATCAAGGTCTAATAATGATATTTGGATTTTGGATTTTTGATGGCTCAAATAGGGCTTTCACATAGCAGACAAAGGAAAACTGTATGGTAGTTAATATGAAATTTATTTCAATTCATAGGAGCAAGTCATGCCAGAATTTGGGATCTGATGCTTTCTTTTCAGTACTTTTAAAAAGAAAACAGAGTTGCTGCTCCCTAAACTCTAAACTATAGCCATCAGTTTCAGTGAGTCACTACTCTCCAGGAACTGAGGCAGCAGCAGCAAGACTTACACAGCATACACACCCATAAGCAGTAGTGTTACAGGGGCTTATTCTCAGAGCATCCTTTCCTTTGTTGTTAAAAGCATAGGTATAAATACTGAAATACTGTAAAGACCCCTACCTCTGACTTTCACCAACACACGTGTTTCTTTCCTCTATGTTTCAGTTTCTCCACCTGTAACATGAGGATAATGCTTATCTACCACACCCAGAACTTCTGAAGTGACAGCAATCAGCCAAAATTCCAAATTAAAATATATTAATGCAATTCAAAGACTGCAATGCAATATGTAACAGTATTGCATTATATAATCATATATACAATAACTTGTATTGGTGGCTGTTGGCCTAAATCTGTTCATCTCAAAAATCTAGAACATCTGTTTTGAGTCCTTCAAAAGATAGATGGTCATGTTAGAGAAAATGAGGCAGGAAGATTAGAGACTAAACCATTACTATTTCACAAGCTCTTCTGAGTTTTTGTGCAAAGTCTGTATTGCCTACTGAAACAAGAGAAGACTACCTTTATACAAAATATAAATGAAAGAAGTTGCTAGAATTAGTGTTGAATAGTCAGATCCCTCTCTCAGTTACAACTGTGCATTGAAACTGACACAGCTGTACCACGAAGTGGTTAAATAGAAGGGGGTTTTTGAGAGATAACAGTGGTTATTTCTCTTTTCTACTGTTTCTTTCTTTTTCTTGACATTCCCTTTTATCAGAATGTCCAAAGAGGGAATGGATTATCTGAATCTACTCCAAGAGAGCTGGGGGTGTCCTGTGTTTGTAACCACAATATACTGTGCACATACATACATACAACAATCTTACTTATTTAGGTATCAGAGGATTTTCATCAGCCTTCACCACAGCTGATGTTCTAGGCTGCACTATGGAAGACAGATTTCATGAAAAGTACTTATAATGGTGCCTAAGAACAGTGGTGATCATTTTGCTCAAAAGCTCAAAATAAAAAGACCATTGAGCAACCTTTCACTGATGCAGAATTTATTTTTTTCCAGAAAGCTTTTAAGACTTCTGTTATATAACTGAATCATAGCCAATCTTAGATAATGAATACACTGTAGAGTTGTATTTTTTTTTTGTGAGCAGCTGAGTTCATCTAGATATACAATATATGTTATATGTACCATGTACAGATTTGCCCTTGTGATGACATAACTCAAACCTAGAAATTAAAGAGTCCAGGAAAAGCATGTAATAAATTAATGAAACTTAATAAAAAAGTATATTTTTGGCTAGATTTTTCTTTGTATTTTAATATAACTAATTTACTACGTTCAGTTGAATGTTAGAATATATTTTTTAAGCACTGACATATACACTCTCTGCAGTTCTGGAGACAAGGCTTTCCAGACTTGCTCTCCCACTCCATTTGAACACCAGGACTGAAATAGCAGCAGGAGATTTACAAAATCCTGACATGCCAGGCAATGAAGTAACTCTTTTCCTTGCTCCTTGGGGAAATCCAGTGGGATTAAAAGGAAAATAATTGACCATGTTCTTATTAGGCTGGCAAGCATGAATCTCTGGAATGGGATCAGACGTTGGCTGTCAAGGCTTCAGTGAAGTTGTATAATACTCCAAAACTATACAGCTGTCTCCAGGAAGGATAATGCAGTATGAAACTGGTTTTCAAAACAAAAAGCCCGCAATTTAAAATCAGGATCTGACGTAAATCCAACAGGCTTATGTTGGGTGTTACATGAGGGATAGAACTGGCCTCATTACCTTAACAGTAAAGTGGATTGCTCATTTTAAAACAGCTAGCATAATTTGTACTGAAGAGCACATGGTCCATAGTTGATTAATTATAAAATAGTTAAAACTGTGCCTTTCATGTTAAAAATAAAATCTTGATTTGGTTAATGTTTTCAGCTATGTCATTAATTATCACCCCCATTTCAGACTGGAAAACAGTTCTTAAAAAAGCAAGCTAGCTTCAAACAAATCTAAACTGAACTTATTGCACAGGATTTCAGTCATAGCCAGTTTTATTCTCATTCCTAATTAGGTATAAAGGAACAAACAGGTTCCGTTCCTTCATTAGTGTTTTGAAATCCACAAAAACACTGAAGCAGCTTGTTAGCATAGCGATATAACATATTCATTATATGTCATCTGAAGTATTGCAAAATTTGCATCAGTTGTCATGAAGATAGATTGATATTAGATAGGATTCATTACATTTTTACACCATTCTAGCCAGTAGTGTCCCTGCTTTCAGGCTAAGTAAAGAGCTATTTCCACAACAACTACAGAACAATTCATTTCTATCCTTCCAGAATATACAACATCATTACCTCAGTGCCAAAACAACCTTCTGATGGAAGGCCCTTCTAGATGATAAATTGTACATTCAAGAAATGTAGTTTAGAAGACTATAACTCCAAAATTGTACTCACTTGTATTCCTAACCTGTATGTGTGGATAAGCTGATGAGTTTCAATTTTAGTAACTATATTTTACTACTGGATGTACATGTCTATTATGCAAATACTTTCAATAACAGTGCACAGATACCTTGTACGTTCAGCTGCAATCAACTAATCAGGTACGTTTGCATTCCCATATTTAGTTGCACCCACAGTCATGGGGAATGTACATACAACTTAAAATCATACTCTTCTGCATGTATTTGCCAAGTTTTAAAGAACGTAGCCAAAATTGTGGAGTCTAGCATAACCTAAAAACTTGGCCAACCATACATACAGCTATACTTAAAAACTGCACAAACACTTCTGAATACCAATTACCACAATCAAACATTTGTGAAACTGCATGCTGCATGTGCAACTGAACCTACAGGAGTGATGAGCGCTACCCATCTGATCAGCTATGTTCTTTCATGTTTCAGATTTCCTGAATACATATGTACCCAAAGATAAATTATAAAAATCTAATCAAAAATTTATAAATCCCCCACTATTTAAGACTCTCTAAAGAGTAACAAATGGTGATAAAACAGAGGTTCATCAACATTTCCATTAGGAAGTATATTGCTCAAATGTCTAACAGTAATTAAACCCATAAAAACTGCTTTAGTTATTTATTTGCATTTTTACTGGTCTCTAATACAAGCACACCATTCAAGACCCTAGGTGCCCATGGCAGTGTTTTGAAGAAAGTAATAAAAGATAATAATACCTAGCTCTTATACAGTGTTTTCACTAGTAGACCTTAAAGTGTTTTACAAAGGAACTAAGTCTCTTTACAGTCTTTAGTTGCAGCAAGTGAAAATCATGTCTATTCATGTGTATTCATATTTTGTGTCTAACAGTGGTGCACTAACCAGATATGTTATGATTATCTTAGAGACAGCTTAGTTTAAAATTACACCTACTCCAGTTTATTACACTCCTCAGAATTTGTTTTCCTGAAGACTGGAAGAAATTGTGAAAAATGTTTGCATGTTTCAGGACTGTCAAGTGTAATACATGATGTGTTCATATTCCTGGAGGCTTATAAAAGTTAACATTCAGATCTCCATCCCCAGATTGTCTTTCCTTGGTGCCAGGTAAGAAAACAACATGAGCCTCTCTTGCCTACAGTACAGAAACAATAATAATTAAACCTCTTTAATGGATGCACTGTTTTAAAATTTCAGCACCTTTATAGTTCAGCTAATTTCCCTACTCAGAGACCTTGTGGTTGAGATTTATGCATTAAACAAGAACTGTGATCACAACACAGTAACAGTTTTTGAAATGTAACTAAATTAGCTTCATGGAAGAGAAAACAAATTATTCAAAGAGGACAAGATGTTCAGTAGTTGTCAAGTAGTATTCCAAATTTAGAGAAATAGCAAATGCACTTTGGGTCCTCATCTATTTTTACTTATCTGTATGTTTGCCTTGTCTCACTCAAATGTATACACAGTTTGAATTACATCTCCATCTGTTGAGAACTATGGGATATTGAAAACAGTGCTTTCATGATGATTGAATGATCTAATCCAGATCTCAGCTAAAGACCATCATAATTACTCAGGAAACTTAACTCCCAAGTTTCTTCAACCACGTTAGGCTTTGGTTCACCTCCTCTCATTTAGAAGATAAATTAATCATGGAATTTCCCTTGCCTCAGATTAGGCTGAGGGCCACAGTACATCAACCATGTTATATCAGTTAGTCTTATATGCACCTGTACTTTCCTCCACAACAATAATTTTGATAATAATAGAGCCCTTTTTCAAACAACAAATTATTAATGAGTAGAAAGCAACCATGTCTTACGAACAGTGAAAAATGCTAGACTACAAAAATGCTAAACACCTAACTTTCCTCTTATGCTTACCAGTACCAACCTACCAGGCTAAACGATTCCTACAGAAACTACTACAGACTATCTTCCATGAAGTGCACTCTGCAAGTGGTGACCATGACACCTCCTCATCTTTCCATTTTTTTTCCTCTTAAGACAACCAATTATTTTACATCTTTAGAATCTCTTGCTTCCTGGGCAAAGGCCTCAAAAATCACACAGAGACATGATTGCCTCTTCTGGCAATCCATTTTTACCTCCCAGGTATTTTTCTTCATGAATCCAATGTAAGGTTTAGAGCAGCAAAATTCCATCCATGAATGTCTACCACGGACCCTGGCTCCATACTCATACCGGGGTTGCTGTCAAGCATCTCATGCTTCCTACCTCCCCTGTGTTTTGAGAAAACTTCCCACCTCCTTCATGTTTCAACTCTCTCCCATGTACACTTCTCTCCTCTCCCACAACTCCCCCTCCTCCCAACCTCAGACACTCTCAACTCATTCTGAAATGTCCTACCACCCACTCATACTCCTATCCTCCCCCTTTTACAATAGCAGAGACCAAACTTTTATGACTTTTCCCCCTTTTACAGCACCTCCCCATCTATCTGTTTTCAACTGCCTCCTCTTTTTAATTACCTTTTGCTGCTCAGTGTACCAAAATGCAGCAAAAGACCTATATATACTAGATGACTCCATGTACTCTGACACACATAGTGCACCTCAAAAGATAGCCCAGGCTGTCTGGCTCATTCAGAGCTCATCATTTCCATCATGCAGCTGTTCTGTTAGTGTGGATGTACACCTTGGCTGTTCGGCCACCCGCCTGGCCAGTCAAACATTTGGTTGTGGTATTGCCTGTCAGTCCTCAGGTGAACCAAATAATGCTGGCTGCCTCTGAACTGTTAATATGCCAAAGAAACTGTCCTGCAAAGCACATGCTGCACAAGTCTGTCACAGAGCCTCAATCAATAACATATCAATATTTCTAGGTTTTTACACAGCCTCATCTGTGGCATTCATAACATTGTTACATTTCAGCTCCCCTTCTGTCACAATCGTATGTGACATATTACATTTTATTTTAAAATATGTACATGCCCTAACTTTGCTTGAGAATTCTAAAAAGGATCTTTGCAAAGCCACAGAACATATGTTTGCTTCTACTAATTGATATAAACTGTTTTCCCTTTTAGAGAGCTCTGTTCAAAATAACTCCAAAATAATTGGATTTAAACCACAAAACAAACTGTTTCAAGGTGGAATGGTTGACAACAGTGTGCTGATTGATCAGCCCATTACAAAGGAGGGATCCAGAGGGATCTAATCTAGTGATGGCAGCTGTTGCTCTGTCAAGATGTGACTAAAGCATGATGCTGTAGACAGGAACCTAAGAAGCATGCTTTAGTCACATCTTGACAGAGCAACATGTATGTATCACTGGAAA
>JAVJGJ010000002.1:6846219-6905363 GCA_035590215.1 Microhierax caerulescens | reverse complement strand
ACAGTAGATTAATAGAGTATTCAAAATATATCTCTACCAATGCAAAACTGTCATGTCATTAATCTTATTCATAGCAGCCTATCTGAAGAGAACACGCAGAGTGGTTTTAAAGAAGTGAGCTTTTGTCCTATAACTCTACCACAGTGTAGATAAAGCAGGTGGAAAGAATTTGATTCATCTGGGAGAAACAGCCCAATCCCACTATTTTTGATAAACGCATACATAAACACACACACAGATTCTATGTGCATATTTTTATAGCAGTAACAACACAGGAAATTCAAGTCACCAACAGTATTACAGTAAACCAGCTATCGGCTGTTTAATCTTTTGGACGTGTATTTTCAGGAAATCAATTCAAGTAACAAATTGCCAGACAACTTTGTTAAAAGATAAATATTTAAATACTTTGACAGTAAGCTCTTCCCCACATTCACATCCCATCCATTGCTGTTAAAGCAGAGTAAGAAATGTTCTGGCAGATATGAACCTGGAGGTATAAACTAAGTGCTAATTTTGTCCTTCCTCTACTATGTTTTGTTTGCACTGTGGTGGAAATACATTATAATGAACCATATCCATAATATAGAAGATAAAATCTACTGGAAGGAAAGCAGAAGTTTGCAAAGTGATATTCCTCCATCAGTGTTTTTGCACAGGTCAAAGCACACCAAAGCAACTAGGTCGGTGTGACTTTTAATTGTACGTTGTGAAAACTGTGTGAAATATTTGGTGATATTCTCCCCCTACATGCTTGACTAGCAACCTTAAATTACATATTGGACTTGCTAGTTAATGGTCCTCTGTAACATTCTAAGTAGTGACTTAAAAAAACAGTAAGGTGTCACATAGTCCAAGGACTAGAAGCCTCTAACAGTCACTGTAAATAAAAATATTAAGTAAGGGAGAACTGACAGGTGATGGACATCTTGTTATTAATTTTAGTGTTACAGATGTCTGTGATGTTTTTCCAATATTGCTTTATCACAAACTCACATTTTTATTTCAATTTATGATGTTCTGCTCCTCAGCACTTACAGATGACAAAGGTGTTCTGGATTTGACTTCAGAACAAAACCTTCAGAGCTTTTATTTCTCTGTATTTTACTTTTGAATTGAAATTCCAATTTTGCATTAGGCCTTTAACTGGACATTTCTCGACATATATATATATATATATACACACACCTGTGTGGATGCTTTGCATTACCACAGCGAGACCTTTTGGTCTAAGGAAAATGCTCACAAAAATACTCCACACATAGGATGAAGTACATTGAAATTCTGAAATTCGGCTTTGTAAGACTCAGTTGTATGTAGAATGTCAACCAGAGCTCTCCAAACTCAATGGAAGCACTATGACGAGTCAAGTATGTGTCAGAATGCTTCTAACGAGTCTCTGCAGATACAAAGGTCTTACATGATACACATGGATAGCATCTGTGCTACTTCACCAAGAACTTCACTTTGATAATGTTTCTATGGCAAACATATGTGATAGTTTTACAATAACTCATGAGCTAGAAGTTTTAAGTGTGATTCACAGAAAGAATGTATAGTGCTACAAAGACATCAAAATAATGTAACCAGTCAACAAATATGGAATTTGTTAAGTCTACCGCGTCCCTTTATCTTCACCCAGATGAATGCTTATTGAGGTGAAAAAAGGAGGAACCTGAGGCACAAACAGCATAATACATTTCTTTTACGATTCAAAGGTAAAGAAGAAAGCAAACAGGCAGGCTTAAGATAACCAATAAAAGTACCTGCCATTTTATAAGGAAAATTATATTGGAAAAATGTACTCTCTAACTATCATGCAGAAGAGAGGAAACTGTAAAATCTCAGCTTTATCATGGAGTAAAGAAATCATGAACATTTTTGCTTTTTGAAGATAAAGGTCTTCAGTGTTTTAATACTATTATCCTCACCTCCACCACAACTCTGTAGTGCAAATACACTTTGTATGTGTGTTTGTATGGTCAAAGCCTGGCTTGGTTTTGTTATTACTACTATAATACGCCTCACTGGAATAATGACATGACAAAACTTCCTGGAAAGTGAACTCTTAAATTAATGCTGAACTGAAGAAACACATCAGCAACAGAAGTGAAAGAGTTACTGGAAAAAATTACTTGGAGTTTCTGTATTTCTTTAGCTTAAAAAATATATCAGTTGGAGGAACTACACCTTCAGTCTGGCCAGAATAAATAATGCAAAATATTGTTCTATGCTCATGATGCTACTGGTATAATTTCTGCATATTAAGTTACCTTTGTATTTAATTGATAATGAAAAAATAGAAGTACCATCTGATAGGTAAGTCTTACTTACCTGTGATGATTTAATTGCAAATTCCTGTAAATGAGATTAAGTCATGCTTTTTAAAAAAACTGACATATGATTGACGTGATCAGAATTTAATGGTATGCTTTTGTAGAGAGCAATCCTGACCAACAGGGGAAGAAAATTCCATAATTTTTTTTGTTGAGAAATGTGAAAAATCTATTCTGCAAATGCTTTTGTGTAGGAGCTACTGATTATAATATTTATTTATAGGACAAGAAACAGGATTCTAAGCCTAAAGTAAAATTCATACTGTGTACGTCTATGTGTCCATCAGCCATTAAATTTTTAAAGCTAAATATTTTCATAATTTAAATAAATTTTTGTTACACCAAAACAACAATTCTACTTTATTTGCATTAAATTAATGTAGATTCATGGCCAAATTCACCACTGCTATAATGAAACACAGCATTCTTAAAGGGTACAATGAAAAGCACCATAAGTGTAGTGTGATTTGCACATTCCTTTGGTGTTGATTAAAATCTCACAAAAGCACTCTGAGGTCCACAGTTTTTAGCATTTAATGTGTCACTGCCAAAATATTAATCCTGATTTCATGATGACTCATTGTGAACAAAGATTTTTATTAAAACCATGTGGTGAATAACATAGAATAATACAACAGCACCAAAAAGTCTCATCAAGGAAAAAAGAATATGATCCAGATTTTCAAAAGCAAGTATAAAAAACGTGCTTATGCACACACATTATGTACATTTTTGAAATGTTGGCTCTGAAAAATAAAAATTACATTTTAAAATAGTATTCAATTCTATAGTTCATGGCATAAATTGAGGAAATATCTTAGACAATAGATCCATAGGCAGGAACCTTTCTCCAACTTCGCCTACAAAAACTCAGGGACAAGCTTCAAAAACTGATTGTTTAAAACACAGTATCCTAAAGCTACACATATAAATAACTGCACTATTTTTCACTCTAATAAACATGAAAGTTATTAACATAGTCACTGGAAACTCCTTGTGGTGTTTTCCCTCCATTAAGCTAAGGCCAGCTATTTAATTTAGCCTGAAAATGGGCATTATTCACATTAGTAAGTATTCCTTACTGAGAATTCTGACCCTCAAACCCTGTCAGTCAATTTAATCAGCCCAAGTAGAGAAGATACATCACTGAAAAATAGGTTGTACTGGTAGAAACAGCAATGGCAAACATAATGAAAAGTACAATTGTCAAGTATATCACTATACACAGCATGCCACCATACATACATCTTGTCACCTCTGAAAATATTCATAAAGTATAACTACTGTGCAAAACCACTGAGCTAACCAATTGTCAATATTAAGTCCTGTATTTTCTGGGTTTTGTAGACTTACAATTGTGAGTAGTAATTAATTTTTTATTCCCAAAACAATTGTTTCTGCTCTGAAAATAATTGTCTGAAACAATGAACAGGCATTTCTGTAGTTTGAGTTGATGATAAGAAATAGCAAACATCTGTTTGCCAGTATTGCAAAGTGTAAGCTTCTCAAAAACCTGCCTATTTGGGAAGTGTCAGGTAACTAAATGCAGCTACCAGCTTCCTCAGTAATACCAGCATAAAGAAATAATTTGATACAGTTTAGCTCAGTTTTGCTATGTATTTTTTATCTTTTTTAATGTGCTTAGATATATTAACCTAGTGTGCTACACATCTACCACGTTTTTCCAAAAATGTCTGCCTTAATCTCCTGTGGAATTTCTGCATGAGAGAAAGCATGAGGTTATACCGAATCTCTGTAAATACGATTTTTTCAAGACACAACAGGATGTGCTGGGTAAGCAGAACAGTTTCACAGAAGATACAAGAAAAGGATTATCCCACCTTTTGAAGTGTTTCACGTAGGTGAAAAGGACAGAAGGGTCTTGTAGGCATGAAGGAGTAATTCAAAGCCACAAGGATTGACATTCAGGTCAATAATCCTGTCTACAACTGAAACTTTCTGGTAATGCTAAGTATTTCCTAGAACAAGAACCCTTAAAACTCATTATCGTCAGCAAGACACACTGGCATGATTTTAATCTTGGCCTGTAGCTATTGTCTATTGGTTGTATTTAAACTCCTTAATAGAGAATATGAACACATTCTGATATATAAATATCCAAAGAAACTCAAACACAACAAATTATTCAGAACTTTCACACCTAAACTATATAAAAAATTGCTCTATAACGTTTTCTTAGTTCTTTCAGTGTCATTTACCAACTTAACTAAGGAAACCTGAAAGGAGGTAGCTAGGCAATGTATTTGCCCATCTGGAGCCCCAGGGAGTTCATGACAGTTATGACTTCACGTCATATCAAATTTTAAATTTGAGGTGCTTACCATACCAATAGCTTAATTGTACTTCAAAGCTGCAATAGCTTTTTACTATGAGACAAACTGAGCAGCTTTCCATGATCATGGCAAGTGATAATTTCCTCATCTACCATATTTCACATATATTGCAGACCACTAACATAAAATCCAGGAGATCTGTCTTGAAGTTTCCATTTACTACAAGACATGGTATTAAATTTATTCATAATACTGAAAATCTTTACACATAATAAAATCTACAACAGCAAAATACTGCACTGGTATAATGCAGTACTTTTGAAAATAACAAGAATGTGGAAAGACTGAAATCAGGTAGCACTGCTTTTTAGACTAACCAAGCGTGCAAATAAGGGCTTATGTATATGTAATTGCAGTAGAACACACACTGGAATGACTCGCACCCCTGCCTTGCTCACATGTCAGCCACTCATAGGTATTTGATTCCAAATATTACACATCTATAATACAGGCAAGGCCAAGAGGTACAATTCTGTGGAGGAGAATGGTTGTTCCTCTCTTACAAGGCAGGTAAAATCAACTTAAACAGTTCTACAGAGAATACAAAATGCTTCTGAATCTTCCTTTACACTGCTTTATCTATAGAATTTTACTAGAGGATTGAATACACTGAAAAGATTCCAGCTTTCACTATGTGATTGTTTAATATAGTATTTGGATGAAATGAGTGTATTTTAAAGCCTAGAGCTCTCTCTACATGCTTGTGCAACTACTCAGCAAAGTTTCACACTGTGTCTGTAAGAACCAGACAGAACACAGCTCAATTGCAGTGTAAACAATGTAGGAGAAAAAACACACACTATGCCTATGGTACATTTTTTTTAATCCTGTACTTTTTTCTGAGTGGCCATAGCAAATCACTGACTACTTGGGAATAAGATCTACCTGCACATGCACATAACACAAACATCATCTAAAGTTGACTATCTACAAAAATGCCTGGTTCTGTGTGTGTTAATTCTGAGTAGTGTTTTCATTAACTGACAATACTTACTACATTTTCTTAATTGCAAACAAAAGAAAGCTATTTAATATGTATAGTGACAGGAATATTAATCTGCAGATTTTTGTGTTTGGCATTTTGAACCAATCTTTCTCAAACTATCTCTCTTGTAAGAAATAATCCTGATGGCCAATGCTCCACAGATATTCAATAACTGCAGATGATGGGGTTTAGGTTGGGTTTGTTCTTCGGTTATCCTTTCTCTGGGGACGTCTTACTATTTAGCCACTTGGGTTTCCACTAGGGTAATGAGAAAGAATACTTACTGGGACAGATAACTTGTCTAACAGTTACATTAATTGCACTTTAATCAGATGGTGTGCAGTACTACCCATCTTTCATAATTTACCTGCCTCCTCCTTTCTAAGTATCTGCCTATGCCACCAATTTGAATGGCATTTGTCATTCTGGATCCTTTGCTGCTTCATATTTTCCTAGCTTTCCTTCCTCTCATTGACATTAATTTTAGTGCTATGCACTTCATGTTTTCCTGGTGTCTATAATGGAGCTTCCTTCAAAAATATTTTTTCTTGGCATATTTTCCTGTCTTTGAGTCCAGATGGAATTTGCTGAGAGTTTATCTCATTAGGAAGTATTTTTAATTAGGAAAAAAAAAATATTTTTTCCTCATCTTATTATTTTTATATCTTCTTTAATTAAGAAGTAAGGCATGAAAAGATTAAATACACTATATTAAAATGAAGATGTATTATCCTACAGCATTAACGTTCTCGTGGTCTATAGGGTAGGAGAGTGGGAAGACCCTTCTGATAGAGAAATTTAAACCTGGCACCAGGGGACACATGCACACTCCTTGGCATTTAATTAAAAATGTCATTGGAAAGCTGCTGAATAACTTCCATGTTAAACAATTAAGCCTAAATAGTGACTCAGGCTTCTCTAGATCGTTCATTAGAAGAAGCTGTCAGTGTTTAGGTACAATACACTCATAACGTTAATGTCAGCTGCAAAGTAATGTTACCGGTATTCAGAATTATACACAAATTATGTATCAGAACACTACTGAAAAGTTAATTTTGTGGAAGCCACTTAATCTAGAATTGAAACATAGTTATGTTGCTGGGCTGCCCAGGAGAAAGTGTACATAATGAAAGAGTAAAGAGAAAAAAAAAATGAGAACAAGTTTATTAATAAAATAGCAATACAGGTGCTTAAACAGTGCTTCAGTGCCTAGACTATAAATCTCTTGGCATCAATTTATGAACTTAGTTTTTCTGACATAATCTCCAGAAGATACTAAGTCCATGTAGGACAGGAATACATTTGATCTTTAATAAAGAAAGTTGAAGCACTCACTGATGGAGACAGGTAAAGAAGGAAGAGTATAGCCATAACTGGTTAGCTCTGCTGGAGAAATACTGCATATGGTCACTCCTCATAAGCAGGGGCAGGGGACAACGGCAATGATGGAACTGGCTGGCTATGTTAATAACATGCAACATTCTACAAAAATTAGAAATTGGGTTTCAGCTTAGTTTTCTGTGTAAAACATTTTATATGCATATTTATACGTCTATATAGGCAAAGTATTTCTCTGACATGAAATCTCATCCTAAGGTTTTGAATTTTATCACAAAGTACAAGAACAGGCCTCCTTTTTTTTTTCCTGTTTCTTCCTGAGATTGATGTAATTTCTGACTAGAAAACTATATTATAAAATATTTTAAGGTTAATTTTGGGGATATTGCCTGCTTTTGGAAAGGGATCATGTCTAACATGGCTTGTTTATGGCAATGAATGACTTAAATTATTCAAATAATTTTTTGGGTACTTCATAGAATAACAAGCTCAAAAAAGCCCATTCTTCCTGCATTCCAAATCAATTTCTTCACAGAAAGCAATTACATATAAAACAACTGATTCACACTTAAAGAGCACTAAATTAACTTTTACCACTGAGGAAAAAGTCCCGTATGTCACTGTGGACAGTTCAATGAAAACCTTCTGTTTGCCATAGAAAATCCATCAGAAAGAGCAAAGGTGTTTAGAAAACCAGCAGGAATTGACTGAACAATCACCCCCAACCTAGTACTTCTGTATCAGCAAGTGGCATACTCTGATCTGGAATGCTGTGGTCAGATATGGCCCCACGATCTTGAAAAGGACACAACAAAAAAAATGCAAAGGTTTTAAGAAGAGTGAAGTGCTGCCTAAAGGACTACTGAGACTTGTGTGAGAACAAACAGATGAGAGCAAGATTGCTTTGCTCAGAGGATTTTAAAGAAGAGAGGGAAGGAGGGGATTGCAAGAGCAATTTGAGAGCATAGTGGCTACCACCTCTGGGAACCCCATGGATCACCAACTTTCCATGGTGTCAGAAATGGCTGAGGACATGCAGATACTCCTGGACTGTGGCATTCCTTGCTGTTCATTTCTCTGTGCTCTCAAGGTGAGCAGAGAAAATATTTTCCCTGTTATTTTCTTCAAATGCTCTTTCTAGCTCACATTCCTCCTTCAGCTTGTTAATTACTGCTTTTATTTCATTGACTTCAGGTTTTTTTTGGTTTTGACTTGGCTCCACAGTACTATCCATCTGCTCAGTTTCAACTTTACTGCCTATAGCAGCAAAACCTCAGCTCTAATAAAATAACCACAGTCTTTGAGTATGTGAACATAATAAATACATTAAGCACTTCAAATGCAATTTATCTGTGAAAAATAAGAAAAAAGAAACAGATTCCCAAATGAAAAATCAGAGCTTTCCCCAAAAGGTGATTATTTTTCAGTCCTTTCACTGGGCCACATTCTCAGGTGGTTTAAGTATGTTCAAACCCTTTTACTTAGATTTATATTAATTCCCAGCACCAAAAGATATAATCTTACTCATACAGAAATTAAATCAGATGCAGACAGTTATATGTATGTACATATGTACACAATCAGATTTACATTCAACAAATGCAACACCACATCTAAACACATTAACTTCTGTTAGACTGGAAGTTAACACATAATCTAGAAACCACAAGTTTTAAAGACGTTCCAAAGGACCTTCTTTGCTTTCACAGTATACAGGGAGGAACAGTTCTATATGCATGATTCTGTATCTAGTAATAATTCTATACATGAAATTACTATCACACCTAATTACAGGGACACATGGAGTGTTGTGCTATGCATATCAATGGCAAACTGCTGTGAGGAAATGCCATCACTTCCACAAAATGACTGTTTCCTCATGTGATTTCCTCCTAAATTTAGACTAGAATACTCCCAGTTGGAAGGGGCCTCCCTACAATGATCCTCTGGTCCAATTGCCCAACCACTTGAGGTCCAACAAAAATTAAAACATACTATTAAGGGCATTATCCAAATACCTTTGTAACACTGACAAGCATGAGACATCAATCACGTCTCTATTCCAGTGTTTAACGACTTCTTGGTAAAGAAATGTTTCCTAATATTTCCATGGAAAAAAGCTTGAATTTTGCAATGGTATCCACAACATTTCTAAAACTGACTACATCCATTTTATTAGTGTTTAGGAGATAATTTTTCTTATTTTTCCTTTGTTTCTCAGATAGTATAGCTATGCAGTATCTCCTCTACTTCTTGGTCTGATATTTAGCCTTGTAATAATAAAAAACAGACCACTTAGAAGAAGAAATCAGTGGACAATCGGTAGAATACATTTAATTTGCACAATGTACTGTTTCAAATATGATAAGCTCTGTAAAAGAAAAAAGATACTCCAAAATGAAATGCAAAAGACAGAGAAATATATAGCCTCCATTAGAACATGCATTCTGTGTCAATGCCTGCCTTCCGGCAAATCAATAAACAATAAAACTGACTTAAATAAAAAAAAAAAAAAAAAAAAAAAGAGAGAGAGAGAGATTTGCCGTACCTATCTGTGAGAGAGAGAGAGAGAGAGATATGGAGAGGATCCATGCAGTTTCAGGTCCAGGTGTCATTCTGCTGCTTCACACTCACATAAATTACCACTGACCTAACTCACATTTACTGCTGAAAAGTTATTAAGACTGCAGGTGAACTTCCTCCTACAAATGAAGATCGAAGCTCTAGTATGACTTTGATCAGAAGTCATGTCTTTTCTTTCTATATCCAGCTATTCCATCCTCAATCCCACATAATTTTAATGAATTGTGCAGAATTTCTTCTCCCAGAGAACCTGTAAACACTCAGTAAGAATTTTTGATGAGATGTTGCTCTTCCCCACTTCCCCATTTTATTGAAAAAAAAAACAAAACCAAACCCTAGGATTTAATAAACCTAATGAAAAAGGTGCAACAAGTTTGAAGTTTCACTGAAGATTATTAGTACTAGTTTTGTACAGTCCCTGCTCCCACATTAAGGTGGTCTGGGTTACCATGAGAATCATTTAGTCCTATCTTCTTTAGTACAAGAAAACACCATTGTTCTGAGGAAAAGAACAATACAGAAGATGAGTGAGATATAATGAGTGAGCTGAGAAAACACTGAAAGCAAACTAAAAGCCAAAAGGATCCCTATTGTCATTTCAGGGAAGTTAATGGAATAAGAAGGATAAATCTGAGACTTGGAATCAATGTACAGATGGATGAAAAGGTTCTACATTAAACAAAAATTGTATTGCCTGAACCAAACACTAAGAAGTTATGCAACAGGTTTCTGTAGGATTGAAAGCTGCCTTCTGTTGGTTTCCTGTTTTCATTTGACCCTTTATAAGAGCTATTCAGGACCTGTCATTGTCAATGTAAAAAGCAATTCTAAGCACAAAGCTTTGACTGTATGAGCAGATGGCAACCTTATCCCTGAATGTTAGTTCACCAGGCCGTATGCAGCAGGCTTTCACATTAAAATTTAATCAAGATGACCATACAGATGTAGAACAAAGTGGTTTCAAACAGACACAAAGCAAACAAGGAATGTGCCTAAACTGGGCAGGTTTGAATGGCTGAAAACAAAATAGCTTGTGACTTATACTTAGTAGTCTTTTTCAATTGTAGAACTAAAGAAAAATTCCTTCTGGCAGTTTAATATATATAGCACTAGCAATATCACATTCTCAGTTTATAGAAACATCAATTTTTTCTTATTCTCTCTGGCATTCTTCAGATGATAGTATTAAGCTACGTATTGATACATCCTGCAAATCCTGAAGACTAGGAAATTCTCACTCTAGCTTTTCAGAATAAATCTTCTGAAAAACTAATCAAAACAAATTTAAAGAAGAAAACTGGCTACTTGGCCATAAGGTCCACCAGCTAGAGAGACACAAGGTGAGCTGGCAAGCATACTACTCACCTTATGAGATCAGATCAACATAAGTACATTCACTCTGTAACAGAGTTCACCAAAAGGCACAGTTCTTAGGCGGTACAGTGCTACATTACACAGATGGCTCCTCCATCATATGTATCAGAACACACACACACAGAGGCATAGACATATTTCCTATATATATGTCCCAACAAATGGGTAGGTGGAACACAGATCTACCTGCCTCCTTGCCAATCACCAGATACAGCAAGATGGGTATTTCAGGCAAAAGCACTGAACTGTATACAATTAACCATGAGCAAGTACCTTCACATACTGATAATAGACAGGATCATCACACAAAATAACCTTGGAGAACTGAAGAAATAATTAAGAAAAGCAATGAAAATTAAAAAAGACCTTAGCTACAGACAACGTGTAGGACAGATTGACTGCACAACGAAAAGAAAGGTTAGGAGGCATCTGTTTATAAAGGACGTGGGGTTTAAAGTGAAGTATCAGCCAACATACATTAAACATGTCATGCTTTTGCAAAAAAAGTAACCATAGTACTGGGTTGCCTAAAGACTACTACTACCTGCAAGACAGGCAAAATAATTATTGTGGGCTATTCAGCACTGCTACGGAATACAACATTGAATTTGCCCACAAGATATGAAGAAACATGTGAACAATCTGGGGAGAATGGAGAAGAGAACAATGACCAGAACACACAACCTATAAGAATAGACTGAAAGGAATTGTCTTCAGTCTTAGGAGACCAAGAGGAAACACGGTAAACAGCTTTTAAAATCACTTTAGAGACTATTCTAACAGTAAGCAAAGTGAATCAATGGGACAGATCATGAAGTGGACGTTGCAAGGACTCTTAAGTGCAGGTCAAGCAAACATGTTGCAAAGGACAGTTTTTCCTGGTTTTGAATTCAGGGAATGTTCTGATGATCTCGATGTCCCTTCTGCCACTGTTTGACTAGTATGCAAGCTAGAGAGTCACTGGGTCAGTTTAAATTAAATGACAATCTCATGAATCAACTGCAATTTTACTGAAGTTGAATCTTTTTTTTCTTTTTTCTCCCTCTATTTTTTTATGCTTGACTAACCCAGTTTTGGAACCAGCATAAGTACACAGCTTAAAGAGTTGGGCTTTTCATTTTTCTTTCTTTAATTAAAATGTGATACTTGCATAATCCCTACCATGGACATCCGTAAAAATATACAAAGATTATACCAGTATGACAAACCTTTGTTCCATAGGAGAATAGCTATTGAAATGTCAAGTAATATGGTACCCAAACCTCTGCATCGGCAGCATGTGCTGTTTTGATGGAATAATCTGTGTGTGTAAACAACTCAGAGTCTTTGGCAAGCATGAGAGTTCCAAAAAGGTACATGTGACCTTTGACAGGAGGATGCTTTTAAGGTTCAATCCAGAACCACATAACATTGCTCAGGCTCCCAAACCATCATCTCTCCACTCAACCCATCAGGTGTCTCTGTTTCACAGCTACCACATACAGTTTTCAAGTATTCTTTCTTTCAGCATTTTGACATACTACCCGTATAGAGATTAATAGGTAAGTGGAAAACATGAGATTTGCATACAGGAAAAATATACTCAACAGCCACAAATGACTCCCTAGATCTCTGGATGTCAACCGAATACTTCCATGGACCAATGATTATACATGTGGTGGTGTGGTGGCCACAGATGAAAATTTGATCTTATATTTAGGTTTCATGTTTCAGTGAGCTCCTAATATGTGAAAATCTTTCATGTCTGCTCTGGCAGGTAGCTGAAGTTTTCATAAACAAATACATGTAATTTATTTGTTACAACTGAAGTAGGTCAGATACAGAGAATCAATACCCTTAGATAGTTTTTTGAAATGTCCTTCTATCAACTGCTTTCCTCAGAGAAGTCTAAGAAGTCATATTCATTAGCCTCAAATTAAATTGGCCATGGTATGATTTACATCATATAACATAATGCAACAGTAATGAAACCCTGAAATGACACAAAAGACAAAAAATCTCAATTTTAAGAATTTTCAATTAAAAAGGTAGACTGTAAACCTGCAAAGTCCCATAAACAAAAAGAAAAAAGATTACGGCTGGCAGTGCTTTCAATGACTTCATTTACATGTGAAAGAGCTCAAATTCTAGTTAATTATACTGCAGGCACAACCCTGAATAACCAGGCTATGGATATTCACTTCTCATTAGAAAACTCTAGCTCCTCTCTCTCTATATTTTCCTTACAGATTCTTTATCTCACTAGTGTTCACAGATCTGCAGAAAAACATCCAGCTAAAATATACCAATAAAAGTGTAACAAATATCGATATAAAAATTGCTTTGGTATGAGTGTGATATTAATTCCAAGACTTAGTTAATATTCTGCTTATCTCTTCTTCTGCTAGATGATCCTGTGATTCCCCTAAGCTTTCTACCTTTAATTCATAATTTACATAGAAATTAACAGGAAGTCAAGAAATCTACATGTATTTTGCAAAAAAAAATCTTTGATCATGCACGCCTTTCTATGAAACTCTTTCCATCTCCTTCTTCCATCTCTATTATCATCCAGGTTACAAACAAAAGAATTAAGCTGCAGCTGAGCTCATATTCTCACACTCCACGCCAGTAAGATTCCCTCCTGTCACAGCCTCCAGACAGGTTGTGTTTTTCAGCGACAGTTCTCCGAAGCTATTCACTAGAGCAAGCAGTTTAAAATAATCTTCTCCTCCTCCATACCATATTACACTAGACCCAAATACACAGTACTTTTCTGGGAATTTCAAAAGGATATTGGGATATTAAATTTTGCAGATCTGTAGGAGAGAGTATTTGTGTGAATTTTGCATAAACATATGAAAAAAAGATGTTGCCCCTCTTCCTTTGATTATCTATACTAATTTCCCTTATAGCATAGGCCCCTCAAATACATCATGGTTCTGCTGCTGTGCTGGTCTAGCTGCCATTCTTTACAAACACAACAAACACAGGAGCACTAACACTGGGTACTCTAGTCTCTTAGGTTTGTTATATGTGCTACCTGGTTGCCGTCAATGAAGTCTGAGAACCCACAAAAGTTTCTGTTCTTCCCTTCCTGTAATGAACCTGGAAGACACACAACCAGCCAAGAGAAATATACCACTGGGAAAATGAGGATAAACGGGGGGGATTCCCATTTTCTTAGATTATTTTAATAGATCTCCTCAGCATGGTTACATTTCTCAAGAAATGACCACTAATATGGAACTTCCCGAGGATAACAATGTGCAGCTTTAAGGTCCTTTTCACCTTTCTGAAACACAGTGCAGGATTCCCACACAGTTTGGACAAGGTGAGGAACCTACACTGCCAGTTACTTCACTGGCTGCAGCACTTACAAAAATCTCCACAGAAATTCTGCAAATTTCTTTCAGACCATAATATGCCTGCTAGGCCCCCAAGCAACTTCTTAGCTTTCCCCACCCCCCCTTCAAAACAGTACGACAGGGACAGACAATGGCATTAGCATCTACTCATACATTTCTAAAAAAGTAAAACTGTTAGTCTGTATTCCTCTATATGCACCAGCTCTAAGCTATTCCACCACAAACCTCAGCTGAATTTAATAACTCTATAAAAAAGAATGGAACCCAAATAATATTCACTACTATATGTTACCTAAAATTACATATGCATCTTCTGTTTGTTCTTCTGGACTTCCTCTGAGACAGAGAACTGGTTCATCAAATTTCCCCTATAAATCCATCTATTGACAAAGCAAGCTTGCTTCAACAACAGCTACTCAGATGAAGATTCACCACCAGAGCACCCCTTTTCAAACACACATGCATAAACAGAGAGTCCTAACCTGATACTGGGGCATTTTCTCATGGGCATGCTGAGTGTTCCCTGATTTCAGCTGGGTTTTAGAACATTTTGTATACAACTGCATATGGACTCAGGATCCTCCATATATCAAAACATCCAAATTTGCCTGTTGTCCCTTCCTGCTTTACAGCTTTCCCTACTTCAAAATCAACTGAGACACTGATTCAAATTTATTGATACAAAGCATGGAGTCTGATATTTTTCATAGCTCTAGTCTAATCATACCTGCTGCAGGATGATAGGACACATGAATATGTGTTTACCCTCAACCTACATCTGAAGGGGAAGGACTTCTGGCACCGCAAATTATTTGAAGTGCTATTTAACCTTTTCTGGTATTGACATCATTTCCTTTGGGAGTGGAACAGAGCCTGTCATAGGTTACAGCTTTTTTTCAGCACAGTAGATCTCGTCTAGTCTGGCAAAGGTTCTTCTCTGGCAATTAATTCCATGTTTTATTCATCCCAGAATTCTTTAAAGCTGCAAATCAAAATGCCACTCTGTGCATTACTAACCACATTATGAACCGCCAGCATTGCAAATAAAGGTGCTTTCTGCATAGCAATCAGATTGCCTCTTTCCAGAGAAAATGAATTTAGCTCTGTATTTATCTCACTAATTGCATTCACAGCATTACAGACAAAGTATCACCCACCTCACATTTACATTATGCAAAACCTAATCTCTGTAAGTTACTAAACCAAAAGTGAGCCATACGTTTCCTCCTGAGACTTAGAAAACACATTGATTGAACTGTCAATCTATATGAATTACATTTATCAGGAAAAAGATTTATCAGAAAAACTATAAGAGAATAATCACTCCAGAACATGTGTACACTGTAAATTAACTGCTTAGGAGAAAACAGGACAGCTGACCAAGCACACATTGCTGAATTTATGTCCCCCCAATAATTATAAAAGCAAAAAGGCAGTTTCTTACTTGAGTTCAGTTAAATTCAAGGAACAGCGTAACATTCAAATGGAAAGCAGTGAGTGCTCTTACAGCTATCCCTCCCAGATGCCCCCAGGGCTCCATTAAGTTTATGGGTAAGGTTAGTCAGTTTTCATTGTCCCACTGCAAGCTTGAAAAATGAAAATCTTCCATAAAGAGGTATATAAATGCGTGTCCCAACTAGCAGGAAAACTACATTACCGGAAGAGTTACAATTCAGAGCCAGAATCTGCTGTTCTTATTTAGGCACAACTCCCACTGACGTCAATGGGTTCTTTGCTTAAAGCTGTTCTAAGTAAAATCTGAGACACTGAACCCCAGGTTGAAATGCTGAAGCTTAGAAAAAGTCTATAGGGTACATTATTGTAGCAAAGTATTGCCAAGGGTTTTTAAGTACTGCTTTATACTGTAATTAGTGTCCCACCTCCTACTTTATTAGCTTTATCAGTGTATAAAGCACTCTTCACAAATTTCTACAATGGAACAGATTGAGAGAGTGCATTAGAGACAGTGTTTTCATACTACAAATTCTTTTCGATTTTTAATTCTTTGTAAAGGTCCCTGTTCACAGGAATGACTCACAAAGGGTTGATGCATTATTATTGTGCAGAATTTCTTTCAAAGTGCCAGCGATTTAGACATTTGAGATGAAACCATATCATACTAGAAGCAATGCATAATGTTTGTGAAATTTAATTGCAGCTTTTTTAGGACTTTGCATTGACATGTGTCTGTCTGGTCATATTATGATATAAATGTGACAGACTCTAAGATACGAAGGAGAATCTAGTGCTTTGGATACATATATGCAAGACAAGGCAGTAAAATTGATCTGTGATTGGACACAAAAAGAAGAATACTCAAACTAAAATTACAGAGCTAAAAGCATAAGAATGGCACCAAAGGTCAGACCACAGGATCAGGCATCCCAGCACCCTTCCTTTGACTGTGGCCAACAGCAAAGGCTGAGTGACACTTACAAGATACCTTCTCAAAACACCAGGTTACCATCTTTAGACTTCCTGAGTGAGAACTTGCATCTTGGTATTTAATAGCATTCAGTGGATTTTTCTTCCAGCAATTTCTCCATTCATTTTTAAACCTACAGTTGCTTTACCTCCAAGTGTCTTCTAGCAAGAAGGGCAGATTAAGCTGCATATACAAATGAGATTTTTCTCTATGCAAAAGCACAAACTTCTTCCACAAAGGTTTAAAAATGTGGCATCCATTATTTATTGCCATTGTAAACTTTGAGTGAAGCTATCACTATTTTCTGTGGCACTCAACAAAAATGGAGAGCATCACAAACACTAACAAATTTACTTTGAAACATCTGAGGTAGGTAAATAAATATCTTAATTTTATATTATAGCATAAGGAGACTATTTGCCTCAATATGTCAAATGCCATTGGTAGTGTGTGGCAAATCCAAGAGCAGAATCTAGGCCATCAGCTTCCCTATCTTTTCCCTAAAGTACAAGATAAGGAAGAAAAAGCACAAGAAACTACAGAAAAAGATCAATACTGAAGAGCTTTTAAAAGCTTAAGAATAAATTCAGATCTGACCAGAGTTAATGAAGCCAAAAGGAGCTGTACCCATTTTTCTTATTTTGTCAGTATTTATACTTGTTCTGGTCTCCACAGATACTTGCTTTTTAGATGAAATACATGGGGTGGCATTCTGTGCCCTTATAAAATATCGGGTTTTTCCTCTGTGCTGACTTCTTCCAAAACATGCCTTTTTTTTTTTTTTTTTTTTTTTTTTTTGAGTAAACCATATTGCTTTTGCTTCATCATTAGCTAAATGGATTTTGCAATATTTCTGCTTGTGGAATATTCTGCCTATGGGAGAAGTCTACTGTTGGAATCTTTTGCAGATGGTTCTCTGCAGAGCAGAAACAAGACCACACCTTCTGAAATGCAATAAACTTCTTCAATAATCCATTGCAAACTAAGACACTATAAAAACATCATCCATTTGCTTTAAAAACCAAAGGAAAAAAATTACAAACATTGGACAATGACTGATATGCTAATTCATTAAATATTTTATGGGCATTTGATTCTGTCTCCAGAGCTTCAGCTGGGGTGTGTGGGTGTGTGTGTGTGATGACACAGTGTGGGGATAAGGCCTGCAACCTTAATCTATATGTATTTCTTTTCACAGTAAAACCAGGAGAGTAAAAAAAAAAAAAAAAAGAAAAAAAAAAAAGAGGCTCTTACCTCTCCTAAACTGAATTTGCGATGTCCATTCTTGTCTTTGACTTATGATCAATTTTGAACAACTCTTTAGTTGAAGCCTCGTTATAACAGTGCACAGTGCCTCGTTATAACGAAGCATTCTGTGATTTTACAGGGTAATATGATGGTGCATATTTTCTCTCTCATACAGTATTATCACACAGAATGCAGAAAGAAACATATGTAGAAGAGGGAAGAACTGGTTGTCTAGCAGTACTGAAGAGAGATTATGTAACAGTTTTTAAACCAAGGACAATATTGTCTCAAATGGACCAAGAAAATATAATTCATACATTTAAACCAGGGAAAAGTTTTGACTAGTTGGTGAATTTCCTTGCCCTCAAATGTAGTTATCTCTTTTTTGATAAGATACACGGACATACAGAGGCACCTGTCAGTTGAGAAGCTCTAAGGTCTAATTATATTAATGAGAGTTTTCTCTTTCTCACCCATACATATATATTTTAAATGCATGTATTTTTCTAGATTTCAAAATAGAACTCAGTGAGGCTTTCTTACTGTAAAGACATATGTTCATCAGACCATAAAGAAAGAAAAATACAACCTTCTTTGTTATATCCAAGTGGTTTCTGCTCTGAACAAATTGTCACGTCATCAGTCAGACCTCAGCTGGGCAATCCTGAAAATCTGGAGGATTTTCAAAATCAGATTGCATGTAGGCTGGTAGAGCCAAAACCCAACGCTGCACTTAATATGTTTCCATGATTCCACTTAGAGCTTAAATGGTGTAGAAACTACAAAAGGTCAGGAATGAAGTTATGCCAGAGAATCTAAATGTAGAAAGGGGAGTTAATGCTCTGTATCTTTTCAAGGCAAGTGGCAGTTGGCAGCATTTTGGAATTTTCTGAAGAATGGCACATTAAATTGACATTACTAGAAACTGGCCCTGAGGAAACTAAATGGCTTATAAAAGGATTAATAAAGAATTGTCCTAATGATGAAGAGTCCACCATTTTCTTTCCAAGATGAAATGTCTGAGCTTAATATGACTTTAAGAGATTTAATGACTTTTTCATGAATACTTTACTCATGTTGGTTTACTTACTTTATAATAAAAATAAAACATATTTTTAAAAGCCTTTAAAAAGTTTTTATTTAGTTGTTGTAATGGGGATCAAGGTGGAAACTGACTGTATATAAATCAATGGCAAACTATAGTAGAAAAAAAAGAATTTTTCTATATGGCAGAAGCCACTGTATGAAACCCCTAACGTAAAGGTAATACTCTCACTGCAGTTTGATCCTTCTTGTATGAACTACCTAAACATTTCATAATAGTTTATCTACCAATTCCGTATTTTCCTTTTCACAAAGTTTTAGAAAATTCTTGTAAATAATGAAGGATAGACTATGTCAAATACATATGATTCAGTCTAGCATTCAGTCTAGCTTTGGGAGAATGAAACAAATATGCATTTGTGAACATTCTTTGTTGCTTGCAAGAATAAAGATGCAAGCATTTTAACTTCACACCTGCCCACTCTGAAAGATTTTATTAGTCACATGTAAGATAACACAACAGTTCTGAATGTTCACAAACATTCAGAAAATAGCAAAAGCTGTTTAGTAAACTTCAACATTCAAACAAAGACTAATTTGCGTCTCAGATGACCAGTTATAAATTGTGCAGGTAAACTGTGGAACAAAGATAAAATTTGTTGAAGTAAACTCCATAGAAATGAGCCACAAACAAAATTATGATCTATCTAGAAAAGCAGAAGAAAGGCTGACTTTGTCAGGATGGGACGGCACTGGAATGAGTTCATACAGTTCCAGCCCTCAGTGAACCACTTGCTTTGAATCATTCTGTAGTGCTCAGTGCTCTCACTGTCTGATTGGTTGCTCTCATCATCTATTAAAGTGTCAGTGGAGTGGTGTGACTAATGCATGTAGCTACAATGAACGTCATAACACCAGAGCCAACCAAACACAACTGCAGTTAGTATGTAAGCGTGATTGACAGGGCTTGGTGCTAGTTTCCTTACTTAAATATCGTGTTTGCTAGTGATATCGATGCTGTGATACGGAATTCTGGTCAATGCTGCTGGACATCTAGCATCCTTGTAAGAATGTATAAAATGGCCTGAATGTGTAAAATCACAATCATTAATTTTAACAAGGCTTCAAAAAGCAATAAAACATGAGGTTCATTATCATTATTGAAAACATTATGCTAGGTTTCAGTGTGTTTGAATCAAATCTTAATAAGCAGAGCCTCTGGATAATTTTTATTCAAAAGGATATAAATTGCAAAGGCTGTCTATAACAAACTAATTACCAGCTGAAGGAAGACTCTCTCCTCCTTCCCTTAACAATGTTCATGTATATTTCAAGGATATAGCACCTACACGTACACCAGGTTAAGACTGTATTCAAAAAGCACAAAATGCCAGCAAAAAAGATTTTTTTTTTTACTTTAATAAATTTTTCCTTGTATTACACTACTTTTTTTATTTAAGAGCCTCAAAGACAAGTCCCTTGATTTGTTAATTGTAGTCCTCATTTATCCTGAGCAATACAAACCTAATTTTCTAGTATTTTTGAAGAGGAGCTATATACACTACAGTTCTGTAAAAGCACCTCAGTTTACTAACACCTACCTATTCCCATTTCACTCGCTCCAACAATGCTGTCCACCAAAAGGCCCAGGTTGTCTACATTAATCTAATACTGGGCTAAGAGAGGAGGCTGGAGAACATCAAATTTCTGTCTCTCTTCAAGAATACCTTCCGCCACCCCCTCCTTCTCTGAACTCAGCTTCAGATGATGTCACTTACCACTAGCAAACAAAGACAGATTTGCAATAAAACATTTACTGTTACTCTACATGTTATCTCATCTAGCTGGATTTTGAAAATGAGGATATAATCTTTAACAGATATTGCTAGCAATGTCAGTGAAAGTTAAATAGTCCTAAACATGTCAGTAAGAGGGTCAATAAAAGGCATATGGCCTCTCTGCTTCCTCATATTAGACATTTAGATGTACATTTTGACAAAGATGCCAAAAGGCCTATTCAGTGACCACCCTTTACTTGCAAAAGGAGAAAATCTAATACTGCAGCAATTACCTGTCTGAAAAGCTTATTTTCACATATTACAAATAAGACACCGCTGAATCACAAAAGCTACAGTTTCTACTGTTCTTCAACTATCTCCATACAGAAGTAGACAGGATAAAGATGCATGCTTCCTTTCCATTTTTCTATTATCTTCTGCTTCTTCACGTTTATATCCCCACATACAGGCACATGACCATCCCCTTCAACTGCCAGAGGCAGACCAGAGCTCCCTCAACTGCACAATACCCAATGCCTTACCTGTGTTCAGCAAGTAATAAACAAGATTTAGTAATAATTAAAAAATTATTCCTCCCATATTTTCCTTGTGAATCTTGCTTATGATTTTCTCCCATGAGAGATTCAAGATCTGACATGTAGATTAGGAGGTGAATTTTGGTGAGAGAGTCTGGTATTTTCTATCCAGAGAAGTAAATTTGGTATAACAAAATCACTTTTGTAGGTTTACATTACAGTTTAACCAGGGCAAATATTACCTATAATATAATGGGTCCAGTGGAAGTAAATAATCAGTATTATGCTGTTATTAAAATTAAAAAAAATCTGAACAATTTCCTCAGTATTCAGAAACTACTTTTAAATGAATTCATTTTGGATATGGACCCTGCTGGGATAACCACAGTGATTAAAAAATCAATACAGCATAAGCTAGCCTGAGGGAATTTGGGCCTGCAAGGCTACACTAGGTTCAGAGCTCACTCCATAATGGCATGTATCAGCATAACAAATCTCATGACAACCAAGAGAGGAAAACCAGATGTGGGGAGAAATACACAGATTACTACTATCCCTTCCCCCAGACCTGCTGCTGCTATATGTTTTGCCTTCTCTAACTCATCCAACTAAATTTTCTTTGTGCCTTTCCTATCAAGTTTCTATTTCCATTCCCTGGTACAATACATGGTACCAGAAGCTTCTGTCACAGTCCTTTGGGAAGAGTCTTCAATCCTCAGACACTAAACAGAGAGAAAAAGATGAGGCTGAACTTTTCATAACGGACCTTGAGATCCAGGACAGATCATTCTGCTCTGCAAAACCAATGTTCTTCTGCAGCCAGCTAATGTTATTTCTGCAGCTCAGATGGAAGATATCTATTTCATACTTACGGGTTTTCCAGACCCAACCCTGCTGTTGGTGTAGGATGGACTAAGTACTATGCAGGTTTCCTTTTTAATCTTAGGAACACACACATACACACGTACATGGATACAATTTCAAGGGACATCAATTCTATTACAAAGTCAAGCAGTAGAACAAGCAATCTTAATTCTGCATCCGAGTTTCTGTATTATGAGAGTCTTGAATCGGAACTTAATATGCTATGTATTTCACATGATCCCTTCAATTCAATGAGCAGCAGCGTCAAAGGACCGTATTAAGACTATGCAGATCATGAATAAACTGACATATCCCTATGCATGTTGGATTTTCCCTACATACATGCACAACTTTGAACTTCAGCCTTAAGAATACTTCTGAAGGTATTCTTCATGAACTGAGAAACACAGTACTTAATTCAGATCATATTACTAGATAATAGTAATTGTATGATATGCAACAGATTAGAAAAAAAAAATCCCTAATCCAACCATTGCATCATGCCTTATGTTCCTCTAGTACAGCACTAGAAACAACCACTGAGGAATCCACTATTCTCAATGTAAAATATTTCTGTCCAGTTTCTGCTGTGCTTTTGATTCCTGAAAACACTGATAAAGATGCACATCAGCCACCGGCGCATTTCACTGCTTGGGAAAGTTGGACGATTCAAAGGCATTATATGCTGGTTATAAGAGAAGACTTACACAATTTTTTGCTAAAAGAGGCACAAAGAGTCAGAATTGCCTATTTCACAGTCTGTCCACCTTTTACTTTAGGATCTGAAAAAATATTACTAATTTTATCTAACAAAACAATAAGAATACTACTTGGGTCACCTGGGAAAGAACAGAGTGTATCAAGTCCATGATCTGGAGATAAACACTGCTAGCATCAAAGCAATCCCTGACCTTGCCTATGACATGCCTCCACGAGCACAGAGAAAATTAAACTGAACTAATTTAGTGTTGGGTTTTTTTTAACCTTTTATATAAGTTATACCATTGTAAAACTATCTCTTAAATTTACATCTCTTCTCTAAAGTCCTGTCACATAACGGAAAGGATTGATATGCACCAGCTATTACAGATCAATACAATGTTTGTTTATCACTACTGGGGTAGAGCTTTTTTGTCTCTAATGTCTAATGATTGAGGCTAATTTTCTAATCAGACGTGCATTTCCTCTATAACTATGTTTCACTGAAGACAATCATTTGGATGATATGAGACATAACAAATCAGCCATTTTTGCCATGCCATTTTCACTGTTAATGTAGTGACTTTGAATCCAGTGAGTGCCTTGCGCAGATGATGTCTATCTGGTCTAGTGCAAGTTTTACATTCTTGCAGGAATAATGCAAAGCCAGATGGTTCAATCAATCAGCGCCTGGCAGGTGGATCCTGCTTGCAAAACTGGGGAGAATGCCAGCATTCTTGACAGCATGGATGTTCTACCATCTCCACCTCTTGGCTTGAAATTCATCAGAGGTGAGAGTGATCAAAAATACTTGAAGTCTGCACGCAAGCAGTTTTGGCATTGCACCACAGCTACAGGAAAAACAGCCAGGCTGAAGACTTGAATTATGATCTTGCTCTTTCCCCTCCTGCCTTCCATTGCCAACTTTTTCTTAATGTCCTTTCAAAAAACTGGCATCATAACAGAATGTAAAAAAGTTAAAAAACGATGTTAAGATTCCCTTGGATGTACTTCTTTGGTTGATCCCATCCACAGCAAGCAAGCAGCCAGTAAGTTTGCCCTTGGGGTTCTCAAGCAGAGAAATAGCCTTACATCACCTTATTCTCTTTTCTTTCCCTGTTCTTTTTAAAAAAAATTAGGATGTGATTTTTTCTTTACTTTTCGTTTTGTAGGAATTTGAATTATGAGAAACCACAGTTAGGGAAAGGGTTTTTTTGCCCATGCAACTCAAAATGAGACCTTGCATTTCAGCACCAGGAAGCCTCATGAATTGAAAGTTCTGGTCCACATTTGAAAAATGCAGTCACTGGAAGATTGTTCTCTAGAATATAGAGCTAGAAGGTATGTCAAAGGATTATTAGTTCATTACCCTACCCAAGCCCAGGACCAATTATCTGTATTGAACAGGCTCTCACTTATTTTCTTTCGTTACTTAAATGAACAAGAACTAAGACAGGCTATACCAGTGCAAAAGCCAGACTTTAAACTGAGCTGTACTCTACAGCACTCTCCTGCTCCCCTGGGCCAGCTGGGGCTACGTTGCCCTTCATCATAACCTCATAAAGTTTACCAGTTGCTCTAATTACTGGCGGTTGAAGGTCTGGTCTACCTTTCAAGCCCCTGTAGTACGTCCTGTGTTGGGAAGGAAGCAAACAGTGAGAGGTCAATTTAGCTGGCTTCATAACAGCTGAGAAACAGCTCAGTCCCTGAAAGTCTTGATAGGTTGTTTTGGTTTGTTGGAGTTTTTTGCCATTTTATACATTTGCACTGCTCCAGGTGTAGAAATGGAACTTGGAAACACAGGATAATGCTGCAAACTATATTCTTTCAACAAATTGTTCTCAACAAGGTTTTGACAAGAAAGTCAACTTTTTCCATGGCCTAGTACATGAACAGCTGCTCTTATTTGCTGTTGATGCTGGACATGAACAGTAGTAACACTTATGACAACTGTTAGCCTTTATTGTAAGCTCAGAGAACCTCCCCTATACCATCCCTTTACTGCTTAGGTAAAGTACTTGGGTTCCAAAACCAGATAAAGAAACATTCATATAGAAGCTACAATGTAATGAATGTAACTGGGACATCGTGATGTACTCATCACTTACTCAGAAATACATTTTTTTTCTTCCTTCAGCCTACCTCATGAAACAAGCACAGTGTCTAAAAGCCATTTCTGTTAAAGCTGAAATTAGACATGATTCATTAGCCATCCTGATAGAATAGGAACAACACAACTCCTCTCAAGCACCTCAAATCCTCTAGAAGACAAAAGGTAAGCAACAGATACTAAACTGATAATAAATGTATGATTTTCAAATTTAAGTTAGTAAAAGATGCCAGACCAGAATTCTGTTTTCTTAGCTTTTCCCATCCTTTAGAAGCATTCATAACTGGCTGAAATTAGGTACCCAGTTTAGATACGTGTCTCAGGAAGCTGGTCTCTCTGGGATCACTGAATAATCAGTGAAAAAAACCAACCCAGACTTATTAGAAATTAGGGGACAAGCTTCCACATTGTCAGGGATCTTCTGAAATAAATCAAGTTCAATTCAAAATTTCAGTGTAGTTTCTTTCTCATAGATATTTCTCTTCAATGAAGAACCCACATCCTGATCAAAGAGGGGTTCTATGAAAAAAACTCTGTTAAATAGCTCCACAGAAAGAGTTCTACAACTAGTAAAAGGCTTTCAGACAATTAGCTCACTCCCCTTAAGAGGATTTGTATTTTTCTGGCAAATATGGTCCACAGTGATTACTTTCCTCACTTTCTTACACACACACAAGAGAAGAACAGAGAGCAAATTTTGCAATTAGATATGAAGTGATTTTATCTGTAATAAGCTATGTACAGCATGACTAAAACATTTGTTCATAATTTTCTGCAAACAGACTTTGGTATTTATGAAGCTGTTGGCTATGCACAACTTTCTTTGTAAATATATTATAGCCTGGCAGGGTTTGAAAAACTATTGGTTTTTTTAATTTATTTTTTTGCTTTGGTACTTTTTGAAGGTGCTTGTGAGCTACTTGGTCAGTTACTGTTTCCTCCATACTGTAAATAAATCGTTAGTCTCTTTTTCTTAACTAAATATATGCAGCTTTTCCCAGGAACTGGTACGAACAAAGGTTGGTATACATGAGATGACAATAGAAAACACAAAGGAAAAACTGAGTGTGGCTAAACTGAGTGCATTTGAATAAATATCCATGAATACAGCTTTACAGTATTTACTTTGCTTCACCCTTTTGCTTGCTTTTTTTCCAAGGACTAATGAGAGAGGCATATGTTCCTGCAGTTCAACACAAGATAACCAGTTCTGCTCTCTTCTAGAAATTATATCCTCCTCCTCCCAACTTAGACTTCATAACCATTTCAGATGCGATGCTGTGACCCAAAATGTCTCATTATATAATTATAAGCATATTGACAGTAAGAAACATGAAGCTTTTGCCTGCAGTAATATGAAGCAGAGCCTATACTTTTAACACTTGTTTGTGTAGAATTTTCAACCCAGGCTTCCAAAACCAGACTTGCCAGCCAACACTGGTTGTTTTGTTTCCACCAATAGGTGTGTATGCATTAACACATTGGGATGTTCCATCTAAAAGTTATGCTTTTGGCTTAAAATGTCCCTTCAGTATAAACATATTAGCTCCCTAATGTCCCTAATGTATGTGCTGCACAACTCTCTAGCCATGAGGATGGAATTCTGCCAAACAAAAATTTCTGTTTCATCCTTAAAGTAAACAGTTGCTTTGAAGTGCTCCAGGTTTATTGAATGAGCAAATAAGTTATGTAAAATAGTCAGGGAAAATTTCCACATCCCTTCAGTACATAATTGCAGTTTGCCTTCAGATTCATACAGTATATCAACAGGTCTGTTTTCATATGTACAGAGGTTCTCCTATATGGTACAGTGTTAGAACAATCCTTATTCTGAAAGAAAACTGAGAGAGTAGGAAAGGATAAAGAAAAAACAAGCTGGCTTAAGTCAAAATGTTCAAATTTAGATACCTAAGGTTAAGCACCTAAAGTCATATCTGCTACCAGTCACATAAATACTATTTTTAAAAGCGACTAGACTTTTAGAGGCATCATAAGTGGCTTCCCTGACAAAGGTCATACTGGGAAGTCAGTTTATCTTGCAGTAGATAATATTGATTCTTAGTAAGAATGTAATATAAATGAAGTAAATATCAACCATGTAAGAATCAATTGCAATTGTCTCTCCCTTGGAGCTGCCTCTTCCATGACTTCTCCTCAACTGCATGTTGAAGAAATCTTCCAGCTGCAGCCACTTGTATTTGTCTACTCTCTAGTTTGGACACTATTTGCACCTTTTGCTACCAATCTGTACAGTGCACAACTGGTTGTTCCAGGAAGCAACATCAAACTGTACTGTGTATACAGCAGGTGCATTCATATGAGTGGGGTGAGAAGGGTATGTAGCATAGTGCAGGATCCTACTCACAGCTGGAGAAAATGTGTTTCTGAATGGGTCACTGGTCTAGACTTAAAAAGCCACCAGCAATGGCTTTAATCCAAGTACATTGTTTCCACTAATATTCATACCCTCCTTTTTGATTTGGTAATTCTACTTTTTAAGGCACCATATTTATTTTTACTAATTGAAAGTCAGGTTCCATTTATCCTCTGCTGATTAAGATAATGTCCCTTGATGGGCAAACAGCAAAAGTATATAAACCCAGTGTACACTTCTGAAAGTTATTATGGCTTCTTTAGCTTCTACAAATGTTCTTCATCTGGAAGAACATACACTGAAATCAAAGAAGTCAGATCCACTCTGTTTTTAAAAACTCGTTTCAGTAATTTTAGATTAACCAGGTGAAACTGTATTCTTAACATGTGCATGCTTCAAAAACATCTTAGAATTCAAACATTACTAGTCGGCATGAAGCATTCAGTGAGCAAAGTTGGCTGCCACTGAAGTCTTAAATCCAGAGGTGTTCTTGTACAAACCAGATCTTCTAAGAGCACCACCAGTTAACCAATTTCTGTTCCTATGCATCCCATGAGAGTAGGACAGGAAAATGCATTTCACTTCTGTCAACAAGGCCAGGTTCTAGCGAGACTTGGAGTCTCTCCAAAATCTGGGAAAGAAGCCAATGGGGAGTCCCAAAAATAGGTCCCTCCCAAGCACAACAGACATTGGCGAGTGCATCTATCTCCCAACAGATCAACACTTGTAAAACCCTACTGTATAGAAATATTGTCTTTGGACATTTAATTTGTGATTTACACACATAGTGGTTAACTACTTCTCTAACAGAAGGTAGTTTCTTGGGATACCAGCCACAGGATAAGGCTGTTCTACTGTTCTATAAATCTTGCATCTTAGGCCACTTTAAAATAAACAAAACAACCATTCACATTCTCCTACAGCTTGTAACTACACTTAGGAATGACTAATATGCTCTATTGTTGGCAGTAAATACATTTATCTCATTTACTGACAATAGTGTCATGCCCATCCATTTTACAAGAAGAATTATCTCAACCATTTCAGAATCAAGACTGAGTTAGACTCCTGTCCTGTATTGCTCCTGTAAGACAGTGGAGGAACTGTCTCATTCTGCTGACTATACAGGAATCCAAGAGAGACTAGTTTCTTAACTTAGGTTTTTAAACCAGATACCTAACATTAGGCTGTATGAGAACAGTCATCTTACATGCTCACTTTCATCCCCACTAAATTAACTGGGCAAGAATTCTCCTTGCTATGCCCTGTTGCTTTCAAGCATCAATAGCATGATTTAGATCTGCAGTCATATATTAACCTTTAGTCTGTTTGCTTAGTATCTAGGCACCTCATTATTTAGCCACAGGATGTAGATAATGACAGGTGCTGCCATGAGGATGACATTCATTCAAACATTTCAGACAGGTTTGAGAAAAGTGCTGGATAATGTTACAGCCAAAAGATAATTGCATAGTCATGGAAGATTATGATCAGGAAAAACAGCATTATGGTTCAGGGTTTACTTACTAACTCCCTTATCTAAATCAGTAGCTCAGCACAAACTGAGAGGAGAACGGTAACTGATTATATTTTTAGTTTGTTTGTCTTCCACTAAAATGTCAGGAACTGGGCAAAGCTAGAGACACAATGTTGCTCCAGATGAATCAGTGATCCTATGTGCTACACCAAATTCAGAAATCCTAGAATCATATATGTTAAAACATTACTAAATAATATTCAGTGGTTAAATACCTGTAAACAGTTAACTTATTTCATCACTGACCTGGAAAACAATTATTAAAGAAATTAAGTTTCACACTAATTTATTAAAGCTTCTCTTCTCCCCCCCCCCCCCAGTGAGCTAATTCCCCCCAGTGAGCTAATACTATTTGTTGACTTCAGACTTGTTAGAATTTTTCATTCACTGAAATAAAACATGGTTGAGGTGTTTACCTTTTTATCTTCTTTTTTAAAAAAACTGAAATCTTGTTCTCAGAAGAGGCATACAAATTTTTTACCAACTTCCTCTCCTAACCAAAACAATTCCGCAAGAAGCAACAAAATTGTTTGGCCATCTGAATCTACATTTTACTATGGAAAGTTTTCACCAACCAATTCACACAGTTCTAGCTTGGATAGATTTTCCCTCTTAGAAGCAGAAGGTCATTCTCCCTTCCTGTACCGACACTGATTCTCAGGTTTTCCTATTCATTCTCTTTCTTAATCTTACAGGTATCACTACAACTTCAGTCTTTGTCTTCCCTTCTGAATGTTTTCTTTTTCATGCACTCCTGATCTCCATTGGTTTTCCCCTGAATTTTCTTCTCTTTCTCACAGTGATCCCATCTCATATTTGCTAACTTGGATACCATCCTAAATCCCTGCACAAATTAGATGCTTCTGTGGCTAACTGCAAAAGAAATTATGGCAGGAGGAGGAAGATATGCAGGTACAGGATGTGTTCATCTCTATACTAACTGAAGCCAGGATATTTCATCAGGAACACTGCTCCCATTTACTGCCTCACTCAACCCTTTTTCAATCACCTTTCAGTTTTGGAAAAGATGAAATTGCTTTTGAATTGGAAGTGCTTTCCAACACCCCTTGGATCTTGCTAGCTGGGATGCATCCAGGGTCTCCTTAACCCCAGAAGAGGAACAACTTCTCTGCGAACCTGTTGCTCTGTCTCTTCCAGCTCAGTTCAGTTCTCTTCTTGTTCTTCATAACCGAATGACAGCTTATCTAAAGTGGTTCAAGCTTCCAAGAACCTTCCTTGCTTTCTGAAAAGTGCCCAGACAAATACATGAATCCCTAGCATACATCAACAACAAAAAGTCTGGGCAAATGCTGGCATCTTTCAATAACTAGAGAATGTGTCACTGTGAGAATTAAATATGTGCTCAGCACTGAGAATGGCTGCTCAGCCAGTGTCAAAGCAAGCAAGCTCCAATTCAGCTGGCAAAGATGCTGCACATAAAATTCCAGCTTACAAAGGTCTTCCTGGTCTTTGTCAAGCTCATAAAATAAAAGCACTCCATAACATAAATCAAAAGGAATTCAAAATCTCTTTCTCCCAAGCTGGTAATAAAGGCCTCATTTCAGTTCAGCATTCTGTGCAAGAGCCAAACATGGCAAAACACCAAGAAGAAAGGAGATGGAATCCCCCTCTCCCATAACCTTTTATACTTGGGTCATTTTAATTGATTCTTACTCCATGGCCTCATTACTGGATTCTCTCAACTGGCCTTATTTTGCCTGCTTATCTGAAAGGTAGACAGTAAGGCCCCATTCCTCAGAAAGATTTAACTTCACCCCTGCCAAGCCCTGTGCTGAATTCATCTCCCCCTTCATAGCTGCAACACTGACTTCAGTTGAAGATGGTGAACTTACCTGCTTATTTTTTTGATACAAACTCCCCCCACAAAACATAAAATTTTCTTACTGTCTGTAACTTACTCTGACTAGGCTATAAACAAATTATTCAAATAATTTGAAAAGCCAGTATCATTAATCTTTGCTGTATCTAAACTGATACATTTAGACATAACTGAACCATGATGTCTTTAAATGAGGGAAGTGTTGCTTGGTTCTTCCTCTGTGCAATTTCTTCCTCAAAATATTTGCTCTTAAATAGGTTAATTGTTTTCCTCTGCCCACACTGAGTGTGTCAGGAAGGTAAATGCATAGCTAACCTTAACACACACTTTCCCAGGAAAGAATAATTTATCATCACAAGAACTGTAGCACATCTAGGAGACATTAATAGCTTGCCAGTTAAGTGACCTACATATGGCAAGGTAAGGCTACAATCAGCACAAGAAATCTTATATACACAAAAGAAGCATGACTCCACCTGGTTCGAGTTGCCATCTTGCTTTTATCTCCTTTTGCTGAAAGTTTTGACTGCTGCTTTGACTGAGCATCTCCATATGTTAGATCCAAACAAGAGAATAATTGTAGGCAGCAACACAGCATTCTCACACTGTTATGATTACACACTGGTGGGAAGGTCTGGGAAACCACTAAGGGTGTATAAATAGCAATAAATTAGTCCCACCTTCTTTGAGTGGCATTGAGTGGAATAGAGCAAATGTGTAACCAACCCATTCTTAAAAAAAAAACAACAAAAAAAAAAAACCAGCAAAGACCTAGAGGTCTTTTTGCACATCCATCATGCCAATAACCACTGTTCTTGTCACGTGTCAACCATCACACACAACTACAAGCTTCTTAATCTGCACAAGGCACAGTAACACTTCAAACAGTGCATACCTCTAATGTGCTGGTTTGGACCCTCGCTCCTGCTGAAAAACACTCCCCATGGCAGTTATCAGCAGGTGGCACTACTGCACTGCCTGCCAAGCTCTTTTTCCCAGTGTGGGAGCAAAGGTTCATTCTTTGGAAGACATGTTGGTAATAGAATTGCTGATCTTATTTTTGTTAGATAAAGTTTTGTCGTGTCAAAGGCTGGATAATTTGCTCTCTCCTTTGCTCTTTGATGGAAATCAATCCTTTCAAGCAAAATTACTCCCTGGCAGTGGGATTCTGTAGAAGAGGGTGTCTATGTTCTCCTTGTGACTATTGTTCCACAACTAATGTACATAACAAAACAAGTTACATTTAGAATGCAGCCATACGATGTCACTGATATCTCCTCCACTGCGAAGTCAACCTAGAAGGTCCCACATATGCTTACTACTATTCAACAAAGAAAAACCACTATTCTGAGTGAAGGGTAAGGATTCAGTTAGTCTTGAAATTTCAAGTAGGCTGAAATATGACTTGGAAATAACCTACACCACTGTGTCTCTACTGAAAAACACACAATTAAACAAAGCATGCACACAAGACTAATTTTGAGGTACTAAGTTCATTCCTCTTAGTTTAAGATGGGGAAAGTGAGAATTCATGCTACATTTGTGTATAATTCATTCTCTATACTTCAATGGTCAGCATAGGTTGCTCAAAATCACGTTCTGCTACATGCCCCTCCGCTGGTAAGGCAAGGAATCATCTTTGAAGAAGTCAAATGAACTATGTCTTGGTGTGTGGTTGAATGCACATATGTTAAAAACATTCTGTACGATGATTCTATGATCTTATATAACATTAACAGCAATGCCACTGTAAGTTGTGCAGCAGGCATTAAGTACTACACAATTGTCTTTTTCACAGGAGGAAGGGAAGAAATTGTGAAACACAAGTCCAGAAAAGTCCCTGGAAATGCAGAGCAGGGGCTGAATTAATAAACCTTATTAACCCGTCGTGTGCAGAAAGCATAACACACACAACACTCACCATGGAAAAGTAAGCATTTCCCACTGCTCTGCCACAAAAAGGAGCTGCTAGAATATTCCTCTGTTTTTTTTACAAGTATTGAACTGTTTCTGCTGGCTACCATTGACTTTTTAACTTTCAAAACAGCAAGTGGGATTTTTGTTTTAATTTTTTGTATGGATAACTTCAGTAGTTGTCACATGTTTAGTCAGATAAAACTCCAAGTTTCTATGTAAGAACACACGCATATCAGTCATGTACTGTGACCCTCAGATTCCCTGAAGGTAACTGCTTAAAAGAGCACTACCTTCAGTCCTCTATACATCAAGCAGTCACTATTCAACACCTATCAATCACTTCAACACTTAGTGTTATGGGAAGGGGACCAAAACTGTTTTCAAAACAACAAAGCCAATACAGCTAACACCTGTGAGTTTGTCCTGTTACCTTCCCTGCTTCTCCATCCACCACCTTTGAACATTCATCAGCAAACAGAGTATGAACTGCAGAAATCTAACAGTAAACATTGAGATTTGTATATTTTCCTGGTATTTTCTGATTACAATAAGAATTTCAGTAAGCAGGCCAACTGCTAATCAAGCTACTCATCTTTGAATCAGAAATAAAACATCATAGTACTGACCTATAAATATACCTACTCATTTATTGAAACTTAAGACTGGCCAGTACTTGTTCTCAAGGCTTCCAAAGCAAATCAGGGGTTTTGCAGAATATGTGCTTGCAATTCATTGTCTGAAAATCTACACTGAGCTGAGAGGCCTAGATGGTCTTGTTGCATGAACTGTAAGATGTTCTACTAGTTAACTTTTGAACCCATTAGATTAAATATGCGGATATATTCATCCTCAGCTGGAGTTGTTACCCATCAGGAACTCATTTGGTCCAGTGTGTAATAATTTGCTGTGACCTTTCAGTATCTGATTTTGTCAATTTTTGTTGAATACAAACTATGCAATGTATATAGCAGGTGATGGTCAGAGTACATAAAAAAACAGGTTATGCCACTGTTTCTTTGCCTTTCCTGTTTCAAAATTGTTTTGATACACTACATTGGTTTTACACTATTTTCAAGCATAATTTAGAGTTTGTTCTACTTGCTGAGTTGTACTACAACTAGCATTTATATAGCATATCCTGCAATAGTATACTATTACAGAGAATTAAACATTACCAAAACCCAATGACTGTTTCTAGCCCGTTATCCCTAGTGTGAGTAATAATAATCGGTACTCATGAAACAGGCTAAATTAACACTTTGCCTTTACCTATAAAAGAGGCGTGATACAGGCAGCCTGAGGTTTAAACATTCCCTGAACCTTGTGCCCCATGTCTGACCTAGAGGTGGTTAGTTCAGCCTTCAAACTCCATTCAGTCCTTGACCTCTGTGTGAGACTGTCATCACAGGTGCCAATTAATGGCAAAGCATTTTGCTGGGGGGTTCTGCAACTAACCCAAGCATGAAGGGCTCTGTCTCACATTATTTCTTCCTGCACAAACCACCTCCCCTCTTTCACTTGCTCCTTACTAGTCCTGCTCTGATGTGCTGTAGAGATTTCATTATCTTAACTGGCCTGTATTTGTACAGTGAAGTGACAGTTCTTTACCACACCGCTGACCTGTACATTTCTTCACAGTTCTATAAATAAAGCAGCGATTACCTTCAGCCATATCTAGGATATCACCAGACTTTTGGAGAGGCTTTAGAAGAGATATTGTCAGAAATATTCACACTGGGCCACATGCCAACTTGATCCTGAGCGCTAGGCTCATATGATGAATGGAAACCATTAATGATTTTAAGATTACTATTGCATCAATTACTGCTGTGTTTAGGGGGGGATTCTGACTTAAGAGGTGTCCAGTCATAATCCCGCAGACAGCAGCTTTGCTTCAGTGCCTCCTCAGCTAAGCCCATAGCGTATGTCAAGATTCAGAACCTGTGGTTCCTTCTCAATATGAGTAGGAGCTTGTCATTGAGGGAGTTACCAATAAGACTGTCATGGTTTAACCCCAGATGGTAATTAAGTACCATGCAGCCGCTCTCTCACTCTGCACGCACCCACCCCCCAGAGGGATGGGGGAGAGAGTCAGGAAAAAGGTAAAACTTAAGGGTTGAGATAAAAACAATTTCATAATTGAAATAAAATAAAACAAACAATACTACTAGTAGTAATAATAACAACAACAACTGTAATAAAAAGGAGGGAGAAGGGGAGAGGAATAAAATTCAAAGGGAAGGAGGGAAAAAAAACAAGTGATACACAACACAATTGCTCACCACCTGCTGACTAATGCCTACCCAGTCCCCAAGCAGGGATTGGCAGGCCCAGGCCAACTGCCTGTTTCTATACTCAGCATGATGACGGTCTATGGTATGGAACATCCCTTTAGCTAGTTCAGATCATCTGTCCTGGCTGTGTCCCCTCCCAATTTCTTGTGCCCCTCCAGCAGTCTCTGGCAGGGCCTGAGAAACTGAAACATCCTTTACTTAGTATAAACACTACTTAGCAACAACAGAAAACACCCATGTGTTATCAACATCATTCTCATATCAAATCCAAAACACAGCACTGCACTAGCTACTAAGAAGAAAATTAACTCTCTCCCAGCTGAAACGAGGATAAAGACTGAGTCAGGCTTTTTAAAGCTATATATGGCAGGACAAAAAGAGACAATGAGCATGAACTGAAATGAGAAAGGTTTTGACTAGATATAAGGAAAAACTTATTCACCATTAGGGAAGTCCAGCATTGGAATACTTTGCCTAGAAAGGCTGTGCAGCTTCCACCTTTGGAGATCTTCAAGACCAAACAGGAGAAAGCCCTGAGGAACCTCGTCTTCTCCCATTGCTGACTCTACTTTGAGCAAGCAGTGATACCAGAGACCTCCTGAAGATCTTTCCAATCTGAATTATGCTGTGATGGTTCTATGATTACATCCAGCTTGACTGCTTAACAACATCCAACGGGAAAGACTGCACAACATTTCTGGGCAGTCTGTTCTAATGACTGTTTCAGTTCATGCCTTTCTTCTCTTGCTCTCATGCCACACACTGCTGTGAATAGTCTGGGTCTGTCTTCTTGATACCTGTTTACCCTGTAAGTATCAGAATGCTGCCTATTAGGTTACTATTAAGCCTTCCCCAGGCTAAACAAGCCAGACTTGCTCAGTGTCTTCCATGCTCAGTGAGAGCACAGGAGCTATAGTCTCCAAACATTTTCATAGCCCTTCACTGAACTTTCTTGCTTCCGTTTGTTTGTTTTGGTTTGTTTGTTTTGGTTTGTTTGTTTGTTGTTGGTTTTGTACTGGGAGATCCAGAACTGGATGCAGTATTCTAGATGTGGTTTAGAATAGTGCCAAGCACTGCAGTGTAGTGCGTTAATAGAATTTTCAGCCATGGGTACCCAAAATGTTCCATCATTAAAGTTTTGCAAAGAAGCTAACAATGAACCTCTTTTGTTTGTGTACACATAAATTCACCAAAGATAAGGTCTGAAGCAATTCATTTTGGTACTGTAAATATTTGATGAAATAAAGAATATTTTGAAAGAAGTTTACTGTTTCTCTTTAGGTCTGTCAATGCTGCAGCACACCTGGGAAGTGATTAAGATGGGTAGATGAATAAGTCTTTATGAGTGAGCAGCATATTTTAGTGTATTTATATATAGATATATACATACTCAATATATATTTGTGCATATATACATAAAATATTTGTTCCCATGTATTCAAGCGCATCTGAAGGACGCTCCCCCTAGACTTGCTAGGGATGCCATGGGTAAACAGCACTATTAGCACAAGATGCAGAAATAATGGAATTCTATTGTGCTTTCAGCAATTATTTCCAATTGACATGCATCACCTCCATAGTTTCTTTGGTGTACTCTGTGTCAAATATATTCCCTACTTTTCTTCCCCTGCATATTAATGCAACAACTCAGTTGCCCTCATCAGCAAGTAATCTTCAAACAAAATGGTATATGACCAAAATATGGGCAATTTTCAGTAAAAAAAAAATGGAAAATCAATCCCACTCACTCTTTAAGCTTTAGCTGATCTTTATAGTGACTGCAAAATACCAGATGCACACCTGCTTTCCAGTATATAGCCAGGACCTAGACTGTTCTAGAGACTAATGTCCTAGATATATTTCAGGTGATTAGATTCATCCTGCTAAATTCTTCCTGCAAGATCATTTAAATACACAAGAATCTTGTTCATTTTCTCTCCAAAATATTGCACAGACTGTTAGAAGATTATAATCTTGTATTTGAGATGGCTAAGTGCCATTGGAGGTGTTGGGTAAAGAGAGTGCTAGTTATGATTTACCCAGCCCAAGCTTGTCTTTGTATAGTTGAGTTTTGTTTACATTCACCATAAAGTGACACTAGAAACACCCCAATAACACCCTCTCATTATAACAAGACATAAGGATGGCATCCCACATCCTTGTGTAGCAACTACTGATAAAATTCTAGCTTTTGGAAGGTAAACGTATATCATTCCAAGTAGGTATTTAAGGAACTTTCAGCTAAGACCTAACACACAATTGTAAGTTACACCACTGTATTTGTTAACAAGCAAGGCAGCACAGCTGCAGATGCTGAACTTATTACTATGCTCCAGATAAATGACTTGTAGCTGAAGTACAGATGCCAGAGCTGTAACTATTAAATCTGAGAACACAGTACAGGTGTTTCACAAGTGTGCAACACTGTGTGCTGACTTCTCACATTGTTTCTAATTGTTCATATGATCTCTTTTTTGGCTCTTAAGATACATTTGCTAACCTCTTTAATTTGGGTAGGTTTTATTATTTTTCTTTTCTTTTTTTGGTTCTAGAAAGTCTGTATCTATGAAAAAAACATATTCACAACACCCAGCAACATATACTTTTGTATAATCAATAATCTTTTGCATTTTACAATGAGTATATTTGCTTCACTGATCATAGATGCAGAACAGCCCTTATAAAGGCCTGGAATGTTCAGAGGATGGGAAAGCAGGGAATTCCTTTTTCTGCTAAGGATTCAACTCCAGCCTAGGTTATTCTTGCACAAAAGCCATTAACAGTGGATAGCTTTTGACAGGCCTCTTGTCTTGGCAATTGGCAATACTTCTGACTGGCCCATAGCCCATCTGTATTTACATTGTATCAGACTCCTCAGCAAAGCAAAAGCAAACTGAAAGGGCTTGAGGGTTGCAGCCTTCCAGATTGAAACAAGACTATTGGGTTTTAACTGAATGAGGATTATAGCTCTGTGTGAGTCTCTCTACAAGCAATAACCACTGTTACTAATCCAAGCTTTCTGCAATTGTTAAAAACATGAGATTTATGACTAAAAATATGATCACGTGTTTCACGGATATCCAACTTGCATTTTCAAGCTTTAATCCATGAATTCAAGAACAACAAATTTTTTTAATGGCATCCATGGTTCTTACACGATCACATCACTCCAGCAGCTACATATTTAAGGGAAAAATTACTGTTATATCAGTAATATCATAATAATTCACAACACTGTACATCTAAATGTTAAGGTCAGCTTCATCTGCAATGTTACATCCTTGCTTTTCATCAGGCAACACTAATATCTTGCAAACTAACATCTACCCAACCGTGACAGCTTTTACAAGCTGAACATTTGAACAAGCAGTTCAATAATGGCTGTAATGGTACTGTTTTAATCCCTCTCTGGCTAGAGGGGTACACCCAGTAGAGGTAAAGTAGGTTTAGGCAACAGCTAGATCTAGAGAGCTAAACTAAATTGGAGTAACATATCCAGTCACTTAAAAGCACTGCCTCAGCCATCTGCTGACTGGAAGAATTCCTGGAGTGATTGTAGGTACTGATGGTATATACCAGGGCACCAAGCTGTACAAGGATTCCCTTGACTACTTGCAGTCACAGCACATGAAAGCGTTTCAGTGGCTGGTGAACTGCAGGTCTGCTTTTATCATATGTAAAAGCCAAAGGAGTTTGTCCTGCAAGGATAGTAATTCCCATACAAGATGCTGAATTGAAAACTAAAGTCCCTGAATTCCTCATCCAGGAGAATCACTTTATTAGCAAGAGCTTTCTTTCATGTTTTCACTTGTCCAGAACACCGCTGTTTATGCAGAATATTATTTTGTATCCATGGCCCTGTGTGCTGTCATTCACAAGAAATAGGTTATCACTAGAGTTCAGCACCCACACAGTCACTGGGAACTCCAACCAATTCACACATAGTACTCTTCTACCCTCACAGTTCATTTAAGTTATGCAACTAATCTCCCCCAGTTTAACAAGAATACCACATGAATGGGATGGGGGACACTGGGGGGACAAATGAAACTGCAAAACACCACTAGAGTTCAGTAGAAAGGTGTAAACAACAGCAAAAGATTGAATAAATATGGAACTGATATGTTATACTGAGCTGTGAATCAGCTTGTAGCTGTAATCCAACTGAACAGCTAGCCGCACTACTGAAGCTCCAGGTCATACTTCACGACAGGATGGATACTTGGAGTCTACAGTAGTATGTAATAGGAGTCAGAAACATTTTCATGCTAGCACATGAATAAGTCAGAATAGAAGACCTAAGCTCAGCATTGTTGCACTAAGACCCTAGCACAATTTGAAAAATTGCTAATCTATTTTATCTTCCAACTCAAAAAAACCAAACCAAACCAACAAACAACCTATTTGCTGGCTGTTTCTTATTTCTGTCTATTTATTTCTTATTACTAGAGTTAGAAAGTTTGAAAGTGACATTTACAGGGTAATATATATACTCATGGTTTGTTTCAAAAAGCCTGCCTTCAGGTATTGGATTCACAAGAATTTTCTTTTTCTGTATTTCATTGTTAAAACATTTTCTATAAAAATTAGTATCTTGTAAGTATACATCATGTTACAGATTTGTAACAATATTCCTAAATAACTCAAAGAGCCTCTGGAGAGTTTGCAGTAGACTGTATGGAGTACAGGAATAATCATATTTAGAGCTTGTACATCCTCCAAAACCATTCCTTGGAAGTTGAAAGAACAGAATTATTTCAACGAATGGTGCTTAGTCTAAAATGTCTCTCTCACCCCATGAACCTGCTGTAGTAAGTGCAGCTGAATGCCAGTGTGTGTCTGCACGGGTCTAAATTCTGCCTATGGACACTGTCCAGGTTTGTGACATCTTGGATATGAGACTATCAGGCCAAAGCCCAAGCTTTCCATTTCTTACAATGATGCCAAGTGGAAATCATCCCAGCAGAGAGAGCCCAAAGAATCCCTTATGCATCATTAAGCCCTGAAACAGGCATTTAAAATAGCTTTAGGTCTATGTGTGGGTCCTCTGTTGTGGTGAATTACATTTCCATGCATAGTCTCACTTCAGTTCATTTCGTTATCAGCAAAGCAATGTGTTAGTGAAGAGAATAATGTGTGCAGTTTTAAAATAAAACATTACGTCTATTTTAATGATTAATTTTACTACAAAGATTTCACTATTGCCAGGTTCAGGGTTTTGAATTGATGTATTTAAAAAAAAAAAAATCCACACTACAATCAGAATATGCCTTTGTGTATGGGCTTGGCTTTGGGATTTCAAATAGCTCAGTGATTACATAGTGCAGTCCCATATTTTATGCATATGTGTATATATACACACACACATGCATTTCTGTGCATGTGTGTCTGCTGATCAATTGTGGTCATATGTCTCTGGCAAGTAATCAGTGAAAACATTCTGGATGTTCTTGTTTCATGCAACCTGCTGACAACAGAATTTTCGTGACAGTATCTTGGGCCATGCTTACCACTGACAAGCAATGAACACTGAATTTGATTTCACTGCTTCTATGGGGAGAAAACTAAAACAGCAGAAAGAAAACAAGATATATTGCAGCCTAAGCTTGAATTATATTATAAAAATAGAGCAAAGTTACTTGTTTCATGTTTCAATTCTGACTTCAGCAATCTTGAAATCTGAAAAAACAGAAAAATCCTCAAATTATAAGAACAAAGTATTACTGAAAGAAAGAGATATTTGTGCAGTATCCACCAGAATAGTTTTCTATAACCATTAATGGAAATATTTTTTAATCAAATGAAAGGTCTCCAACACAGTCATTAAAAGACAACAGGTTAAAGGAAAATAGAAAAGACCAAGAGAAAAAGGAAATTAATGGTAGCTTGGGTCCTAAATTACTTTTATTTGCATTTAATTATGATTTTTCTTCACATTAGTAGATATTAGTCAGAATCACATGCTTCCTCTGATCTCATTGATTAGGGTAAAAGTCTCAGATTGTTTGCAGATATTAAAAAAAAATAATCACACTAGCTCATACTGTGAATAAGCAAGAGAAGATTTGAGATCAGTCTTATTTAGAACAGCTCTGGCTGATATTTCATACTGCAGGGGATATTCTTTGGAAAACTACGATAAGAGGAAGTAGAATAATTATTGCATAGAAAATATACACCATCAGGTAACCCTACATTGTTTGTCTCTCAGACAAATGCGCTGACATGCATTCAGATATTTCATTAATAAACTAAATAAAAAGACTCAATGTATTAAAGATCAGTGGAACACTGCACTTCTTTTTTTAACTCAGGCAAATTTTATCCCAGCACAGATTTGTATGCTACAGACTTTAAAAGAGATTCTGATGCAGATAGGGCACATTAACACGACAAAGATTTCATTACACATACACTACCTAACTTTAAGTACTGCAAGGACCTCAGCTGCTACATACATTTTCCAACTGTTGCAAAGTCAGCAAGTCATCTGAGATGATGGGTACTCAAAACAGTCATTGTGTATAAGCAATACTGCTACCTCACCACTTTAAAACTGGATTCAGTAACCCCAGAAAAGCTGCAGTTACATTTTGGTTACTGCACAGGTGCACTCATTTACTTTACTCAGACAGAGGAGTATCTTACAAGGAGTCTCAAATAAAAGAATATTTGTGGAGCCAAATGTGGCATGATTAGTGGCTCATAACTACAGAACAGCAAGAACTAGTGTAGTCACAATAGAAAACATGCTTTAAATTTAGGGAGATTCAGAGAATCAATGAACAGTACATTAAAGCCCATAGGGATCACAAAGGAGGTACTTACACAAAATGTTTGAAAGGACAGAATGGAAAATACTGATAATAAGAAAAATGAAAGGCAACAACATAGGAGTCTATGAAGTGACATGAAGTACATCTGTTGAAAAAGGAAAAGCAAAGCAGGATGTTTTAAATTAGACAACAAAAGCAATCCTCCTTTTCAATCCCTCTCAAATACTGATTTGTAATAATACATTTTAAACTTTATCATTGCAAGACAAACTTCACCTAACAGTGGATAAAGTGACCCCTAGAATATAGATCACTTCTTGTGCTTCCATGTTCTAGATAAAAAGTTGTGTCTGCTCATCTTCATAAACAGTATGATAACTTCCTACCTACACAAGGCCTCCTCCAAACATAATGAATTATTTTCTTGGGTTAAAGCTTCATCGTTATTGTTAAATTAGATTACACTGAGATTCTTAAGAGATTTTGTAATTTCTTTTAGAAGTACACTTAATGATTAATGTTTTTCTGGTTTTGCTGTGCAAACATCAGAACAAAAGATATCAACATAGTGTATTTAACAAACTGTATCTCTGAGAACAAACTGTTAATTAGAGTAGCAGCTGCATCCAGCTCCATCCTTTGAGTGTAATGAGCAAATCAGTTAGGCATTTAAAAATCTATTTAAACTTGATTTAAATGTTTTGATGGAGACAAGTGAAGTGTGAATTCAAAAAATGTTAATTTTGTTAAACAGTTGGTTAAAGCTGGAAAAGAATCATAGGCTATTGTGCAACAACAAACAGACCTCATCATACTATATTAGCTGGAGAAATAGCCAAGTTCAAGTGAACAGTAGGTGGCAAGAGAAGTTAACAACAAGCCATGTTTACCATAAATCAGTTTGGATCTATGTATTCGTTTTTAAAAGAGCTACTCTCATTATATCAGCAGAAATAAAAATATGGCTTTTATTTTCTCTTGTTTAACCTCCAGACCTAGTCCCACTGTAGTCTTGGAAGTGAAATGCCATAGATTGCTAGAACCAATAAAATGGGATCTGTGTTTTCATTGGGTCTTTGTAGCCATGAAAATAAGAGAAGCTGATGGTGTCTGCAGAAGTAATGGCCATTCTGTAGGTCAGTTGTTCAAAGTACATGGGTACCATTTTCTTTCTGGGAAGGCTGAACACATCAAATGAAAGTAGACCAAACAGTGGCTGGTGAATTTCAAAGGTCATTGTTTAGGTGACTGAACTGGTTAAAAGAATGACTTTCTTTTTGTGTTTAAATTTCAGCTGATTCTGTCCTTTCTCCTCTATTTTTAGATAATTTGTTCTGTATTAAATAACAAAAGCGTTGGTAGCTTGCTAAGTGCTGTACCTCAGCAATGCCCTAGGCCCCCAAAAAGTCATCTTTTGATGACAGTGGCAAACTCATTAGTTAATGGTCAGAAAAAAAACCCAAAAAAACCCCCAAAAAAACCACAAAAAGGAGCACCTAATGCACTAAACTGCCTACCATTAACAGCAGTAATGCCCATTCCTGTGATTGCAGCAGTAATAAACCATATTCAGTGGACTATAATCTAGTCTATCTACTAGTGATATACTAGACAGCTAAGTACTGTTGGGGGAGTGGAATATGGAACTGCACAAAGTTTCATTTATATCACATATATAATGACCTATTTTCCCCTCTCAAGGTAAGGTAAGGTGTCTACTTCTTTTAATAATTAAGATACAGCTAGCTTAAAATTCCCTTTTTCTTTTTTTTGTTTGGTTGGTTGTTTTTTGTTTGTGGTTTGGTTTTTTTTGTTGTTGTTGTGTTGGGTTTTTTTTATAAGAATTAGAACACTGTACTCTCACACAACCTATAGCTGAGATTCCCCACTGAAAAATACAAGCCACATGCAGTCTGAAAGTTGGGAGTTCCTAGCCACTGCAAGAGCTGAATTTGAAATCAAGCTTATTGTCAACAATTCTTTCAGTTTGTCCTCATTAATTGAAAGATTCTAATGGATTGAATCTTGCACCTGGTATCTTGCAACAATGGAATTAGCAATCACCTGGGGAGAAGGGCTGCATAAACTTTAACAACACAGGTTATACTGTCAAAATCTCCCGAAGGCTTTGCACCATTTTAATAGCTAGACCTAAAATTCTTCTTGACAAGTTGCAAAATCTTAGTCCATTAAGAGGTCTTATAAATTCCTAATATTGATACATTCTGGATGGTGAAGAAGAATTAAGTTGTATGTCTGGAATCACATTTGCAATAATTTATTAGCAGGTTATAGAGAAAGAGTGGTTCCAAAATAAGGAAAAATATCATAGAAGGTGAAACACTTTTTAGGGATTAACATACAAAGAACAACTTCACGCCAAGTTTTCTACTCATCTGGTTTCCCTATGAGTTATGTATTAATCTGGTTTCCCTATGAGTTATGTATTAATAAAAACCAGTATATTCCTACTGTCTAATCTTGGCAATAGAAATATAACTGTCAGCAGCTTCTTTTGACACTATCAAGTCAGCATATTTTTCCCCCATCTGTCAGCAAACAGCAGTGCAATAAACAGAGACACAACAGCCTAACTTAGCTGTGAATATATAACAAAGTAAATCACCCATATCAATTTAAGTTAAATTGTTATGGTTGGCAAAAGAAGATGACATGTATTAGGCAACTGCTAGATCTGACTTGAACAACTGATCTTCCATAGCAGCATGGAAACAATGTGCCTCAGTCCCTGGAGTTCTAGACCTAACAGCATGACACCCAGTTCAGTATGCAAGTAATGATCTTTTCCTTGGGAACAGTAACAGAATAAACAGCACCAACCAGGTCCTCAGCTACCAAGAGATGCTGGCATTTTGGAGACAACTATTCCAGGTAACATATGATTTTGGCTGTTAACAAACTTGTGTAAAAAGGAACCCATTAGAGCTTTCTGACCTGACTGTAGGGGAAGCATCAATACGAGCTCGTTTGGCATATAATAAGGTACCCTAAGGCTTCTGTAACCTTTCATTATCTAGTAACTGGGTAACCATGCTAACTCAGAGCTGTCTTATGGGAGATAAGGTGGAACAGCCAACCACACCATCTCCTTTGAAAGAATTTAGGAAAGGTAATTTATTCTCATTTTCAGATCATCTGACTCAGGACAGTTTTCAGAACTGTGATCCTCATTCACAAAGAGCTTCCTTCATGTTCAGAAAGAGTATATGAGTCGTGATTCAGAAACATATATAACCTTTCCGGCATCTCTTACTAACTAGATTTTTTGTTATTATTAATTAGGCTGCTATGCATATCCTTTAGGCAACCTAGCTAAAGATAGATCAATAAAACCTTTTGCAGATATGAGAGAGCAAATCCTGCTTGCACTAGGGATCAACTAAACATGAACTGGTTCTGAAAAAGAAGTAATGTAGACACAACTAAAAGAGGTCAAGCTTATTAATTAAAGCACCATGACTGTATAACTGATGGTTAGAGCTAACTTCTACCTGGACGGCTTACATCACAGAGTATACTTGAACCTGTTTGCAAAAGTGTGTGGAGGCATACCCTAACTACATGCCCAGTGTACTGCATACCCAGCTACACTGGGCAGATGGACATCCAAGACCTCGATGCTGCAAAGCTTTGAGTTTTAGCACTTAAAAGTCACACTGCGATTTGTCTTTAGTTTCCCCATCTTCTGTGTGTCCATCAGTACAAATATGATGTTTAATCATAATTTTTACCTCCTATAAACATGGCTTTTAGTTTCAATATATTTAAATTTCAAAAGCATTTCAGGAGTTTTCTTTACATTCCTTCCCATTTCTCCTCTCTCTCTTCAATTAACAAACACTGTGCCTTTCTTTGTAAAATATCCTACTCTGTTTGCTCGGCTTCTCTCTCCACCCAGTTTTCCCAAAAATACTGAAGGCAAGAGCAGAACTTTCCAATTCACAGTGTCTGGAGTGGTTCATAATTAGGCAAAATGTGTTCATTGACACCTCTAGCAATTGCTCATTATGAAGAAGCTGAGAAAACAAATGAAGGAAAAAGAATTAGGGAGGTCACTAACTACAGAGCCATTTGAGACTTAGAGGCATAATAAATAGCCTTCTGGAACAAGAGAACTCTGGCCACACAGACTGCCTTCTTTGGTGAACTGTTGAGACAGTTTATTTCTGTAATTTCTCTTGACCAAAACCAGGTAAACTAACAGCTTTCAGAAGGTGGAAATATTTCACGTTTCAGTTAAAATGACTATTAAAACATTAAAATGGGTGGCCTGGGCAGGCTGTCAATATGGGCACAGTAAGGATTTACTTCTTGCAAACTTTCCCCTGATGTGATTTCACTTAAGGACATATGCTTTCATGTGGATTGTGTGGTTTCTTTTTAAGGGCGGAGCCAAAATTTGGAGTGCAGAAGTTTCAAATCCTGTAGTTAGGGTATCCTTCTGAGAGCGCAACACATGGCTTTCATTGGCTTCACTTTTCCAGAAAGAAAGCACAGTGAGTCTAAGCAAAGGACAACAGAGTTGAAAAACAGAATGCAGCTCCATACCAGAGCTACAGCAAACCTCATCATAAAAGTTTACATATGGACGATAAACAAAATCTTGCAGAGCCGAATACAATTAAAGCAATGCAAAATTAAGTGACTGGAAGAAACATATTCCAGCATGTACCAATTAGTATCAGTATTTTACAAAGGAGGAGGTGGCAGGTATGGAGAGTAGAAGTCGCTTCAAATTGTATTTTATTCTTTCCAAAACAAAAAAATTTATTCATGTCTTGTATTCTCTCAGGGCCCAGCCCTCCAGAACACTGAGCAACCACAGCTCTCAGGAAAGTACAGGACACCTGATGGCTTTCAGCACCTTGCAGAGCAAAAATATACTATTGTATTGCATTTATGAACACAAACACTAGCTTTTCAAATCAATGAACAAACAAAACAGATTTTTGAGTGAGGTGTACAACATGCAGGCTGTGGAAATGGAATCTGACCCAAAGTCAATTGAATGATTCTTATCAGTTTCTCTGGGACTGGGATCAGGCATTTATGTATTTTCAAAAGAGGCTAGATTGACAGCCCTGGAGACCTTAAGTTATGTTTATCCACATAACAAGCACAGTGCAGGCAGGAGCATGTGATCTCAACCCATATCAAGCTCCCTGACAATGGGCCCCAATCGTTCATTGGAAGAACAGCTTTTTCAGGTGAAAAGGGAATTTACTCTGGGTAGCCCATTTGCCCCTTGGTCTCTCTGCTGAAGCTGCCAATTACAGTCAAATGCTGGCAGCTTATTTCTCCTTCCCCAAAACTATTGTCACCTCCGGTGGTGCAGATTTAATTGAAATACTGGGGCCACAAGTTGAAAAAAGGATTTGTAACTTACTCCAGCCACAGCTGTAGCTAACTAGACCAGCTGGCTTTGCAGACTCATTTACTGTCGTCTTACAGAATCAACTACAAGTGTCAACAACCTTGAGAAAGCCCTGACCGACCAAGAGAAGGTAGTATTCACTCTTTAAGTTTGCATTTATTTGTGTGTACAGCATGACAGTGAGAACAGTCATTCTTGACACCTTTGGTTGGGACAAGGGGATTGATTCTTGTGCAAAGAGCCAGCACAAGCACCAACAAATGTAGAGGGGGTACATTACAGCCCTGTTCTGTCAGCTACTCAATGAAAAGTTTCAGCCACATTAAATTTACCTTCTTAAAGGAAATACATGAAATAAGGCATTTCATACTTGTCAACATAAAAATAATCTCTGCTAATCCAGTGTATTTATCCATCTAGAAGATATTTCACTTTCTGATGCATATATATTTCCCACCCTGTACATTTCAGGTAAGACTTCCATTATGGAAAAAATCTGAACAAGCTAGGCTTTACTGAAAGTTAACGGTTGTATAGATGTAACTCCAAGAATCTACAGGAATTTGATGTGGAGTGGGAGCATTTTGCATTATTTTTTTTTAAAAAGAATAAAACTATACCACACTGAATCCTCCAAAAGGAACAGTATTATTTAATACAAGTCTACAGCATTTCCTAAAAGGGCACTAAAACTCATGTAATTTTCTTTCAGTTCTTTCATCATCTAAGTAAGTGTTTCAAATAATACCATTCCTGCTGAAGAACAAGGTTTTTCCACTTGCTCATTTATCCATCCCCAACACTGGGCACACTTCCACCTGCCCGGTCCCACATGGCTGCAAACCACCAGCTCAGAGGTGAAGAATGCAGGTCTTGTCTATGTAACCCACAACGGAGTTGACAGAGCTCACGTGAGGGGTGTGAGTCATGCTCCCCAGCCATATGAGGGGATTTTGGGCAACTGACAGGAACATCAGCCCTGCACAAGCGTGTAAGTGGTTTCAAGAGAGGGTCTCTGGTAATTTTCAGGATGTTGACTAGTTCTCTAAACACTTACCTCATGCTATCCAGCCTTTTACCACCTAGCTCTGACACAATGCACACACACACAGAAAGCTTTGCAGCTCAAGAAACTTCATCAGATACAGACAAAGTCAGTCTAAATAGTTTTCCCCCCACTCTGATTCTGCACTGCAGCTAAATCATTCTGTCCTTTAAGAAACCTACAGAAGGGAAAAATGCACATCTGGAAAGGGAGGTGCAAAAAAGTTCCAGCCTATCCTCTCCTCAGTTTACATGTGTCAGGCTCTTGAGAACAAAGGCCAGGAGAATTTCACAACACAGAAGGGTCTAACCCGTCCAGCTCAGGATCCCTCCAGAAGCTTCCCCTGTTGTCATTGCTCCATTAGTAGCAGCTTTGCCACCTCACACTTTCCCCTCCCTTTCCACACTGGCCCACAGTGGAGAAGGCAAAATAGAACTTAACTCTGTCTGAAGTAGTCTCGACACCTGAGCATAACACCATACTCCCAAAACTGTCAGATTACAGTACCACATTCTGTAGAGATTGCCTTGCCTTTCTCCATTCCTAACATTTTTGATACTGTAAAAGTCACACTTGCCACTTCAGGTCTTATAATATGTGAATGTGACCAGTACAAAAAGTCCCAACAGCCTTCATTATGTTCATATACCTCTGCATGGCAGGGCTGTGCTTCCACCGCATTTTAAAAAAGAGTACAGCCTAGAGATTTGCACTCAGCCCAAACAAAACTGTTCCTGCTTGTCTGACTCCTGCTGAAATCAGGGGCATGTGAATGAGGGGCACTGAATACCTAGGTCTAAGGTTATTTGCATTAAGTCTCAAGGGAGGCCTGCAGCAGACTCGGCTTCCATTCTCTTCTGTCCCTTGCTTCAGCTCCCATTTACCTGCCTATTACTTTAACAACACTTTTATGACCTGGGCCAGTCATCTGTGTGGTTCTGAAAGCAAATGGCACCATAACAAAAAGAGATACTTCCTGCCTTGAAAAAAATCCTTACATTCCCCACATCTCCTTTTGTTGCCCTTCTCTGGGAGAGAAAGATGAGCTCTGCCCCCTGACATCTTTGTGGAAGATACATAATATTAATATAGCCTTTTTATTATTATTTATTTTTTAAATGTAGAATGAATTTCCAAGCTGGCAAAAAGTTTCAGCAAGTATTTGCAGACCTCCAAACTTAAGTTTTCTTTGCTTGTCTGCACCACTGTGAAATTGGAATTACCATGCTGCAGAAGCACCCAACTGAAATCCAAAGATTCCCACTTTCCTCTCAGGATACTCAAATTTTCCAGCATCCCTGACTAATTCAAGGATTAACGGATCTTTGGGATCATGGCCCAGTGTAAGGAGGGGGCCCAACATCTAAGCCAGGCGCAGCAGGCAGCTGTGAGTCAGAGACTAGAGCAGAAGGGAAACTAGCTGGCATACCTCAGAGCTGATAGCTGCTGGCTGGCTGGAGGCCTAATGTTAAGAAACTATAATTAGGACCCGAGGGGCTATGGAAGGAGACTTAGAGCACCATCCCAGAGTTCTGCATCACTTTGACCTGAGGGAAAGGCAGAGACTGAAAATCATCACACTTGAGGGATGCTAGCTGGCTAGCTATTACAGGAGTAAGAGCCAAAGAAACAGAGCCAAAACCCACACCTTTGTGCTTACAGTGCCAAGTCATATACAGCTTGTAAAAGACTGAAAGCAATACGCTGTGACATCTAGGTGACTATCACATGCCTGTTACCAGGCTGTGAAACCCGTACCTTTCTGTAGTCTCATGCAGAAGCGCACAGACAAGGCATAATTTCTTCAAAATTAATGATATTATATTATCATAAAAAGCAAGGGGATCAGAATAAGGCTCAGCAGTTCTGAGGAGAAAGGGTTCACTGCAAGATGACCAGCCTTCAACACAAGAACATTATCAGTACCAGACCAGGCAAGAAGAAATAATCTTACAGTTCATCCCTAAGTTTGGTAACTGCTGACTGAGGAAAGATGTCCTGATTTAGATAGGAGGAATAGACTGGTCAGGCCTCTCTTGATGTGGTGAACACATGCAGGCACTTGTTGCCACTGAACTGCATTTAGCATAATTACAGAATTCTGTGATTTTGATATAACTGTCTAATCTCCATTCCCTGTTCTTGGAGTCCCATAATAAAAAGTCCTGTTCTCACATCAACTCCTTTCTACACATAATAGCCTTCTGATCACAACACTATTTAAAAATCCAGTGTAATTTGTCAAACAATTTAGATTAAAGTCTAAAGGTGACATGCCTCTCTAACCTATGCAAAAGCAAGCATTTGAAAATTCCCTCCAAAACAAGGGCACATTTACAAACGTGAATGTTCACAGTAGGTCCCAAATCCCTCGCTTGTCTAAACAATGTATCTAGAAAAGCCCAAACATGACAACTGCACAGACAACTGTCTGTCAGACAGATCTGCACAGTGCCTCCAACCCTAGCTTTTACCCTTCCACTGGATGTCATTCAATCACTTCTTCTCCAAGGGGAAACACTCAGCTACAGCATAGATGCATACAATATGGCTGGCTGTAAACTACATCATGAGACAGAAAAAGACACACAAAAGTGACCTTTTGGCTCAATGAAATCACAATTAGCTCAGTAAGTAAAGAGAATTTAGACACACATGCAAAGGTCTGATACCTTCCCTCCAATACAGACCTACAAATGCAAGCACAAGTCAAAGCATTGCAATGACATGGTTGGTTTGGCGCAACACTGAATTCAAAATATTTCTGCATCACCTCAGGATACAGCTCCATTAATACTCTGTCACTACCATTCTGGGTTTTGGCAACTGATCTTTTTACTGCTTCATGTCTGTTACTTTTGTTCTCAAAGCTTCAGTGAGTCCCAGTGCATATATTCTAAAACCAGCAGATGAAATCCCAGAGGTTGAAATACAACTTTCACACCAGAAAATATATTTGGACTGTACTTTAACCCAAGATCCCTGGACTAAACAATACTTTTTACATATGTTAGCGTGACCAAAACACAAAATAAAAAAAAAACCCAACCTTTGATCAGATCCAGTAAATCATGTGGGATTCTGGATTTGATCTGACCCTTGGTTTTGAATCGTTGTTTTCATCTCTCCCAAGCACCACTCTCACTGGAATCAGTGTCAAATACAGTAGAAGTGCTCTCAGGATGCCAATGGTATTTTAAGTATCTGAAATCTCTGTCATTTTTTCAATGCAAAGACAGAATGTCTGAGTTTAGCACAGCAGAAAAAAATGCTTCAAAATACCTGTTCTAAAAAGAATCACCAGCACAGGCTGTATTGTTTTCTTCCCTGGCACAGTCACTGCCCTCTACTACAATACAGGACACCAAACTTGAAACACAGTCTGCAGATCATCAGAATGGTGCTGGCTCAGGATTCTCTTGTTGTCATTATATCCTTGCTCTATGCAAGCCTGAGAAACTTCTATAACAGCACTTCCCAAGTTGTGGTCTACAGGGAGCTGCCTTGCTCTCCTCATTTCCACAGAAGCCCTTAGAAAGAAAGAATATGCACCAGCTTAGCTCTTGCAACATAATAAGTTGAGGAGATCAGCCAGCTGGAAGCTTCCCCTAGAGATTAAGCAAGAAATGAAAGTAAATCCAATAAGCACCAACTTGAGGCCTGAAGCTGCCAGCCATAAACAAGAAGCAACAGCCTTCAAGTGGAGAAAGACAACAGCCAACTGGCCAATCGTCAAGGCAAAGAACAGAGAGAATAAAGTGAAACAAATGGAGGACAAAAGCTCACACAATTTATTTTCTCACTTCAAAGGCATGACTGTATAGCAACAAAACTATGACCCTCCACAATTGCTGCAGGCATGTTCACAATGAAAGAGAGGGTGGTGTCCACATGGCATTTAAGAATGGCTTCCCCCAAAAAATCACTGGACTGAGTCACTTTAGAACAAAGTTTGAAGAAAAGAGGTAAGTAAAGATACAGAGATTAAAGGAATGAGATAAAATACAACATGGATTTAGCAATAGTAGATCATGCCAGACTAATCCATTCTCTTCTTCCTAATGTAAATGACTGTTTAAGGAAATACAGCAGAAAGACAAGATAATCCAGCAAAACTTCAAGGGATCATTTGATGAAGTGCCATATCAGAAATATCTTATTACTACAGATAGCAAAGATGGACATTAATTAGACTGGTGAGGAGCTACCTAAAAAGCTTGATTTGTGTTCACAGAAGCTCCAGTTTTGGACTGGCCATTTCATATTTTCACTAACATTCACAGCAAAAGAGTGAGGAATGAAACAACACTACCTGCTGATGACAAAAAGTTGGAAAGCTTCATTAATAAGATGACTGGTGGATCAAACATGAAGAAGGTGGCAACTTGTGACTAGAATGACAGAACTAGGTTGTAATATATCTTGAATCTGTTATTTATTAAATCTGCCATGGGTTTTCATACAAATAACTTTCAAGCAGTAGATCTAAATCAATGGAAAAATTACCTGGACAGATTTTTTTTTTTCAGCTTCCCTGGCAGCTTAGTGCAGACCCCATGAATAAATCTAAATAATAAAAGATCTAAAACTTCAGTTTAAATCTCATGATGCAACAAACAAGATGTTTACAGAAATGCAAGGTACATGATAGTACAAAAGTACGAACTTGATTTTACAGCACAGCACAGAACAAGGTTTTGCGTTTTCTTCCACACCGGACGCAAAACGCAGCTGTCCTGAAGCCCTACACTGCAGATCTAAATTCCAACGGGTATGGAGGTATTGCCCCATACATGCCAGACTTGTGTTCAGTTATCCCTGAACTATGCCAAACTGCCTTTAAAGATGAAGCTAGCACGAGCTGAAACCAGCTTGTGAAACATCTAAGTTTAGGCAACAGATCCCACAAGGCTTCAGCGCTTGAGGTACAACTGTGAAATCCAAAATGCCAGGAAGTTAGCTTGCAGTAACACAAAGACTTTTGAGGTACAGAGGAGGATAGGGGAGAAGAGAGGTGACAACGAATGCAGGCAGAGAGATAACACTAAGCATTGTAGGTAATGAAGCCATAGGTAGGTCTTATTTTCTTTTAGAGGTTTCTTTGAGTTTCACCTTTTTCACGTCTGTGGAGACATTACAGAAACTGGCAGAAGAAATCATACCACCCACACAGGGGTTCCATTTTTCACAGGGGCAGAAATGCTGAGATATCTTTCATGGTTTTCATATCAACTCCAGTAAGATTTTCATTAGTCTAGCAACAAGATTAAAAAAAAACTGTTCCACTATTAAATCCCAGTTTGATTTTCAACATTTAAACTACAGTTTTAAATCCAAGATACTGTGGTATGGAACTGATAAACAATGATTTCCTACCACCAACAAAAAGGTAAAGATGACCAAATGTTCTATAAAACTGCCTTTCAAAATACTGTACTTGAAGAAGGAAGAAAGAAAAACAATCCACATATGGCCTCATTCTCCTGTGTGGATCTGAGTTTAGCTCAGACTATGCTCACTACCTTGCAGCTGTCATCCCTCCTCTGACTGAGCTTCCATGTGCATCACAGGAAACCCAGGAAATCACATACCATAGGAAACTAAGCCCAATTACAGTTCACTGGTTCATAGAGATGACTGGAATGTGTAGTATTTAAATTAAAGTCAGTGGGAGAAACTACAGTGAAAATGCAAACCTAAATTTAAGGGATTAACTGGTGATCTCTGACAAAAAAATGCCAAGAATGTTCGCAGAAGGTGAGTCCTCTGATAAGTCAGAAAAAAACCATTTCTGGGCTGTTGATGGCAATTTTTTTTTTAGGAAAAAGCCTTGTTAATTCTGGTTGCAGACACCTACAAGTATTTTCTCTGCTGAGTATTCCTCAAAGAGAAGACCTAACATATTGTTGTGGTTTAACCCAGCAGGCAGCTGAACACTACACAGCCGTTAGCTCATTCCCCCCCCCCAGTGGGATGGGGGAAGAGAATTGGAAAAAGATGAAACTCATAGGTTGAGATAAAGACAGTTTAATAGGACAGAAAAGGAAGGGAATACAATGATCATGATAAAAGAATACACAAAACAAGTGATGTACAATGCAACTGCTCGCTACCCACTGACATCATGATGCCCAGCCAGTCCCCAAGCAGCAGGCTGCTGCCACCCCCATCCAACTCCCCCCAGTTTTATTGTTCAGCATGACATCACATGATATGGAATACCACTTTGGCCAGTCTGGGTCAGCTGTCTCGGCTACGACCCCTCACATCTTCTTGTGCCCCCCCCACCTCGTCACTGGCAGGGCAGTATGATAAGCTGAAAAGTCCTTGACTTTGTGTAAGCACTGCTCAGCAACTAAAACATCAGTGCATTACCAACACTATTTGCATTCTAAATCCAAAACACAGCACTGTACCAGCTGTTAGGAAGAAAATTAACTCTATCCCAGCTGAAACCAGGACACATATATGGTGTTTAAGGCCTTGATTCTGTAAATACTTATGCACAAGAACAATTTTATGTATACAAATGGCAGCCACTCATTACATGGGATGTTCACTTGCATGAGGTTACTCATGTAGCTCTTGAATAGTGTAATTAAAGCTAAACTAAAACTACAATGAGACCTGGAGGAACTATATGTATTTCACATCTTTTTTTCTTAAAAGAATTATTCATTCATATCATGTTCTGTGAAGAATTCTTTGGAATAAGTGTTTTGTTGAACTCAATCCTGCTTCTCAATTCTTCCCTAACCATCTGCTATATTTTCTGCTATTCACTTTTGCTGTGGGGTTGGTCATCCAGGCTGCTCTTATTTTTGCTGTTTAGTTGAATGATTAGGATTTTTAAAAAAGAAAAAGGTATTTCAAAATGGCTGTGCTCCGTTTCTGAATGGAATGCATTGACATGCATGTTTGGAAAGCACACTAAACCAGAAAACTGAAAATGAAAATTTTATTAAAGGAATTTTTTTCAGAAAATTATTTTGAAGACATCACAGCACTGTTTCTCTTTAGAACTCAATTTTAAGTTTTAAAAATGTATTTCCCCAAAATATTAACAAAGCTCTGTCCATTAGATGAATGTTTTTGAAACTAGCTCTAGGTTAGGGAATGTTTTCCTAAATACCATCTTGAATGCACACATATGAAACAAAAAAGCTTATTTGGCTTAGCATGAGTGTCTGTCCATGCTCACACTTTGCTCTTTTGTTTCACATTATTTATTTAAAAACCCACATAACTTTATAAGGATATATTCAGCACTGTGTCGCTTGTAAACAAACCATGGTCTCTGGAGAAAGAGCAGAAAAAGGGAAGAGGCTTCCCAGCCACTGTAAGTCTCAAAACATTCACACTGAACTCTGTCATATGTATCATACGGGCAAACTGCAATTGCTCTGAGAAGCAAAGTGGTGGATTGTAAAGATTCATGAAAACAGACAAGTGCAAAGGGATAAAAATATGATAGAAAAATATTTTCCAGTTAAAGTCTATGGAAACCTAGTCAGTGATCCTCCAAACAAAGAATGGAAGGAATGTCACATGGTTCCATTGCATCTCCTAAATGTTCCCAACTAATAACATGTGCTCACTGAATAAATTGAAATGACTGGTATGTTTGAGACAATGAATGAAGTAGTTGTAGTAAATTACCTGTTTACCATTACTTAAAATGCTAATACAAATTAGAATATTTAAAACTCTTACCAAATTCCTGGTGAAACTACAAACATCCATCACAGCATTCAGGAATTGTCACTGAAGGATCACACAAAGAATCCTTTGCTGAAAAGACAAGAGGAGAAAACAGTCTCTAGAGAATTGTCTGGTTTGCTTCAAATATTCTCCCTGCAATTCTCCATCTCTGGAAGACAAAGGAGGGGGAAACTTCTCCCTGATGCTAGTGTGAATTTAGCTTGTGTCTTTGTGTCTCCATGGAGACAATGTAAACACATCTGTTTTCTTTTTGCACTTGTGATAGATTCTACACAGAATTCATCATTGCAGGGAACAAAAACTTTATCTCAGGGCAGAGACAGAGAGAATTCTTTACCACAGTGACCAAAGCAGACCTGGTTTCTTTCATGTCCATCAATGATCAGTGTCCACCAAAAGAGACCAGTGAGTATAAAGTCATAGCTTAAAGCTCAGGGCTTGTGTCTCTTGATACTTGAATTTAATGTTTAGTAAAATAATAGGTATTAAGCTCATCTTGCAGGGGGAGGAAAAGAAATATAAATGCTAAACATTCAAGGCTATCAGGTGAAATGCAACATTTTACAATTCTGAAATGTCAATATGATAATTTTGCCACAGCTGTTACTGTTGCTTCTTTGTGTAGCCACTACAAATAACATCCAGACCTGACAACAAAGCTTCATAGTAGAAGCTATTTTGTATATACATTATTTGTAACCTTACTTTATATTGCCCCCAACATTTATTCATTGCCAGTTAATGAAAGGGGAAAACATAATTGCACTGCAACTGTGTCAAAGTTATTTGTTCACCTCATTAAACACTTTTCAATCCCAGAACTGGCAAAGGAAAGCAAAAAGTTTAAACCAGCTTCATTGTTTCAATAGCTGCATGTTCATCCAGCGCCTGAAGCATGTTAAGCTGTTTTTTACCAGTTATAAGAATGTTCCTTGTTAATATACTAACATAAGTGTATCATTCTCAAACATCACCATTGGCAAAAGGAGGAAATAGGAAATCTAGATATCCTACCGGAATTTGTGTTTTTAACAAAAATCAAACCACTGATTTTAGAAAATACATCATATTTACCATAGCCACACAACTTTCAACATGCATTCCTAATATTCCAGCATTTTATCATCATTTCTGCTTGTGAAATCTTTAGCCTTCAATATGAAATAGTCCCGTGATGCACTAACCAGTTTGCAGCTGTGACTGCAAGCCTAGAAATAAGAAGTTCGTCCTCTCAAGTACCTTCTCTTCAGTAGAAGTGATTACTTTTTGCCACACCAAGTCCTCACAATAGTAAAAAAATAGAAATGTTGTTTTAAAGACATATTGGAAACTGAAAACGCCAGACATTTTTGTATGACTAATCAAGTACTAGTAGTTTGCTTTAAAGAAAAAAAAAGTTAATGCATATGCTTTATAGGGGGAAGTATTAAGAATATGGAAAGCAACTACTTGGTATATTTAATAGGTTATCATTTTAAAGGCCCTTGACAGATCTATGCAATAAGAAATATAATGTTATCCTTCTAACCCTCACGATATAGCAGCATTCAGAGATTCAGATTCTAGTCCACCTTGCACTTTACCAGAATACTAACTGAAGATGGGATTTTCCGATATCTTTGCTTTGTGCTCCTAAATAACTATAATTTCTCAGACATTTGGGATTGAAAGAAATGTATATGTGCAGCCCCTGTGTACAACAGTATATTCATTCATATATGAAAGCTTTAGGCATTTTCAATAAAAGCATGAGTATATGTAAAAAAAATGACATTCATTTGTCTTTACCTAAATACTTGCTTCTCAGATAAGCAGCAAAAAATGTAACAAGTATGCAGCTATTCTGTGTGAGCATCTAAATAAATGACATGACCTGATAGTGTTTTGTAATGTTTAACATATAGGTTGTTATTTTCATAGAATCATTTAGGTTGGAAAAGACCTTTAAGATCCTCAAGTTCAACCATTAACCCAGTCCACCACTAAACCATGTCCCTAAGGACTACATCTACATGGTTTTTTAAATACCTCCAGGGGCGGTGACCTTACCACCTCCCAGGACAGCCTGTGCAATGCTTAATGCTTGACTGCCTTTTCCATGAAGAAACTTTTCCTAATATCCAATCTAAATCTCCCCTGGTGCAACCTAAGGCAGCTCCCTTTTGTCCTGTCACCTGTTATCTGGGAGAAGAGACCGACCCCCACCTGCCTATAGCCCCTTTCAGGTGGTTACAGGGAGCAATAAGGTCCCCCCTGAGCCCCCTCCTTTCCAGACCAAGTACCCCCAGTTCCCCCAGCCGCCCCCCATCAGATTAGTGCCCCAGCCCCACTACCTGTCTCTGGACACACTCCAGCCCCTCCACGTCCCTCCCACAGCGAGGGGCCCAAAACTGAACACAGGATTTGCAGTGTAACCTCAGCAGTGTGGAGCACAGGGACAATTGCTGCCCTGGTCCTGCTGGCTGCACTCTTCCAGATAAAAGCCAGGATGCTGTTGGCCACCTGGGCACACTGCTGGTTCATGCCCAGGCAGCTATCAACCAGCAACCCCAGGCCCTTTCCCACTGGGCAGCTTTCCAGCTGCTCTGCCCCAAGCCTGTGGCACTGTATGGGGTTGCTGTGACCCACAGGCAGGACCCAGCACAGAGCTTTGTTGAACCTCATACAATTGGCCTCAGCCATTGGTCCAGCCTCTCCAGAACCCTGTGCAGAGCCTCCTGCCCTCCAGCAGATCAACACTCCCACCTATCTTGGTGTTGTCTGCAAACTTACTGAGGGTGCACTTGATCCCCTCACCCAGATTGTCAATAAAGATATTAAACAGGATTGGCCCCAGCACTGAGCTCTGGGAACACCACTTGTGACTGGCCGCCAGCTGGATGTAACTCCATTTACTACTGCTCTTTGGCCTTGGCCATCCAGGCCATGAGCAGCCATTTTCTCTAGGAGAATGCTGCAGGAGACAGTATCAAATGGTTTATTAAAATCTAGGCAGACAACATCCACAGCCTCTCCCTCATGCACTAGGTGAGTCATCTTGTCGTAGAAGGAGATGAGGTTTGTCAGGCAGGACCTGCCTTTCATAACCCCACCCTGGCTGGGCCTGACCCCCTGGTTGTCCTGCATGTGCCCCGTGATGGCACTCGGGGTGATCAGCTCCATAACCTTCCCCAGCACCGGGGTTGGGCTGACAGGGCTGTAGTGCCCTGGATCCTCCTTCCAG
>JAVJGJ010000002.1:6819610-6844021 GCA_035590215.1 Microhierax caerulescens | reverse complement strand
CCCGGGAAGGAAAGGTGAGCAAGCAGGGGGCTTGTGTCCATTCACTTTCCTTTAGGCTACTGCCTTCAGCCTGGCAGAAGGAAGACACAGGATCCCCTTGACCTTCATTTTTATTCTGATGGCTGTTTTGTCTCAGGGAGGGTAGAACATGGTTCTACTAGTCTCTCACTTTCTCAGACTCCCTCATGCTCCACAGGCTTTCCACTCCCCCTCACAGCTCTGCCGCCAGCATGAGCAGATCACCCACCTGGGTCACACCTCACACAGCTGTCTCACTACTGGCATCCGCTCCCCGTGAAAGGCTCTGGCACAGCGTGAGGCCTAGACAGCTACATGTGCGCACGGGAGCTCTGTCCGAGTTGCCTCAGCCACTCGAGAGCGCACGGAGGACGCGGCTTCCCTGCGGGCGGGCTCGCCTCCAGAGACGGCCGCGTAACCCCTGCGCGCGCCGACCACCGACTCCCGCCCTTCCAGCGTGTGCGCAGCCGGCTGCTTTTATAGGCGAGGAAGGCGGGGCGACCGCGGTTGCCCTGGCAACGCCAGGAATCGCGAGAGCTGGCGACGGCCGGCGGGTCTCGGCGGCGCTGCCCTGGCGCTGCCCTGGCGCTGCTCTGGCGCGGGGGCGGCCGCGGGCCGGGGGAGCTGCCGGCGTTGTGCTGGTCAGACGCCGCAACTCTCAATATTTATTTCAGAAAGGTACCAGCTGCCTCGCCACGGGAACCCCCCAGGCAGAAAGAGACGTTAGCTCTCGCACGGGCCGGGTCCGGCGGCCAAGGCCGGAGCCATTAGTCACTGCACGGTCTGTTTGGGGGGTTTGTTCTGCCGCTTCAAACACTTTGCTGAGGAATGTCATGACATGGCTATACTTACAGTGAAAAGGGCACTGTAATTAGTTCAAAGCATGATAGAAATTTGTTTTTATAATGTCATTTTTTTGACTGCATAATGCACAATAAAAGGAGCTTGTAAGATTTTGTTTGACAGAACCACGAAATTATCCTTGGAGGTGATGCAAAAACCTTCCCATAAGTTTTTGCTGAGCCAGGTAGAAGTCCAAATGCCTGAGCTGCTTTTCAAGACGACAACCATTTCTTACTGTCAGATAGAAGGCCACGGACCGCCATCCCCGGGCAGCAGGCGCTAGTCTGCCTTGACTGAGGACATTCCCCCCGGTACGGGCCTGAGAGCTGCCCGGGCACGCGCCCAGCTGGCACCCGGCTCACGCTGGCTCTTGTCCCTTCTTCAACTTTGCTGGCAAAGCATCAGCACCGATCCCAGGGATGAATTAGTCCACTATATAAATATGTACCATTGAATCTTCCCTTGGGAAAAGAGTCCATGTTCGCAGAGAAGTGTCATTCTAATTGGAAGTTTCATTGACGCAGGAAACGGTATTTAGTTACAATTTAAAACATTTATTTGAATTTATTCCATAGCTTTTCCAGAAGGACATTGTCTAGAAGTGGCTTCCAAATATCAATAAAGAAGAACACAGAATGTAAATTTTCTTGATACATTTAAAACATTTCAACATGCCAATGCTTTTATTCTCTCTAAAAGGTCAAAATAACATTAACTTCAAGGCAAATTTTGAATTCAAAAGGAGGTAAAAGGACCAAGAAAACTTTGGCAGTATGGTCTCTTTCTTTTTCTCTCCTCATTCCCCAGTTTTCAAATGGAAACAATACGTTCACTATTTACAGATTTTGAAATGGCAAACAAGCATACCAAAACACAAAAAGACTTTACTTTCCTTCTTCCTACCCTGCCAAAGTATCAATACCTTTTCATTTATAAATAGGAAAATTGACATTGGAAATCCCTTAAGAAAGTGTGAAGCATACAGTAGGTCTAAAAAAAGAACTCAGAATTCTTAACCATTCTAGCTTAAAGCCATTAGACCAAGTGACACTGCTGCTCATTAATTTCAGACATGCAGAATGGAAAATGCAGCTTGGGCATCTTGTGTACTAGAGGAGTGCTTTTGCTGGGCAGCACTATGCAATTAGGTACAACACTGGTAATAACCTGAAGAGACTGTAAGAATTGACTGGTATTCTGAATCAGTTTTCTAATCACACTGAAAAATGATGAAACACACATGTGAAGTATGAAATCCCTGATTTCCTAACAGACATTTGTCACAACAGCTCTTCTCCCATACAGAAAAGCCACACATTTTTTATCTCCTTCAAATGCAAGCACTTTAAAACAATGGGATGAGCACATATTTGAGAAGTTAGTTTTCTCTTGACTCACCACAGAAGACAGGCAGCAGACAGAACACAAGAAAACATGTAGACAGAGATAAAATTAATCAAGTATTAAGGCTGGGTGTCCAAAGCCGCAAAACAAAAGAGTGTGCTCTGAGACCAAATCAGGGAAAAGAACCTCAGTGTCAGGGCGCTGAGCACATCCTCCCAACTCCTGGAGGTTTTGCCGCCTGGGCCGAGGGCCAACAGAGACAGTGCAGCTGAGGGCTGTCTGTGTATGGTGTAAGCCATGAACGCCATGCTCCGAGCTGGAGGTTCAAAAGTACATAGGACTTTTCAACCTACAAAGCCTGTTTCTGTGAAGTAGGATCAGATGCTCTTGATTGAAGAGCTAAACCAGATACTGCACAACAGAAATCATTTACTGCACCTGGCTGAGATTCAAGTGTGAAAAAGCAGTACGATTTAGACACAACACGTGGTGTCACACCATGGTTGATTTCTACCAGATCCATGCCAAAGCATTTCTGTCTATTGCAAAATATATTGTCATTCCAATAAAAGGTGTGCATCAAATCCTAAGGACATTAAAGGCAACTGATACAGCAAAGTCTTCCTAAACATTGCCTGTATGGTAAGTGGATATGTATTATGGATGTTCATGAAGCAAACAGACACCTTATTTAAGATGATTCCTGTCATGTAATCTTGATAGAAATATACCTTGTGTTACTTACAGGGATACTTAAAACAGCCCATCATCTCTTCAAAGAAGGCTACCCTCTGCCCCTCAAAAAGCATGTTATAATTGAACAACATACAGGAATCTGTTGCTGAGCAAGAATACTGTGTTTTAAAGGCAAGACTTCCCTTTTCTTCCAAATAGGTCCTGAACAAAATCAGCATCCAGTTAATAATAAAATATGGCAAATAATTCTGACCCATGTGGAATAGAAGTTAGTTTTGCACTGAGAGAGCGGTGCACTCTGTGTACTCTTCTGCAGAATGATTGCACAGCTGCATCTCACCAGCTGCTGTCTGTATGAAACCTTCCCAGTGTGACTTTCTAGCAAACACTTTGTGATTTGGTACCCATCTGGCAGTCAGCATTATACTGTCATCTACTCCTTCTTCTCTGAGACAGTTTTCTCTTTGAATTCAAAGCCATCACTGTAGTATCATTAATTTTAAAAAAATAGATCTCCAAACCTCTGGAGAAAAGGTTCAAGTAATTTTTTTCTGTAACAGGCCCCTGCTGAGCTTCACTTATAAATCAATTGGGTATGGCTTCACTGCTTGGAACAGAAGCCAGGGCAATGAAACCATATGTTCCATTAATGTAAATCAGCACAGTGATTTAGATTACTGTAGATCTGGCCAGTACAGTTCTAGTTTATACTAGATCTAAGTTCTTACAATGAACATCACCCAGAGTCTAAGCAATCAAACGCAACATAACATTACTATGAACAAATAACCAATTTTGACCTTTTGTGTACATATTCGATTTAGATATTTAGCTGCATACATAAATATCTTTTAAATACATTTAGCTTATTGTATAATAAAAACCTATCCATCATATAATTAACCAAGCACTTTAGAAATGTGAGAATGATGCTTAGCTCTTATACAGCAGTTATCTGAACCTCAGCCTTTCAGAAATCATGAGCTAATGCCTTCTAGGGGAAAAAGTACAAGAGAACTCTAGAATGATATTTTAGAACTGTTAATCAGTTTTAGAATTCTCTATTCCTAGAGTTCAGAGCTTTTTTAAACCCCACTCAACAGTCCTAATAGCTGAACCATTTTTTAGGGGGGGGGTTTACACAATTCTGTGTAAATAACTCTTTCCAACTAAGACTGCAAGTAAGACTCCACGTGTAACAAGAGCAAGCCAGGAAGGAGCTATGTAATCACATAAAAAGGAGAGCTTACCGCTAGGAAGTGTCAGTTAGAGCAAGCAACAGGGATATGTAATTATTGTTACCAATTCTGCAAGCCATCATTTGTTCCTTATGTTATTCACTGCTTACATCATTCACCTATAAAATAAGTAAAATAATAACAACACTTCTAGTTCCTCATAGAAGAATTTAATGGAACTAATCATTGCTGTAAAGCTCTGTAGAATTTATTTCTGAAAGAGACTTTATAAAAAGGAGGATATCATTACTCATGTGAAAGCACACACATAAAATCAATTCCTGCTGCATCTTTTTTAGGTCATTTTGTTGGTCTTAAATTCTCATCATAATATTTGGTGTTACGCATATTCTCTAAGGAGCCCTACCTCCTTAATATGCATCAAGACATGATGTGAATTTTTGGCAAGCTACTTTTTCAGATTCTCACAAACCATAGTTTCTTTTGGGGTGGGTTTTCTTTTTGTTTGTTTGTTTTTTGAAGGGGGAAGGGAGAGGAGAACATAATGCATTTTGAGTGACCTATCTTTCATCTCCCCTGCCATCTTCCTGTGCAACAACATTGTTTTTGCAGCTGTTAACCTCCCCCACCCCTCTTTTTAAATGAGTCTTGAATTTCTTAAATGTAATTGGGAAATTCTAAGGAGTCTGAGGTACACCAAAGCTATCCCATGGTCTAAGTCAGATACTTTTTATCTAATTTATGATCTTTTGTCTCAAGTATACATACAAACCAGGTAAGTACAAATGCAAGTAGTTAACTGCTGAAGTATGCTGATTAATATATTCAACCAAAATTAGCTGTGGATACAAGTTGAGCAACAGGCCATTTATAGAGAAAAGAGCCCCCCTTTCATTTCTTTCAGAGTATGTAGTCAACATTCCAAAATAGTCCTGCTTTTTAAGAAACAATTTTTATCACAGTCACAGAAGCAGGGATTGAGGGGAGAAATGATGATCAAGCTAAACAAGTATCTCAGAGTTCAGGCTTCAGCCTTGAGTGGATGATGTCAGAAGCTCTGGCAGAAGTGCCAGTATGGAAAATAAACTAAAGAAACAGATGGGTCTACTCACTGACAGAGCAACCTTTCCAAAGGGAGACCAGCCACAACACACATAATGTAAGCCATGATCCTGTGTCTGTGCTTCATGCTGCTGAGGGAATCTAACTGGAGGTGTGAAACAGAAGAAGGATACTCACCCTGACATACCACATAGATCCCTCTCCAAATTAACACTGACCAAAACATGCTACCAGTCAGTAGAGACCACACTGTGCTAAGGAAAAATTACTTCCACCTCAGTAAGCTGTTGTGCTGTGAACAGGACTGAGAAATGATGACCTTGTTCTAAATGACAGCAGTGGCTTGAGGTATCAGATGAGAACAGAGCTACTGAAAAAGGCATACACTCAAATATGGGAATTCAATCCTCAAAAAAGTTACATGACAGCCTGACTGAGCATTCACAAAAAATTAATCCCTTGGGTCCGGTAGAGAATAGCATAGGAAATACTTTCCTGTCCTGTAGGAATCTGGGATTTAACTTTCTTTTTAACTTCAAAATGGAAAAAATAAAAGCAGGCAAACACACCAAAAAGAGCCTGTAGTTGAAGGCTGGCCAACTGGCAGCTCTTGAGCCACAGACAGTTTGTAAGACATTCATGTTATCATCCCATTGCAGCACTAAGTCAGGTGATAGCAGTGAAGCCCTACCGATACAGAACTCCTGAGAAATTCAAATTGCTAGGCAAGTAAGCCAAGGAAGCTACTGAAAACAGCATCAGCAGGATCAACCATTACCTGGAAACCAGCGGTAACACTAAAACAAAAAATGAGATCTTCCTATAAGCTCTTCTGTCTCCAAATAATGAGATGCAAAATTCTGTGGCTGTGTTTTACACACAAGTCCTCAAGTCAGAAAAAGTCATCCACCGTGTAGAAATTCATTGTTTTAATTCAGGATATGGAAAAGCAATATTCAAACCTAGCAGAGCAAGAAACTGAACCTAGGTTTCTCACATCTTGGAGAACAGGTAGGGAGAACCCTGCCCATTGGGCTCAAGGTTTATTGTGCTCCAGTCAAAGAAAGATTTCATTTATAAATAAAGTATTTCTTCTAGTTTAGAGTTTAAATAAGTAGCTAAGAACTGCAACAAGAAAGAAACTCTTCATCTGCAAAAGCTAAAGGCTAGAAATAAAGCAAGAATTCCCTTGTTTTGAATTTGTTGCATCCCTTGAAATTGGGATCCATAGCTTTCCTCAGGGATCAGTTTGCAAGGCCTTGCACATTGCTTGTGTTTAGTAAATCTGGGTATTGAATCCTTTTATGCTCCTGTGTTTTATTCACAGTGCACATTTACGCATTATTACCCTTTTCACATTTGGTATGAAGAGCACAAGATAAGAGCCAGCGCCTTGGCTGGTTACCTAATACAAGGATATACTGGCACAGAGCGGATCCACAAGCTGCTGTTTTGAAACTGCAGCCACAGAAACTGACTCAGCTGTGTGTTTTCACTAAACACCTTGGATTATCCTCATGTCTTCAGAAACACTCAAAAGAATGTACTGGCATAGTGCACAACGTAGGTAAATTAGAATAAAAAAAGAGGTGGAAGGAATATGGTATAGGGTAGAAGGAGCAGGTAATAGGAAAATCAGGACACAAAGGGCTGCTGAGGAAAGCTCGCTTTTGGGCACAGGCAGGAGGGTATCAAGGAAAAAAGAGCCCTGGAATAAACTGCCCACAATTACACGTACTCTGCTACTGAACTGCAGGGAGCTTGGTTCGTTCTTTTTCCTCTCTCCTTATTTTGTGAAAACATCATATTTTTCATGTATAAAATTTGGAATAATATATTTGGCTTTTCTAGATAAATGTCATGTTTGATTGTTAGTCAAAGAGTAGCCCATGTCTAATAGGAACCATAACTACATAAACAAAGAAAAGCACTAGATAGTGAAGAAAAGACATGCTTTCCTGATTTCAGTGAGGAGTATTTCTGCTGTGCCCCAAGAGCTCCCAGCTAATGTAGAAATTTTGCTGGGATGTATGATTTTCTGTAATCTTAGAAATACTACTGATGGTATAACATTCTGCATTACAAGCACATGAAAAAAAACCACCCTTATTGTTCAGTGATGTACCTGTGGCATGGTTCACAGACTGAAGCAATACAAAACCATGTAGGGACTAAGCCTTGCTTACCTCTGTTGTATGAAAAGGCAAATGATAAAGGACTTGTATGTATCCTCAATGGAAATCACAGAAGGAGGATATATAACAGGCTGAAAAATGCTCCTCTGTCAAACAGTAGAAATGTTTCAAGTGGGATCCTTTGGGTGGTGGTGTTCTAACCTCAATTAAAAAAACATTTTCTATATCAGTTTGAATAATAAGGATAAAGGATAGTTATAAAATCTGCCCGTGACACCTACTTTAGAGCCACTGCAAACATTTCAAAGAACAAGCTAAGAAATCAAAACTATCTTGCCAGGTAAGAGAGGATCTAAACTCAGCAAAGTTAAATTCAGTAAAACTAAGTGTAAAATCTATAGTATGATCCGTGTAGTCCTTCTAATAAATAAACACTGAATGCCAGGCTTAGCTCCATATACTATGCCAGCAGGCTTCTTAAACACAAAGATAACATTTACAATTCTGCAAACTATAAGTATTCTGGCCGGTTATATTATCATCAACTGGTCGGTTTAATCTTTGTTTGGAATTCTAGACAAACCAGTCTATATCCATAAGCAAACCAGTTACATTAACCGGTATTAAGCATTAAGCTATCTTTTAATTTCATTCCATTCCTGCTTGATCATTTCAGGGGAATGGCATCCATTGATCTGATTGAGAGAAACAGAGCCCAATAACTCACTGAAACTTTTCAATTTGTAATGGTGACCAGCACTGAAATCAAAGGTCTTTCTCATTAGCACAGGGTATATGCTGATGCACATTTTTTGATAGTGGAAAAATAATTATTGCTGTTCCATTTTAAACGGTACTAAGTAAAATGTGGATTATTCATCTTCCTGTGGATTTACAATACTCAAACAATGATTGAAGAAATATTGGAGGTATTTATAAGCACATAACACCAGAGAACAATGTGCTTTATTTCATTGCTAGGATCCAGGATATACGATCCAGGATATACTCCTCTGCAATGATTTTGCATTAGAAAGAAGTTCCTATATCTTCCTTTTCCTTTGTGATACATCCATCTGTTTCCACATTGTGTGTCTCCTCATTTGGGTTTTAATTTTCCAATGTCTTTGTGACACTGAATGATGGTGCAGCAAAAATACAATTTTCTTAGGATCATACATAAGAGGCAAATGCTTCTTTGTTCCAAATCAACACATCACTAACAATAAATTATCCTGCTACTATGTGTACTATAATGAAGGGGAGGTATTACTAAAAATCAGTCAAAACCTATGTTTAAGACCCTTTTCTTCACCCACCTCTCATTCTGTCTACTGGGAAAATAACCCACTAAAAGCTGAAGGGGTTGTCTCAGGTAATAGAGACGGACTTCACTCTTTCAATTTTCTACTCAGCAATAACAAAGATTTAAATTAACTTTAGAGTGCACAAATATTCCTGTGATTCTCTGGGAGCAGCACACTCCCCTGAAGACTGCACTCCCAAAATCCAAAATTTAATTCATAGCACAACGCCTACTTCAGGACAAAATGCCAGACTCCTGAAAGCCTTAGCATTCTCTCTGCTCTGCTGCTGAAGGATTGCTATTCCTAGAAGACTTCAGCTCTGTAAGATAAGTGTTAATACATTATTTCTGTAGGTCTCCAGGGCCTGAAGTTTGAATTTAATGTGAACTGAATAAAATAATTTGCTTTTTATCAGCATGGTCCATGAACCATGGTTTGAGGCCAATATGTGACTCCAAGGAAAATGAGTTTAGCTCCAACTCCCTAATCCCCAGATAAGATCATAAAATCACCACACATCACTCAGTACTGTTTAGCAAAAAATGCCTGCCTCTGTAGTAATGATAAAAAAAACTGAATTACAGTCACTGGCTCCTCAAAGATGATGGCTCTTGCAGGTTCAGGTGAAGTACGTGATTGTGTATGGAGAGGATGGAGTGCAGCCAATACAGCACAATAACCTCCATTTCACATTGACATTTGATTTCTGGAAATCTACTCATAAATCTACTTTAAAAAAAGAACCATCCTCTTGCCCACTCTTTCTCTCTTAAACGCACACATACGCATTGATGCATAATAATTCTGAGTGAAAACTCATGTTCTTCCACAGGTGTAATTTCAGAATAAACGTGGGAATAACTCCTGATGTAGACTGTTGAAATAACAGATTTAGTTATAATTTATTCAGTTTATTCACATGCAAACATGGAAACTCAAATGTAGATACAGTTGCTCAAACAATTAGTGTTTTCCATAAAATTACATATGCTAGAGGAGGAAGAGACTCAAATATGTAACAGCCAAGGTGTACCAGCTCATATGAATTCACTGTTATTTCAAATATGGTGCCACCTCTTTTTATTAGATGCAATTAATTTCACTAAACAGAAAATTTGTTAGCAAGAACTAAGAGAAAGCAACTAAGAGCAAATCATTAGCAAAAATTTCAGTAAAATAGAAAAGTGTATCTAAATTCAATGCCGTGGCATGCACAGATACTTAACATTCAATAGCAGAAACCAAATGGTACATGTGTCCTGGCATGGAGCAGAAACAAACCAATACAACCAATTACAACTAACTCTCCTGTTTAATAGGTAAAACCTAACCAAATGGAACACTTCTGACAATTTGATGGAATAATCTTGCATGGCAAATATCCCCGAGAGAAAATACAGAGGGGAAAATACTCCAAACACATTATTTCTTACAATTTCTTCTCAGAAGCCTGTGAGCTCCCTAAAGATTCTTCACACAGTAACGGATGAACTCAGTAAAACATTCTCAATTTCTTATCTGAAGCAAGCTTAGATACTTTTTATTCCATCATGTAAGCTTTTAAAGAATCTTTTCTTTGAGCTCAATAGACTATGAACCAAACTGTCAGTTAATAGAATGATAAGAGTTTAAAGAACAGCAAATAAACAGACGTAAGTCAATAAATTGACGGACCCCAACATTGCTCAAATTTTTTTTGTACAATTCAAGCAACTACAATCAAGCACATTCTACTCTGGGTAACTCAAGTACCACTCTTAAATTCACTCTTAAATTATCTAGTCACTGGCAGAATAACTCCAGATTTACTAAAACCAGAACAAAATTTATTTTGTTTGTTCACAGAAAGTGTTATACAAGCTTTATTTAAGATTCAATTTAGCACTGATGTTTTAAAACAAAGGGGCAGGATTTGCTAGTTTGACCACAGTGACATGTTAGTCTGCACAAACAGTGAAATAGTTGAGAATGTGACAGAGCTATCACACACAGTTATCCACATCTGACTGGATCTATTAATTGAAAGTTAATTAGAAACATATTTAAAGTAAGCATATTAATGAATTCTGAACTAAGAGTAGAAAAAAAATAGTTATACTGTTTAAACTAGTACAAGTCAGTGTGTGTAGATTCATTCTAACAGTTTCTGCAATTTCCGTTTTAACACAAATGCAGTGGATTATCTGACTCCATCTCTCATAAAAACAAAAAAAAATATTAAAACCAGTTCCCATTTGGCACAGAATTTTTAGGCAAGGATGCTAGGTCCTGACAAGAATATGGTGGAACTATCTATGCACGTATACCTATTTTAAATGGTACTAAGTAAAATATCAATCTTTCTTTAAAAGAAAAATGCCCAAACAAAATGACAGTGATGTTCAAATAGGAATTCAGAGTTAGACAGTGATATTTTTTAGACTATATTACTTTACACCCTGGATAAATTGAACATATACTCATCTCAAAGATGTTCATACTCAATAATTCATTATTAAATATGAATATGATAATATTATTAAGATTAATTATTCAGTGCAGATAAGCTGCTGCATTTTCTTCCAGAAGGGTTCACACAGGGTCCAGATCAGAGATTTTCAGTGCTTTTTTCCATTTCCTTTCTGCAGACAAGAACATGACCATCATTGCCTTATACCTTGTTCAAGCCAAATCTCTTGATTCAGTTTCTCTCCTCATACTTGATCACCTTCACTTCCCTCTTTGACGTCTTTCTGGATAACTTTTGAGCCTACATTTTATCCCCCCACAGGGATGGCAAAATTCTTCACTCTAAGCATGTATCTGTTGTTGCCCCTCTGTCCAGATATGTACTCTTTGACAAGGAGCTGTGAGGACAGGCAAGAAACGAGGCTAAGGTAACCACAGTGCATAGGGCATATGGATGACTGTTTTACAGATTTCCCAGGTGATGGGAAGAAAATGCTTTTAAATCCCAGTTTTTCACAGATGGAGGAAAAAACCCTGTTAATACAAAATACATTGACTGATTTAGACATACCAAACTGTCAGTGAAAAAGCATAGCTAGTAAATATTGATGCATGGACCTAAACAGGAACAAAGACTCAAAAATGAAGGATTTTTTCTACATTTATTTGAAAATTATAGCTATCTTCTCTAATGTGTATTCCAGCACAGAGATAAAACATTCATAATACCCACCAGCACTTATACAAAAGTTACATTAATGCTGCTAAGATAGTTTCTTCTATGTTTGGTTTTGGGAAGGAGACAAGACATGGAGATTTTTTATTTGCTTGGTTTTTTTACATAGCAAGAACTAACTTGATCCTGGCCAAAACTTCAGCCCCACTGTGTCAGGGATATGTTTGGATCCCAAAGCCAACAAACTTAAGTGACAAGAAACAACTTCACAGCATTCAGCTCAGGTATGGCAACAGATGAGATACTACAAACAATGATCAAAGCTAAAATATTCAATATAAGTGGCCTCTGTGGATGTCCTATTTGATTTGCATATTTTCAAATTAAAAATGTATGCTCAACTCTGCTGGGATTCATTCCTGAGCCTTCAAGTTTAACAAGGTTGCCCTCTAAAGCCATTGATGTATACCTGCCTGTGAAACCCAGACAATTTTCTAAGAAAAAAAAAACCCACACAAATGCTTCCAGAACCATTTAGGAATCAGAAACTGGATTGAAACTAATTGATAAGTAGACACACCCTCTTAAACTGAACTGAAATTAACTGAATAAAACCATACACCTTGCCAACCTCCTTGTAAATAATTTCTACAAAAATATACATCAGGCTGTGAGCTGGCAGACGTGACTGAACTGTATGTAAATCTTCTGGTGCGCAGAGCCAGCTCTTCCCTTTTTCCCCATGTTACTGATCCTGTTGCTGCCTGATAAGCAAATTAAATTTCTCACAATCGCTACGTAAAACATGTAATTAGCATTCCAGTACACCAAACTGCTGCCAGCCCACTCCACTGGTTTGAGAGCTAGGAATACTCAGCTAATAAATAATGCTTCTGATACTGACTTTAGACCATCCCTACAATTAAGTTGCTACTTATCTATTGCACAGTGATGGTATAAAAAGCTGAGTTATAATTTGGAAGACAAAAGCCAAGTAAACTAGAGCTTTGATGGGAAGTATGTGGGAAAGGTGGTTTACCCTTGACTTGGCTAGCATCTCTTTTTGATAAATGAGGAACAGCAAAAGAAATCTTGTGAAGTCAGGGACCTGAAATGTCTTTGATTCTTTTTTCTTAATGGTGGGTCAACATGTTAAAATTGGAGCGTGCTTTGCCTAGACAAAACAGTTCCATTTTCATATATAGAATATCAGTGTGAGGTTAAGTAGAGAAATTAGTAATAGTTTGATGTTACAGTGGTGCATGTTAATGAATCTATGAAACCAACAGAACTACCCTCAGTTACATATATCGCATATATAATAAATAGTATTAATTACTTCAATTAATGCATACAATTAATGAATGGTTGCTGAAGAATAGTATTTTAGATTTGTTTTCCAACATCACCTTGCAATGCCTGCTGCTCATCGTTTCAGGATCGGGTGAGAGTAGAACTCTGGACTTTTGTTATAAGTGATTCTTTCAATACAGATTTTCTGAACTGTTCAGAATTACAGATTTAAATATGACAGCCTAACAAATTAAAGAAATATTTTAATTAGACATTCACTGAGAAGTCGCAAGCCAGCAACCTGGCTAAAGTGTGTTTTGTTCATTGTAACAAGGATTTTCTTTCTTACATTGACTTTTTGTTTAAATCTTGGTTAGAGTCCTCTTTGAGAATTGAGATGATAATGATATTGTGACACTTTTAAATTTGATGACTTTGACTTTTTAGTAGTTGCATTATCTGCCCATATCTACTTGTGTAAAATCTGAAAAAGCATTTTGACCACTTATGAGCTCTGTTCTTTTCTCAGCTACATTACTCCCTAAGACTGATTTTTGCTTTTACTATATTAAAACTTAGGATTTAGCATTTGCTTTTTGTTCATGAGACTAACATTTTTCTTCTTGTGTTAACTGAGTTAACATAACAAATGAGGTACAAGTTGTGCTCTCCTCTAACTGCCATTTGTGACCTCTCAGACAGTATCTTCAGAGATTTTACCTTTGCTATTAATTCATAGCTAGAGTGTCCTAGATCTAAATATAAATTTGTCGACTGTCATACTGAGTATGACAACTCAAGTTTTACAGCATTTTGGCTCAAAGACATATATGTCTTGTACTAATGGGCTTTGAAATCTAAAGCTTATACGTTGGTCCACTGGTAAAGCTTGTAATACTGAGAAGGAAGGAACTGAAGAGCAGAAAACCAAATCTGATCTTGAAGCTCACCTGCAAACTTTTGACTTTCCTGAAAATGAGTTCACTGATAAAATTAATTTTTTACCACATGATTTATTAGATAGGCATTAAAATTGCAATGCATTACACTGCTCTGCAGAGCCCAGAATGCTTCTAGATTTTACTTAACTAAGAGATAAGATATCTTAACTCAGACTTGATAAATGTCATAATTTTACCAACAGAGAGTCATTCAATTCACCATTTCCAACACAGCTCAGTTACATTGATACTAGAACTGAATAAGTGGCCCTGGTACACCATAGTTCTGGCCCTCCTACTCGACAGTTACTCACCCTTATGACAATGGGAGAGGGGTCTCTCTCACAACTCATAGCAGACTGCACAATAGGACACAGTTTAATTTGCCACCAAGACAACTACTCCAACAACTACTAGTGCACCCAGAGGTACTTATTACCAACCTCTGCTGTAACAGATTCTTTAAAATATTTTTGTCTGGCTACTGAGACTTGTCATGACAGGTAATATTAACCCCACAGAAACTCTCATAAGATAATGTAGCTTTTTACAAGACAACAAAACAGAAACTTACCAGAGTTTTGATTTCAGAACATTCCTCTCTATTTCTCAAGACTTAAAGACTTTCCTTCACTGGAAGATAGCTCTTGGAAATGACTCCAAGAAATGGTAACTCATTTATCACCTGCCACTGCTGTTAATTTTTCTACTGTAATTGCAACTGACATTTGTATTTTGGTTGACAATAACAAGAAATGTGTTACGGGGAAAAGAAACATACCTACATCATGTATGTTAAACACTAATAGCAGCAAGACTGATGTCAGTAATATAATTTAATTGTTCCATTTGAGCGTTGATGAAAGTTTATGGAATTCTTTCCCAGCTGAACATTGTGGAGTACTGATGAATCACCTGATGAATTTGTAAAAAAACAGGTGAAAAATAGAACAATCAGGCCAATCAGGTACTGCTCTCCTCATTAATATGTGTTAAAGATGAGTCTGTCCTAAAGCTTGACAGATTTAGCTATCCTTGCATTAGCAAACACATCTGGTATTCCTTTTGTTTTCTATTACATTAGTTTAACAATTATTAACAATTGTCATTCTCGCATAAAGGAAAAAGATTTAACTATTCATGTTGACAGGTCAGGGTGTAATCAAAACCAATTTGTTACCCTTAAAGGGTAAGGAACCAAAAGGTCCTTATTGCAAAGATATTAAGCATACCATCAAAAAGCAGGAATCAATACCTTCTTTTAATTGGACATGCTTTCTTTAAACGGGTAGAAGCATTTGCTTGAAAATGAATGTAGTACTGGTACTAATGTCATACTGTAGCCAGTACAATTCATACTAATGGTGGGAGAAGGTGATCTTATTTCAGTCAACTAAGATCCAAACTAGCAAGTAATTATATTTCACAAAGTATTTCAAGAGTACTTTAAAACACTGGGGAGTTCAGAAAAATAGCATATACCCTATCAGTTCCAGTCTTTGGACATACTAGAGCTTGTAAATTGGACAATTAAAACTAGCAATTAAATGCTATGGAAGGTAGTGAATGCTAATGGATTTATTAGTTCCTTCTATTCTAATGGCACATTGGGCCCCTCTAACTGCTTCCCAAAGGAAACCGTCCTTTGACGGTAAGCAAAGCATGCTCATCCTCACCTAAATATCTGATAAAGAATACTAATCACTTTCAACTTAAGAAGGTAAAATTAGAAAGTTACTTGCAATTCTTAGAAAAAAACATATAAATCAGATATATTTTCCAGTAGCTACAAACCTGGAAAAATCAGAAGTTAAAGCAAAAGCTTCTTTTGACAAGATTTAGCAAGAAAATGACAGGAAGGTTAGAGTTCTCGTAATGTTATAGCTACATGGTGTTCAAGTACAAGCAAGGTCACCAACAGGATAGTCCTTGCAGATTTACAGGTAAGTTCAGCTCTTGAATGTATAAATTTAGAATTTCTGAAGGAAAGAAACCAATATATATAAAAGCTGCTATATTAACCGTCAAATCATACAAGAAAGGGACTATTGTTTTATGAAGGTCTTCTGATGGAGGACTAGAAAGACAGAACTGAAAAGGAAAATTAAGCTGCATTTTATATTTAGAGGATTTATTTTGTATTTACCATGTTTTTTTTCAGATAACAAAACCCCTGATTTTAATGCAACTGTCCTATCTGTTACAAATGGGAAAAACAGAAGTCTTTGTTTAATGGTGATGTTGTTTCAGGACTATGCAAGTTTTTTTAGGGTAGAAGTCAGAAATATAGAAGGGTTATACTCTTAAGTAATACTGGTTTGAAATAAGAAAATAATCTTTTCTAAACCAGGTACTAGGAATCCCTAAATAAAGATATATAGAAATTTAAAAATAATTTCATCAGTAGACTTGAAGCAGTTTAGCTGTATTAATACAAATCAACAGAACCTGATGATTCATCAATTGCCAAAATGTGTACCAGGAATTTCTATGTTGGCATTTTGGACAGCAACAGGAAAGATGAAAAGATTTGTGATCAAAAGAACTCTTCATGTAAAAACATTTAAAATCCTAGGTACAATAATGAGTAACTGTGAAGAATTTCCAAGAATTACCAACAAGCCCAGTGACTGAGACATCTCAAATGATTTCTGAGACCATGAAATATTACAAGACCATTCAGACAAACTGATCTGAGTGTATACTAGGGAGTATACTTGCTTAGTATAATTTTATAAGTACTAATATGTTACTCTGTAAGACTGGAAAATATCTCCTCATAGGAAATGGATCAAAAGGAGAGACTGTGGAGGTACGCTGTAGGAATAAAGACACAGTTTTGGGTAATGGGAGTGCTAGAAGAGGTTGCGAATAAGACCCAAAGTACACATTTAAGACCAGCATGAGCACTACCAGTATATACCAACAAACAAGATTCCAAAGTAGGTGTGCAGTGTATGTTTACTTCCAAAACTAGAACAATTTTCATTTCAAACAAGAAACTAAATCCTGTAGATGATTTGATCAGCACACTTTGTAGAGTATTCTCCTAACTTAAGATCTACTAGTGGTTTTATCACTTTGGAGTTTCGGGTTTTAGTTTTAAATTTGTTTAACTGGTATATCGAATCAATGTGGATACTGCGAATACAGCAGAGTGGCCTCCTTTAGGCTTGAGGTTTTTGTTATTTTATGCCAGCTTATCAACACTGAGTTAGAGGCATTGCAAAGCTGCATTAGAAATAAAAGATAAAACCATCTTGAGGTGAATAAAGGATCAGTCCTTCAAATGAAGGAACTGTATTTGACTGGGCATTTCTGAGGTACAGGGGTATCGATATGGAGTCCCGTACATGTAAACAGAAAGACATTAATTGCGTCAGACAGGGAACAAGGGAGAAGCCTGATGAAATTATTTTTCCTATTGTTCTGGGAATTTAAGGGTTAGTCAGAAGGAAAAAAAACTGACACAGGACATTCATGAAATAGCCCACTTGTTTAATGAAATCCAAAATAAGATTAAGCATAATAATTACTCAATAATAAGCAGGCAAAACATAAATATGGAGGAGAAGAAATAATCAGTGAATACATGATGAATACTAACTAAAGGCATTAAGTTTCCAGGCTTGAATAAAAGATACATAGTATACTTACTTGTACTGCTCTGTTTCTCTAATGGACAGAAATCAAAAGATAAATTGTTTCCTATCATGCATTAAACTTAGTAACAGCTAGAGCACTAGGAACTCTTAAGCCCTCATCCAATTCACAATTTTGTTTTCTCCACAGAATTTGTTCTATGTTAGCAATCCGAATCCCTTTCACTCAATGTTTTCCTATTAGTTTGATCCACACGTATATTTTTACACGGCCACTTACCACAGATTTTGCCAGTTTTCTGGAAGCTGACATCTACAAGGAATGCGTGAAAGTGCTTCCCCAAAGAAAGCTTCAAATTTAGAAAGCACTTTTCAGAAATTGTTAGTCTTAGGAACCCAACTTCTGTGTTGGTACAATGCATTTGGCACACCAACGTTACATGTTTCCAGAAGGTAGTAATGGGAGAAACGGATCAGAAAACGCTTGGCCACCAGCTTCTGCTTTGTGTCCATGGAGCTTTCTAAGTGGAACAAGACTAACAGAGAGAATAATATACAGTGCAAAACAAGTGGTATTGTGTGGTTACTAAAGATTTGCAGTTTTACCATGATTGGCCTAACAGACCAGGCGCAATCCCAATTTGGTTTCTACTGAGTCTTTGACACACAAAATTTGCCCCGTTATTCCACCCCCCACCCCCCACCCCACACACACCCCCCAGGTTAGATAGATGTAATGAATTAATGTGGTTTTGAGAATTTAGATTAACAGATTCCATTTAAAATGAACACATTCCATTACTGAATTTATGAAATCACAGATTCCAAACTGAGAGAGATGGATTGGCTCCAAAAAAAGCATGTATTAACCCACATTTTTGGGAAGACTTGAAGCAGTAGCAGTACCTACATGACTGAAAGGTGATACAAAATGTGGGTACAGATAAAGGAATTGTAGTTAATGTATTTTTATAACACCACAAAATATGATTTTTTTAAAAAACTTATTTTAGTAGATTTAAACTAATAAGTTTATTCCAGTTATCTTAGACAAGAGGTAAGGATAATTATTTACAGTATTTCTCTCAAGGGAGGGACTTCTGAGTGTAAAGGATTTTTTTAAAGTTAAGACAGACTTTGGGTTTCTCAGGCAGAAGCCTGTTTATAGCTGTGATGGCAAATACATGGGAAAGCTGATTTACTTGTGAAACAGATATTGTTTTCACCAATTGGTGTACTGGGTAAAAAATCCTGTAAAAATAAAAAATGTTGGTTTGGGGTTTTTTTATGATATATAAATGAAGTGTATTTTGACTAGATTGACTAGGGAAAGGAGTATGGAATTTGTAATAGACAAAATATTGTGAAGAAGTCATTATTTTAATAGTGCAATATTGGTGTAAGATCGAATAATGTAGTATGATTTAACGTTGCTGTGACACATACGTTAATGAAATTATGGTAACCAACAGATTTCCCCTGAGTTTACTGTGAGATTATGTATGCCATACATATAACTAATGAGTAAGTAAATCGGCACAAAGAGAAAATGGGATTCTCAAAAATGATTTTTTACAGCTGTTCCCTGTGGTCATGCTGCAAAGCCTGTTGTATGTCCTGTGTCAGGCAAATCGTAGTGGGAGTAGGAAAGCTTCTGTCTTTTCATCCTTTTGGTAAAGGTAACTCCTATCTCTCTGGATTTTGCAAAAACTCCACTTACCTATTATAATTTCTGCAATGCAGTTCTGAGGGACAACCATCTAACATTATTCACAGCCACAGGAAATTCAGAAGTTCCAATTAAGGACAACTGGCACAGCAAAGTATAATATTTGCAGTATAGTATACGCTCAGTGCTGTTTGCTGGAAGGTAGTTAATACCCTGCCTTAGAGTTCTGAAAGCTTCCTAACTCAGCAACAGCATAGTGTGACTGTACAGACAACTTGGTCTCATGCTGTGACTGAGCTGGAATAATATCTTTGAAGGATTTGGAACCTGTGGAAACTTGACATGTCAGCTAAACCCCTAAGGTTTCAAGGTGGTTCTGTGGCATGAGGTACGTTTACATTGCATCGCACTACATGTCCTGTAGGATCCATGCTATCCAGACTTTCCTGTATCTGGGGGGGATCCTGTTCTGTTACCCAGCAGGTAAGAAGTTAACTTACAGGTCTAAGTGCCAAACCCAAATATATTCAGTTACAGACTGATCCAAAGGCTCCTGAGGCTGAGTCAATGTCTTATTTGCCATTAGTAGCACCTGATGTTACTTCAACTCCCACTGAATGGACTGATGGACAAAATGTAGGTGACGTGAAGTTACCTCCAGCTTAGATAGGGTGAAAATTAACGTGGTAACTGCAACATACTATCTATGAGTTTGAAGGCTTAGGCCCCTACTGCTCCACAACAACATGTTAAGAGCAAATTACCAGATGTACCACAGCGACAAACGTCTGCTCATTAGCAAAGGTTACTATTTCGCCAGGGAAGACAACCACTTAAAAAGAAGCATTCTTCTTGCTGGAAAACTGAGACCCACAGCAGCATTCATCTCCAAATTAGTACACATTTTTGTTATGTCAGGCTTCTACATCTGTTTAAATGTTACAAACATTTATGAATATTAATTACCATTTGTTCCAGAAGAGCTGTAAATCAGTTAATTAGGAACCTGTCATCATGTTTATATTGTCTAAAGGAAAATCCAAACCATGACAGAATATGAAATTAAGCTAAAATTCAGTCTACAAACACCTTTTAAAAATACATAAATTGGTGCACTCAGAGCCTTCACATAACATGAGGTGATCTTTTTTTTTTCCTACTGGTCCTATTTTGATCTAATGAATAAATACAAGAGCTGAAAGATATCTTGTGATGACATTCCGTTCACAGGCAAAGCACAGATCAAATGGGCCAGTTTCAGACTGTCATTTCAAAGACGCCCGCAACTTCAGGAAGTGCTGAATTCAACAACCTGAGAATTACAGAGATTGAACCCCCAAAATCAGCAATAAAAATAAATTACCCATAAAGAAAAGATATACTGACAAATAACAAAGACTGAACTAGCAAATATTTAGCACTGGAACTATCCATCCTATACACCGTCTTCCAGCATTTATTAAGCTAATCATTTTGGTGTTTTGTGAATGCAAATTGCTTTTCCTCCACACTCAGTTAATTTTGTTGCTAAACAATGAAGTCTCTTCACTGATTCACATCACTTATACTCTGTATCATTCATATATTCCACCCAGCAATACTTACAATTTACGTTCTTCATTCATTCACAGTTTGGGGAGAACATAGCATATGTAAATGTAACGAAAGGTCCTTTGAAATAGTTGCCTGACTTGGACCCTTCTGTAAATATCATGTATTAAAAAGAGGCTCTGCAGAAAGGCTCAGCTATAGCCAAATGTTGTTTTCATTGATTTTCTACGGTCCAGAAGTTTACCTGTGTACCAGACTTCTCCTAGGCTTTACGATTTCTCACTGAAGAAAGCACATAATTTAAGTCTATTAATCAATGGGTACAAAAAAAAAAAAAAAAAAAAAAATCAGCAGTACCTTTACTAAGTAGCAGTCTTAGACTGTCAACACTGATTCAGTAATGATATTTCAGTGCACAGGAGAAAATTACTTGTATGAGGGACAAACTTGGAACTGTCTAACATTTAAATGCAAACCTCTCAAATATGGAGAGCAATGAAGGAGAAAAAAGCCAGCCACCAAGAAGAAATATATTTCACTACACAGTTTTCCCAATGTAGGTGGCTTTTTGACTTTAAATTACTTTTCATGGATATTTGTTTACTCCTTTTCTATTAATTTTCAATTAAAACTTGGTTGCATTGAATTTCAATATTATCAGAAAAGCCTGAAAACACTTCCAAAGCTTTCATGCAGCTAACACTCAAATGCCTAAAATTTTACATACTGCTTCATGAGAAGTACCTGCATGAAAATTTTACCTCATTTTTTTGACTTTCATGCAAATGAAATAAAGTAGGGAATGCAAGTTAAAATAAATCCCTTTCACACATTTTACCTCCTTTATGACTATTATGACTTATGAAAAGTGAAAAAAATGTATAGGGTATTTCTCCATGAGTTAAAGACCAGTTGAAGTTAATGACTGCTTGCTCTTTTTTTGGGGCCATCAAGTCTCAGCTCAGTGGTCATCAATCCCCAGGAAACGCCTGGTTCCTGAAATCATTATTGCTTAATTGAAAGGATAGCAACAAAGGCAGTAGAAAACATATAGCTTTCTACTGGGAATGTATGAAGTACAGGCTCACACTGAGGAACTCTTTTCTTCTATACCCTCAGATCAGGAGTTGAGAACAACCTGGGAGGGGAAATAAATCTGAGGATACAAAGAGCTTCAGCAACAAACCAGCAGGTCATAAATAAAATCCCCCTACAAACGCCAAGCGGTTTTGGTTTTCTTTTCTCTCTCTCTCTCTTTTTTTTTTTTTTAATCATTATTCACCCTGACATGAATCCTAATTAAAATTTTACACAGTGTGTCTTTTAATTAGCCGTGGCTGGAGTGGTGAAAGCTATCAATATTTAGCAGGATAATTGTACGAAATGACTTTTCAAAAATGAACAGCAGGCATGAATCCACTCAACAGCAGGGGGTTATTCAGACACACACTGTGCAAGATGGGGTGCCTCAGATAATGTGTGAGAGATAATAATGCACACAGGGAGTGACACATGCTGCCATATTTTGTGCTTCATTGGTTTTCTGCAAACAGCATTTGGCTCTTGTTGCACTCAGGACATCAGGGTTCACACAAATATCAAGCTGGTGATTTTTATCTTTATGTCGTTGATTTATTTTATCTTAAATAGAAGGATGTGTTTAATAACAACACACACAAACTAAAGTCTGAGACACAGCTCTGTGTATGACCTAGTTTGATTATACTTTGCAGAGGCAAGCAACGAACAAGATCAAGAACAGAGGCTTGCTTTCTTCCTCTATTTTTTGTCAAAAAGAAAAAAAAGCTTTGCCCATCCTGGCAGAATACAAAGCAGTAAATTAATTTCTGTTTTGCTAGTGCATGTGTAAATGTACGCACCTTTATTTTAAGATAGCTTTGTAACAGTTCACTTCTCACATAATCTTTCTCTTTTTCACAAAAGAACCAAGACATGCAAATTGTAATGTGATGTGCTTGCTGTGGCACAGCAGAAAAACGCAGGAAACACCTGCAAATGTTTTCCACGTGCACCAAGGAAACATTCAGTAACATCACATAAAATGGGGTTCCAAGGTAGTTATTTGCAGTACAAGAAGTCTGGGACAAAGTCCATGAGGAACTATGTATTCAAGAGAAAGAACATAAATCCCAACACACATATTCCCTAGACAGAAAGCCAGATATAAAGCCCAAATGAGAATAGCAGTGTGCACATTCAAGGGAAATGTATGCAAGAACCAGCTGTTTAGTTTTAGAAAATGTGAATGAGCATATTTATACCAGTGGCCTGCACAAAGTCTCTTGTTTTACTATCATGGCAAAGAGGATTCCCTCAGCTCCAGGTGACTCCTTCGTCTCCTGCAACTGGGCAGGTAGAGCAGAACACCCGTGTTATGTCCAAGGCTCTTAATAATGCTAGAATTAAATGCAAAAGACCAAGCTGGTACTGAAGTTTCTGCTCATCAGTGAGGAGGCAGTTTGATGACTGAAAACTGTATAGATTCTGTACAAGAATATGATACCTGTATGAATTCAGCAGACAAAAAACCCACTGTGTGACAAACCCCTAAAATGCACATAACTTTAGTATACTCTGGCCTTCTCTTTTTTTCCTTTTCCTCTTTCATAGCACGAGATGAATACAAATAGCCTGGGCCCACAATGCAGTATTTCAGCAGAAACATTATCTATATCTTAGATATGGCACATAATACAGCATCAACTGCATCCAAATCTTTCCCATAATTCTTTACAGCCAAATCAGCTATAAAACTCAAAGACCAAGACACATAGCCACATTGTATCTCGTCTCAATGCACTGCATACCAGCAACAGAACAATTATAAAGCTGCTAATGGAATTAGATTGACAGAAACATGAGAGGTTTACAAAGTGAGACCAGTAGGAAAGACTTTTTTTCACAACTTAACAGAAGCGTAAAGCACTAAGCTTTACAGCACAGCATCCAGTTGCAGTGCTACACCACTGATGAATTACCCCTTCACAGGCTCTGATCTAAAGCTCTGTGAAGCTACAGGAGTCCCTTCACTGAGCTCAATGAATAGTGGAATGGGGTCCCAAATTAAGCCTGTGTGCAAGCCTGGGAATCCAAAATCTTGTTCTCAGTGCTGCAAGAGATTTGTTGAGTGACTTCATTTCACCCTTCTGTGCCTTAGTTTCAATTTAAACTGAGAATCACAGCAGTTTTTACAACCTCCATTGAGTAGCAGTTGTAAATCTCTCAAATTCCTGGGAGGTGGTACTCTGGTGCTAAGTATTTTTAACACTAAACACATTACCACATACAAAGTTGGCACTTAATGGTTAGGCAGGAAAGATAAGAGGCACAAAATACCCAGAAAAGTGGAAACAACACATCAAAGTATCCTAAAGTTTTTTTAAAAATATCAAATAAAGTTAAAAGTCAAGACAACTGATTTACCCTACTACCTACTTTAAAACAGTTTTATATAAATACCAAAATTTACCCTTTTCTAAACATGAATCAGATTCACAATCAGATTTCATTTTGTCAAAAAAAAAAAAAAAAAGGGGGGGGTGAGGGGGGTTAGTGTGCAACACAACAGATGAACTTAGGAAGTTTCTGTTAATTTTTCAAAGTATG
>JAVJGJ010000002.1:6782982-6819510 GCA_035590215.1 Microhierax caerulescens | reverse complement strand
GCCGGGCTAGTGGGCAACACAACAGATGAACTTAGGAAGTTTCAGTTAATTTTTCAAAGTATGTTCTGTGTCATAGTATTTCAATGAAAGCTCTGTCTTTAATCTTTACAAAAGCTGAACTCATTCTTATTTTTTTTAAAAAAGAGCTACATTTGGGTGTTTATTATTACCTAGTGCTATTACTTCCAGAAAAACAAACTTCTCAAAGCAAGATTGAATTATTACATTCTGGTTTTAAGACATTTTCACCTGATCTTGCAAAATCTGCAGATAGGAATGAAAATAACCCACTTCTTTAACTTTTACCGACTGTTCTAACAATATCTTAATTTGCAAATTTATATTCTGTATGAAATGCACATACTGAAGAAGGCTAATTGAGTACTGTGTAATAAAGCAGATAAAGAATGAAATGTCTCTCCTGACAGTGGTGACTCCAGAATGCAAAAAAACCCAAAACCCAAAGGTATGCTATGATGGAAAAGTATCAAGCTGGACAACGAAGAGAAGCAGCATAGTTTTAATCCATTTAATTTATAAAAAAATCATATATTTTATATCACATGTAGGGAGGGGAAAAGTTGTGGAAGCAAAAGAAACAGGTTTTCTGATTAATACGATAGATACAATGAATTTACAAAAAGCAGCTTGACATATGATTAATAGTGAAAGAGTGTTGGGTGGTGTAATTGCATTAAAATGATAACATCAACTACTTCAAGCTTTCAGGCAACAGTAGAACATCAGTTTATATGCAGTAACTCTCGATGTAACACGCAACAGAATGACTGTAACTGACAGGAAGGTAGTAACAAGACCGTCAAAAAATACAGGAAGACTAACTGAGTGGAACAGCAGCTGTAATAAAAGAACTGGTTTCATGGTTATATAGATCCTATATTATAGGAATGATCAAGGTTAACAGCAGCAGCAGGGTGATGTTTGCCAAGTGTCTTAAAGATGGGAAACTGACTGAGAACTGGAGTTGGGGTGGGGGCACTGGTATTAGAAACTTGTTCTTTCAGTTAACATAAATCAGCAAAGGAATGAAGTTCTCCATCAGTATCTATTACATATCTCAAGGGGCACAGCCTGGTCTTGAACACTGGTTGTATACTCTTGTCTCTCTGGAGCTCCTGCAAACTGTCACCCTGACTCTTCCAACTCCCACATAAATAAATTAGAAAAATAATTACATGCAATAATCTATCTAGAGCCAGCAGCATCTGGATTGGGTGAGTAACCCCAGAGATCTTGTTACACATTCACATCATTCACAATACATTAATCTTGCTGCCAGTAAAAGTAATTGCTTAAGAATTAACTTGGGTATTTATAAAGGCACCTTACCCTTCCTATAAATTGAAGCTCTGTCATTTAGTGAGCCTTACAAAAGATACAGTAACTGAAGGGACATTTGGATTAAACAAGAAGTGTTGGACTCTAAGGGAATTAATCTGACGTAAGTAAAAAAAGAGATCTAAACAAAGTATTACAGTAATTTGTAAACTGAATGCTTGTCTCTCCACAATCTTAATAGGTAATGAACACCAAAATCTGTTGAATGTTTTGGAAAAAAAAAAAAAAAAAAAAAGTTACACTAATAATAAGGCCTAGATTTTATACAAATTAAATATGCAGCCCTGGTAATCCATGTCTGGAACAGAAGGTTTAACAGGCAGAAATACCTCAATAGCAGAATAGTTCAGTCTAATTTTCTAAGGATAATATGTGACTACAAAACTGCAATAAAAAAGTCATTTAGTTGCTTAACAGCTGTCTGAAACCTTGGCAAGTTTGCCATGCGTTATATAATGCAGGGCTTTCAATTTAGCTTTACTTCCATCCAGAACTGGTGAATGGTGTTCATGTTATGAATGAAATGAACAAAGATTTAGTTCTCCTTGGTTTTTTTTAAATACCAATGTGCATCATTATCCCTGTCACAGCCACCAACATCTTGTGCTGTGGTATGTACCCTTGGTCTTTTAATAAGAAGGAAATGTGTTACAAATATTCCAGGCACAATTTACAGGCCTTTAGTCTAGGAAACAGGAGAGAGAAGGGAAGTGAATTAACATTTATATCAGTTCCCCTTCAAATCTGTTTGCATAAATGCTCAGAGGGCACTGCAGGCCTGATTTCAAGGGGAAAGATGGTTGGACAGGCAGGCAGTTGTCTGTGAAAGCAAACACCACATAAAGAATGGGAAATCCGTCCACTGGGAATAAAAGGGAGTTGGAATCACTGATGTGTAAGTAACCTGGAGCACCCACTGGGGAACCAGGAATCACCATGGGCAAGCTAAAGAACTGATGAAAACAGGCTAGCAGGCTTAACCAAAAAGGAAGCTTGGAAACCTTGGGAAGCTTGGAAAAGAAAACCAGCTGTCCCTGCAAGTTTTGTTGTATCTAGAACAAGTTTAGGAGCTTCTCTTCTTGCATTGATGATCCATTGCAGATCCTTAAGTAAGAAGTAAGCAGCTAGAGGAATTGCTGTCTCCTATCTCCTGGCCCTTGCCAGTCTGGGGAACAAAGTGCACCACATTCAGTGAGCGTGCAGCTGCCTTTTAAGTTGAATACATGGAACTTACAGATTGGAAAGACTCATCTTTGGAGAAGGCAACGTAGATCTGCATGCACAGATGGATAGACAACCTCTTTCCCACTAGCAGAGAGAGGAGTACATCCACATCCAATGCATTGGGCCTCTTGTATTTTTGACATCTAGAACCAAGCTTTGGTGCAAGCTTGTGCCTTGGCCCCATTTTATTACAAACTGAACTACTAGGCAAGAAAATATTTAAGGACAGCCTGTGGATTATTACCAGTAGGATATGACAAATTTTAACAGTTTTGATCACATTAACTCTCCAATGTGTGCAATATTCTCATTTTGACCATACCAATTTTAATCATAATCAATTACCATAACAGACTTCAAAACATAGTAAGTCACCTGGGAATTCTTCCATCTAAGGGATCAGCAAGAGATGTGCAGAAAAAACTCTTAGAACTATTAGACAACCTAAGCAACAATCAAGAAAGAGTCTGCCTTTATATTTGGAATATTCCAAAATCTCTGTGATATTACAAACAAAGCCAAGACAGATGCATTAAAATGCAGACACAGCTGAGTGACAAAAAAAATTCCAGAAAATGTTAAAACATTGCTAATAAACTTTCTAGGAGCAATCTCTAAACAAACATTGATCTCCAACACTGAATAGAAAAATCAAAGCTGGATTTTAGTTTACAAAAACTACCTGTGATAAAATTCCAAATAGTGAATGAATATAACACTTCACAATAATGAGCAATCTTTAAAATCTAGGCAAATATTATGAAATTTAAACATTATCAGTAGTGATTGCAAAATTCTTTTTACCAAGATGTATGCTAACTATTCCAGCCAAATCACATGCACGCATTTCCCATGCATCTACAAACAGTTCTGTATATAGTATTACTCAGCAAAATACGTCAAACCAAAACCAAACCTAGGAAAACCTAAGTGAAGACAGAAGGAAAAAGGGAGATACTTATTCTAATTTATTTCTGTCAGTGAAAGATTTTATCATTGTTTTTTACCATAGAAAACCCCTCACTTCCCGAGTCAAATAAAGGACAGAGTAAAAACATTCAGAGGGTACTATTAAACCAGGCTTTGTGTATCTGGTGCAGACAGCTTTCAATTTCACAACAAACAAATAACTCAAGCCAAATTTGCCAGAATTCTCTTTCTAGTTTATAAATTTGTCTAATAAACCTGATCCTAGATTAAATAAATCTGGTTTTATTTATAACTTTCTATCAGAATGATCTAAATTCCAAATTTAATTTTACTGCAGAATAAGCTAAAGCTCTAGGACTCTAGAAGCTCTAGAATTTCATTCTGTAAAATGGCTATTCAAAATAGAAAGCTAAAATGAAACTGTAAGAATCAAAGACAAAAAAAAAGTTGAAGTGCTCCAAATTTCAGAGTTCTGACAGCCACCCTAGGAACTGAACATTGCTGTGCCAGTTTTCATCCACAAGCAAATCCACCCTCCCTTACAATTGGAAAATTAAAAAATTAAAGAATAGAGGACAGAGAGAGGGTAGAGATTCGTTTACATCATTTTATCACCAAGTGATTTTTTTAGTGAGTAATTACATTTTTGCTCCTGGGAAATCATCATGTTTCAGACAGATGTTTTCAACCACTCTAGAGGATTATTTTTTTAAAATGTCATATGTTTATACATAACATATGTTGATTCCAAATAATGTTCTTAGACCTTAAATTCCAATTTCTGTTTCTCAGATACCCCTTGGAAATTTTTATGGCTCTTACAATATTGTCAACACCCTAATTTGTTTTACAAACCCTGACAAATACAGCTGTCCACATCTGACAGAGGCACAGAGAGAATACATGGACAGTTCAAGTTCAAGTAGGCAACACAAGGATTTAAACTCTGGTTAATTCCCTCCTCCCAGAACATCATTTCTATTCTTCAAGACAATCATAACAGTGAATCTGGAGGCATCTAAATTCTTTAAGGGGCTTCAAAGATCTCAACCTGAAAGTCTTAGAGTCATTTCTTCATAAATCCTATTAAATCGCTCTGAACCCACATATTTTCATCTGTATTTTGAAGAAAACAGAAGGCTGGACATTAATTTTCAAGTAAATGCATGTTACCTGGAAAAGATCTGTAATAATCACAAGCTTTCTACATATACTATATCAACTTACAGCTTTCAGAGTCAGATAACAATGGTGTACAGTATCTCAACACATCACAACACATTCTAAATAAAAACGTACAATAGGGACAAGCATACGTAAGAATGAATTGTAGCATGCCAAGTCATGGCACACAGTCACAACAATTCTGCAAACATTCTTACAGATGCTCCTATTTTGCTACTTCATGTGGAGCTACCTGACTGGCACACAGAAGACCTTGGCATGCAAACTATTGAAAATTCTTCCTCCTAACTACAACCAAACATATGACTTTAAACTTTTTTTTCTTTAAATCAAATCTTATGGGAAAATGTTGTACAACATAAGTATGACTCTCAAATTCCTCAAAAGAATCAATAAGGACCATAACTGCACTCATTATTTGTAGCTTGACACTAGAAAAATTTCAAGATCTATTTTACTGTTGGATTAACTAAGGCACAAAGAAGCAGTTAATATAAAATCAAAGTAAGTCAATGGAAGAGTCCTAAGTGACTTCTTGATGGCCTAAGGGCTGTACAAGTCATTAGTCCTCATTCCCTTCCTAACAGTAAATTATTCCTCAAAGGGCAAAAAGTTAACTTTAAGCTATCATGTCCTGACAAGGGTAATATCCTTTATGTAATCTCTTCTATTTGCCTATCTGCACCGAAAGTGCTGTGCACACCACAGTAGTCTTTAAAAAGCAGGAATCCACAGAAGGTCAAGACCTAAATGACGTATTTCCCTTCAGCCTGCAGATAAGTGAGAGCAAGTTTTCTCAGCACAGACTTAATAGCAAGCCCTTTAACATTTATTCTTCATATCAAAACCAACATCAGTTTTATCTGGGAAACAAAGATGAAAGCAAATCAAAAACTGTTTCAAGCATCTCCAGAAAAGAAGAAAGTTATTCTTGGAATGTGTTTACTTTCTCAAATAAATGTCATCAAAATACAAAGTCATAGAGGAAAAACATTAAGCTACTGTAAGAAGTGAGTTAAAAACAAGATCATGAAAATGTGATATTTGATCACATGAAAATACTATTTAATACCTTAATAAGAGCTTCAACCAAATTCTAAAGATCCCACAGAAAAAAACTTTATGAAAAAAAGCACCTAAAACTGAGACAGCAGTGACAGCTTTGATTTAAAAAGCATTTTAGTACTCTACAATAATTTTTATTTGTACATTGGTCCAGAATTTCTATGCTAAATATTCTGAGAAATAAGAACTTCCATAGACATGTTTTGACTTTAAAAAAATACTTTCTGGAGGGATAAATAAGATGAAGAATGTTTTCTTTATAATAATTTTCATTACAATGTGATTAACTGTTCAGAGTTAATCCAAAGATAATTGGCAGAGCAGCTCCAAAGTTTAATAAATATGTGCATTTTTAAATTTAAAGTTAAGAATAACTTTTTTGCTTCCAAATAAATACTAGAGCTTTAAGCAAAATTCTGCATTAACTTTCTTCTTTGAAAGTGTTGCCATGGTCTGTCCAAGAACAGAATCAGAAATACAGTCCCTTCTCCAATAAATTTATATGTATTAACATTAAGCTGTCTGTGTAGCACAGTTAGAAAAACTACATAAAATTATATTATTTCAAGCATATCAAGTGAAACTCACTCTAGAATACTTGAATGACATCAGCCCTCTAGGCAGAGGTGAGTTTTATCCACTTACAAGTCCCAGGTGATTTGCAGCACTGTAGGTTTCTGGGTTTATTTCAAAGTCATTTTAGTACTTGATACCTTCTATCTGATTGCTTAAAGCTACTTGCTTCAGAAAACAAGAAGACTGTGGAGAGGTAGCTGGGGAACGTCCTTACAGCCCACTCAGCAAAGATCAGAAAACGTATCAATTCAAATGACTTCACTGGAGTTTCAGTGCTTAACTGAAACAGGTATGGAAGGAGAGTGTAGGGTGAAAGTGACAGCCAGAAAAGAACATAAACGGTGTGTTCTGCTCTTTCTTCTTCACAAACACCCTGAATGCATGAAGATGATTCATGAGCCAATAACATTTTCCCCTCCTTATATTTACCAGATGACACACAGTTTATGCTAGAGTTATTTGTCCCGAACAGCAAATCACCCCTGTCACATATAATCTAGGCTGCTGCCATGTGTTGCCAAATGGCGGCACTTTTAACATCACAGTATCATTATATTTTAAATAAGTGCAATATCAGGATACAAGTGTTGCTCCCAGATGGAAAAATCTCCAGTATTGATAAGCTGACAGATCAATTTCTAGAACACTTTTTATTCACTATAATTTGCTTTTGTTCTATGGATCAGAAAAATAGCAAGTGAGGCAATAACAACTTTGGACCACTGTAAAATCACTGTATCCACTAAAGCCAGTGGTAACTCTGCTTTGGGTTTCAGAGGAGTAGAAAGTAAACACCAGAAGTATTTATCGGAATTGAAGAAAGGATGTAAAGCAGAAATTGATAAAATGACAAGCAATCTCTGAAAGTCTGAAATGAAAATTTTTCCAATTTGCTTATTTTCCTCCATGTAATTTTTCTCCTAAAATTTCACATAAGTCTGTCAATTATACTGTCAATAATAAACAGAAGTTATATAAATCAATTAGGAGGTTGAAACAGAAAAAAGAAAATTCTTTCTTTTTGAAACTTGATGTAAAACAGAAGAGACTGCACCTCATGGGAACTGCCAGAGAGAAGGCTCTTCAATAAAAGAACCATATTGCACATGAGAGCATGGTGTCCTTTCTTTCAACTGACTTAAGTATCTACCTTCTCTGACAGCCAGCTTGGGTAGCTTTATCACCTACTACAAGTACTGAACAAAGGAGTTTATTTCTTTATCTGTCAGAAAAAAAGGCTCAATGTTTTTAGTCCATTTCAATCACATCTTGGTGACAACAGGCAGGGGAGAAAGCTAATATGAAAGACAAAATTGAACAACAGTTTCTAATACAACTTTCTGGTGAAGAGCAATCCTACCACCCACCCCATCCATCTAGGGAAATGGGTGCTGTTGAGCTCATCACAAAATACAAACCTCCTCAACTCACACATGTTTTTTACCTCAGATACCTATATAACCTTATTGAATTTCATTGGAAGGCACACATATATTTGTGAAGCAGCAAACTTTCTGTTGTACCACAATAGTGCTTAATCAAACACTCAGGAAATAAAACCCCATGGGTCAAAAAGCAAATTATAACACTCCAACTGACAGTACTATTTTAAAGGTTTAACTCACCTATGTTTCACTTCTATTGTTTTATGCACCAGATGTTTGCTGTTAAATAAGATAATGGAATTAATTTCAATTCTTTCCCAAACGGAGTGAAAAATGAATCTACAAAGTACTAAATAAAGAAAGGGGAAATGTCTGTCAGACCTTAAAGAGAGTGAAAACAGCACCAAGCATATACAGAAGGGAAAACACACTATAAAATATTTCTTTATGGCTTTGGGAAAAAATCTTTGAACTATTTTTTTTTTCTAAAGAAAAACCTTATTCTGCACATTACCCCTGTAAACAATACAACAGTCATGATATTGTACTTTTTTCCCTGTAAGATATTCCTTTCACTGTGATTTGCTAAAAATCCTAAAATGAGTTTGACTGGTTTACTGTCAAATTGTCCTTTGTTATCAATTGTTCTCTTTGCAACAGTTCACATATTCAGCAGTCTTAAGATTTATTTTGCCAGTGACTACTTGATCCCATAACACTTGGGTATATGTAAGGATAGATATTCTGGACCTATAGTTAAATTGAAAAAAGTATGTTAATGTTGAAAGGGCAATATATGGGATCTGATCTTGGGTAATGTAGCTAATCGATCATGCTACAATGATCATTGGGTAATGTAGCTAATGACATCAGACACGATGAATTTTGAAATAGAACCCAAGGTCCAAATCCCCAAATCACTGTGAAATGAACCCACTCAGCATCTGTCAGGAGCACTCAGTGCCACACAGAATGGATTGTCATGATCTGACAACCTAAAAATAAAATTACTTGAAAACTTCAAGTCACCTCCTAAAGAGATACCATGGTCAATGCTTTCTGAGCCATCTGATAAAGAAATGAATCCACTTACAACCCTTGCACTCTGGAAAATGCAAGAAATGGCATTCCCAGCATGTACTTTTTCAAGTTGTCAGGTAATTTTGGATGTCATCTCCAGAACCATTACACCTGACACTATGTGAAAGCTATGTAAAGTAAGTGCTCAGGAAAGCAACATCTACAGATAAGAAACACACAAAAAAGCACAAGGAATTTTCAGATCAGTATATTTCCCCAGTACCATGCTTCTTACAATTATTTTAAGGACAAAAAATACATCTTGTCCTTCACCTAATGCCAGATTTTTAGGGTTGCATACCACTCAGGGATGATGGAGAAAGTAAGATTCTTGGGTTTAACTTAAGAGTTTTTTCCAATAAGTTGGGTAAATTTTGAATTAGCTCTTTATAAATGGAGAATAAGTATAAAATGAGCAGCAGATTAGACTAGCTGCTACATTTTAAAATACTTTTTTTTTTTTTTTTTAACTGAGGGCATTCTCATGATAGGTAAAGGTTTTCCTGAGGAAACATTTTTTTTTTTTAAATACATTGACAATTTGCACTTGGACAGCTTTTGTGATCACACCTTATCATGAGCAAAGAGCACATCTGTAACCTGGTCAAGGATTTGGGACTGCACTGGCAAACCTTTCCTGCAAATATATTAAACAGTATAGTTGCATATATCACCAACAAACAGTGGAATGCATCCATATATTAATGCTTATGAAGTTAACAGATCAGCATTGTTGAAACCTGTATTCCTAACTGTGTAAGATTTGCATAAAGGAAAAAGAAATAGCTGAGAAGAGGATTCCTTATAACATGCAAAGTATCAAGGAGTGTCTCAAACTTCTTTCTAATTTTAGATACTTTCTGTTAACATAGTCCATGGAGACCACTTGTGCAAGTTATAGCCAGCTATTTACACAAGCTGCCATAATAAAAACAAACCAAACTAAACTAAAATAGGCATTTCTAAATCTATGCTGACAGCAGAAACCTGAAAGATAAAAACCATTTGTTCCACCAACGGATGATTAGCTTTAGTAGTGCTAACATGCATTGCCAGCCTCTGGCTTGAGGTGGCCATCCTTTAACCTGCTATTCCAGAGTACAGAATGTTTATCCCTGAACAAAATAAAGAGCAAATATGGAATTCACCTTGGAAATAACAAAGCAGCAGGGAATCCAAATCCTCTGCTTCTCTTGGTATACATTAGAATTACAGCCATTTACCCAAAGGGAGTGTAAATACTTTCTGCAGATCTGAAGATTCTGAGAATCTAGAGCTTGATTCCTAAACTCAGTGTTGCTGATAAAGATGGCACAAATCCCCACTAACTGAAACACTTGTTGGCCCAAATCTAGCTGGGCAAACAACTACTAGTAGTACAGTGTCAGAACAAAGCTTCAATGTAACTGCTGAAACAGTGAGCCCAAGCTAACTCCTCCAGCACTGCCACACCTGCAGGCATTTCACTACCAGATGTTGATCAACCAACAATGGCAAACTTTCATAGAATAATTTAGGTTGGAAAGAGCTTTAAGAACATCAAGTCCAACCATTAACCCAGGACTGCCAAGTCCATCACTGCATCTATATGGTTTTTAAACACCTCCAGGGATGGTGACTTCACCACCTTCCTGGGCAGCCTGTGCCAATGCTTGACCACCCTTTTCATGAAGACATTTTTCTTAATATCCAATCTAAACCTCCCCTGGCACAACAGGCCATTGCCTCTTGTCCTGTCACTTGTACCTGGGAGAAGAAACCTACTCCCACCTGTCTACAACCTCCTTTCAGGCAGCTCTAGGGAGCGATAAGGTCCCCCCTGAATGTCCTTTGCTCCAGGCTAAACACCCCCAGCTCCCCCAGCTGTTCCCCATCAGACTGGTGCCCCAGCCCTTTCCTCAGCCCCGTTGCCCATCCCTTGCCATGCTCCAGCACCTCCATGTCCTTCTTGAAGCGAGGGGCCCAAAGCTGGACACAGGAATCATGGTGCAGCCTCACCACTACCAAGTACAGGGGGACAATCATTGCACCAGTCCTGCTGGCCACACTGTTTTGGATATGAGCCAGGATGCTGTTGGCCTCTTGGCCACCTGGGCATGCTGCTGGTTCCTGCCCAGCCAGCTGTCAACCAGCCCTCCCAGGCCCTTTCCCACCGGGCTGCTTTCCAGCTGTTCTTGCCAAGACTGTAGCCTGTTGTGTGGGGTTGTTGTGACCCATGTGCTAACTTTGTTACTAACTTCAAAAGAAACTGTATCAGACTCTGTAAGATTTCACAAAGGAGTTGGTTCTTTTGCCATCTGCTTGAGTTACTCATTATAAGATCAATATGCATCCTGATTTTTCAAAAACAGTTGAAATGTGCTGAACATCAATTTGCTTTAAAGTGCTTAGTGACACCTAAGGATTGGACATTGCTTTTTATCTCAGAGTAGATTTCACTTGTTTCAGCAAGAAACAAGGCAGATTCAAAAGGGGAAGGGAAGACAGTAACTAGGGACTGGCTATTTCAGAATTCTGAAACAGGCTGATCACAGGTAACAGGGGATCTGACTTAAATCACACTGGCTTTACCATTTAAGCATAAGAATAGATGAGTTGCCATTCTACCAGCTGGAAATTTAATTTCCTAAACCAGCTTCTCAAATGGAAACAATCCACTTTGAATGCACAGCTGAGTCATGAGTGTGTTTATTCTTATTATTTCAGTCATAATGTACTTTAAATTTGAAAAATGTTTGTTGAACTATTTGTACTAGGATAGAAATAAAGAAGTGGCATTATTATTTTTTTTTTGTTGTTCTTCTTCTTATTCCCTCTGGTGACCAGCATATACCAGTTTTGCCCTGCAATCCCTTCTGCCAGTTTATCAGTATTGTTTCTTTCTAAATGAAACTTGTTACTTGTCTTTCTGGGGGCAAATGATTTTTTTTTTCTTGTTTGGTCTGTTTAAATAAGCTATTGATTTAATTTTCAAAGTAATTTAAGGTGGGAATACAGTTCTTATTTGATAACTACCAGCCTAATGTTTTTTTGAGTAAACAAATGTTATGGTTTCAATTAGTTATTTTTGTCATCAAAATTGACCAAGCAGCAGCTACCCCTCCTGTGGTTGGATTTGGAGACTAGGTGTTGTGTGAAGCAATCAGTAACATCAATAACTCAGTAGTGTTACCCATGGCTAAATAATTACAAGAGATGGGACATAACACACTACAGTATTACAAGAAGCTAGTCATTAAAATATACCCTGAAGCAGGTGACAATGGGATAGCTGCATAAACAAAACTAAATATAAAATTTTGGAGGTCATACTTTTATTATATGAGACTCATTTCTGCTATAGATGCTGTCTAAGGATATCCACCTGAATGATATGGTAATGTTGCCATCAGCTGTTAGATTGTTGAGAAATAAGGAGTAGTTTATAGGGGCTGTTCTTTCCAGCACCTGAAGTCAGTCATACCCAAAAAAGCATGGAGACAGACAGAGATAAACTATCACTGTGCACATTTTTAACCTTCATTTTTTCTACAAGTTTAGAGGTCTATGCTCCTAATATCTGTGTCTGTCTGCAAAACACATTTTTAAAATGTATTACCAATTCTAGGATAGGTCTCTTAAACTGCCTGAAGCATTTACATGTCATAGAATGAAAATTAGCACCCTCCCCCATACCAGACTTTCATTTGGAAAAACAGTAGCAGCTCTTTAGTCCACCTTTAACAACACATTGCTCAGTTTTTCAAGGGAAGAGTATGATCCTATATTTCTTGACACTAAAGCCTAGACTAAACCAAACACCACCAGTAAGCATTTTCAAATGCTATACTCAGATTTTAAATATCCTCATACTCTCATTGTATTATCCTGAATATTCATCATTTAGAATTAAAGCATCCACAATAATAGTTTGTATTTTTTTAGTTTAAAATGTTGAAAGACCTACGAAGAACCAGTAAATAACAAGTGAAATAGTGACTGCAAAGGGTTGGGCATATTATTAAGAGAGCAAGCCAGCTTCACAACTGAGGGGTAGACAGAGGGATAACTTTCAGGAAGACTTCACAGGTTTCAATAAGAAAAATATATCTTTAGCAAAAAGAAAGAGTGATGAGTTGTGGCCAGAGCCATCTATCAACAGCATTAATTAATTAGTTTTTACTATTCCGGCATACCGCTTCATTTCCTTTAAAGATCAACATGCCACTGCATATCTTTTTCAACCAATTGTTTTCCTATTCCTTGTTACACAAAAGAAAAGGACGTTGAGAATAGAAATCTTAAAAAAGACCAACTAGATCTTGAAAATGTTATTGCAATGCATTAATAATACATGATTTCCTTTCTTTTATGAAGCACACAGTCAACAGTCTGCATTTGTCTAGATGTAAAACCAAAAACTATCCAGGGGCTGAGGGCAAAAGAAAGGAAGAGATAAGGCTTGTTTTCCATGTTGAATGTAACTGAGCTTCTACCACTAAAAAGGTTATTTGGCAAATTCAGGGGGAAAGGGGAGGGGCAAAGGGAGGCAGTTGCTGGAATAGAAATATTTGAATTGTAAAGCACCTAGAAAATGACACAGAATTCAAATACTGCTTCCAGTGCCAGCTATTGGAATTACCTCCCATGGCGTCAGATTTTTGTAGCTTTTGTTAACAAAAGATCAAGTAATTTGACAATATTTAAACACCATAGTAGTTCAAGAGTTACCATAGACTCTGGGAAAGACAGGGCCCATTATTGTTCTTATATTATAAGCCTGTCCTCAAGGCCTACTACTGACTAAAAGCCTGCATGATATTGCTTAGATAATGGCTATTGCATTGAAAGCCTGGAAGGAAAAGTTGTATGAGCAGCTCCCCTCTCCATCTCCTCATGCCTTGAACTGACATTACCAACACAGGCCATACCTCCTCCACCCAACTCTTCTATGCTTTTCCACAGTGTTGCCACCTTATTACACAATAACAGGTTAATACGATATTTCTGAGAGACTCAGTTCTCAGAATCATGGAATTACTGAAATTTGTCTCCATCTTTTTAAATTTTTCCTTCCTATAGTGTTGAAGAAAAAAGCAAAATGAAGGAGATCCCAAATAGCAAATGAAAAAAATCTAGCTTTGCTTATTTTTTAAAGTTCATGGCTTGGGGAGAGAATGAGTGCACATAGTCCTGAATTTTCAAGATCTGAAGTTGGCAGTACTGCTACTTTCACTTTAGTGTTTCATGTTAACTAAATGTTAGTTAAAGTAGTTAAAGAAGTGTTTCATATAAACTAAACTCATACTAAACAGACATTTAGAAAATAAAAAAGCTGTTTGAAAAGAGAAAAGAATATCCTCTACAGCAAAATCCCAAAGTTCTGAAATAAAAAAGGACGTTATATTGCAAACTAATTACTGTGTTCTGATACTGCAATCTGACTAGTTAGCAGCTTAAAATATGACATTATTGTAAATAAATGTGTCAGCTGAGAAACACAGTTGGCTACAAATCTGAAAGTGGTAAGGAAAATTAAATGAAAAATGAAGCATCATAATGAGGAGGAATTTGGAGATAATGCAAAACTCTAAAGCTGCATTAAAATTCACTCTGCCAACAAGCTTAGATGAAAGTGACCTCCAAGGATTATAAGATCTCTCCCTTCAGATGCTTGGCATTCACAAACAGGTGATAATTTTTCATACTAAAAAGAAAAGAATGTAGTTGTTATGGCTGTTTTTAAAAGAAAAAGGGAAGGAATTTGTCACTTTATGTGGAAATGAAAACATTAAATAAGTTGTAAAGCATAAGAAGAATTCAAACTCTTCAGGTGAGGGATACAGTTTCAAGTGAAAAAAAAAAAATGCTCATGATACAGCTGTTACATGCCAGGTCACTGGAACTTGCTAAATTGAGCCATTCAGGTGACACAGCTCAGCTGACTGTCTGAATTGGAGGCAACTGGTCTCATTGTGCAGAGTTTGTAAAACAATCTTTCAGATGAAGATGTCTTTCTTGTCTGGGCCAAGAGACCTGCCATTTTATTCAGATATTGCCTTGAGCTTTATAGGTCCAGTCACAGAAGCTGGCAACAGGGACAGATTAAATGACACCACAACATTTCTGGAAATTCAGTGTTTCCAGTACAGTAAAACAAGCTGTAGTAGGCATGACTTTGCTGCACTTCAGTCAGAGTAGGTAGCTTGTATTAAATACACTGAAAAGCAAAAAGAAATAAAAAGCTTTCTAAAGTAGTAATTGTGATAAAAAAAGCCTGAGTTGATGAAAACTTTGATTTCGTTGAGATTGATCTTATCATCACCTTAACCTTTCTTGACACTTACCTGGAAGAGTAAAAAGCCTGAAACATAAGTAAATCTGCACTTTAAATTGTGCTCCCTTTCAGGAGAAAATTCTGTTTCCTCCCAACATTTCTTCCTTCTATTTGGTAACAAAAAAAGCAGTAGTGTTTTATAATTATACATTAAAATTTTAGAGCCATTTCAATAACTAGCTTTGTATTTTAAAAAAATGAAGCCTTCAGTAGGGTCACTGACATTTAATGAATTATGAAGTGATCCTTTCAGAGCATCCCAATTTGGTTATCTTGCTAGCCTCATTAAGATTTTTCCATCTAGCATACCAACCCTTTGATAATATCTACTTAGTCTTGTTTCTCATCTGACAGCTGTCACAGAGGAATGAACAGAATATTTAAAGATCTTTGGAGACAATTTTCTTCACATCATTTTGGTGACATTACATGATATGTTGGGTAAATCCTATGTTCAGTAGGTTTTTTAAGAGGTACCCTCATCCAATGCAGTCACTGTAATCATGCCATGAACGATCAAATGTAATTATTCTATAGTAGTTTTGAAGACCAGATCTTTGGCCTAACACTGTATATTGCACACTGTTCATCATCAAACATAAAGCTGGAATAGTTCTCCATTATGCACTAAGCTGCCAGCAGGCTGCAGTTAGTCACCCAGAGCATTTTATTGAGTTTGACTCATTCATTGTCCTTGTATGTAAATATAAAATATATATAGAATATAGATGGTAGCTAAATTCACAGTACATGGCAAGGACACTGAAACATCCCACTTACAAAGACGTCTACAACCATCATCAAATCATACTTTGCTGAAATCCACCACTCAACCCCCATCAGACCTAGTCATACAGAGCTACATAAAAGTGTTTCAAGAAAATAGCTGCTAAGTTACTAAAAGCAAGGTCATCAGGAGTCACATCTTCTGCAAATGTTCTCACTCCAAATGTTTACAATAATTTTGTAAATTCCATCAGTATCAAAGGATTCATCTTTGTACACATACAAACATACAAGCATTGCATACATTCACACATCCCAAATTCACACTTCCCAGTTAAAGCACAGCTATCCTACCTGAAAACTTGAAGTCCAAATCATTTTACAGTAAAACTGCAAAGAATTATATCTTTCTGCATTCATTTTGCAGTTGGTATGCTAAAGAAAGAGTTGAACAAAATTATCATGCCTTGGAGAGATGGGAAAACACTGTGTGAACCTTGAAAGCAGTGGGGAATAAAATCAAGACAACTATGGATAGTAGTTTCCTTTCAGCACACGTGTTTTTACAGAAAAAGACTAGGTTTAAACTGCAGCTTGCTGGGAATTGTGCTTAAATAAGAAACAAAGTGTAGGCTGAGGTTCATCTGTCATGGAATTGGTAAACACTGCGTAGAAGAAAAAATCAAGTTCCTTCAGGTAAGGTCAAAGAATGAACTAACTATTAAGAAATGGAAATGTTACAAAGACAATTCTTTTAAAAAGCTATAATTTGAAAGGAAGACTTTGAAAATTGTTCAGCGCAGATCTGCCCTTGATTTCATAAAGTATCAGTTTGATTTGGATGAAATTAAACATTTCAGACTAATTTTCTTAAGAGAAAGGTTTTTCTGTTGACCTAGAGTTCCTATAGTTCTAATAATAATAGGGTAGTCTTTGTAATTTTCTGGAATTCTATGTGCATGCTTTTAATGTTTCTCACAAGTGCATATTCTTACATTTATGATTTCTAGATATTTTAAACAATCAAAGAGGTGTGGAAAGACCACAACCTATGACCGACTATTTTACCAAGGAGTGTACCACCTGTGGAGCATCCAAGACAAAATTACAATTATAATGTGGATGACGCAGTCTTGGAAATGTTCAGACTGTAGCCAATCTTAGCCAGGAGACTTGCAAGCATAGTTATCAAAGTCACTGCAAAAGCAACTAACAGCATCAGGTAGTTCAGCCTTTACCTATATTATTCTCCTGACCTGCTTTAGTAGAGAGGAGAAGTAAACAAAGGAGAAACAACAAACTTGCTGTAGGAAGTCTAGCTAGGCATAGGTCTTTAGGTATTCAAAACCATAAGCTCCCTCTACTGGTACAGCTGAATTACTACTTACTGAGAACGGGCCTAGATTCTGTAGTTTTAGCCCTAGCACGTAACAGTATTGCTTCTGCATTGTCACAGACATTAACTTTTCAAGTCTTCTTTTAACCACAGTAATGAAAAAGAAATAGCGTGTGAAGTAGATTCAAGGTCATGCAAATATGGTCATACAAAAGGTCGTACTAATTGTAAATCTATTTCCTTGAGAGACCCATAAATCTTCCTCATTTGGGCTAGCTATCTTTATTTTTTTAAATAATGCTTATTCCTGAGACTCTACAGTGTTTTCTCAAATGTTAGTTTAAGTTTGGCAAAAAACAGTAATTCTTGCCAATGATAAGATAGGTTTTGTTATTAACAGTACTATTAAACCAGAAACTCATCCAAGTATGCCATACCACAAGAAGCTGATAAAGGGTAGCATACCTGATTAATTCAGGTCATTAAAGTTGGTGAAACATTAGTCAAGCCAAAGGGCAAAAGTACCAATTAACATAATCTGTAAAAAGCTCAGGTAGTATCTTACATATGTCAGTGTATGTTGCGCAATGATCAGTCAAACTTAAAACAAGTTTTTCTCCAAACTTTGCCCCTACAGCCAGTCAAGCAATTCATTCACAAAGGGGCAAAACTCCACACTTTCAAAAAAATAACTTATTGCAGTACTTTTTACTAAATATTCCACATTTTTATCTGTAAGTGGTCTGGTCCACTCTTACTAGCCTTACTTTTTCAAAAGCATTTCTAAGTTTAACTTTTACTCCGTAAAATGAAAGGTGCAAAGGTTGTAGGATGTTTGATCCTCAAGTTTATGCCTGGAGTCTTTTGGGAACTAAAGTGAATGATCACATAAAAAGATGTATGTCCAGTTTCTACAGGGTAGCCATGCTCATTTGATCAACTGTCCTATCTTGTTTTCGACATAAAAACCAAAGAACAGCAACTGAAGATCTCAGTCTTTATAAATAACTGAAAGTTTCACTTTACTAAGAATTAGCTGAACTGAGCAGAATGCCAGTTCCCCTTCTGAAGATTAAATCTCCAGATGCAATAATAATTGTATCCCAAAAAGCATCTTAAAGCATTTTGACAAATTAGAATGGGAATGACAGGTCTACCATATTGTAACAGTCATAAATCAAGACATCAGTGTATTGTACCACGTATCAATACAAGCATGAGAGAGGGTGACTATTTGGGAAGTGGTAGGTGAGCTGCAAATCAAGTCAAAGGCACAGGAGCTATTGTTTGGTATGCCAGACTGGGAATAGCAGGGAGTTTTTGTAGACATGGATCAGGTCTGGTTTGTTTGTTGTTTCAGCCTGCTTTAACATGCCAAAGCTGGGTCCATTCTGAATAGATTTCATTCTTTTAAAAGCCTCCAGCAATGTCATTTTGACTTCACTGTGATCTCTGCACAGTTCCTGTCTGGGAGCCCATTAAATGGAAGGAAGTTCAATAATCCATTCTCAAACTAGCAAAAGTACAATTAAGTGTTTAACCTCAGGATGTGGAAGGTGAGTCTCCTACCTAATAGCGTGGGCTCAGTGATGAAATGCAAGTTGGGAAACAACACCAAAAGATATTTATTGAAATCTAAATAGGATCGTCTCAACAGGCTTCACTCAAGTGTAATTTTCTGGTAGCAATTTTTTTGAAGCAATGCAATTTTGTTTGTTCAAAATGCCCTTTGGATATCCCTTGTACAGCACAGGCAGAACATATGAGCATCAGGAGTGCTGCAGCACACCAAGTGGTAAGAACGCTGCCATTTTATATATCAGTGAAAACTAGCTCTGCAAGATCTGAACATACTACCTTGAAAAGTACTACTTATAGATGAATCATGAACAAGATAGTGCTTTGGCCCCAAAATGTCCATATATGAGATTTGACAACCTCCACAATCCATTTTGACAAAAAGTAGTGAAGCTGAACAGAATTAAGCTTCTGTACAATCAGAGGCATGTGAAAAACCATAAGGAATTACATAGATGTTTTTGGCACCAACTGAAGTCAGTTTTACAGCTCTTCCAAACCTCTTCTGAGCAGCACACGTGACATCTAAAGGCCCCACTTAACAAGACAACAGACAAAAATAATCTAGAAAAGCAGGAGACAGCAACAAGTTTAGGTAGAGGATATAATAGTCACTGCAGTTGCAGCAGCACAGGACTTGTTATCAGTGCTCGGAAAGCTTTCCACAGGCCACGTGCAACGAAGGGCTGAAATATAGCAAAGCATTCTTTAGGAAAGCATAAAGGAAGCATTCAGATCCTTCAGCACACACATACACACATTGCTTCCCATGCTTCTTGACAGCCTGATTATAGGAGGACTTTGGCAATGAGTAGTGCCCTGCAACAGCATTCTCTACTGGGCTGGGTTTCATACAAAATAAGTGACCAAAAATGAATGGCTAGGAAGAGCTTGCCTGACACTACAACAGTACTTCATGTCATGTTGAAGACTAGTAAATATCTTATCATGCGTAAAGCTATTATGTTTTAAATAGTTACTTTATTTCCCAGAAAAATTATTTATGAAATATAGTTCATCTTAGAAGTTATTTCCTATATACGGAAATTTTACACAAAATCTTTGTCATTCTAATTTGGATCCCTTTGTTACATGCTAGCTAGGGGTTATGGTCATGTCCTAAGCTTTCATCTGAAAAAGAGGTGAAGTCCAATTTATTTTTTTCTTAAAGATAATGACAAGTAGGATTTGCACATGTTTAATCACTGGTTACAAGAATTTCTTTACAGAAGATATTTGCCCACTCTGGGTGTCACAGTAACAAAAGACCCACACAACACGTCCCTCTATGGAAATTATAATGAATGTTCACTATTTGCCTCTGTGATAATGATTTCAAGTTTAGCATGGAAAAGCAAAGCATTTAAAGGTGAAATGACTTTTCCAAGATTGCACAGAAAATCACTAGCATAACCAAAACTAAGACTGAGAAGAAATTTTTCACTCCTAACCCTCTGAACTATGCACTTTTGTGGTAAATGGTGTGATGATACAGCTGCATAGCTCACTGGTAATGTAACAATCTTCATTTACATGCAGCATTATTGGCAGGAAGAGGCAGAGACTATGCATCTGCAGCTCATTTCACTGGACTTTGAAAACAGGCAAATAAAACTACAGTGATTTTATCTGCATTGGGAATTAAATTCTTAGACAATCAGCATTCATACATTTTGAGAGTCTGACAGTATATTTTTAAACAATTCCAACTAATGCTAACATTATTGCTTAAGCTGTCCTGTCCATAATTAACTAAAATTTACAAGTAAAGATAGAAAAATTAACTAAGAAAAACATCCTAAAAAAAAATTTCAAGCAAATATGAATCTAGCAGCCATGGTGTTTGCTATGTATGCTGATACTACTTCCAGAAATGTTACACAAAAACCCTTTTCTCCATTTTTTCTTCACTAAAGACAACATGTCATATTACCAATAGGACTTGATCGCAATTACAACTTGTTATCTGATAGGAATGCATTTATTTTTCTTTTTTTTTAGACATAACAGAATTCTTGGACTTCCTATTGATCATGACAAACATCACAAAATCTATGTCTAATTATCAGTCTGTCTTATGTTTTTTCGCTCATTTTTCTTCTTTAGATACTACAAAGTTATTTTGAAACAAGTCAGTTTGAAAAGGTATCTTAGCAGATGAGAATTTGCCAGAACATTTGTAAAAGGAAAGAATCCCTAAGTCTGTTTTCACTTTCCAGGTCTTCCATATCAACGTTGCTATTAATTCTGTATTGAATATGGCTTCATTTGCAAAACTATATTAACTCAAATGTTACAGAACTGCACAAAGATGAAGTGTTCTGAAGTTGCACAATTTCTAGGAAACCTACCTACTTTGAGTAAGTTTAACTCTTACTCTCTGTGTCTTTTCCCCAACGTTCCCTTTAAAGGACTCAAAAAGCCTGGTGACTCAGTTGGTTTTGTTTTATTTTCTACTTAACAGGTAAAACTATTTGCACTGTGAAACTAATGATTTTTATATGAGTTTTCAGAGTTCTAGCATACTTCATATTCAAAGTTTTCCTTCTACTGCATATGAAATCCAAAGATAAAAAGACATTTATACCTCATAAAATCAGCCATTTTAGTCAAAAGTCAGGAATGTGTTGAACTTTTACAGTTTTAATAAGCCATAACTTTAGGCAGCATATACTACCTTAGTTCTACTGGCTGCATTGCAATGTTATCAGTTTACACCTGCAAAAACTGTAGCCTAGTATTTTAATTACTAGCAACTGAAGGATGCAAGGCAACAAGACCGACCAAGGAACTAGTGCTTCACTGAGAGTGAAAGACATCTAAAAAAAAAACACCCAGGAAAGATACAAATGCTTTGTTTCACTCTTGCATGTTCTATCTTTAAGACACTGCTCACTTTAAACCTCCTTGCCCTCTATGTTGTTCAAAGTGAATAGTGATTTACTTGGCCCTCTATGCTGTTCAAAGTTAATGGTGATTTACTCTGGAAAAAAAACATGAAATCTGACTTAAAGTTGTCATCAATCAGCACCACAAGAAATGGCATCAAATGTCTACTTAATGAGTAATTGTGCAACCTGTGCTTTTTGCATAATTGGAATCATGGTTGCAGATCTAAAGAAGAATTAACATAAAACTCCAGCAAAACCAGCTGTTGGTACCCATCAGTATCTCCTGGCATCCTCCCCATCACACTGTATGCATATGATTGCCTTTGCACAAATCGCTTATCATTCTCTGGCAATAAAATATCTTTAATAAACAGAGCTGGCAAGGACTAAGTATGCATGAGTCCTTTACACTATTTAAAATGGACCTCAGGGAAGATGGGGGGAGTGCAACATTAAATATGCTTTTCCCATATTTCAAATGTATTCACTTGACTTCCATAGCTCAGCAGTCCCATATCTCTAGAGGTAATTCAAATACTTGTGACACTTGCCTCTCTAGGGAAATCCTGTCTCATGAGCCCCAGACCAAACACATTGTGTGACTGCCAAAAATTGCACCATGTCCCTTTAAAGTCCCTGGCCATAGTCCTTTCATAATCATAGAATCATAGGATCATAGAATCATTTAGGTTGGAAAAGACCTTTAAAACCATCAAGTCCAACTGTTAACTCAGGACTTCCAAGTGTCCCTAAGCACCGCATCTACACATTTTTTTTTTTTTTCTACAGGTTTAAATGGGATTCAAGAGCATACAATACAATAGAACAAATCTCAGCACTCACAAGGATCATTCCAAAGAGGTAAATGACATCAATCAACAAAAACTGACTTAGATGGGACACAGTTTTGTGGGAGGACACCTGTCAGTGGGCAACATAGATTTTGTGGCAATAGATGAGCAAGAAAAGTCTGAGTATGGGTAAACTGGTGGAAGTTTCACATCCTTTGAAATGAAAATAATAAAGGAGAAATTGTAACTGGGATAGCGCTAGTATCCTACTGAGAATGTATTCTACAAAGGTAGCACCCTGCAGTCACTCATAGATTTTTTTGAAAGGCAGTAGAAACATCAGCAAAATGATATTGAGGAGGGATGTGTGTGGAGAGATGTTGCCCATTCATTAGAGAGCAAAAAGCAGTATCACTCAGATTTTTAGCAAAGCTACAGCTTGGCATACCAGGTTTTTTGTTGTCATCAGCCAAGATAACAGTTTCTTCTTGCCTTAAACTATACCACTGCAATCTTGACTTCTATGCTCTGAGCCACGTAAAGCTGTAAATGAGATACTACTGTTGAGGGTTTGGGGTTTATTTACTGGTAGATACAGGTTATGATCCGTGTTTCCAATTTTCACATAGAAAAAGATGAACAGATAATCAAATTCATCACATTGTCTGAGCAGAATGGTATGCAGCTGGTATTATGCTGATTATTATATAGGCATATAACACAAGAATCTTGGTCCATGAAGATAACAAACAAGTATAGAAATTAACAGTACAGTTTGAGTATGTCGTAACTTATTCAGGTGTTGGGGCCAAATTGAAAGATCCAGTCATGAAGTTCTCAGGTTTTGGTTGTTTTTTTTTTTTTTAAATTATGAAGAATCTTCATCCTAAGAAGAATTATTATTCCTTCTGACATTATTTCATGGCAATGATCCAAAAAGTTACAGTTTAATTTCTAAGTACTGCACACATCTGGGATGATTCCTGGAACATATTACCATAATTTTGGGGGGATGGGAGGTAAAGAGGTTAGAGCTGAGGGATTTAATTTAAGGGCTAGTGAAAGGAATGAGGAGTAAACAACAGATCAAGGATAATAATTCATGTTTCTTTGCAATACAGCTTAAACTTTTTATGTTATAAACTGCAATTTTAGTCATAATATTTCTGCTCGTGTTAGTAAAGTGTTAAACTGTAATTAAATTATATAAACCAAAGTAAATCAGCTGACATAAAAAACCTCTCAAACCATAATGCTAGAGAAAATGGATGCTTTGAAATAAATTCCAGAAGAGTTTCAAGCTGTATAGCATCGTATCTGGCAATTTCTTTCTAGACATTTAACCATTTTCCCAATATGATTCTGATCCTAACATTCCTTTTATGTTAGAAAATATGCTTACAGGCTTCTTTTCCCCGAGTTAAACTGTCTTTTTTGCATTTTGAAGTTAATTTCAAACCTTAGATTGATAAATGCCTCTGCACTAAGTCAGTAGAACTGCAACAACAAAGCCTACAATTAAACCATGATCTTGAACTGCTAGCAAAACAGCAAAGCTCAGCACATTTTTAAAGAAATTTGAAGAAGTCACAAATGTAATCAAATAAACCTGAAACCCACTCAGCATTCATCATCTTCTCTATCCTTTGATGTTTTCATGCAAAGGTATCAAGCCTTATTTCTCAAAATCTTTTCCAGCACAATGATGTCATCCACCCCTCTTCTAGCTCTTGCGCTGCATTAGCTGCTTTTTAAACTTACAGAGTGTTTGACAAAAGGATATACACACATGCTGTACACACAAGATTTCACTTGTGTTCTGTATCATTCCTATTATGAAGTTGGTGGATAATTTACAAACAAATGTTACAAATCTAATATTTGGAGAAACTCAAAATCTACTTCGGACTTGTCTGGGACAAACACATCAAAGTACTTACAAATGTAAATACATATTTTTCCAATAAATCTAATATTTGATCAGCAAATAAATATTCCTGCGCTACTCTGTATCAAGCACAGCAAATACATACTTTCATTATAGATTTTTTAAAACTGAATTTATGATTCTACTTAAATGCGTACTTTTTTTGGAAATGGGTTCATATTCCGTACACAAATTCCAATTAGCATACACACAGCAACATTTTGGCCATTGTGAACACTGGAGTTCAGTAAGCTCAAGACATGTCCCTGAAATGCATTTTTCCTTCTTTGAAATGGAACATAGGAAGTGCAAAGATAGCTTGGTTTGGTTCTTTATTACATAGTCACTTTCCCGTTAGCTTGTTTCTCAAAGATTTCCAAATAGTAACAATCATCAGATGCAACCAACTTGGGTCAAACTGACTTGATCCTACAGCCTCATATGAACAATTCCATATCTTACTCCCAACCTCTTGACCCACATATCAGGATTTTTTTTTAATCCAACACAGATGATCTGCAACTAGTATTAATCCAAAAGTTCAATCTCTCCCTTTCATTTTCATTTCTTCTGAATCAAACAGCTCTGCAAAGGGGATATAACAGGCTTCTGGCTGTGTAATTGCGAAGAATAATACACAGAGTATAAAAACTTGACAAAGAGGAAACACACAGTGAAGTTACCCTTCTGGGTCCATTAGACAACATTTTAAGCTATTTTAATCACAAAGAGAACTATTTGGCTGGAATGTTAATGATAAACGTTTTAAGGGATTGGGACATTTTAAATCACCTTAAAGCTACAAAGACATCTTTAATTCAAAAGACTGGCAGGAGATATTAAAGAGTAGGTCATGTCTTTATGTGAAAGAAAGAAGACGGTATGAAGAAAAAACTTACCATTACCTCCCTTTTTTCTACATGTTTCTACAGGTTTTGACTGGTTATTTAGAAGTTTATCCATGCTCACAATTAATATGTAATTATTTTTAAATCTGGACCAGTACAAAAAATAAACTGCAAACACACGTGTAGTAAACACTAAGAAGCCTTCCATTAAGTAGCTGGAAATGGGCCATATCAGCCTTAGCTAGGTTTACAAGGTCCTTCTCTGCATGAAGCTGTCCAGGTTAATGGCAGACTATGGTTGTTCCTGTGTTTGTAAATAATTATCAAAGTTCTAAACCACTATATAGAAGAAGTCCAAATTTCTTGCTTTTTTAAATGAATATTTCTATATAGGAGCACTCCTTTTTCCTGTCCTACGGCTCTGCTACAAAATTATTCTAGACTGATATCTCTAAAAGATTTTTATCTTCCACAACACCCAGATTTGGTCTGTGGCACTTTGGGTTTCACTTAACATGTCATTAAGGATAAGATGGCCCAGAAATTGGTAAGAAGTAAAGAAATTTTTCACCTCTGTTACCAGAATACATCAAAGCCCAAATCATAAGCAATAAGATTACCAGTGCACAAATTTAAGGTGGAATAGAAAAAAAAGACAACATAGATCAGGAAAAGGTATGTCGTATAAATGGAGCTATATCAACATTCAGGAACTGGGGATCTGGCCCATACATCTCATCTCATAGTATAATATTCCTCAACCTTTGTACCTTTTACAGTAGATACATCTACAGAACCAATTTGTTTATCCATGTTACAATGTAATAACATCATAAGATATTTATAGAATATAAGACACTAATATGCCAGTCCATTCACAACTGTCTGGCCAGACTGGCCATCAGGGAGTGAGAAGTGTAATTAAATGGCTCAGCTGGGGATACTGAAAGATCAGTGGTAAACCACAAACCTACAAGTTAAGATAAGTACAGCAATGCCACAAGCTCAACTCTGAAAGAAAAACCTGGTAATTCCAAGTTAAATTATTTGAATGGAAATTTATCTTTACCATACCTACACCAACCAAATTTAGCATTTTTGTGGAATGTATTGGTCTAGTAAGTAAATGTAGTTTAGAAAACTGCTTTAGAGAGCTCTTATTTGGGACTTGTCTATAAAGTTGAGAATTCTTTCCGTTGCTATCTCCTTGCTGAAGGAACACAGGTTTACACTTACAAAGGAGACACCTTTCACAGAGATCTTTCACAACACTTGGTACTCAAAAATGTCACCTCCAAAATGTCTTCTGAATCTCAGTGACAAACACACACAAACACTTGAATTTTCAAACCTGTTACCTGCAGTAACTTAACAGTCACTAACAGGTTTCCTGCACATGCTCAGGTTGACTTCTACTAGTAAAACAGAAGTGCTCAGTGTTTGTCAGGTTCAAAATATCAAAGAAGATTTTAAACAAAACCATATGTATTGCAAGATATTTTTTTATGTCAAAATAGGAAGCAATTATAAAGAATAAATTACGTGCTGTTAGGTAACTGGGTTTTGATATCTTTTATACATTATCTGTTGTAACGATGACACCCTTTACATATATCATAGTAAACTCATGAACTCCAATGTGCTCTCAGTTCCCTACATAAGATATTAATAATACAAGTGAAAGCTTTGGTGCTTATTTTTTTTGAACAAAGCTTTGGGGCTTTGTCAGCTTTATGTGGTTCTGGATCTTATGTCTAACCTAAAGATGTTAAGATTATTATCTTTTATCTTTGTGGGCTCAGATACCACAGTTCAAAAGGAAGGAATCTGGATTTGTCATTGAATTCCTACTTAAAAAAAACCCACAAACCAAACCAAACCTACTCTTCACTGTGTCTGAATCAACATTTTGTAATAGACTACAGTTACTGTGAATAAAATACAAAGATGGATAGGGCTTGGAAAAGGAATTGTAAGCTAGTTTCTACCTGGAATCAGCATGAGTTTTCCCCAATGGAAACATAGCCAGTTTCTTCATAGTAATAGTCAAACATCCATATAAAGGGAGAAACAACCCTTCACAAAAAGAAAAGATAAACAGTCTAAAGAAATTTAACCTATTAATGCTGCAAAATTACAACTCTGCTGAGTCTTTTTATAGGCATAGCACATAAATACACGGTTAGGACATATGCACAGGGAGAAGATGAGCCATGAAGATTCAGACCTAGTTAAAAAAAATAGTGCAAGTCTCTGTTTCTATGGGAGGTTCGGTTCTGAAGGACAATATTCCAGATCTCTTTCTTAATACCAGTTGGCACAGATGGAAGCCAAGGTGGCTCTAAGCCAGCTCTACCTCAGCCAGGGATTCCCTCTTTCAAGAGAAATCTCAGCTGCCAACTCAGGAAAGCTTTATAGATCCTTTTAGTGCAAAGGAGCCAGCACACAGTCCAGAATATGGCTTAATTTTTTTTTCCCTCCCACTAAAGTCAATTTTATGGCAGTTAGTACATACAGAAGACCCTTGCCAAAAAACAGTTTTGGCTGTAAAAGATTGAGTCCCATATTCAGCAATTTATCTCCAGCTTAATTTTCCACCACCAATTCAATGTAAGCAGAATTGTTATCATTTAGCTCTTCATTCACAGTTTCAATAACCTTGCATAAATGCAGGTAATGGTAGGAAAGGAACAAGCAAATTTAAATATTCTATTTCTTTTAACAGACTTCCTTAATTTTTGTCCCATTCATTCATATTTTGCTCTCCTTTTGTTCTCCCATGCCATTATTTTCATACTGAGTCTTGTATTCTGTGCTTTTTCACTGTCTCTCAGATCAACAGTTGCCTGTTAATGTTAGAATGAATGAGTGACATGGAACATATCATTGCAAATAAATCCGTTGTAAATCAGATCATCCCTATTCCAGAAGAAAATGTGCCTAAACTATTTTAAAGCATCAGAAAATGATGTCTCCAGGGAAGACCTAAAGGAATCTGATGATTTTTACAGGTAACAAATAAAACATGTGGATTTCTCTGATTATGATGCTAGCATATGTGCTTATTTTCTATATAGCAGTGTAAATTTGTGAACAACGAAAGGATCCTGTTGCATACTAGTGATAAACAAAAACTTGGGGAGGCAAGAGAAAGAAATGAAAGCCTAACCTACACAAAATTTTATTATAAAGTAGCAAAACATACACAAGTTATCCAGCAGAAGATCCCAGTTGTCTTTAGCACAACTGGGACATCTCCTTTAACCTTATCTGAGATATAAAGGACATTACTTTATTATAAGGAAAACAAGATGTGAATTAAACAGATAGAACTTGTCTTGGATTGATCAAGTGTCTTAAATGTCATGCCAAAATTGAGGAAAAGCCCCTAGGAGATTTCTGGCAGTTAGTTATACTGAGTCTTTTGTTACTCTCAGAAGACTACATTCAGATAAATACATAAATCATAAAGCTACAAATAACAGAGTAACTGGAACATAAGACACATGAACTGTAGAGTGAAGTGGACTTAAAACCAACAGTCAGTACTGCTGTCTGTGTTGCTCTTTTCCAGAAGATCCAAAATGTCATCTGTCAAAACTTTTAGATTGCGCTTCAAATGTATTACCCAACATTAAAAGGCATACCATGTGTTGCACAAAAGCAGAGGGACTGACTTTTAGATTCATTCTTCAAATAATAAACCAGAGTAAACTAAAAACACATATGCAACCAGACATAATCCATATTTTCCAGTTTTACAACTAGGTCAGCTGATCACAGTTCTTAGAAAGCCCCACTGGAGCCTCACTTTAATGGCAGTTGATAAAAATGGAGAGCTGACTTCTGAGTTTTACAATCAAACAGAAGGAAATATAGAATTTATATGTGCCTATTCTTTTTTGGCCACAGCAATTTTTGCCTGTTGCAATCATAAAGTGAGAAACTTGCCAAGCAGCAAGAAGAGCACAGCATGGAGCTGTACACTTGCTTTCTACCTAAAGAAAGGGTATGGTGCAAAAAAGGATGTGTTATTGTGATGTTTCATTTGTGCCAAATACCTGTTTTACGCGTGGCAATTCAACTTCTGTCTAAAGCTGTTTGACTTCAGTCCAACACTTGCCCATACTTCGATAAAAGACATTTTTATACAGACAATTATCCCCTTGTCATGGTTTAATGAAATAGTTTATTCTCACACCAAATCCATAACATAGCACTGCACCAGCTACTAAGAGGAAAATTAACTCTATCCCAGCAGAAACCAGGACACCCAGGAAAACTGTTACCTATACACAAATTTACAACATAAAATCAGTGTATGTAAGTATACATTCAGTGCATATATTTCAGAAGAGTAAAACCAAAAGAAATTTTGCTTTTGGATATATGCTCTGTTCTCTAGCATAAGCAAATATCTTCAAGTCAACTACCCTTAAGACCCTGGGGATTCCAAATGTGGCATCATATATATTGAGATGTATCTCATACATGCAGGTCTGGTTTGAGTCCAGATATTAAGTCAGAAAAGGAAAATGGCAGTTCTGTGTGAGATTTTTAAGTAGAAAAGGCTAGCAGTTAAATCCAGGTGTGACTGTGGTTCAAACTTCATGTCCCAAAGGTCAGGGAGTGTTTGATTTTACGATTCAATACATAGAGACACATATGGCATATGTAAGATACTGCCTAATAGTATCTGTGGTATTGAACAGTTATCATAGTAGAGACAGTGGTAACCAGTGAAGCCGGAAAAATTTGCTATATAACCAGAAAACCTAGGTGCCAGAACATCAAGTTAAACTGTCACAACAGTTCCTGCTTTTCTTAATATCTTATGAACGTACGTCTCTGTGGCCCAGCTTATAGCTATACTGTTTACTTTATTGAATCTTCGATCTCAAACAGGAAGCATGAAAAAAAATGTTTAAATACAGCTTGCAAATAAACCTGTGTGATTGAAGACAGTAGTAAACCAGTGCTTTCTGCTGCTGAACAGAGAAATTCAGAGCTGCTTTTAAAGAGTACGTACATTTCTGTTCCTCATCTGCAAATTACAGATCCTCTGGTTAACATACAAATGTACCTGCAGTAGCATTGTATATGCGAAATAAAACTTCCAGATATCATAAGAAAAATTTCCCTGTGATAATAGTGTTCAATTCCTTAAGCATTTTTTAAGAATGCAGAAATTGCACTTCTGTTGATTGGTATTACTTTAGAAACATACAAATAATAGGAAAGTTCCATGAACCAGTAACTAGAAAAAAGGCCACATGCACATTCAATCCATACCATGTCTGTATATGCAAGTGAGTAATTTTGTGGATTCCCTGTGCTCTCAGTCTCATTTTTAATTTGCCTTGTTCAAAATGAAATCATCAATCATGAGACCTGTAGCATATTTTATGGAATTATTTGATCTTTCCCATTAAAAATACAATTAAAACATGTCACTCCTCCATACACATTGCATATGTATGCACAGGCATGATCTATTGGTACAATCACAACGTTCTGACTTCAGTGAAATTGCAAAGCTTCATTAGAAAGGAAGAGACAGAGCGCCCTGGCAGTTTTCAGATCTTTAGGGGGTCATTTTTTGTTGTAATAAATTTCATTTTTCCATCTGAATGGTACAGTCTAAACACTGTAATAGAGTAATATTGAGGTATTTATTTTACCTTGTTTTTTCTTCAGCTGAAATGCTAGCAAGGGAGTGTTTTCCAGCTTGGCAGGCAGCCAGCCATTTCTCAGTAAATAATGTGAACCCTGTCCTGCAGCGTAAAGCTGTACATCTTCTCAAAAATGTTCAGTCCCCTGCTAGAGTCCAAGGAATCTTTGCTTACAAAGTGTGTCTGCAGAAGTTTCTACAGCAAGCAACTTGGCAGAGATTTCTAAACTATATAAAGTTCTTTCTCCCTCCATCTCTCTTTCCCTACTGAAATGACTTCATGTGTTCCTCCTTAAGATGCTTTTCCTTAACATACTGGAGATGGGGGGGAAAAAATTATATTCTATAGTCTAGCTAAGGTGTCTCAGGCTCTGCCTTCCACCCAAACCCCCAAAAAATCTGCTTTGTAATGTTTAGTGCCAGATTCACTACTGTTTCAAAGCAACCATACAATATATGCAATTGCTCAGACAGTTCCATTGGCAGGGCTCCATTATAACCGTGTATACTTGAAGTACATAATGAGTATACTATGCATTTCAAATCAATAAATTTGGTTTAGTTGCCAGTAGCTGATGTTGTAAACAGGCTCTTTAAAGGGTAACTTTTGGATACATATCATTCAGATCACTCAGGCTACCAGATAAAGGCAGGACCAGTGTTCTTAGACAGAGGCTGTAGAAGGTACAAAGCCAAATGGAGTCCCATTCTTACCTGAGGTGAAGGCAATCGGTGCAAGTGAATACATCCAGACAGGTGTATCTTGATGAACTGGACTGAAAAGGGAAACTCCACATTACAAAGCAATTGTGACTAAAATTAAATCCATTTTAGGTTAAATGTAGAAACCAATACAGTAAGTTTTGCTTTTGAACATGTGGAAAGACAGAAAAGAGGTAATTTCTGAGCATATGTGGGTAGCAGAAGGACTTAATGACTGTGATCCTTGTGTCAGCACAGTAACCTGCCTTTATGTGTAAGACATCAAAGAGGAAACCTAAATAGTGGAAAGAGATAATGAGGCTTTTTTTACCTCTGTGTATCCTCTGGCACCTCAAGAAAGGAAAAGATTTACAGCCACTGTCAAACGTGTTCCTTGTATCTACCCAAATGACATGCCTTCAGCAGCTGTCACTCCAGCATCGCCCCTCTGCACGTGTTCACTCACCCGACCCCACAGCACAGTTCAGGCTTTAAAAGCTGTAACAAAGCTCAACTGTTCAGTAGAAGGATTGCATGCTTCCCCAGAACTGAACACAGAACAAATTAATTAATCAATGTTTGCAAAGCCCTTTGAAACAGAAAAGTGCTCTATAAGCTACAGATTGTTATGGCTAAACACTTCCCTGTTAGCACTGGAGTTATAATCCATTTCCATTAATGTCTTCAGAGTAAGGGGACAGGAAACATGAGATTGCAGTTACCAATTACCATAGTTATCAAAGAATATGCAAAACCTCACAGTTTTGATAGTTGACTTTACACAGAGACTAATCTTGGAGTCAAATAGACAACAATCTTATCTTCTGAAGTTTAGACAGCTGTTTCCTTATGTACTTGTACCTTTTGTTGCTATTGTGGTTGGTTGTTTTTTTTTTTCCCCTTCCCCTAACAGATAGTTGTTTGCCTGTGGGGTGGGAACATAACATTTCACTTACCATCCGCTGGCATTTTCAGTGGTTAGCCATGTCCATCCATCCATGTTTTTGTTTTCTCAGCAGTGTCAGCTCCTAAGTGACATTCCAACAGGTTTTAGTTCTGAGATAAATTTGTTTAGGTAAATATGCTACACTATCTAAACCTAGGCTAGGTCTTGCAACATTTTAAATAGCACATTCATTTCCATAAAAGTTCCTGAGTCATGACTGGCGTGTAACCAAAAATAAAACCCCAGCTTTTGACAGTTTATAATAAGTGGCAACATTCCCACAAATCTGCTTTGTCTTTATAACAAAGCAAGTTCCTTATGACTAAGGATCTAAGGTATGTTTCTGATTAGTTTATTCAGTCCTGAGGGTTTGTTTTCTTTTTCCACTGGGAACTTAACATATTTCACATGGAGAAAAAAAAAAAGTTTTTAAAATTCAAACTTTGTCTTTGCACTCACATGCCGAGTTCCACTCTCATGTCCACTCTCATTTGGCTGGTCCACTTCAGAAAGCAGCCTGCTGCAAAATCTGGAACTAAACCAGTGGCCCAAGTTTGCACTATTTGGATCTTAGGGTTTGGTTTTGCGTTCATGCCAGTATTTAATTACTGATGTTATTAATGTAACTTGATATACTTTTATTTGGAAAAGGGCAGTTGGCAAGCACAATCAGATGTGTTGGATTGATTAAGGTTAATGGATCTTCTAAGACATTAGGGATTTAAAAAATTTGATTCTTGCAGCTAATGCATATCAATATTTTTAACTCTACTGAAAACATCACCCTAATAGATTATATTTCGCTCAACTTTGCATAAAGAAAAGATGTGGGAAGAAAGCTACAGGGTAACTATATATGTAACATGCATACACAATCTCTTGCTGGAAGTGACTTGAAAGCACCCACTAAACCAAAAATTCTTAGTGCAAACACATAGTGTGGGAATGGTAAGAGATGTTGTTTTCTGAACTTACTGTGGTGATGAACACCTGCTGCATATGGAAACCACACCAAAAATAGTTGTTTAGTAGTTTTCATAGAGGTACCAGACCCTAGTCTCATTGAACTCTCATAATTAGGCACTGCAATCTTTTTTCATGATGAAAGCTTAAAGCTTTTCAGGGATACAGTGCTTTTTACCATGAACTCTGGAAAACTGTCCATTCTCCCTGTCCTTGGTCTCGTGAACTGCAATTGCTTGCAGTTTTACCTCTGCACACAGTTAATGCACTGTTTGAACAAATATAAAAATAGGCTCATTCACTAAAAGACATACACACAGGATCTTTGATGATTTTAAGATGTTTGCTATGATATTTGACAAAAAAAATACTACCTAGTTTTCAAACCTTGTTTTAAGCACTATAGGTTGCCAAGTATATGCTGCTTAGAATGAAGTAGGAGAAAGTGCTGTTGGTAGATGATTGGATGCCTATATTCAAAGATGTTATTTACTAGTTCATTTGTTATAGATAAATAAGTTCATCAAATATTATTACTAATAAAAAGCACTTCTTCAAATATGACTATCCCAGATCTCACAGATGAAAGAATGATTTGCAGGCAAGTTCAACACATACCAAGATAGCAGCAAGTAAAAATACAGAAGGAAACACCTGAACTGATGGCATGTTGCAGGCTGATTTGAATCTTGCCCTATCACATCCATGACATGCATGATATTGATGATGTATGCATGCAGAATTTTTTATATTTTTAATCTATAGGAATAAGTAATAAAAACTGTAATGAGCCAGAGGAAAGAACACAGATTTCTTTAAAAGTTAGGCAACTGCCTTTGCAATAGTCATTTTTCCTGTGAAATAAAAGACTTCATAAAGAAACATTATTTTGTACTTAAGACATAGCTCTTTATATTTAGCAACAGTGTTTATTACAGAAATGGACTAACACACCCCTTACCTGCATATGCTTTTGGATTCTGTCAAGATTTCTTGTACAACTGAATAAGGAATCTGCACTTTCACTGTTTCAGAAGCCAGTTGTTTGCCTATGGATTGTTGCATTTCCAGCCATCCTTTGACTTCTATAGATGATGGCATGCAAAGCGGTCAAGTGCTTTGAAGCATCTTTTATGCATATATTTGGTACCTAGGACAATTGGTTTAAGATGTTAGGTGGAATTTCTATGTATTAATAAAATCAACAGCAACAACATTCTTAGAGTAGTAAGACAAAACCTTGTAGCAACGTTGGAAACAATATCTCACAAAATTATTACGATGAACCTTGATTAGAATATATATGGGAATAACTTAGGCTTGAGAATAGCTTTATAAGATTAATGGAAGATTCACTAGCTAATTCGTCATTCTAGTAATTATGACTATATAGAAACCATTCCTTAAAAATATCTTGTAATGACAAATTCTCCCTTCAGATTTATAGGCATTCCACTTCCATGCATGAGGGCAAGATTTCATCCATCTGGAGTCTCATAAGAAAAAAATCCAAATAATTTAATTTTGAGCATTTTTGAGACTCTTGTAATAATAAGATAAATCTCAGCTGTGTTCAGATCCTTTAATGCAAAGATAAAGCCTTCCTTCTGGGTAAGAAACGTATCTTGTCTTTGTAACTGTCTACTTGGAGAGACACATTGTACCATTTACAAGGCATTTTATAACAGCATTGGTATGGAATACAGGTGGTTGACTTTATTCCCAGAAATCATGGGGGTTTATAATTAAAAGACCTATGGTTAATGTAATTACAAGACTATCCAGCTAAGGATAACCTACATGTCAATGAGAAAAGATAATCTTAACATTTGCATAATAATATGTCTCAAATCCTGCAACTCATATCCGTACGCTGGTTTTAAACGCAAAATTTAATGATGCTGCTCTGGTGAAAAATAAGAATCTGACAGTTTCAAAAAATGACAAAAATTCATCTGTTAACACATACAATAAATGTATGTTTTTTTCTCTACACAACATGCATCTCAAGACTGTTTTGTTAACTTTAAGAAGTTGAAAAGAATATGCATAATTTTCTTGACACATCTTCATCAAAATATTACCCTGGCACATGTTGGAATAAAGTTAGCGACTTGTTCCCTGGATTTTCTGTTTAGAATCAGCAGAAAATGTAGGGACCTGATTAAAAGGCACGATCAGGAAGGTCTGTACCAAGAAAATTATTAATATAAAAAGAGAAGTAAAAGAGGAACTATGGTTCTGGTTTCAGGAACTTTTTACACATGCACTTCAAACATCTGAACTATTTATCTCCTGGCCTGGCGATAGGGACCCCGCGCATAGACTCTCCTCGTGTTTGTGGGAAAACCTTCAAATTAGGAATATGGAAGGATAAAACTCAAACCCATTAAAGAGCAAAAGAGACATTACTCTTTTAGAACAGCTTCTCCGCAGGTGATGTCTAAGAAGTCTGAACACAGACAGATTCTAGCCCGGTTGATGCCCACTGAAGCAAGATGAAGCACATTTCTCCGTGCAATACCACCCCCGGCCTCCTGACACCCCGTGTGGAGAACCCCGATTATTAATTGGGAAGTACATAAGTTTTACCAGGTCAGGACTTTATCCCCACCAGCCTGAGGAGGATTAGACCCCCCACGCACTTCTTGTTCCCTGACTGACACCCCCACACCACCCCAGCACCCCCGCTGCCCACCTGGCGCTCCTAGCGCGGATGCCTGAGGCGCTGCCCGGCCCCCCCCGCTCCCCTTCCCTCAGCCCGCGGCGGCGGGACGGCGCGCAGCCGGTCAGGGAGGGGCTGAGGGGACCTGCGCGGGAAGCGGAGGACAGCTCTGAGGTGAGGGGGCGGCCATCCTGAGGTGAGCGGGGGAGGGGAGGCGGCTAGCGGCCGCGGCCCCGGAGGGCAAATTGCTCCTCGGGGGGAGGCCTAAAGCTTTCCCCTGGCTCCCCACCTCCTCGGCGGGCTGCTGGGGCGGGAGCCCCCCGGCGAGGGAGGCGGCAGCGCTTGGAGGAGGCGCCTCGCAACA
>JAVJGJ010000002.1:6759251-6779667 GCA_035590215.1 Microhierax caerulescens | reverse complement strand
TGGGGTTTATTTTGTTTGGGTTTATTTTTTTTGTTTACTTTGTGTAGTGTCCCCTGTGTCCCGCCCCCCCCCCTTCCCATTAGTGTTAGTCTCTTATAGACTTGGATATTTGTTGAACTTTTGGAAATCATCTGAATTTCTCAATACAGTTTGTTGCTGATTAACTGGCTCAGCTTTGCTTGTCCCCATCACCACACCCCTTGCCCAAATAGGGAGAAATTCTGGAATGGTAATATAAGTTTGACATGGGAGGGTCTTGCCCAAATGGGGAAAAATTCTGGAATGGTAGTGTAAGTTTGACATGGGAAGATTTCAACTAATTGGTGGTTGAGCTCTGGGAGGAGAAGAGATGTGCAATATTGGTCAATTCCATAAAAACGTTACTTCAGACTTGCCTCAAGACCAGATATAACTATGCCTTTCTTCAAATACAGAAGTTGGAAGTGTAAAGGTCTTCAGCAAGAAGTAGCATCCAAAGAAGTGTTGCGTTTGAGGCAGTAAGAGTGTCTCAGTAAACTGAAATTTTTGTCTTCCCTCTTGTAAGGAGTTGTACTTGAGTTCTAGTGTTCTTGTTACGTGTGAAATGTATGCTAGTATTGTGCGGCTGCCCTGGGATCCCTTATGCACAGATTTATGTGATCTTTGCATGTTAGTGTCTACAATGGTCTGTGCTACAGTTCAATGCAACTTCTATTTTCTGGATTGGGATAGGTGTGTATATACTTGGGTAAGGCTTTTTTGTGCCCCCCGGGCCCCCCCCCCCCCCAATGCAATATTTAAAGAATTTAATCTAGACTCACATCTGTGTCTTGCTGTGTGTGGATATATGTATGCACACATACGTAAAAAAATACAGGGGGGTGTTTCTGTGTTCTTATTTTCCAAATCCTGGTGAGCAGAATTTTAATTCAAGTGTTTGAAATAGTGTCATCTTTCTGCAGTTTGGTTGTGGTAGGAAATTTGTTTTGGTGCTCAGAATAGAATGATGCTAAAGAAAATTAACTACTGTGAAAGATCCAACAAGACAATCTAGGAAACTTTGTTCAGGTGAAACTGGCTGTAAAGCTGAATGAGATTGATAAAGCAGGTATACTATTCAGTTTTACAACACCCGATTTTATGCTTGGAGCCTTTATAACACAGATACAGTTCCTACATCAAATGTTTTTACTACCTAAGCTTATGCACAATAAATTGAAGTAATTAAATGATGATTTGATGATGAAGAAATATATGCAGTGGTATGCTGACATCTGTAACCTGGTCTTGATGTATCTGCCCCCCACACGCTTTGAACAATGTAGAAGTTTTTTATGTAGTTGATATCTGTAGTGAACTTATTCTTGACTTCGGTTTTTAGTTTTGTATTTCTGTCTGTATTTTCTAGCATTGGTTCACCTGCCACAGTAAAATCAGGATAGCAGTTCACAGTTCAGTGAGTTTAAACAGTTTGTGGTGAAAAAAAACCTTTGTGTAATCACTGGTAAAAAATTAGTCCTATTTATTGGATTGTTGGAAGAGAGTGTCAAAATAAAATGCATCTATTAGGCTGCAGACTTGTCTCTAATCTGTGTATCGTATTCTAAAACAAAGGTAATAACTTTATGATGATGGGGAAACAATTGTAAATACCAATATTTCATGAAAAATAACATAAATATTGAATGATTTCTCATTGTTCCAGAAATATGTGTACTATTTAGAATATCAGCACCTTATTTCAAGTTCCTAAAAAGAAAGGAATTGAATTGTCTGCCTTATTTGAAGATTCTTAGACAGGCAGCAATATGAAAGGCTGAAATTACTGATCTTTGAGGTAGGAAGTACTGTGAACACTGGTTCTGCTGTGATCTGACAGTTCTGGCCATCTCAGTGACTGAGTCATTGACTATGATTATACTCAGTTTAATAGATGGATTCAGTGTATTTAAGAACTTGTGTTTTCTAGTAATATTTGGGAAAGGGACACTGCACGTCTTAAAGATGCTGAGACGTGTCAGAAGCTGACGATCACAATCTGGAAACTGAATAAGGAAGACTTGTAGATTTTTCGTGTCTGCAAGCCCTCATCAATTGACCTGTTAAATAGATTTTTATTAGATTTACTTACAGATTTAATATTTTTCTTCTGGATTCTGTCTTCTCTGTGGTTGAAGTGTTAAGATGAAGTTATTTATGTGTTGTTCTTTGCAATGTTACCCCTACGTGTTACTCCAGTTACCGCCATTCAGTGGAGGTGAAGGACACAGGTCAAAAAGACAGAAGTGTGTTTTAGGGTGAGTCTGTTGTCGTTTTGTTTTTATGGCTTTAATATAAGAATCCTAACCTGGCACATTTTACTTCTGTGACACTGAAAGGAGTAAGAGTATGCAGTCTTGGAAATTGTAGCTTGCTTCTAAGGAGGGTTGAAGTATTGAAACCATAAAGCTCAGTGCACACCTAGGAACTAAAGTTCTGATTTCTCCCACACCAAATATTTCGTAGGACTCTTAAAATGATAAATTTTAACATCAGCTATCTTCACAAGGCTTTATCATTCAGCATCCTTTCTTTCTAGTGCTCCCTTTTTGTCTTGGATAAAAGTAATAACAAGTTCATGTTGCACTATTATAATAATGTTGATTTTCAGCTGGAGTTTGATGTTATCTTGAGCCAGAAGTAGTGAGGGACTGTGTGGATCTTCTTTTTAAACATAATGACAAGATCCTGTCATCTGAATTTAAGTTTATGGGTAATGAACAAGGTAGTATCAAATGTCCGTACCTGTCTTGCCTGGTAATTGTAAGAAAAAAAATCTTCATGCTCTTCCAGTAAGTCATATACTCGCAACCCCCAGTGACTTTGTAGAGGACTGCTGTGAGGAGTATGAATGATCATCTTTGTTTTTCTCCTAGTAGTGTTTAAATGAACATTTCAATACATAGTTGTGTATAGCATCCTCTTTCTTCCCTTTTTATGTCATCTGGGGAATAAATCTCTTTAACCCTAAAATCACTTCTGATGAATCTCATAACATCTAGTTTACATTAATGAACTTGATCCAGGAAATAATATTACTGTATTGGGGAAAAACTACATACTGGTTGGTATAAAAAAGTAAAACTTAAAAATGGATATAATTAGAAAACTTAAGGCTTTGGTTTTGCTCCAGTTTGTTTCTTTTGCCTAAGTTGTCTTAGGAACCTGAGGAAATACCTCAGTTACTTGAGAAAGTTGTGATTTTATGTATGTATGAAGCAAATTGAGAGCTTCTGAAGGTGCAGACTGTTTCTTGATTGTGCTGTCAGGAACATTACTCTTCTGTTATGCTGGGATATGAATTTCTTTTAATACTGTAAACTTCCAAATCTCTCTGCTAAGCATGTGATACGTGCCTTGAGTGTCAGTTGTTGGGAATATGAGTGTGTCTAGACATTCATTACTTTGAGAGAGTTAAAGGTCTATCTCAGAGAAAGGTGCATGGTAAGAAAAGACTAGTACAAAAGTAGATGGGTAACCTAATATACTTGCTTGCTTTGCAGTTCCCTTCCCCCACTCTTATTTTTGGATACATTCCATGCAGAATTGGGTTTGTGTGTTATTAATTCTGTTTAAAATAATTCACTTTGTGAGTCTTCATAAAGTTTTATTTTCTCCTGTGTTCTAGTACCAGTAGCATTTGAAGGACTTCTGAAGAATCTGGTTTCTTCACATCATCCTTTCTTTGTCAAAGGAAGTGGGTAGAAGACTTCAGTGGCTTAGAGGAAAAATTACATGGTTCTGCTCTTAGAAAGCTTTTTTCATAGATCGTATGTGTGGAGACAAAATACTTTACAAAACATAACTCAGTTCTGCATACAGAAGGGTGAAAATAGAAGACTACACTGCAGTGTGTCTTCTGCTATCTAATTCATTGGGTAGCTCTTTGAGTCTTGCTGTACATCTAGATATACCATGATGCAATGATTTCTGTGATCCACTTGGGATTCTTTTCTGACTGCTCCAAATCCTAGCACACTGATAAAAGGGGAGGCAGCTGTAACAGTGTGGATAAGTAAGTTCCAATTATTGCCTCTAAATCTCTATCAAATGATCTGTCTTTAGTCACACTTGTCTGGTAGTCTTAATTACAGAATCAAAACAATCTTTAAAAACTTTATTGAATTTCCTTGAGTGTGATATTTGCATGGGTTATCTTCTTGGTGCTGTCTGCTGGAGAACAGACTTACAACCAGTAGAGATTAGCTATGATACAAGACCCTTTAGGTTCTGTGGCTGTTCACAGTGTGATATTAATGGTGTTAAATTAGCAACATCAGCAATATTAACTAATTTCCTCATTCAGATGATGACATTTGTTTGGTAAAAGGATCATTAAACATATGCAAACATCCTATGTGCAGTAAAAGGTCTTTGGGCCCTGACAAATGATAAATGAGAAAATTACAGGTTGTAGGAAAATGTAAATATTCTTTGGAAATCTGTCCTCTGGCAAGACAAACATGTTCCCCTCTGCAACGAAGAATTCATTATATTCTTTTCAATCCATAAAGAATGCTGGATTCTTAATGCATATCTTGATGCCTCTTCCTTTCTTCTAGGCACTGCTGTTGAATTAGGATTTGTCCTGGTTTTGTTAAGCAAGTACTCCAGCTGTGCACTGTACAAAAGTGCTGGAGCCTCAATTAACTCCTCCTATAATCTTCTCGATAATTTTGAGTCTGTCTTACGTTTTTCTTATTACCAGCTTTCGTTCACTTCTTTTAAATCTGCTGTTACGCAAGAGGTTAAAGTAGGGGCTCATACATAAAGTCCCTTTCCATCAGATGACTACATGTAATGCAGACTTGCATGTCAACTGATGAATGCATTTACCATGGCTTTAAGGAAAGGCTTCATCTAGTTTCAGATGATCCTTGTGACTTTCTTACTCTTGCTGTCTGTAGCTGTATAGGGATTTGTAGTGTCAGGTTAGAGTACTAATTAACATCGCCAACTTCAGAAAATAAAAGCTTCACAATATGATGCATTTGCAGTAGCTTATTACCTAGTGCAATTCATGAGTAAATTTTCTAGCTTCTGCACCAGTGTTCTAAAGTGTGATTGAGTACTGTACTTCAGCCATTGCTGTTTATCTCGTTAAAGCTATGGCTGCAGTTGCTGTGCTATCAAACAATAAAACTAATTTGTGAGTTCATCCTGCTTTTATCTTCCAGTATTGCTGCAGTTTGAAAAGAACCAGACAGACTTGATAGTTATTGTAATTTTCAAAATGACAAAAATCTTTTTCAGAGACTTCAAAACTTTTTGCCAATCTTTGCCAGAATGGAGATATTGTAAGCAATTAAAATAGCAGTTACATTAAATTTTAAAACCTTTAAAATGGCTGAAGGATTAAATTTTCTATTAGCTAGCAATAATGTCTCTCTTTCCTTCCTCTGGAAGCTAGATTTGCAAATAGCAAACTTGTAGGATTATTAAAGAGCTATTAAACAAACCAAAATACAAAATACATAACCAGAATTCAGGGTTTTTTGTACATTGGATTGATCCATTCCATTGACTAGAATGTCTGATACCTCTGTCCTTCAATATAGGTTTTTGCTAATTTTTCTAGGATATGATTCCCAAGCTATTAAGGTATGTAATTTGATGCATGCTGAGATAACTAACAGCCAACCATGATCTGATAACATTCATGGGGTTTTGGTGCATCTGAGATGTACCATAGTATACCAAACTTCTTAAGTCTGGTTCAGAAACAAGTGTGTTAAGCAAGAAAATGTTCTCCAACACAGGAGAGTCTTCAAAAAAATTGAAGATTTTTCCATTTTTAAACAAATACTTGCTGAACTGTGGAAAGGGAGAGAAGAGTGGGAATAGAACCTGAATTTGGCAGGTTTTGGGCAGGGAAGTGTCACGTGTACCCTGTGGTACTTTGGAGATGGACAGTGCACCTTGGCACCAGTAATGCTTAAAAGCTGAACCTGAAGTGAAACATTTCCCTCATTTAAGCCTTTCGCTCTGTTTCTGGAGATTGAGGATCTGCTTTTTTATTCCATATTGTGGGGAGCTGTCAAATATCGGCATTTTTTTCTCTTAAAGATCTATACTGAAAACATAACTCAGGAACTCCTTAGGAAGAGTCTAGAGGAAATAAGTAAAATGATTTATGATGTACAATAATTATTACCCCAGTCAGGCAAGACTGAATTAGTCTTCTGGAATTACATGGTAAGCCAAACAGAATTGCTTTCAGGACCTAAGACTTTGAGAAAGCCTGTGATTTCTCTTCTGTCCTCTTACAAGATACTGTGCTGTCTCATTTGTTTCTAGTGATCTTGAGCAGGGGGTCCCTATAATAAACTCACAGTATGTCATAGCCTGCAGTATGAACATGCACTGTGTGTTTGTATTTGTGGGGCGGACCCTACCACGTTTCAAAGAACAGTAGTAGAGTACCCAGTGAAGTTGTGAAACCTTGTAAGAAGTTGAACAGGTTGGGCAGACCTCAGAGAGGGAGAACAACTCTATATGCCTCTTTTCTCCCGTGGAGCAAAGGCGTAGGCAGGCTTAACTCCTATGATCCCTTTTTTGAATCAGCCCTCTGTGATCAGGTTGTACTTGATTGGGTTGCTGAGGCGTAAATATATAATGCTTCTCCTGTTGTTATTTAGAAAATCTAGTTACTTGCTAGAACCCCATATCCCTCTATTAGTGTTCAACAGAGTTGTAGTAGTGAATGTTAAGTTTGAAAAGAAATCATTCCCAAGACTTTCTTCATTTATCAGTTACCTGCTTAATAACATTTCTGTACAGAGTTCCCTGTATAAGTATTGTTTTGAGTCTTTTGATATATTTTAAGTATTTCTGCTCTGTGTTAATGGAACTCCTTCAGTTATGAAATATATACTTTAGGTTTGTGTTTTCTACCAAATTCAGCTAGCCCTGATTTTTCAATCTATCTTAAAGTGCCACTACCAGGATCAGTAGGTTTATACTGTGGGTTCCATTTGAACGTATCTCTGGTTGCATGTTCCTGGTATTTAGTAGTGACAATGCAGCTATGGTGGCAGAGATGTGTATGACAACCACCTGAGATTAGATTAAATTTCTTGGGTTTATTAGATTAAACTTCTTGGGAAGGTCAGTTTAAAACTAGCTGAGGCCAAAGTCAGCATAGTGATAGTAGTAGTAAGAATGTGAAAGTGGTATTTGTGGGTAATTTGGTGAGCAGGAGCATTGTGGTATCTTCAATATTAGTTGTTATGATGTCTTACGAAGGATGCACTAGTACTATTCTTTTCAACATATTTATATATTCATTTTTGTGTAGGATTGTAAGTTGTTTTCCTCTGATTTTCCCTGGTATGGTATCAGGGAAAGAGAAGCATCTGTGTGTCTGTGTAGGAAATTACTAAAACCTAGAAAGAGAATGGTTGAAAGATTTCTTGTCTCAGATAAAAAACTAAACTCTTTGCAGAATGTACTTCTATTTGATTTTTTTTTCTGTGTATGTATATAAAATCTGTTAAGTGGAAAACTTTCTACTATTAATTGCATTGCATGGTAAAAGTATCTTTTTATTCTTTTCTGAATCAACATTAAATCAGCTTGCCAACCAGTAAAGTTTTAATGCTCAATAACTTTTCCTCGTGCTAGAACTGTTGTTTCTTTCTCAAGTGTGCTGAATTTTGCTGTTCTCTTTGATCTCAAGGCAAAGGCTTAGGTTCCAATATTTTCATGTCGATATCTTTACTTTCATTAATATTCTATATGTGCATTCATTGCACCTGCAGTGATGAGACCATAGTTGTAGTGTTCAAGGTAATTATTGGGAGCTACTGAAGTTTAGAAACCGAATGCCAGCTTGATAGGGCCGGGTCTTAAAAGCCAGTGAGTTTTGTCTGTGTGTGGAGTCTTAAGCAGTGTTCCTGTGACAGAACGATTGAGTGAGTTGTGAAAAGGCAGAATGGATATCTCATTTGTTAGAACAAAAACTACTGCAGTGGCTGGCTGGGATTTTCCATCATTTTGCCACAGTCACAGTAGACTTGGTTGTTTCTTTCAGCTGCATACAGTGTCCTCTTTGGCTTTTGCTTTTGTTTTCCACCCTACCCACCTTGGTCCTAACTCTAGATTGAAAGTAGATTATATGAAAGGATACAAAATGACAGTTTCTGTTTTGTGTCTGTGATCCTTTTTAAGTTACTGTATGCATTTATTTAGTCAAATCTTTTGAGGTGTGTTTAACAAATAACAACCCTGAAAGTATTTAGCAATTCATTAGCCATGGCAGAATTTTTTTCTTATAAATACAGTGTTGCTGTGGAGTTCCAGAATCTATGGGGCTTTTTACATACTAAGTTCATTAAAAAAAAAAAAAAAAAAAAGACCAAAAACAAAACTAAAAGAAAAAAAACACACCAAAGCTAAACCAAAACAAAGAACCAAACACTTCTTGACACATTTCTGTCCCTTCCAGCAAGTAGCTGAAATACAGTCAGTAAAACATACAAAACAATTTAAAAACAGGATATAACATAGGAAGCAGTGAGGTGATTATATGTATCATCGACATAAGGAAATACACCATTATGCTTGCTGAGCTTAACTGTTCATGAATTTCCAACCTACTTGGAACAACTGGCATAGACAAGATAAATATCAAGAAGGGGTAGATAAATATTTAAGATTTAATGTTACTAAATGATTTAATATTTGTCATTGTCCAAAACCCATTCAAAGATTAGGTGATCAACCTGCACTGCAACTCAGTAAGTATTCCTAAGCCACATCTAACATACGATAATGATGATGAAGCCAGAGAATCTAAACTAAAAATTTTAAAATGTGGTTAGAGTTTCTGTTTCTTTTGTGACTGGCTCTAGATTTAGGATACTGAATGCTGCTGCATTCAGGGTAGACACAGATGTGCATGAGACCTTCCAGAATGGAACCTCAGGCACCCATACCCTGGCTTGGATGATCTGGTTCTTAGGGTTAGAGTGCTTTCAATTCTTGGCTAAAGGAAACCATAAATGTCTTGGTTGTCCTTGGATGTCAGTCAGTCTTTGTCTACATGCTTTGAAAAGCAGACTGCATCTAGGAAATCCAAAAGCTGTGGATTACTGTGTTTTTTGAAGCAAAAAGCAGTGAACAGTGTGTTAGCTAGTAATGTGCCCTTATAGTAAAAGCAGCTAATCTTATCTTGGGCTGCATTATGAAGAGTGGTGCCAGTGGATGAAAGGATCTGATTTTTCCCCTTTACTCAGCGCTGGTAAGACTCAGCTGGAGTACTGCGTCCATTTCTGTGCTCACCAGTAAAAGAAAGAGATGGACCAACTGGAGAGAGCCCACTGAATAGCCACTAAGATATTTAATGCTGTGAGAACTGGGACTGTTTGACTTGCAGAACAAGGCTTGGGAGGGATCTCTTCGAATTAAATAAACACCTGAAGGGAGAGTATAAAGACAGAGCTGGGCTCTTCTCAGTGGTGCTCAGTAGCAGCACCAGAGGCTGTGGTCACACAGACTGAAACACAGGTACTGTCTGAGCCCAAGGGAACACTTCTTAACTGCGATGGGTGACTGAGCACTGGACCAGACTGCCCAGAGAGGTTGTGGTTTCCATCCATGAAGGTATTAAAAAGCTAACTGGACATGGTCCTGGGAAAGTAGCTTGGGGTGGCCCTGCCTGAGCAGGGTTTGGACAAGGTGATCTCCAGAGGACCCTCCCAACCTCAACCATTCTGTGATTCTGTGACAAACTGCTTGCCTTCGGTTGCTGTTCACTCTGAGTTTGACTACCCCCAGCATCTTATTTTTGTGTTACAATTGCCTTTATGTACCTGAATTTTACTTAGAAGTTACTGGCAAAAGCCAGGCAGTTAACTTGTAGGATCTGTCTCTTAAAAACACTGAATTAGTAAAGTTGTTGTACAAAAACAAAGACTTTGCAGAATGGGGAAGGGAGAGCTTCCGGAAGAGTTCTGAGAGGGTGCTTTTAGATGGGATATAAAAGAAAACTGACAACTTTGTACTCAGACCGTAGAAGTTTGGGATGACTTGCTGAAGGACCCTGAAAATGGCGCGCTCTCCTAAATATTCTTTGTCTTTTTGTATTAGGTTACTGCTTAACTGGCAGATGTTCCCAGACTGAGAATGGCATGACGTGGAGGACACTGTGGTAAAAGTGTTTAATCACCCTTTCTTCAGTATGTTTTCACTTTTAGTAACAAAATGCATTGCATTTATAACATGAATTATTGCAGACTTATCTGTCAAATAATGATGGGATGCAAGAATATGGGGCTGACTTCATTAAAAGCCATTATAATCACAATGTAAAAAAAATAATCAACTGTTGCATTTCTATCATTTGATGGCTTATTTAAAATAATTTTGAAGAGGCAATGTCTGAAGCTCTTGCGTGCATTCAATAGTTATGATTAAATGTTAAGTAATGTAGTGCTATAAATATAAAATGCTCTACTGCTGAAAGTGTTTTGCCTCATGAGTTTACCTGTAGGAAAAGTTTCTGGTTCTTCTCAAGGCATTAAAACTCACATTTCTGCTACAGTTCTGAGGAATTCTAGGGGAACTGATTTTCAGGTAACTTCTGAAATGCTTGTACCCATTGCACTGATTTAAAAATATGTGAATTGTTAATGAGGAAGTATATGTACATCATGCATCTCAAAAAGAATGCAGCTGTGGAGATTTGTGTTAAAATCTGTCATCTTTCAGTGTGGTCTGGTCTTTCAGGGACTAAAATACCTGCTGCTTAGTGCTAAAAAAAATATATAAATTCTTCAATGCAGAAAACCCTAAACCCCTTAAATACCAGGAAAACTTAATATGCCCTTAAAGGCTGTGGTGGGTTTCACCTGCTGCTTTTATGGATGCAGAATTATTGCCAGAAAGATTCCAGTTCAGCTGGGTGCAAATACCCATACAACAAAGGCTCTTGCTCAGAATTTACATAGGATGAAATGGAGCTTAAACCTGAAGGACAAGCATGAGTGCTCTCTTTGCAAGGAGTTCTTTGATTCTGTTTTCAGACAAATACCAGGTAGTTTGGCATTGTTTGCTTTCCAAAAACCCCTTGCCACAAGTAAAGCCAATGCTACCAGTGATGAAGAAAATGAGTATCTCTAGATTGTGCTTGAAGTTTATGTCTTTGCAAGAATCCAGCATAATGCCAGTTTTCTCAATTCTGTCTATGAGCAGAAGGTAACATTTACACATGGTCAGTCAGCTATTTGATTTGCAGATAGGATGACCTCTGCCATTCAAGTATCAAGATGAATTCCATTAGGAATTTCGGCTCAGAATTTCTAGAATTCTAGAGTAGGTTTTCCTTGCCTAAAGTCTTTGCTTCTACTGTGCTGTAAGGCAGTCATTTCTGAGCCCTGCTTTAAGCCTCATGCTGAACAGCAAGGCATTTTTCTTCTCTTCCTGTCACTGATACTTTTATTTGGATTTGTTAGAGTGGGTTCAGAGCCAGCAGGAGAACTTGACTGAATCCAGAGTGACAGGTGTCTGATTCTTGGATTTTCTATTATTCAGATACTTCTAAAATAATTATCTCTAGGCCAGATGCTTGGCTATTTCTAGTGCCCTGCCATTCCTGTTTTGCTTTAAGGCAAGAAAGGAGGAGTTCCCTTGCAGAGGGAAAATCTCCAACATAGATGTAATGCAACATCTCCATGTTAGGTCTACTGCCTCAAATCCTCTTTCCTGATTTGCCATAGATGCACTGGAATATCTTGGGGAAGGGACAAAAATACCATGCATATTGGTGATGCTGCCTGCTAAAATGCCCAGCTAATAGGAAGGAGCATATTGGTACCATTTTCAATTCTAATGTATCTTCCTGCTATTTTTTGTCTGCTCCCCTCCACCCCCATTGTTACTTGGATATTCCTGGGAATCTAGCCTTGGATACTCAGGTGCTCTTACCCATCTAAGCATGTGGATCACCAGAGATACAGCTGCTCTGCATAATGCAGTACAACTAAAGTAGCTCCAGATGAGATTCCTTGAATACTGGTAGCAGTGTATCTAGGTTAGTGACCTGAGCAGACCTCTGCATTTACTTTGTCTGGCAGAACTTGGTGCTAATAAATTACTTTGAGCTAGTTTGGGTATCTCTAAACTGAGCTATGGTCTGCAGAGACAGGTAGTCTGAATTTTACATATTCTCAGTACTCTTGGAATTGGTTAATGTGGTTTTGTACGTTTAATAAATACATTTGGATATCTCTGTTTAAATTTTTGAGGTGCTATTTTTATTTAAGTTACTTAAATTTTTGAGTTGTATTGATTTCACTGGAAGCAGAGAGCTCTACAAAATTGGACTGATTAGGTGTCCAAATAGTCTCAGAATTAAGCCACCTTCAAATTAGTATCTTCTTTATTTTCTTCTCTCCAACCTACTTGTCTACCAGAGTAATATTTTTTTTATGTCTGTGAAGTCTTTTGAAAATAACAAATAAAAAAAGATAATATTCATTGAAAAAAATATACACTGTGAGGCTACTGACTTGAAACTGATTTACTTCTAAATTTGTATTCAGATAACTAAAGATAAAATAGATATTTTCTGTCACTGTAACAAAACAAAACAATTTTTCTGGGGATGTATAATGCAGTGTTGCAGTTGTTAACTATTGGCCCTGCCTTTACACTACAGGAATTTTTTGGAACTATGAATGAGCAGTCAAGCAGAAGCCAAGCTGATGCAACAACTCTGATGAATGACATATCAAAGCAGAAAGTTTTTAATAACTTAAGGCATTGCCTGTAGAAAGGGAAAACAAAGGATTTGCGGTCTACTTATAGTCTTAATTTCTGAAAGGGACACACACACATACATGTATGTGTGTGTTACAGGTTTAGAGAACTTGGAGAGGAAAGATGGTGAGGCTGAAACTTCCAAGGCTTCTGATGCTTTTTGTGACTACCATGGTGGGTAAGCTGGGTTACTCCCTTGCTTTAATTGCATATGTGAACAACTTTAATGGAGACTATAATGCAGAAGCTATGTGGTGTAGTATTAAGTGAATTTCTCATTATGCATTTGCATTAAAAAACCCAACAAACCCCAAACCTGAAATAAAATTTGAAAGCTTCATAGGTAAAGACAGTTAAATGGCTTTCAAATGTCTGGTCTCTTTTAAAATGCATTCCAGCAGTTGATTTTTAAAAATCCGCTCTGTGGATTTGTCTTGGTGACTTAGTTCATTTGACTGTTGATCGCACTTTTATTTTAATTTTTTTTGCTAATGAGATAGTCTCAGTTAGAATTAGCTAAACCGATTTGCAGATCAGGATTTAACAACACTGAACCACAACATACCAGTTTCTATATCCATGATTTCTCCTGCTCCCCATCCCTTCCTTATACACTAGGGGAAAATGATCTGTCTAGTTCTGATTTATTTTGCACAACACAAACTAAGCTTGTTAAGTCCAAGTCAATTATAATGAAATGTTTGAGCATATGTCAGCTTCCCAGAAAATTGTATTGTGTAATCCAGCACTTCACTATTCTGACAAGCTGAAGAAATGTTTCCAGTAGAGGAATTGATCAGAAGTAATGAATCATCTATGGGGAGAGGAGAGAAAAAAAAAAAGAAAAGGAAAGATATCGTCTTCTATGAATTGGACTTAATTTACTTTTGAGTGAACTCTGCTTACCTATAGAAAGGTTATAACCTAGAATAGCCCATGACATTGCGAAACAGTGTTCAAGTTGTTTGTTGTATTCGCCTTCTCTGTTTGGCTGACACAGAGGGAACTATCAGCAGTTGAGGAAGTAACTTCCTCTGAACCTTCGATCCCAGATTCTGTTGCTGCTCTTGCCAGTACCCTTAGGAAGAGTAACTGTCAAACTTCTCTTGCTTAAATGTTTCTTTAGTGTTGCATTGTGTTCTGAAGGAAATAGCATTTACTTGTATTATCTCTTGTTGAAGTAAAAAAATGTTGAACTTGTTCTGTATTATCCTCTTTCCTTTGTAAGCATGTGTTCTGTAGAAACTACTGATAGAAAAGTTATTGCACTTGAAGTGGAAACCTCTGAAGATGATGTCAGCTGTTCTTTGTGTTAGGAACCTTACATGGAGTTTCAAGTTGAAACTATTTACTGCAGATATGAACTTGTCATTTAATTTCTAAAGTAGGACATGATCAGTAGATTACAGAAATCCTATTGTAAGTTGCAGAAAATAAAAGGCAGAGATCAAAATTGCTTTCAATACAGTATAGTTCACTGTGAATTCTTCTGACCTTCAAGGTTCGGACTTCTACTTGAGTAACTTCATTTGCCTTTGCATCTCTAGAAGAGCTTGTTGTGTGACAAAGTCCGAATAGTTGGTCTCTTTAAATTACAGTAAAAGAGGAGAGGTAGCTGGGAAAGTGGCTACTACAGCATGCTGTGTTCATATTTTTGTAGTTGGAGATGGAGGAGAACATTATCCATTTCTACCTTACTAAATAGGGCAATGATTTTGCAAAACTGTTACCAGGCTTTCTGTTTTGGGGTACTCTTATAAGAAATACTATCAGACATTACTGAAGGTATATTTGAACAACAGGGTACCTCAGTTTGTTTAATATACATTGGGAAATAACTTGTCATGTGTTTTATTGGTATAATTGAAAAATATCCATTCAGGAATCTCAAAAGCCAAAATAGTATTGGTGACACTGAAGATAAATTACACTCTGGTCTAGTCCAGACCAGAGTATTTTCAATCTCACAGCAAGGCAGTCACAAAGATCTGTCAAACCTAGTGGTTTATCTCTGGTTGCAGCTGATAATAGGCACTTACATGTGTAAGAACACAGAGAGGTATGCTATTGAGAAGTCCCTCTGGCTCAGCAAGTTCTACAAGTTGTACTGTGCCTACACTATTCCAATTAATTATCCTTGATGGATTTTTCTTTGCCTATAAATGTATCTTTTTTCACTAAATTGTTAAAATGGTAAACCGGGTTCGATTTTTGAGCATTTGTCTTTGGATTGTGCTTTTCACAAAGACCTTCTGAAGCTTTCTTCTGAGTGGTAGTTTGTAGTTCTGAGCCCTTCATTGGGTGTGAATCAGTAAGGTGATATGAAGAGAAGGGAACTAACTTCAAGATAGCTGGGTAACTGTGATTAGAATAAGACTGTTCAGAAAAACAAAAAGATAGCAGGTGAAAAAAAGAGGAAATTCTTTGATAGTCAGAAAAATGGCAAGGTGAGAGATTTCTGATGAAGGAAGAATCTTAAAAAATCTCTGTGACTTAATTTTTTTTTTTTAAAAAAAGGAAAAGAAATAAGCACTTGTTAATTTAAAACTATATTCCAAGTCCCATGGAAACTTATTCAGAAGAAGCAGCAATTAAAATTGCTGATCTGATGATCTATGGATGTGTTTGGTGTATTGTGAAGATGATTTTATTCAAGTTGGAGTATGGTAAGGATTCTTTGACTCAGTAGGTGAAGCACTGAAACAGTTAATAAGCTTATTTCCCAGAAAGCCTTTTTGTAAACTTAGTTTTACAGGTTGATTTACTACTGCATAATAAAAAGGTGGCTCAGAAACACTATAATTTAGTTGGTTATAAATTTTAGATATTATTGAAAATGCCACATTGTCTGGTGGAGGAGGGGGAAAAACTGCAGACAGTGGCGCTAAAGCATATGGTATGGAAACTGTATTGTATAGGGAGGTGATTGGAATAGTGGAACTTCTGATATTAAATACTATTACATTTCACATCGTCTGCTTTAGACACCCAGTGCTGGAGAAATTGTATATTGACATGGTTATGAAGCTAGAATGGATAGTACTACAGAACATGGTTTAGTTAAACACAGATTCTATTATTATTTTCTTTTTTTTATTTTTTTTTTTAATTGGGATCTTGATGCGAGTTTCAGCAAGAGAGCTCCTGAGCCACATTTCTGTAGCTTTGCAAGAAGTGGAGAAGGAAAATGTTAGGTTTACAAGCTCCTAATGCAGGTGTTACGTGTTTTGAATTCTCGGAAAGCTTCATGCTTATAATAAGATTTTAAAAAACTTTACTGTAGACAATTATATATATATATAAAAGTCTTTAAGTTCTTGCTTTGGCTTTGTTTGTTTATTCCATCTCATCCCATTCCAAGACCATAAGATCAACCTACTCAACAAAACCAACCAAACAAAACCCCCCAAACCCAAACAGTATATCAAGACATTTGGTTTGAAATGAATTATACTTAACACTGTCTGGTTCTGAATTTATTTTGCTTTTATTCTTTGAGCTGTTTGGGTACAGATTTAGAATTTTTCTACAGTTGTGCAAGGTGGAATTAAGTGATTCATGAGATCGGTTAATTTCTAGCAGATGGAGCTTTAAGAAATTCACCAAATAGCAATGCAGTCAACATTTGCAGTGGTATGCAAACCTCTCTGGCTCGAAATGTAGCTGCCCTCTACTACTGGACTATTGCTTGACAACTTTATTTTTTTAAGCAGTGGTTTGTTAATACATGAGCTGCACAGACATTTTGTTGTGTGAAACATGATCTCGCATCCATATGCAGGCAGGTTTTTTTCTCTAGCAAATTGTACCTTTTGTTTTTTGCCTTCCAGTGTATAGATCTTAGTCTGCTACTCATGGTCATACAGAGCTTTAAATAGAACTTGCTGTTTGTGTGTCTCATGAATCATGCATTCATCAGCATCTGTGATAAATTATTAATCTTTAATCTGAGGATTAAAGTGTTGTCACTGAAAACATGCATCTTAGCCTATTTTATTATTACCAAGACAGGAAAAAAACACCAAAATCATTCATTACACTTGTTTTTCCTATTAGTGGTTTAGGTGAAAATTGAATTGCTCTATTTATGCTTATGTAGTGGGACACAGGTGGAAAATTAATATTGAAGGAGGGTGATGGGATATACAGTTGCTTGATTTAACACTGTTCTGCCTATAAGAACCACCTGCTATTAGTTAAACTCAGACCATGAAGTGCACCTCTTGTTTCTCTAGGTGTACCGTAAGCAATGCCAACTGTTGGGAAGCTTCAATAGAACATGTTATGGTGTACTGAACTGTAATAATGTCCCCTGGATTTAATGTCATTTTTGGTGAGAGCAAAGATACAGGAAAAGAAATGCCAAGATCTACAAAATGTCTACAAAACTTGCATGAAATTGTCCAGACCCTTTCTAGCTCTGATCTTTGTTTAGTTTACTCATCTGAGAGAGTGAGTGTTCAAGAGAAACAGGTTAATTTGCTTCATTATGAAGTTATGTGTGGCCACTCGGACTTTTTGTAGGCTAGATCTAGCTTTAACTTGATTCTGATTCATTTTAACTTTGTTTCTGTGTTTTCCTTTTTCTCAATGTCTACAAGGTAGGATTTTTATCATTATTTGTTAGAGCTATTATGTGGCCTAAGAAGCCCTATTTATCACCAGTGGAGACTGTATAGGAAGAAAATAAATTTAAACTCAAAAGCAGTAACATAGCCAAATTCTGCATGGGGGTAATCTCCTTCTGTAAGTCATTGCAACTGACTGTAGTAAGAATTAGTTGAGATGCCTTTTAACTTTCAGGCAGATGTTTGTATGCTGCAGACTGACAATTTAGTGAAATTTCATAGTGTTAATTTAGGAATTCAGTGAAAAATAAGTATAGAAATCAAGTGGCCACTTGATCACTCCAGAATGCAAATACTAGAGAATAGTAATACTAATATAGTGAATATGGAATAGAGAAGGTATCATGGAGCCCGATTGTGTGTTCGCTTTAATCAGGCTATTGGAATGACAATTCTAAGACTCTTAAACACATGCTATTGCAGAACAGAATAACTTCTGAAGGTAAAATTAGAGATGTTTTAAAATATCTTTGCAAGAAGCTAAAGGAGAGAGGGGTGGAAAGACTTGAACAAAAAGCAAATTTTGAAGCTTTTGGTCTTTTCTGCTGTCTGTACTGTTCTCAGTGTACACCCTTGCTGTCATCTGATCCCATTCCAGGACTTCAGGTTCTGACTTATAGTACCTGCCTGCAGCTAAGACTTGAAGGACTTCTAACATTAGAGATTAGTATATTTATGGACATTAAGTGTTAGGTGTGTGCTTTGTGGGATCCTTTTGTAGGGGGAGCCATGGGGAGATTTCTAGGTGTGAGGGGAAGTCATGGTGTGGGAAAGATGTTGCCTGGGATATTCAACTGAAAGGGAGCTGGGAAAATGTCCCCAGCTAAAGGAGAAGATGTAGCTGCTGTAAATGGAAATGGCTGTTCAGGATGCTGCAAGGAAATAGGAGGACTGGACCACCAGATAAGTTTGTTGCAATGCTGTACAGAAATCATTCCATTGACTGCTCAACAAGAAGTGTTTGAAACTTTGGTATTGAAGTTAATGGAGTGTTTTCTCCTCTCTCCCTTCAGTTGATGCTTCCAGAAAGAGAGAAGATCATCTATGTACAGAAATGCCTTGTTTGAATTAATTAAACTGTTGTTTTCTCATTCTGTAATTCAGTTCCTGATTAATTATATGCAGTTTCAAAAATGCAATTTAGATGAAGCTACAATATTAAAGCTGAATTGCTTAATTCTTAAAGTCATTCTTTAAGAAAGACTCACCTTGTGATTTGCTGATGTACTTTAAATTATTTGCTGGGTGCTGTGGTCACTAGATACTGACCTGCATCAAAATATAGTACCTGTGTTGCTAAACTTGTGCTGAAGTCTAGCACTAATTTTACTTTGACTTATTTTTCATTTTAACTTTGGATTTTAGACTGAGTAGGAGTTTGACACTGGATCCTTATATCTGCTTGTTACTTTTATTGAAAAGGTACTCTTTCAGATTAAGCTAGCCTCTTTGAAGGGAAACAATTGGTTCATCTGTACCTCAGAGTTTGTTCCGGAGATACACTTAAATTTTTGATCCACATGTTCCCACTATTCAGCTACTTCTGTTTGTTTTCTATGTGTAACTACTAGTTCATCTTGTCTGCAGACACTTCCTATGTTGTTGGTTTTTTTTTCTTAAACATCAACAGGAGTGTAGAAAGTGTTGAGCAGGAGGCTAGCTAAATGTGAGAGCAGCCATGGAAATTAAGGCAGTTTTAGTACTCCTAACAGACCAAGTTGGTAGTCTCTTAAGTAAACCTGATGTAGCTACAGCTTTCTTGGTTAATTCATGTAGTCTTTCTGAACTCTCTTCTTTAGTGCACTTTCGTAAAATAATGCAAATGTATTGGATACAAACCAGTCCTAAATATTTATCTGTTTAATATTGTCAGTTCTTGCAATGTTTGGGCGATTGGGTGCCTCTTGTTAAGCTGTTGAGGTATTTTGTTTCTAAAAGGCTGTATTGAGACAAAATACTTGTGTTATTTAGGTCCTGATCAAACTCTTGTTAAAACTGAATGTTTTGGACTTTTTTGTAACCCATGTAGCATTTCTTAGACTTGTGCATTTATTACTTCTTTGCCAGCCCTGTTTTGGGAGGGAAAGCTTAGTACAGTATTTTCTTGTGAGAAATGGGGGGGGGGGGCAAAAAAGCAGACCATATATAGTGTTAAATACTCAGTATTTGTGTTTGCGTACTTGCATTCTGAACCATTTAATTTGTATGCATGTGTGTGTATACACTGTACTTTGTTTCATCAAAATAATGTGAAATTAGTTAAAAGTGGTATGAATCATAATGACTTGGTGTCTTGGTATCCAAGATACGTTAACATGCTGATAAGTTACTTGTTTTCCTGCTGTGAGAACTGGTTGCTGTATTTGATTCTTTAGCTGAATACAAACTAAATTAAATCTGCAGTGACCTGTATTGTGCTCTAGCTAATGACCCAGTTAACCTCTGGTTAATTTTCTGTCTCTTGGTGTCCTGGGAACAGGGACCTGTTTACTTCAGTTGCCACAAACCTTTAGAAATGTGCCATTGGCATTTATTATTCTAGAGCTGTGTGTTTTAATAGAAATTAGCTAATGGGCCATGGGGGTCTGCAGAAGTTGTAGAATGCCAATGAGGAGTTTTCTTTCATTTTTTCTCCACCCTGATTTACATGACTAAGCTTTTAGCTTTTCTTCCTTTTGTTTTTGTTTCTTAAGTATTGATCTGTCTCCTGTGGAGGAAACAAACTATTTGCTTAACGTGCAGGAGGACATTATTGTTGGCAGCTTCCCAGAGACTCCCCTTTTCTGCATGCTATAAATTAAACTAGAGCCAGTACAGACACTGATAGGGAAGTTTGCAACTAATGCAGCTTTATTATTGCACAGCAAATAAATCTCTGAATATAACCATAAAATATTAATAATTAAGATCTTGTCTAAGGGCAGATCTGATTACTATTTTTCTGAAGCAAATAGGATTCTCTGGGAACTGGGTGGGCTCATCTATGAAGTATATGGTTTTTTTCAGGAAAT
>JAVJGJ010000002.1:6691468-6739639 GCA_035590215.1 Microhierax caerulescens | reverse complement strand
ATTTATATATATATATATATATATATATATAAACTTAGTCACATATATATAAATGTATACATATATGAACGTATGCATTTTAATACACTATACTCAATGCTCAAAACCCAGCTACAAACCTTATACAACCTCTACCCTCAAGATTCTGTGCAGAAGGATGGTCATTAGGAATCCAGTCCTGAAACTTGATCACCCATACTATTCATTATAGTATTTTTATATCATTATACTATTCCTTGCTGAGCTAGGACTTGCCTGAGTAACTTAAGTTCCAAATTGCTGCCATGCTTTCACATGCTTTCTAATACTTGATGAACTGTTTAATAATTCTTAAGCTTTCTGTCTCTAATACAACTAGCTGGGTTTCTGAAGCTGCTTCTGCCATTATGCTGGAAATCAGTGGTTGACCTGCATCAGCAGAAACTCAAGTTTTTGATACTTTTGGCATGCTGTGGATATGCAATCGAAGTTTTATTTCAGAGTGATCTTCTGTGTATTGTTTACATGCAACATATGCCTTCAGCGCATCTTTGTCTCTTCCTAGAGGAAACAGAGGAGAAATTTTAAGAAATCATGAAGAACATGATACAGAGTAACCCTTAGAAACAACACGGACAAGAACCTTGAATGGCCAGGGAAAATGTTTACACCTTAATTTAGAATGGAAGTGTATCCTGTTCACGGGCAGGAATATCTGCAGTGCTGCTAGCTGAGATGCAATACGGTCAAATTTTGAGCAACATCATCTTGAGCAGGTGATACGTCTTAAGGCTGCATGTTCTTATGCAGCTGTTGATGTTATTGCACAGCTTGCAGAATACTTGAAATATTTTTTGTGTTGGTGATGCCACAATCCAAAATGGAAGCTTCTTAGCTAAAGGAACAGTAGACTAAACTCTGAACTTACTCCACTTATAGGTAAGATATTCATTAAGTACAGTAAACAAATCTGAACAGTCTAATGCACATCCTCAGTTTTGTCATCCTTTTATCTCTATTTGCCTCATTAAGTAGAACCGGGAATAGCATTTAGAATGAAATAATGAGGAACTGAATGCTAAATAAAAATTAGCCAAAAAAATTCACACATAAAAAGTGCCAGAGAAATATTTACTCTTGAACATATCACGCAAATTTCCCCCCATTTTATGCAACTATTCAGCTAAGTACTTACCTGCAGTACTTACCTGTTATATTAGGATCCATATTTTATAATGGACTGGCTTGGTAAGGATTTCTTCATAAATGTTTTCCCATTCAAACTGTAGGTAGATTGGTGTAACAACACCTTGACAACAGAGGTATTTCTCTCTGGAGAAATAATTTAGGTTTATTAATTGCAAACATACCGTGTTCTTGAGCTGTGATGTTGAGAAACAGTGCAAAGGCATCTTAAGTTATGTAAATGTGAACAGTTACTGTGGCACTGGGAAAAAAGTTCATGGTAGCTGCTGTCATGCCAAAAATTTAATGAAACTAGCCCTTCTGCTTGTAAAGATGTGATGTTCTGAACAGCTGTTTAGAAGTAAAAAAATTATCAGGGATGGAAGAAACATCACAGACAAGTACCCATGAAAGAATATTACATTTGACTAATAATTGAATGATATAGTGAAATTTACTTTGGAATCCTATGGTAACTATCCTTGAAGTTGAAAAAGTGGAATGCTTACAGTGCTTGTACTACAGTGCATAGCTTCTGCACATGTGAAGGAGTGAAAAGTGCAATGTTCAAAGGTTTGCTTCAAAGTCAAGAAAGACTGATTGGAAGAATGTAAAATTTCTGGTTATGTGTGATCACTGTGAAAGTGGTTCACAACAGCTTTGAGCAGGGAAGTTTGTGTTTCACTTCACTTAATCATATGGGTAATTTGTTCTCATAACTTTTTTTTTTTTCTTAGTGTTTAAAATCCCCTATAACAGCAGTCTGGCTGTGATGCCTCAGAAAGAAAAAAGGGCAGAACTAATGTTTTCTCCCCTACCACATGCCTGAAGATAGGGTGATAGTAAAGAAATGGCAAGAAATGCTTTGCATTTTGGCTAAGCAAAGTGTTGGGGGGTGCCTACTTGGTACATTTCGAATGCGTTTGACCATCTCTTATATTTAAATATTTCAAAGAATATAGCTTTTATATAGTGGTTTCTCTAGTCTCCATTATTAGTTTCATTGTTATTCAGTTTCTAAAAATTCTTTTTTCTGTTTATTAATTGATACTAGTTGTGATCAATTTAACATATGACAGGCTTGAGTTTTGATCAGTCTGTGCTATTCTGTAACTTTCGATAGTACAGCCTGAAACCTTAGATGGAAAATGTCATTTTAATACAAAAGCACCTTTTTACACATCTTCAAAGATGCAAAAGAAAGCAGCTCTCTAAAGACTCATGAAACAAGAGGAGGTTTAGGACTTAATTACATTAACACTCTTTGAATGTTAATAGTTGCCATCTTCAGATCTCTCCTTATCCTGTGACAAAGAGTATTGTTGGAGGATGAAAATCATTGGAAACCTCAGTTTGATTATGAACTGTTTAATTTCTTTAGGCTGTTAACTGTTTAATTTCTATATCTTAAAGAATACAAACTGAAATTTAGTTAAAAAATTTTGTTTGTATCTAATTCAAAATTATCTTTAGGAAAATCTCTTGGGTTTTTTTCTGCTGGAATGATTTAGCCTCCTTGGATTGTATACAATAGATTGTGTGCAGCTTTCTCAGCTGTTTTTTCCTTTCCCCAAAACAGTTATTAATCTGAAAAGAGTATCCTTTTTCATCTTGTCCCAGGCTAGCTACAGTTTCTGTAGATAAGACCAGTGATGCACAATACAAACCATCTTAGCTCTCATGGATCATGTGCAACATTTGCTTTTATCAGAGGTGTCTCAGATGTAGGGGTGACCAGATAGCCTTACTTGGAAATAAAACATCAAAAAGGAAAAATGGCTACTCTTCTTAGTTTTTCACTTCTGAATTATTTTCTTCAATGTACGCTGCCAAGTCAAAGGATGTGTATGTGTTATGTGCTGTATTCTTTAGGGTGTTTTGGACATGGATTTGGCAATTCGTAGTAATTTTGAAATTCCACCTAAGATATTTATCTTTAGCTCCTTAGGTGAGTGTTTCTCCTGATGTGCGATTCATGTACCTCTGTTTCCGTTTGTTTGTTTTCTGTCTTGAATTATGTGTTCAGTTAAAGGAAATCTAGAATTCCAAGACTTAACACTTTGTAGCAAGTATATTTAGTCTTCTAAACATTGTAACTTGGAGATGGTTTCTGTATGCTTAGTTTTCGGTACTGAAAGGTTTGGAAATAGTATCTATTGTAGCAGGAAGGTCTACTTGGAAAGACATGCTTATCCCCGCATTGAGATATGCGTTCTGTAAGTTTAGAATATGCATCATGGGGAAAGAAAGAAAATAGGCTGGTTTTGTTTGCCATTACTCTTTCAGATACTGCATGGTGGTTCAGTGCTAACGGTGCTACTCCAGAACTCCACAGTAAAAGTAATAAGCTGTTTAACCCCTGAGCTGAAGAGTCTACAGATAAAAAAAAAAAAAAAAGAGAAAACAGTGGCAAAGCTCACATTCTCTCTCCATGAGTATAGTGTAGCACACAAATGGGCTATCTCACATTTCACTGTAGGAATAATTCAAGGAAAACTTCTGGGAATCTTGGATTTCGCAAATGGAGCCATCAAATCTGTAAGAAGCAGGATGTTATATTAATCTTGCCAGTTTATGATACCATCCCTCCTGATGCTGAAATGATACCATAGCTGGTATTCAGACAACTACAAACATTGTGCCATTCTAACTCAGATTCTTGATTCTCTGAGGTGTCTTAGCTTTTCTTCTGATGCTGAGGGACTAATGATAGCCTTGAGAATGTCCTGGGAGAAAGGAAGATGAAAGATTTATAATTGTCCCGTAAAAATGCAGCTCAACAAGTTTGAGAATCATGAGTAACTGTAAACAAATGTATTGTGTTTTATCATATTTCTGAGAAAGCAAGGATTTTTCTGTACCTATCTTCTGTTCTCTATTTCCAAATGCCATCTTGTGAGATAGGAGGGCTGACCTCTGCTACTTGATTATATTCTGCTGGGCAGTGTTGCACGTTACCTTTTAAATCTCTTCTGGATTTGAAATTTGCTATCTGGAGTTACAGAAATATGATTTACTTCATGCTAACCTTATTTGCCAAGTGTGCAGGCTACATGAATCTATGCAAAAGCTACCTGGGTTTCTGAAGCCCCGTAAATTTTAAAATAAGTGATAGCCAGGGCTTCCTTGGTTGTGACTAAAAAAGAAATTGCTTCTTGTAACAAGCCCAGTTCTCTCTCAGGATACGGAAGACGACATAATTTAGTTAGTATTTTTACCTCACTGTCATGCAGTAAGTGCTTACAGTTGGACTTAAATTCTATTCTGATATTCATGCCGCTTCACTTTTATTATCAAATTAATGAAATAGTATTTTCACTGTCAAGGTGTTGAACACCTCTGTGTCAGCAAGCACTGATCATGAGCCGTTCCCTGCTCCAAGAAGTTTAAAGGTATAGGTTACACAGGGAAAGACAATGGAAAATCAGTTTCTCAGACTGTTTATGCTTGAAATACTGTGATCATTACTCATGCTTAGTAATTTTTTAATGAAATATATTTCTGAAACTGATGACTACTCAATGTTCCAAAACCCAAAGGTGTTATGGGAGTATGTGCACAGTATGTTTCAAGCAGTATGAATTCTGTTTTCCAGCATCACTGCTAAAAATTAGATTCTTACCTTATTCTTGGGACTTTTAGTACACTCTACTCCAAAGTGCTTAAAGTTTTATTTTAGTGAGCTTTGCCACTAACATGTTAGAACAATTCCCTTGCAGTGTTGCAGAATCCAGCAGTGAAGCGTTGACAAGTGCAACAATAGAAATTATTACATACAGTCTGAGCAGGTTACTTAATGCAGATGTACAACTTTTTCATCATTCCCATCAAATAACACTGTAATATATTTTGCCAAAATTAGTAGTTTTCCTACTGCACCTTTTGAAAGGAAAAGTTTATAGGTGCACTTTGCAAGTGATGAATTGAGTCAAAGATACAGGTCAAGAAGTATCCTTTGTGCACTTTTGTTGCTGCTGCTTTGGCTAGTGGAGGGCTGCTCAGCTGGAGTTAGTTTACTCTTACATAGTTCTTTCTACACTGTGAAGAAACTGACTTCAGCCACAGTTCTAACTTCTCAGCAATTTTTCAGAAGTCCCAGCTCAGACTTCCCCTTCCCCTTGCCTCTGCAGAGCAAATTAGGAGCACAGTCATCAGCTGTGAAAAGTTTGCAGTTGGATTAATTAGCTCTGCTCAGATTCAGGGCTCATTAAATGTGTTAAGCAATGTGCTAGCACACTCCTTGTGCTTACATTTCTGGAGCTAGCGTATTACCACACTGTATTGCCGTCTGAGCACATCAAACCGATCAGATATAGCATATTGTACCAACTAACTAGATGTGTCACTTAGCTCCTCCTAAGACATTTCTCTTGTTCAGCAAAAAAGCCCAAAAAACCCTAGCTGACAAAACTAGTAAGTTGTCATCCTCTGTTAGAACCAGTGCTGTACACTATAGGAGGATGAAACATGCATATTGCTGTGATGTCTGTCACATGTTTGCTGACAAGGGAATGGTGAGTCTCGGGAAGCACAGGTTTGTTCTTTGCTTTTCTCATGGGACAATTCAGGAGCAGACTATCCAAATCTAATACAGTATCTTACGTTTGCGTCCTGCAATGATTTACTGTAGTAACAGTTGTGTAAATAGTGAAATACATTACTGCTGGACAAAAGTTGTAAATAGAACTTACAGGCTAATCAATGTATTGTATATTTTGTAATAGTGCAAGAAAATAGTACAGTTTACCATATTGCTCATAAAAAAGCTGTAAGTGGACATAATAAAACCATGAGTGCAAGTAGTACGGAAACTGGATTTTGGCTGTAAACTGTTTATATTTTCCTTTGCTGTGAAAGTTACTTAGCACATTATTTAATTATTTATGTTTTCCAGTTAAGCTGATTCAGCTTGTGATCTTGTTAAGACACAAGAGGTAACAGCTTTGCCAGTATAATCCTGAGGTCATATGCTGTGGGAAGAGCTGCTTTGGGGAGGCAAAGTGGATGTCTGAGGTCTTACTTAGGGTCCTCCAATATTTTCCATTAGGATAGGGTAAATTGCAGCAAAGATTAAAAAAAAAATGTGTATAACCCCACACACACCCCAAAAAAACCCCAAACTGAACAGCCAACTTTTGTTAGTCTTTACTAAAACATTTAGCGTTGCTTTCTGCAGAAGTCATGGTAGACACTAGTTTCAGTCCTTACTGAAAGAACACAACTGCAAATTCTTTGGGTTGTTTTAAGATCCAAGTTCTTCATAAATTAGTATTTTTCTGACGTTTTTCTTCTTTCTGTGGACACATTATTATTATTGATGACATAATAAAATGAGTTAATATTTTTTTTTTAACTTTATTAGAAAACAGGTGTTAAGTTCAAGGATCCAGACTGAGTAGGGCTTGTGCTTTGAAACACAGAGTGGCAGTGGGTGACTGCAGGTGCAACATGGCTTAATCGGGATGAAAAAATATGATTTATACATAAAGTGTGCTATTTTTAGATACTTACATTGACACAAATCCCTTGTGAATTAAACCATTTAATATATGAAATGGAAAAAGTCCTTCTAATCTTCCTTTTGAATGAGCCGTGAAATAGGATCCATGAACAGCCTGAAGTGTGAAGAGGTTACTGTGGCTTGGTTCCAGTATTTTTTATAAGATACTGAAAGATTTCTGCTAGCCAGGAGCTTAAAGGAGAACTTACAATCTTCTATAAAATAATGCAATAGGTATCTCAAAATATGTCTATTTTTCATAGCAAAAGCTTTCAGGACCCTTTCTGAAAGTGATCTTGACGCTTCCTAACAAATGCATAAAGTACTCAAGTACAAGGTATCACTTCCTACTAAAGTAGTTAAATAACTGTTTGCTGTCAGTAGTTGCACCTTGTTCTCTGGAAAAAAAAATTGTTCGCGTTCTGTGTCTGCTGTAATAGATGCTAGAATGACTGCAACTAAGATATATAAAGAACTTTGTTTAAAAGATTATTTATATAAAGTAACTTGTAGTTAAAAGTCTTAAGTTTATGATACAACCTTCAAGACATCTGAATAGCTGGGATCTGTATCATAGTAAACTGTTTATGTGATTCATTGATTTCTTAATGCGGTGCCAATTTTTAAGCCTTCTCTCCCTTTAAGCAGTATGTTTTTTCTGACATTAAGCTGTTGCTTCTGGTGTGCAAATTAGTAATATTAGCTGAATGGTAACTTAAAACTTTTTTTAATACTTGTTATTTTAAATCTTCCTCTCCACATAAGTAACCTAGTGTTACGATGACTTAATTTAGACATGAAAACTAAACTACAGCCAGTGAGTAGTACAAATTGCATTTGTTGCTTTAAAGAGGTTTTTAATGATCCAGGGTTTTCTGTTGGGCTATTTATAGTTCTTACTTCCCCTTCCTGCAGGTTTGAGACTTCAGCACTTCTGAAAATCAGGTTGTCTGAGAATTTGCTAAAATGGTAGTGTCTGTGTATACAGATACGTTTGCTCCACCAGTAGTACTGATGCTGCAGTGCCCCAATGGGGTCTATTTCAGCTTTCCTCAGGTTTATGCATGCAACACTGTAACTAGTATTATCAGAAATAACTCCTTATATTTTTCTTTATAACAGTAGAGTTTGAAAAGTCTAACTATGGACCAGATCTTGAAGTGATCCTAATATGGAAAAGAGTCATAAGGAATATGGGAGGTGTTAAGAGCCAACTTCTTGACTTGGAGAAATTGTGGTGTTGGCATGTGTCAGAATCACAGCTTGCAAGACTGCACATGCCTAACAGAGACTGCAGACTGTCCTGGTAAAGAATCTTTATTTCTCAACTTGTATTAGTAATAATAAGATCAGCAAGATTTGATTTCTTATTTTTTTTTAATCCCTGACTACCATCACCACTAAATATAATGCCCATACAGCATCAGTGACACAAGAACCTGGGAGTGAGCAAAGTAGTGTATCAGTCCTTGTTCAAGGCTAGTAGTACAATGGTATGTGGAAAGAGTGGCAGGGAACTAGCTAGTACTGAACACCAGGGAAAAAACACACTTTGGTATTTTGAAGCAGAAAAGAATACCTGAGAGGCTAAAGTTAGGAGCAGTATTTTCGAAAACTAATTCTGTAACAGGGAAATAAAGGACTGCTTACAAATAGTTTTGCAAAATGCTGTGGTTTCATTGGTGGTGGTGTTCTCACCTTTGCCAGATACTTCATCCAAAGAAATCGGTCATATCAGTATTTACTTGATGCTAGTTAATGGTTGCATGGAAGTGCTTCCTGCAGGTGTTGTACAGAGTGCTGCTAGTAGCCTAATGGGTACAAGTTTTAATGTTGTGAATAAACTCATACCTTGGAAGCAGGAATATAGCGATGTTGTTACACTGCATCTTTGGAGGAAACCTCAAACTGAGGTATTTGCCATGTGTTCCTAAAGCCTGATTTTGATCAGTGGATTGCTTTAGTTATATGTGTAGATAAAAGCAAAATTGTGCACACTAGTGAATCACTTACCAATTTGTTCATGGTAATATTTTACAGATGTTAATACTGGAAAACTTGATTATTTGCCTTGGCGTTCCTCTACAGCAGACCAGTTGCTGACCTTGTGAGTGTAAAACTGTCTTGTACTATGTTAATTGTCTAGTCTCTGTGGACTTAAAATTCATTCATACATTCCATGAGGTGATTTGTACACATGGTCAGAGTTTGATTTACTGATGAGTAGTTTTGCCTGAGGAATAAACCTCAAAGTTTCCTTTTTGTATGCAAAAAATAACTTTATTTTCTGTTGTCAGGAAATTTCCTTTGTCAAATAACAGAAAGCAAGTTATTTTCCTGACAGCTGAAAAATTGCCAAGTATTTTTTTTTCTGTTGGTTGATCTCTACAGAAAGTGCTGCTTTTCTGAGATGACTTGGAAAAAGTAAGCATTATTGTACATCAGTGTAGTCGTGTTAAGCTTAATAGATGCATTGATTTCTGATTATGATCTGGTGTGTGCAAAAGGGATTTAAAATTCTGGATATAGTTCACTGATACTGTGGCTTCCAAACCAAGCAGTACTAAAATATACTCTTGACTCCATGAAACTGTCAGGTTTGTGGTTCCGGTGTTCTAAGTTACTAAAATAATCTGCAAAGATTATTTTTTTTAACCACGCTACATTTGTCTTGTATTGAATTATGTCTGTCCTGTGACAAGTATTCTACATGGAATACATTTTTTTTTCATGTACTTCCAGACAGTTATTTGTCCTCATCAGTTTAAGACCTGTGGTCTGAATCTGAAACCAAGGCTGTGAGTGTCTGGTAGTATGTACCAGCACAATGCGATGGAAATACAGTCCATCTTCCTCTTGTCTGATCTTTGCTATTTCTGCTAGGTGCTTTTCTTCTTACGTACCTTACTGGGGGAATTAGTCTGGCTGCTAGCTGTCCCACTCGTAGAAGGATGTTACAGAAATTACTACTATGGATAATATTGTTGCAGTACCTTGGTCCTAAAAGCTGATCTTCAGAATAAATTTGGATGACAGATTGGTGTAATTAATACTATAGCTAAGCTCGGCCAGGCTGGAATCTTTAAAGCATGTCCTATTTAAAGATCAGTTCATTTACCTTTTATTGGAGCAGGGAAGCAAACATCTGTGCTGCTTTTTTGCTAATTACCTCTGATGTTTCTGTTTAGACAAGCTGTTCATATTCCCTCTCTTCTGCACTGCTCTATTTCTTTCTCTTGCATTTTGAGAGCTGTCTTTGTCATTCCCTTTTCATTGCTTTCTGAACACTCTAAAATTCAGTTTGGTATGTCTTCTTTTTCAGCCCTTCGCACTGTTTTTCCACGCTTCGCCCTGTTATTTTGCAATTAGTTTTAAGCAAACTGTTTTTAAACAGTAAAAACAAGTTTAAAAGTTTTTACTGCTTTCCTGCAACGCTAATGTAAAAGAACATGGTGCAGGGTATACGCACATAAAGAGGACAGGGCAGGGGGGCAGAATAACTGCCACTGGGTGTAACTAATTGCCTTGGTGGGTTGTGCCATCGCCAGTCTGAAGGTTTGGCCATCCATTTTTTTTAATGTCTGGAAGTGTTCTGTGGTCAGTAGCCCTCACAGAAGGAGAGGAAGCTTTTTTGTGAAGAACTGACTAGATGAACTGCTCAGTGTGGTTTTCTGTCCCTTCTTTTCAGTGAACCTGAAGAGATTTTGGTCTGTATTCACAAAATATTCCAATCTTATTTTTCTATATTTCTGTATTTCTCTTCATAGTCAGTTCTGTCTATGAAGAATAAAATATGCCCAAATTGAAATGCAGCCAGTCATTAATATTAGGGAATTTGAACTTTCTTGAATATGAGGTAGGTTTTTATTCCTCCATTGTTGCTGTAATGTGCCTTTACCCCTTGTGCAGAGGACTTTGGCATGGAAAGTTTCATATTATGCTTCTGTTTAGGGCATGACTGAGAAATTACTTACAGTATTGATTAATTTAGATTTAGTGTCACTTTCAGGATTCTGTAATTTTATTTCAGTTAAATATGTGGTGTTAGCAATGCAAAGACACCACAGTGTCTTTTATGTAATTTTATAAAGAACAAATATCTTGCCTAATATTGAATAAAAACAGTTGTGGAGTGTGGTGCTGGTTGGATTTGTGTGCATGTTTTTGTTCGGTTAATATTTTTTTAACAAACCCTGTCCTGTGGTCACAAAAATTGAACAACTGTTTTTCTCTACTATTAAAAAAATAAAATAAAATTATCCACTGCAAGAAGTGGAATAAAGATGAGCAAACTTTACCTTTCAAAACTTTTAGGTTTCACTGTGAATCTTTTGCATAGCTTGAGTTGTTTGTTGTAGACCAAGGAAGTAATTGCACAACCTTTGAGTCTGATTGTACTTAAGTATATGGATAATGAGAAACACTGCAAAAGCTCTCTAATTAAAATAAAATTATTTACAGCACCAGCAGCTGCTAGTTGTAGTGGCTGCAAACTTCTTTATAGCTGTTCCAGTCTTGGGAATTTGGAGCATGTAGGATTTAGCTACAATTCAGGCTTTTGGCAGTAATGCCCAATCCTTCAGAAGTTAAAGAAATACAACAAAGTAGATTTAAGGGGCTTTTTAGGGTTTTGGGTGCTGGTTTTTTTTTTCCTTATATAAAGCAATTAGGCATTTTCCTTGGCTGACATACTTATGACATACTAGGAACAGTAATAAGTATGATACAGCAAGAGCAAGAAAAAATTGCTTAGCAGTTCACATCTGAGCTACTAGAGAAACCTATTATAAGCCTAATTCTAAATCATACTGAGGCACCACTCTGCTGACCTTGCTATTGTGTGTGGCTTTCAGCAGAACTACATCTTTATTATGATGATTTCCTCCAAAGTCCTAGGAATCTGGCTTTGTCTCCCTTTTAAACGAGGAGTTTTAATGGAAACAGTGGTTCTTTTGGCACCCATCCTTGACTTTTCTGCAGCCAGTAACTTTGCTAGTAGGAGTTGCTCACGGAGAAATGTGCTGCTCTTGCATGCATAGCTTCAATTTCATTATACTTGTGTATACTCCTTGACGGTGTAAGGTCCTCAAAAGCTGCAACTTTGTCTCTGGTCATGGGAAAATTAAGCCTAAAGGGGTGGGGGAGTGAAAATTCTGTCACTAAAGAGAGGGTGATGAGAGAGAGGTGGATGTCTTTGGGAGAGTTGCCATTTTGAATTTGAACTGCTTGTGGGTGAGCATCACCATTATTTTCACAGCTGAGGTTCTGCTGTAGTTAAATACTTAAACACGCACCCACCTCCTTTTAAAGTTAATTTTATGCTTGTAAAGTTGAGCACTCGAGCGTTCTTTTAGTTTGGTCCCTTGCACAAGTTTATTATCGTTATGTGTGACCATGTCATAAAGGTTTGGGTTTTGTTTTCCCTTATTCGATATGCAGGACAGATGGAGCTTACTGCATCAGATAACTGCAGCACTTTCTTTTTACTGTCCTGATGCCTGGCTTATCAGACACAGCACAATAGTGAACCTGAATGCAGAATTATTAACTGCTTTGGTTCTTTTAGAATTGCTGTCAATGTAACATCTAAATACTTAGTGATTATTAGAGTAATTTCAAATCAGGTGTCAATTTAGATTAAAATGTTGTGATCATTTGAGGAATATGGGGGATTGATTTATCTAGATGACTTTGATTTTTATGGAATTTTGCAGTGTAATTGTCATAAGCACGTCTTTGGCTTCATTTGTAGTTTAGCATATACAATGCTTCTGAGATACTGTTATAACACCCAGGAAATAGTGGCCATTGCAATCTAAGCTGTCAACTGTGGGAAAGCATTGCTTTAAGTAATTTCTCAGACATTCAGAAGAAGTCATTAATAGTTAAATGTTAGTGTAATGTTTTCCAGTTAAATGTGCTTTTTGTGGTGGAGGGAGGTTTTGTTACTGCTTGGGATTTTTTGGTTTTGTTTTGTTAGCTTTTGCTGTCATGTGGAAGACTACTGCAGGCCAGTCAGTGGAAGAGTGATGGGAACCTTCAGGTCCGTACCATTGTGTACTGCTTGATGAGTGTAGTAAGTAATAACAGTTTGTTATCCTCTCTGCATGTGAGCCAGCTGTGTGAAAGCACTGAGATGTATCTTGCCAGCAACCTAAATAGCTTTTTGCCACCAGAAAAGGGGCTTCAGCAACTGAGGGATTTTAGGTTTACTTTCAAGTTCCAGAGGGAGTTATGCAGGTGTAGTTAAAGGGCTCCGAATGCTGTTCCACCCTACCTGGCTGTTTCTATCATCCTTCCACCTTTATGGCTATTAGAAGTAATTAACAGCAAATGAGTCCTCAGCTTTAATAGAAGAGAGGTCACATTTCTTTAACCTGTTTCATGTTGGCTCTGTGCCAGTAAATTTATGGCGCATTTTAGATGAGTTCTGAGGATAGCATATAAGAATATAGTTCACTAGAGACTAGTTAAAGATGTGTACTATTTCAAAGATTCATTAGTAGGTGCTTGGAAGTTGAATGATGATAGATGTGTTGCAAGCCACAGTTAAGTTTTGCTTTTCTCTCTCATTTAGTGATCCCATATATTAAAAAACAACCCTGTATTTAAAGAGAAAGGATCAATTAAAGGTGACTGGGACAAATTAAACTGACACTTGTACAAGTAAATTTATTTGATTGTTTAACATAATGCATATTTGTTGCATAAGAACTATGGTTATTGCTGTGCTTGATGGCAATCATGTTAATGTTTCTGTACCCTATGAAATATAGTACTTATATCAATAACATAAATACCAGATTATGTCCTGGATCTCTACTCCCATGCTTTTACAATGCTGAACCCTCCTGGCAGGGTTGAATAGTCTTCAAGTAATCTGCAATAGCATTATGGTTTGGTGAACTCCAAATAAATTATGTACAGTGTATATACAGTTTGCTACTGAGATAGCAGGCAAGTTACCCATTTCACATTCTTTTCATGGAGATTTTTAATTTTGTTGATGTTGAACCTTTAATCTTTGGAAAGGGGAAATAGAATTTTGTCTAAAACTGACATTTGTATTATATCTTTAATGGCTTTTGACTCACTGAGAAAAGAAAATTTTCTAGTTCAGTGTGAGACTATCAGGTAAATTGAGTGCATTATAGTGTGCATAGACAGACGCATCTAGATACAGGCTGTAGGCTGTGTTAATGCTTCTGTGTCCTTTAGAAAGAGATGAACAGGCCAATGTGCTTGAGGAGGAATTTTAGGGAGGCTGGGGTGTCATGTGCTGGGCCAGAAAGATATTTAGCTTTGGAAGAGAAGTAGAAGCAACTGGCACAAGGAGCTTTTATGGTTTTGGTGGGGTGGATTGAAGGTAGTAAGAGATGACAGTAAAAACAGAGGGACTGAACTTTACAGGGCTGTGGATCAAAATAAGTGAGTCATAATAAAAGTACATCAAAACAAGTATTAAGTGAAACACTGGAATATGATTTATGAAGCATCCCTAATAGTGGCAAAGGGATGAACAGAATAATAACCTAATATGGGACAAACACAATTCATGGTTATATCCTTCATTTTGGGCTGTCTGTAGAGCTAAGTAGAGATTAGTTATAAACATCACTTTTTTTTTTTTCTGCATGATTTTGTACCCTGAGCTCTGCAAACATGTTTTAATGAAAAGCTGAAGATTGTCTTATGCATTGTCTCAGGTTTTAAGCAAGGAACCAGAACGTTTACGCCACTATCCAATACTACCTCACATGCGTTCTTCATATATTTCTGAAAATAGTAATATTCTCATATATTCTGTATAGCAATATAGGCCTTGCCCTGTTGAAGAAGTGCAGAACCTCTATCTTTGCTAATTTTAGGTGGATTTTTCCCTTTCAAAGTATCTGAGTATCTCCATAAAGCACTGTCTGTGAAGCTGTGATTAATTGTCAAAGCCCTACTGGTGAAGTCCACTCTGCTCCAGAACATAAAAATGATCTGTTTGTTACCTGTAATGTCATGACTTGTTTCCTTGAACAGTAATTGATGTCAATTGCAGATGATGTCTATGAACTTGAAATTGTGTTGTTTATCTGCTAGGGACCTTGGGAGTGTGATCTTCTAAGTCAGTCTTGGTGGTATAGATTACATCTGTAGTGCAAGAATTGTCAAGGGACATAAATTACAGCAATTAAAATTAGATAGAGGAGAGAGAGTGATGCATTATTAATTGACATAGTCATTAAAGGGTTGCAAAGAACCTAAAAGAGATACAATGTCGATACTCAAGCACTAAAAGTGACAGGCAATGTGCAAAGACCAATGATTGTATTCAAAGCCTGAGGTCATTAAGACAGAGGCAATTATATGGAATTTTATGACTGTGGGTTAAGATCACTCCAACATAGTAACAATATCTTAAAATGGAAAATTTTCAAGAATGATAATATTCAGATGACTGCTCTGAAGACTGGAGTAATGCAATTAATTTCTACCTAAAGAATCTGTAGCACTCTGTTTTAAAGAAGTTGGGAACAACAAAGATTGTAAGGAAATCCCATCAGCAATCTGGTGAACTTAAGCAGAAAATGAATGCTTTTTAGCATTAAATATAATGATCTCAGCTCATATAAAGAGGGATAAATCTTGGTACACTGCAGAATGAAGATTTAATTAAGAGTCACTTTATACTACAGAAACAAAGTCTTGCCTGTGTCATGCTGAGAAATATGGCAATCTGAATAACAGGCTCATGGTAATGCAGCTGTATATCAGCTACTTAATTATTCATAAACTTCTTGTCAGTGAGTTTCAGTGATTTACCTATCTCAGCTGATTTGCCTTATTGGAAATAATGCTTGTTTTGTAAAATATTTCATTTATAGTGCTATAAATGGTGAATAAATGCTGAAAAGGAAGTGTCTTTCATGAGAGAGAAGTTTTAATAATTGATTTGCAAAGCAAAGTAAACTTTAAATACTGGAGGTGTTAAGATAGCAATGTATTTGTTTTGACAACTAATGGAAGAATGTATGTCTACTGGGCAGAGAGTTAAAACTCCAAAGCAAACATCTCAGTGTTTTCTCTTCTAAGGGATCCTTGGAAAGTTTTGGCTTTTTAAAACTTACCAGTGCTTTCCTTTTCTATTTATGAAGAATTCAGATTTCTGATTCATCTCACTGTCTACCCCAAAGTTTAAGCACTGAATGTGATTAGCTTTGCTGTGCAGATGCCGAATTGAATGGCCTCTGTTGATTCAGAGAAGCTGAGTAGTGTCAGAGTTCAGTTACTATGCTTTCAGGAAGGCCTCCTGTTGCCAAAATGAGCTTGCTTTTTTCTTTTTCCAAGCTGCATGCCAGAATCGGCATCAGCATGCAACTGGACTCAAGAAAAGCATGTATGTATAGCCACTGAAAAAGCAATATGAATGTACAGCTACATCCTCTTCTAAGAGCAGCCACCCACATGCTAGTTGCTGCCTTAGTAAGTTTAGGGGGCTCTCTGCTTGCCTATACTAGGTATGTACCTGCATGCTTAAATAAATGTTTTTCACCATTTAGTATCCTTCTGAGCGCCGAGAACCAGATACATCATGACTCTGGCTATTTAGTCTTTGAGCAGTGGTTAAAAGCTATCAACAGCCTTTCTTCTGCTATCTTTGAGGTTATCTCAGTGTTTGGCATAGTGGAAGAGTTTACTTGTTCCAAGTAGAGTGATTTAGCACTCTCACACTAAAATGTGTCTGCTTTATTATATCCAGTGCTTTATTATTTTGGCTTTAGATACTCTGCTTATGTGTTACAACCTCAAAACTCTGCGTTGGTTTGAATTAACTGCTTAGTAGTCAGAGCAGGTATTGTATGATGCAGTGTACTTCATCATCGGTTTTGTTCTCTCTGGATGTTTCTGTGATTCAGTGCACGATGCCAACCAGAAACTGTGGAATTCAAGGTCTCTGGGGTCTAAGTAACAAGCTTCCATTATTCCATTCCCAGCTTCCATTAATTTTGCTGCTGCTCTTTTCAGACTTTTAGGCTGTGTGGGGAACTCATTGCTGGGAGCTATAATCATGTCAATCATTAGAATTGAACCAGAATAGTGAATATTCATTTAAAGTCATATAAGGCAAATAGGTTTGGCTCTTGTGTTCAAACTGTGTTTGATGCTGAATGAAAGAAGTTAAGGAGATAAGCACAGGGGAAACAAAGAATTAAGTCAGACAATTCTGAAGAGAGTTTGTCTGGAGTATAGCAGTTCCAGAGGCTCAGCGAAGCACTACTTGTGTGTTCAGCCACTGTGCAGAGACTGGCAATGCAGGATAATGATGCTAGAAAAGTGGTGGTGGCAGGCTATTTGCCCTAGTGCAGCGAGCAATAGACCATGAACCCAACTGCGTCTTTTAGCTTGAAGAAGCATAGGGCTTTTCTTGGGTGTGAGTTTACCACCTGCCCCTCTAGCAGGCAGCGGTGAGCCAGTTTGGGAAAATCCAGGTCTTGGGATCATGAAGACGAACTAATACTTGCCAATGTTTTCATCAGTATGAATGGTGGGCAGTTTCTGTCATCTGAGCCGAGTTATGAATGTGTAATCACACACAGGCAGAAACCTTGGCTGTGCTCAGGAGGCTGTTGACAGCTGTGCATAAATGAAGTTCCTGATTGGCATCTGATGAGTCACATATGTCCATGCTGTATGTCACTGGGATAGCAGTGGCCTAGTCTTACTGAAAAAAATAAGGTCACCCATTCAAACAGGAAATGGGTGCCCACCATCCCAGCTGTGTGCCACTCTGCTCCTTTGGCTCACGTTTTCTGCAGCACAGCATACAATTAGATCAATTGCACAAAATCCAACCAACCAAAAGGCCTTAGTGTTTAGATATTAAAACATAACACTTTTTTATAGGAAGTAGCAGTCCAGATTAAGCTGGTTTTACTGATATTTGCTGCTGGTGATTGGTGTGAGCACTGAATATTTTGCTTCAACTTACTCAAATTATGAAACATAATAGGAAAATGATTGTGTTCTGTTACTGCAGTGTAGTGTACTCCACAACTTCTGACTGCAATAAAATGGCAGTACTTTCCCACATAGTATCAAAAAAGTAGTTATCATAAGCATTGGCTCAGTCTGCTTCCAGAGCTCTTTTTTCTGTTAGTGGGGAACTGAAAATCATGCAGAACATGAATTGATAGGACTATTAAGATGAAGACATTTTTATTTTTTAAATTAAATACATTAATCACTAAATCACATTTGTAGTATTTGTGAAAAACTTATATTCTTTTTTTAACTGGGGATGGGGGAGAAATAATGAAAAATTATACAGAAATTTGTCTTCTCTCAGTTAGTATTTGGTGAACAGTATCCTTTTGGTCAGGTTACATACAGCTTGTGAAGTCAGTTGTTATTTCCCTGCTATTTGTTCAAAACTGCTGCATTGAAGTTGGTCACAGCATTACTATGAGTGAGTCTAACCAGACAAATTGAGAGAGTACTTGACTGAAGTAAGAGGGGAAGGTGATGCTGAATTTTTGTGATGCCCCTCAGAATGGTTGCTTGTTGCAGATGTGTAGCAACATACCGTTCCATTTGAGTAAACAGGAGTCCCTACTGCTCAGAATTGCTTTAAATAATGACAATACTTAGGAAGAAAGTTAGCAAATAGAGTCTTTGTACTATAAAATAAACTTATCTCTTTAAAGTTGTTTGAAAACACAATTCTGGTAACAATTATAGGACACTGTCCTATGGTTTTCTTGATGACAGACCACAGGAAATAGGATTATAGAAGGAACAGGTAGTATCTCCTATAATTATATTGCTCACTCTGCCAGAGCTTGTAAGAGCTTTGCAATATGTTAAGGTCTCTTTGGACTTTTTCTGCTAGTTTGACATTGTTGAATTTTGGGGGACAACTATACAATTGCTTTCTAGAAAAAAACCCAAACCACCCAACCTTAAAAAACTGTATGTTGCTTTTTTTTAGTGTGCTAAAATTGCATTCATATGGAAGTAGGGACTCAGTTTGGCTCGAGGTGGTGGTGGGAACAGTCTGATTTAATGATCTGGCTCAATCATGAAAAGTAACAAAACCTGTGATTGTATGATGAGCAGTTTTGTTCATGTCTGGCAGCTCTCTTGGGTGGTAGGGGTGGGGACAACACCAAACCCTGTCACTTTTCTAACTTCATTGTCTGTTCTTTTTACTTTGACCAATTAGTTCTTGCATGTGCTGTCCTTCAAAGTGACTGGACATGATTAATCCCAGGAAAGTGGTGTTCAGAAGGCCTTTCCACCGATTGTTCTTCAGATCTGCCAAGACACTAAACACCCTCAGAAATACATACCTTGTACTTTATTATTGCACTCTCTATGCTGAAGTATACATGAAGATATTTTTTAATCATACAACTGAAGTGACTGTGCTATACATAAATTACAGTGTATGACCAATAGTATTTCTGAAATTTGATTGCTTTCACTTTGTTTTTACTTCCTTTTTTGAAAGGGTTTTCATATAAGAGCTTATAAATCTTATTGATGTTCATGGATTAGCAGCACTGTAATTTTATTTTCCTACATTATAAAGTTACATGTTAATGCAGTAGTTATTGTGAGAAACTGGCAATGCAGAGAATTTGTAGGTATAACTGCGCAGGGCTTTGAAACTCTATTAGTAATTTGCATAGATGGTACAGTCCTGAAATATTAAATTTAAAATTCCTTCCAAAGGACCCTCTCTTCTTGAGTGACTTTTGCCAGACATATGAAAATCTGGCCAGGCAAGTTACCCCATGCTGTTTTGCACATATGCAGGCCTACGTGCACTGTTTAAAGATTTATCATTATTGATTTTCCTTTCTTGAGCTTCTTGTGTCATTTATCACATTTTAAGAGATCAACTCCACTTTCATAAACAGTTTATCTATGATCTCTATTCAATTAACATAGCCAGGGAACAGCAGTTCCCCTGCAGTAGTGCCACCTTTCATACCAGAACTACTTTTCCCGAGTTCTTTGAGTCAGATTGGTCGTGCTGTGGATGATAGACCTTGTGTATTCCCATTTATATAACAAAATAAGTTTCGTCAAAACATTTGCAGTGGCCTTTGCCAAAATACATTACTTTAATCATCAGTTGGAGATATCAGTGGTCACAGGCATGTGACCTGAACTGCTTTCTGCAGACTAACCATAGCTTAACAGTTATCGACAGGTAAGTGGTGTGCATGTAGGGTAGATGGCTGAGAGTTTTTGGGTGCAAAGCAGCAATTTCCACTTCTTGCCTGTAGCAAGAAGTCAGATTTTTAGCCTTAAGAATAGATATTTTCTAATACACTTTTATATACTAACAGTAGTTCCCCACATACCCCCCAGCCCCTCCACTTATAGCAATTAGGTATAAAAGGTGTGAGATCTGAACTAGTGAGGTGCTCAACAAAGAGAGGAGTCTTACTGGACCAGATATTTTGGTCTTAAGAATATCTTTTGCCAGTCTGTTACATGTTTTAATAGTGCAGTATGTGGAGAAAAAAAAATATGCATTGTCTTAACCATATTGCTTGATAATTTAGTTTGATTTTATCTGGTACTTGTAAGTGGTGAAAAATCATTCCCTCTTCACTTTCTCCATGCTTTTATCTATTTTTACCATATATCCCATTATATTTGCTATCTTCCACTGTCTTCACAAAATCCTGGTTTATGGCCTCCTACAGAAGACTATCCTTATCTTTGGTTATATTTTTTTGTTGTTGCTGTTCTTTCTAGTAGTACAGTGTTTTGAGATGAGAGGAGAACAGAACTGCATACAGTGTTCAGGATGTGGGCAGATTAAGGATCAATATGGTGACATAGTTATGCTTTCTGTTTTGTTCTGTAGTCCATTCCCGTTATCATGTTCATCATTGCTGGACATGGAGATCACGTTTTCACAATACTGTCAGTCACAACTGAAAGTCTGTCTTGAAAGTCAGTATCTACTTTAGATATCATTGAAGTATATGAATAGCGTATCTTGTTTCTCTCCATATACATTACTTTGCGTTATTGACTTTGAATCTCACCTGTTATTTTATTGCCAATTACTCAATATTATGAATTTTTTTTTTGCAATTTCCTGTTAAACTTAACCTACCCTGAATAATTGTTGTTTTAAAACACATGTCATCATCTCACTTTTTTCATCTGTTCCTAGGACATCTATTAATATATTTTACGGTGTAGGTACCAATACATATTCCCACAGGTCCCTCCTAAAGGCCTTTTCCACAACATAAACTGACAAGCTCTTTTGACCTTTACTTTCCCTTTTTCAACCACTGAAGTCACATGCTAGGACTCCTGTTCATCCCATGACAGCTTAGTTCCTTGACAAAATTCCTTCAACTATAAGTTTTTAAAGAACTTTTTTGTGAAACAAATACGCTTTGTTAATCAGATCGTTTTAATCGCTATGTCCATTGACTGCTTCAGATAGTTCTAATAAGCTTGTGGGGTGGTGGCTTCTGGCTCACAACATGCATACAGTCTGCCTTCCAACAGACCGTATTTGTGTGTTACTAACTCTGTTGTTTTCTAACTTCTGTATTCATTGGTTCAGTTATTATAGCTTAACACTAGCATAACCCAGTGAAGAATGAGTCCTGGTGTGTGTGCTCCATTTTACCAAGCAAAGAGCAGAAACAAAACTGAGAAGACAAAATAAAATAGATGTAAAAGAAAAAAATGGGAAATAGCATCATATCTCAAAAGAAAAATGAGATGGGGCAACATTTTGCTGTAAAAGAGCAAGCGCATGTTAAAAGTTCTGGTGTTTTTGACCGTCACAACTTCGTTTAAATCATTTTGCTGACACAACGACGGTTTGTTTCAGCCAAGTATCTTTGTTGGGTGTTTGGGATGGCTTTATAAATTTCTTTCCCTCCTCTTCCTTTTGTACACACAACTTTATTCTTCCTTACCTTTTGGTAATGATGCTATTTGTGGCAGAGATTTGGGGATAGAATTCTCTATATTATTGTTGTAATGTTTAATTTTATGGTAGTATCTTGTATATGCCCAGCAGTGCCAAAAATTAATCTGTTAAATAGTAGTCCTTTCTCTTTTCCAGGTGATAGCAGAGAAAATCTGAGTGAAAGACACTAGCCTAACTTTCAGAAGTGCTCGGTATATATGGCTTCAATTATGTTCGCTGGAGTGCTCAGCATTTCTGAAACTTGGTCAGTTAATACCCCAAACCAACAGGAAGGTGTTGATATCCATGGAAGATTCATTTTGAACTGTGCTTCAAAGTAAAGATCTTTTAACAAAAAAGTTCCTTAATTATTAACAAAATTTTTCAACTTCCAAAATACTTCATTTTTCTTACTCATCTTATGGTGGTCAACTTGCTGTTATGTTTTGTATGGGCAGTGGTGCCTCTCTGAATGAGCTCGTGTTGTCCAAGGTTCAAAAGCTTACCACAAGAGGGAAAGTACTTAAATATCTAAAACCGTTCTTTTGAGTTTAAGTCATTTGGAAACCATGGCTCAGAATAAGAGTACAGATACCACTATGTGCAATAAGGGTTAGCTGACTCTTGTCCCAGGTTATGTGTGTGTGCTGCACTACTGCTCAGAGAAGAGCTGTGAGCATGAGTAACCATGTTCAGAGAACTTGTCTTAGTTCCATTCAGGTATCTCATCTGAGGCAAGATCTGTAAAATTAAGAGATTGACTCAGGCTTGTTTGTTGTGATGGCTTCTTTTTCACAGCAGTTCTGAATTGTCTGTAATGAAGGTTACAGATTGTGATTGAATTTACATGGCTGTGGATATCCAAAATGCAGGATAATCAGTTGGGATCTTATTGCAAAATGTGGAGTTAATACAGGTGGCATACATTTATATGGGAATTAGTTAGGTGGTGGATAATACCTTTCAAGAGAAACAATGTGGGCGAGTTGTTTTAATGTTAACAAGTGAAGCCAGCATGGCTTGCACTGCTGGTCCAGGAATATGAGCAGACCTGCGCTTATTTATCTTACCAGGACTCTATGTAACAAGCAGAGGTTTCTTTTTATACCTTTTTTGAGATGATGGATAAAATCCAGAGCAAGAGAGGGTAAAATGTGTGAGGTAGATAGTTAAGGATATACCTACCACTTACATGTAAATTAAATTAAAAAATTTTTACTTCTGACTACATTACAGGTGGGCAAAATTGTAATCAATATATGTTTAAAAAGAAAAAAGCCACACTGGTTTGATACTCTACATGGTACTCTACACTGAGATTACTGGAACTGACGTGGCATAACTTGAGATGAATGAACAGAGGATGGAGATATCAAGGGCCACAAAAAAAAACCCAAACCAACAACCCAACAAAAAAAAAACCCAAAAAACCAAACAAAACAACCCCACTGAGGATTCCAGGCAAGAACAATAGGAGCTTGAGCTCTTTCATTAAGTCCGCTTTCAGTCCCTCCTCTCTAAAGAGAGAACATACATGTGACTGGGGTTATACAAGAAGCTGGACAATTCTAACCGCTGTCTTAAGCATTTTCATTTTTTTACCTGTTTTCTAAAATATGAAACTAGCATTACCATGCTGTTGATACAGAGACAATAACTGTACTTACATCTAATGTTTATTGCATAATTTGCTAGGTATTCTAGCAGAATTTAAGGGTTTATCTACATGTTATTCAAGGTATGAATAGAGTTCTTTTGATTTCCTTAAATTTCAGTTTTCTGGTAAGCAGAAAATAAGCCAACTGTCAGAATATTACATCACGTGTTGTTCTTGTTGCCTGCTTGCTGGTGGGGTGCTAAAGTGATGCTCTGTTTGAGGAAAGTTTCATAAGCAACTGAGTGTATGCTTCAGCTATATTGCATTATCTGACGCTTCTGTTACAGAACATGGGTTTGCATCTTTCTTTTTGTGGGAATTTGAAGTTGTGAATCTTCTGGTTTAATCTTAGTCTCCTCTTTCTCAGAAAGGTGTTTTGCTGGGAAGAGGAGTGCTTTGTAACTCTGTGGTCTCGTAGGGGTATGCACTATAATTTTCAGTTTATAATAATTTGCTTTCTTTGTTGACTCTTAGTTTCATTTCATCATAACTTGGCATGTTGTTTAGCTGCTACTTCCCAAGGTCTGCAGCTCCCCTGCCCTGGTCATGTCACTTTTGATTAAGCAGTCACAAAGCCCTTTACCCAGCTTCTAAAGGGTAAAAGTCAAAAATCAATAATGTGCCAGTCCTCCCCAAGTGCAGTAGCAGTCAGAGGTAAATGAATGATTAAACATGATGAATAACAGTGTAATGGAAGACGCAAAGTAGGGAAAAGTGCTCACTTTAGCCTAAACTCAGAGATTTATTGCTGAGTACTACAAATAATGGAATCATCAATCTTCCAAGGACAAAAAAAGGCATCCGCTGCAGCCAGTTTAAAATGCAGTGAAAGAAATCTTACCTCCTCCTCATCGCCTGGTGTGGTCCAGTTATTCTGTAGTATCTAACACATGATGAAAAAGGAAATCAGTATGTAAACTCTGTAGTTAAACTGTACAAGAAGCACCCAATTTTAAAGTTGTTAAGACTGTTTGGCAGAGAAGAAGTAATAGCCAATGTTAATTATTATGAATGTGCATACCAGGATGCCAACATTCAAATATTACAATGGTATCAAATGACTGACAGATTAGTTTTGTGAGATGGGACTGAGATGGTAATTATACTTACTAAATCAGGGTGAAAGGGAATATTGCTTAAAGAGTGAAAAGAGAAACTTTTTAAGGATATAAGGCAAAGAAGATAATTTAAAAGTTAGAGCTTCTACAGGATAATGGGAATAATCTAATAGATGCTCAACAATGCCTGGTGTTTCTCAGTTAATTCTTCACTTGGGTATTGATGGAGATGACTAGCTAGAGGCAGAACAGGTTTCCTTACCTTGCTTGCCAAACAGGAGGAAAATAAATGGAAATGGAGAGTGTATCAGTATTACATAATTAGGAGAGGTTTGTTGGTTGGTCATAGCTGTGGCCTCTCTGCGTTAGAAGTAGTTCATATCAGAGAAGAAAACCTTCCAGGACAGCGCGGCTCCTGCAGGAAACAGTGCTACAAGTATTGGTTGAAAGCCTATGTTTTAAGAGTGTTAAATTTGCAGCCTAGCAAAGAGTAATGTCCAAGGTATTCTCAAGCAATTCCTACATACTGAAGTATGTCTGCATTGCTAAAAGTTTGTGGGTGTGAACAAGCACAGGGAAGCATAGAAATCTTTTTGTGGGGCAGACCTAATAGCAGGAAGTCCCCGAGGACCATGTGGTGCAGCACAGAGCAGCATCTCCATAGACGTGGGGCTCTAGCCACCACCTCTGTCTGTGGAAAAAATGCCTTCTGGCAAATTGAAGACTTCTAAAGGCTCTTCACTCAGTGGGAAAAATAGAGCAGTGTTGAAGCTTCATCTTTTTCTTTCTACCTTTGAATAAATTAAAATGGTGTTAGCATTGTTATGTCTTTACTATGAGAAGTTAGGTAGCTTCAACTATTTTGAATTCAGAAATTTATCATTATCTTAGTTTTCAGTATCAACTGCTCACACGGTTACATTCTAGATGCTTAAATTCATCCTGTGGTTTTTAATGGGATGCATCATTGCTGTTCTGGGTTTCATTATTACCATCATGTCTCTTGTGTATGCTTCCTTGTTTCTTCCCTTTAAAAAAATCCTTTGACTTTGAGATCTTTTGACAGATTGTTTCCCATAACATATTATCTCTTCAGAGAAATTCCTGCTCTGATCTATTATTCTTTTGTACTCTTCTCACCCCAAGTACTTCTATGGAATCCACTTGGCTTATACATATGTGTCTTCCATGTATTTATGGAATCCACTTACACTGATCTGTTCTGGAGGATTTTTGTCCTCTATGTGGAACTTGAGAGATGCTGTACATTTAATTTCATCTAGTAGTTCTGATATTTAATACACTTTCAGAGTGAGGTCAGGAAGCTGGTACAGGATGGCCTGCAGCTGTCTTGGATCCCTAGGTCCCTTGCCCAGTACAGATCTCAGTATTCTGGCAGCAACCTTTTTTCATTTATTACACATACTATTACTTTGCCGTGGGGTCTGGTATTTATCTTTCAGTCCCATTCAAATCAGCTATTTTAATTTTAACCCTTTTGCCTTGGAAGAACAGAACTTGTATCCTGACGTGTTTCCCAATTACTGTCAAGTTGTTAATCCATTGTTGTTTTTTTTTAACATTCTTGACTGAACTACAGTGCAAGAAATAAAAAGAAGCTTTCTTGAAGAGCTTGCAAAAGCACTGTCAGAAACTGTATTCTACCAGTAAAGAGAAAGAAGGCAGTGCAAACCACGGCTGTGACTGATTTGCTTCCTAATGTTGCTGAGTAGGGTGTTATGTGTTTCTGGGCAGTTCATCTCTGTTTGATATGATCAGTCAGGCTGCATCACTAAACTCATAGGCCCATTTGAATGGGAACTGCACTGTATTAAATTTTATTACATGCAGCCTGTTGTTTCTTGTTGGCTTTCATCCTGTGCCTGATTCTTTCTCATCTTTTCTGGCTTTTGCTGCCTTTTGGAGCTGTTTTAGGGGAAGGGATCTAAACACATGGATTTATTTACTGTCTATATGGACAGTTTAGATTTATTTGATCCCTCTTAATTATTCCTGTCTTGCTGCCAGCTTGGAGCATAGCTGGGACAAATATGTTTTGGCAGACACACTTTTGGGTTGACCTTCTCTCAGTGAGCTAACACCAGCAATACTTGTCATGTAAGATTATTTTTTAAAAAATATTATTTAGATTTCAGATGACAAAACACATGTATCCTGCTGTAGTGTATCTCATCACTCTTCCCTCATAGGTGTGGAATTTGGAGGTGAAACAGTGTTCCTGCTGGAGGCTCTGGGACTATGGCCCATGCTGCAGTTCAGGCCATCAAATTTTCTGCCTTCAGCAGTGGAATAAATTACCAGCTGAACTTATCTCAACCATTTTGTCATCTAACTTTTATTCATTTTAGTGAGTACTGACTTCTTATATGAGCTTCCACCACATTTCTTCTGAGGTGAAGGGTGACTAGAGAACTCTTGCCCCTTGGTTCAACCTGGTGCATCGCCTCTGTGCCTCACTGCAGCAGCAGAGAAGATGGGAAAGCATGGAGCTTAGAGCTAAGTCAGATGGCTATGTGCACTGTTAAGATACTGACTTTTAAGTTGGAAACATGGAATTCTTTGGGTCTCATGAGAGCTGCAGCTCCATTCTGTGAGGCTTAACCTGGGTGTGAAGATTCTCACATAAAGGCTTTCCTAAAGCAAAGGTTAAGTTTTGTGATGGTGGGCCCTGCAAAAACAGACCAATGCTGCCAAGCAAGTGAGATCAGAATTGGACAGCAGATTCTGTCTTCTTATCACGAGGAAGGTTTTTGTGGCTTTTCTTCTCACAGCAGCTCTTTCAGTGTTCTGCATTAGGCTCTGCCACAAATCTCACTTTTCACAAATGCTCGGATCACTTGTGAAAAGCAGTATTGGGATCTTACAGAACAGTGTGACTTGCATTTCACAGACCCTCACTCTGAGGGCTTAGAGTTTCTGTCTTTCCTCTCAGTGGGTTGGCTCTGTATTAAAGTGTAAAGAGTGCTTCAGGCAAGCTGTGACCCAATGAGAGGCATAATATGAACTCTTCATTCCCTGTGCAGCTGAATCATCAGGGGATTAGACATATAAATAGGAAAAAGTTTCCTGTCTTTTGAAGTGACTCTGATTTTTCAGGGTTCAGGTGAATAGCATGTTGTCTTCTGTCTGAAACCAGTGACTTGCAAGGAACTCCTTAAAAGGTAGAATCTTCTCCCTCAAGCATTATAAAAGAATTTTCTTATTCGAACTCCCTTTGAAGATCTCACAATAGCTAAATGACAATTCATTTAAATAATTTAAATAATTATAATTTACTTTTAGAGTTTGAGAAACAGGAAAAATATGGGGTTTCTTTTCCTGAGGTCACACACTGATTCTGTACAAACTGTACTTTCCCACACAGATGCTGAATAAAAATCACCAGCTTACAGAGCTGAGACAGAGAGGAGGACAGCAGGTTAGAGAACTTGAATACTGTAACTCCTGTTCCTGCTCTGTGGTGCTGGTTTTTCTGTGCTTTTAGTAGAGGACCACAGGTTTGTCTGTAATCTTCTGACTCAATGTCAGGTGGGGAACTGGAGAGCGCCTGTGACACTCCACAAAGGACACGATGCTCATCTCTGCCAACAGCTCCATGCTGTGGGAGCATGTGTCTGTTATATGATATGATGGAAGGGAAGGAGACCTTTTTCACCTTTATCCTGAGACTGCTTCTACCCCTTTTTATGCATCTGAATTCAGAGGGGTACAGGGACGTTCAGGGAATTATTAGCTAAAAATACGGGCAGAGCTCAGCCTTCACTATCAAATGCAGCATCATGTGTTGCTTACCTGTGCTCACACAGAGGAGCGTTGTGAAGAAACCACCATTTTACAGGGAGGTTGGTCTAGATATCTAGTAGCTATGGTAAATTGTAGTAGCAGTTGGGTCCTATTAACCTTCACTGTCATGAATAATCACAGATCTACAAATAAGCATCTTAGAAACATGGGCATAGGTTCTCCTTGTGTTCCTTGGGCAAATGCACTTCCATGAAGTCTCAGGTGTTGGTAAGTCAACTGACTTAGTCATAGATAAACTATACCAAACTTTGTGATTATCATTACCTGTGGAAGCTGAATTTGATTCTTTCCCCTGTGCACATAAAGTATACTCTAACCTTTGTCTGCGGCAGAAGTTCCTTGATAGCAGCTTTTTCTCTTCTCAAGGCAAGTTCTCTGCATACTGGGCAATAGTTTCTACATCTACCTTACTGCTTACTTGGAAAGCTTGGCTTCATGAAATCGCAATGTGGTAACCATGCCAATCATACCCTCTTCATCTTGCTCCTCTCAAAATGACTCATGGCCTCAAAATTGCTGCCAGCAAGATAAAATCACTTGGCAGTTGGCATCCTGGAAATTTCTTACAATGTATGAAACAAATTCTGTTCCTCAAAGTCCCCTACTGATGTTCCTGGAAAAAGCATGGGATTCATGGGATGATTTGGAAAGCAAGCTAAAACTTGTCTGTGCTGGCATTGTTTGTGTGGGAAGTGGCTACTGATCAGTTGTGGCATTCTAAACAGTCTAAACTTCTGTTTAATATGAAAGGTACTGCTATACTCAAGAAGTTCTGCTGACAGAAGATTTGTTAGATGAGAGGTTTCTCATTCTATAAACATTATCAATCAGCTCATTTGGAATAAAACTTCTGGAACTTGTGATTGACAAGGGATTTTATTAATGTACTTCTCTGTAGAACAGAATGAGCATTTGATCTGGTTATGCTGTTCTGTCCTCCTAGGCAATAGCACTTCACTTAATAACAATTTATTTCGCTCTTCTTACTAGAAGAGTCTCATGCTGTGTACTCTTTATGAGCCCACTTCATTTCATTGTATTGTCTTACTGATTTGCACACACCTTTAAAACCAGGGAAGGTGTTACAGTTTGAAGCTAGATGCCTTTTGCTGTTGAATGTCAACTGCATCTTCACCACTGTGTCTCTCAGGAGCTGCTTCAGGAGTTCCTAGTGTTCAGCTGACATCTTTCAGTGCTGACCTCAGCTGCATTAAAAACATGTTAAACCAGACATTGTTTCAGAAATCCTTAATGATGACAGCACCTTTTCACAAATGCAGCATCCATTAATCACACAATGGATGCTATTTCAGCGCCAAAGGCTGGAAGAGGGTGGCCATACATCTTCATTGTTGCTTATCTGTCAGTGTCAGTGTACCAATATCAATGGGTTTTGTTCAATATGCAACAGGAGGAACCTGTATCAGGAGGGGCAGACTGTGCCTAGGAACCTTAGTTATTCTGATGGTTATTCTCAAAGTTAGCTTGTCAGGTCCCTTATTTATTTTTTTTAAAAGACTGTAAGGGTTCTTATTCTTTGAGCGTTATTTAGTGAATGCTCAATTCTTGTTAAGGTTATTTTTTTTACATCTTCTGTAGCCTTAAATAATTAAGAAAAATAATTTTAACATGCACCTATTGACTTTCCAGCTACTACAAAATGACTTGAAATAAATAAATCATGAAAACAGCCTGATACTTCACAGACGAAAGTGTGCATTGATGAGGAATGAAGGAGTTGATTCAGTTAGGGCAGCAGTGAATGCTGTTGGAAATGACAGGTATATTCAAAAATGCAAGCCTGGCATATCAGGCTCAACTCTTAACAAATGCCAGTACATTTCAAAGGGCATTTGAAATGGGTTTCTTTGCTTGCAGGTGCATTACACCTTACAGCTGTTAAGGCTGGGGTTTTTTTGTAGTAGTAGTATTTTATCTTCTAAATGATTAATTTATATTCCCAAAGTGCCAAAAGAGACTGTATTTTAATCAAGGCTTCAGGATGCTAAGTCCCACAGAAATGCATAAAAAGATGCAGCCTCTGCTCTCATCTAATTTCATTACAAACAGTAAGTGTGAGGCTGGAGGACAAATAATACAGGTTGAATTATCTGCTTTCTGTGTGACTTACAACATAAACCAGCCCCCTAACAGGGCTTCAGCTGATTTCTTTTAAGATAACAAGACTCCTGATTATGGATGTACCAAGAAAATAAGGAAATAGACAATATACAAAATTAATTTGCTATCTAAGTCAGAGGATGGACAATAGTCTATCATGTAGGGCTTCATAGTTGCCTCATAAGGCTAGTATATATACTATGCCTGCTCACAGCAGCATGGTTTATAGGAGTATAAACAGATTAGTATCTTTTCTCTAAAATATCTGGCATGTATTCGCCATACAAATCCCTAGAGTGCCTGATAAATATGCAATATCAGGCTCATTTCTTTAAAGAAACATTGGTGCTTACTCTGTGCTGCTTTGAAACAAAAAGCTTTTCTGCTTAAGCTGTTCAAGAAAAAGATGACCCCCAAAACTTTGCTTTTTCTTTTTTAATATCTGTTTCTTAAATACGTAAACCTGTCTGTTTTGTGATTTGTTCCTCTTGTCTTTTTTTTTATTATTATTTTTTATTTGTTAGAAATGAAGTTTTGCTAAAGGGTTCATTTCTTCATGCTGGAATCTTCCAAAGCTAGAGTTTCACAGAATATCTTGCATATAAACTTTGGCTCATTTATTGAGCTTGTCAGTGCATATTTCCTTTGAAAGCTCAAAACAGTCTTAAAGATGCCGTATTTTTCCCCTCAGACAGTGCAGTGTGTGATGATATTTGTTTTTGGGGAGGCTCACAGGACAAACTATGATTCACTTTCTTCTTTTTTTTTTTTTTTTTTTTTTTAATTTAATGACATCTATAGGGTTTCAAGAGGATTCTTTAATTCCCGGTTTTGCATCAGTTCAGACACACGAACCCCCCATATATTCTCCCATTAAGCTGCTTCTAAAGTAGTACATTTTCAATCAGTACTTATATTGAGCTATCCACCTACCTAAGAAAAAAAAAAAAAACCTTAGGCTCTAAAAACACAATGTTGTACCTTGTGACCTAAATGAACAGCGGTAGTAACTGAAGCAGAAGAAAAAAGAAAAATATAGATGTATAGTGGATATGCTTCCTCATGTTACAGCAGAAAACTGTATGCCTAGCATCTTACCCTGTTGAGAATCATTAATGAAGGCACACAGCAGTACACTGCTTATACTGCTTACCAAATAGAACCCAGTTGTTTTTCTTGTCATTTAAAATAATAGTACAACCCCATCTGCTTGGTCACACAATTCGGTTAGGTTTGTCCAGGGAGCTTGCATGAGTAAACTCTATCGTATTTAGTGCCTGAGTGGAAAATATATAAACAGAAGTAGAACTTCTAACATTGAAAACATTGAAACCTCAGTAATCATTATTTGGTGTTTCTGAAATCACGCTAAAGAGAGTGTGTTGCTGTGATGAATATGTGCTGCTGCCATAAGTGTTAGCATGGCTTTCATTTATTTAGGTGAGCAGATTCCTGCATGCAATCAAACTGTGCGCACTAAGCTCCACAGAGCTCAGAATAAAATACCAATTACAGCCTTACTGCTTGAATTCTGTTATATGTTAAAAGTACCTTCTGTTATTGGTTGGTTTTGTGTGTGTTTGGGGGGTGGGTGGGTGTGGTTTTGATTATTTCTTTTTTTTTTTTTTTACTTCTCAGGTGCTGCTTAGTTTGACAATTAAGTGTTTGGGCCTTTTTCTCCAGCTGTAGTGCAAGCAGTGTGAAAAGCTTGAAATTCGCTTAATTTTGAAGTATAATGCATGTGAGTGAGAAGGAAATCTTGTATTCTAGGAATTAGTTATGCAGTTCACTTAAAAATGTTTTCCCTTCACACATAATGTAAAGGAAAGTATTTTTATAAAAGGCAAAGTACTTAAGGTGGCACACAGTTTTTCATATTGGATAAGTAACAGTTAACTATTCAGAAACTGTAAACTAGTGTTTTGTAAAATGCTGTAATTTCAATTAAGGTCTGACTAGGAGAATATGAGCTTACACAATGTGGGCTCTGTGTACAATACATTTTTCTTCATTTTTTTTTAAGGTTCATGGATTTAGCATACTCTGTCTGAGCATTTGCAGTGTAGCAAATATGCTGGAAAACAATAAAAGGAGAAGAACAGAACTGAAGACTAAGAATAGAGGGAGACATGTGAAAGTACATACCTAAATATGGGTAAACATTGTCAAGGCATTCTGATAAGGCCTTCGCTTTGACAGATAAAGATGAGAGATCATTGGGGGGAGTGGAGTTGATATGAGCTTTGTGCTGCAAACAGACTGCACCAGTTTTGTGTGTACTGTGAATTTATGACTTGTCTAGAAATCTGGAGCAAGTGTGTTGGAAAGATGAGATTGTTTGTCATATCCCAGCATACAGCAAGCCTGGTAGCCATTGGGTTTGCTGACCTTAGGTGACTCAAATTTTGGAATGGCTTTTTGAAGTGTGGAAACCATTCTGTTCCTGTTTGATTCTTACACCATTAAGGTCAGCGTAATGTCTTGGCATCTTGCAGTATGTTGTCGTAGAAGTCACAGTTGTCCTTTAGGTTAATCCTGTTGTTCATCCTTAGTTTAGGTAGAGCAGTAGATGCACAGTGCCATCCTTGGTTTCAGTAGATTTGTGGCTTTTTTTTTTTAATTTAAAGATACATTGGATTATATTTTTATTATCTAAAAAAAAAAAGTTTGACATGCACTTTGTTCTTAATGGAGGTAAGGTTTGACTTTTTTTCAGCAGGGAAAGGTCTTTTCAGAAAAGCATGAGGAATGGGGAATTCTTGAACCTTGTTCCCTGTTCTTCTGCATGTGTATGGTTATTTATGTTGGTATGTATGTCAAATGTGATGGATAGCATTACATGCAAATGTTTTGCACCCTGTTACTTAGCTACTCAGAGTAGAAGTGAGGTATTCCTGCTTTTTAATGAATCACACTGTGATTTTGAGCAGATAACTTTTATGCTGGCTCTTAGTGGAAAAATTAGAGTAAGAGCAGTCAGTTACAGGAATACCAGGACTGATTAACTAGGTTTCTTAGCTAACTGGTAAATGAGCAGAACCATGTCATTTTTGAGAATGAGTTTGAAATTGTCAAACCCAAAAGCCTCAGGTTAGTCTCCACTGCCCCTGTTTCTTTATATGCTTAAACTGGTTTGTTGGGGACCAGAGTTTTAGAATGCTGAGATTCCAGATTTTTGCCTTCCCCCCCCGCCCCTTTGCCCTTAAAACTATTGATAAAGACACTGAATCTTACTTATGAACTTCTGATCTATAGTAGTGCTTCTTTAAAAATTTCACTGTCAGAAGAACATGGTAAAACTCTGTTTAGATGTATGTATATGTAATACTCCTGTATTGGCAAGATCCCATCAGGTAGGCAGAGGAGACTTCATGAGTGTTTTCTGTGCATATAGTGTATGAAGAAATACTGACAGCAATACAGGCAGATGTAAACTAAGATGACACATTAGTATTCCGTTAATTTCCTTTTAAATGCATTTGATGTAGTCTAAAAACATCGAGTGTGTATTTGATACTACTTTCCTAACCTCTTCCTTTCACAGAAAATCTTTAATCATATTATTTCAGTTGACTGAGTCAAAGAAGATAGCTAACTGGAAGGAGGAAACTCAGGCTACTAAGTACTTCCTCTACCTACTTATCTAGGTGCAGCTGTCTTTTCTTCCTAGGAATGTTTATTTATTTAGGTCTAGTTGACTCCTCTGTCTAGAAGTATTTATTTCTTTTTCCAGCCTGGTTTCCCCATTGCAGTTGTTTGCCTTCAGTATTAGAACATGCTGTTTTCCCACTGCCTATGGACTAACTGAAGGAAAGGGTCCAGTACCAGATAGTCAGACTACATCCCAAAGAGCTTCTAAATTATGGGAAAGTAGATGTGACAAGGGGGTAAAGTGTAAGCTGAATGGCAGTGCAACTTCTAGTGGTATTAAGTATCTTAACATCCACAAATCTAATTTTTTTAAGGAAGCTTTCAGAGAGGGAGACAAAACCAGTTTGATCTTCCCTGTGTATTACCAGTGGCTGCTATCAACTTTGGAAATTGCTTTCTGTTTCTCAGATTTGATGGTTGATTTCTGTTACTTTTGACTGTATTCAAAATGAATACTGGGAGATCATTGTGTCTTTTGTGGTCACTAACATCTGAGGCAATAATTTAAAATCATAATAAACAAACATGTCTTCCTGCTTGAAGATGCTCACTGAGGCACCCACTCTTCCAGTTCCCCAGAATTAGTTACTTAATAATCTGCTTGACCTTTGTGGTAAGGCTATTCCCATGTGTATTATCATGTCAGAAAAGGTACAAAGAAGTATTAATAAAGTTGCAAATAACAAAGGTGCTGGAGACTATTTACAAGATTTTGAGGCTGCATCACTGTTGATTTATGGAAATACTAAAATTTAGTAGTTGCTAAATGCATGGCAGCATTGTCCAAATTTTTGAAAACCATTTCTTCATTGACATCAGCATAGGGAAATGCTCAGGTCTCATACTGTTTGTCATGTAGCTTCATATGTGCATTTAATATTGAATTGCAGCATTGCCTGAGTATCGGTATGTGTGAAAGTATGTGAAAATGGAAGCTTCAAATTATACGTGTTTTAATTGTACTTGAAGAATTCACAATGCTGTATTTAATTTGTCTATTGTAGTTCGATCTTTTTAACTTGGGAACTGCTGTAAAGCTATTGAAGTCACTCAGCATTTATTTTTAGAGCTGTAGGTCAGCAAGAGAACTTCTGATAGTCTGTTACAGCAGAGAGAGTGGTATTATGCTTCATTGCAGCTTCCAACATCAATCTCATATGCAGCTAACGTTATGCCCCTAGGAACAGCCATCTTTACTGTAATCCTTAGACTTTACAATAATGTTTCAGAATGGGGAGAAAATATTTCAGTGCTCAAATTACAAAAGGATTCATCATCATAGGAACACACATGTAGAATGAACTGTAAGACTATTTTTAAAAACAATACACTTCAGGTTGCAAAAATCAAAGAGGTTGGTTATTCTAAACTTACATAATAGTGCTGCTAAACATAAACTACAGTTTCATGTGCACTGCCTCAGATCAGTGTCCAGTTGGACCATTTATATTATCTTGTCTATTTCAGTGAAAGTGGTGTGGGGAAAAGCATGGAGATGACAGATTGTTTATACCACAGAGCTGACATGGGAGAGGAAGAGTCGGGGACTGATATGTATCTTAAGTAAGATCAGTAGCAGCTAGACAACATAAGGTTTAAAAATCCATCTTCAGTTAACAGTATCTATATCCATGCTCTAACTATTTGCCACAATAATTGTTTCTTTCTAGTAAACTGACCAAGCTACTAAGTTTCTAACTTTACTTAGTTTATCACTGTTAGTTACTGGGGCAGGTCTAATGAACTTCTCTGTGAATTAATTTTTGTTAGACTTAGTATTGAGATGATAAGGAGATCAGCACATTGCAAACTGAAGGAAGAGAAATACCTGCTATAAACTTTTTCAGAAGGCTTGCTAGGAGACCACTGTTGTAAAAGGTCTAGGGAGCCCCTACTTTATAACAGCCTGCTAAATAGAGAGTTTCAGTCTCTTTGCCTTGTGTTTAGGTCTGATAAGCAAATGTTAACACTCCCACTCCCTAGCTCTGTTTTAAAGCAACAAGAATAACATTTGCAGATTGCATTTGTTATCATTAAGATTAGATCTGTGCACTACTGGATTATCTGGAAGTATAAACTAGACTTAGATCTGTCTTTTTGCCAGATTGAACCAAGCTCATGATTTATTCTGGTGAACTGTGGGAGGAGAAATGATACCAGATTTAGCACTAAGTCTCTTGGGATGAAGTTAGCCTACAACAATTTGCAACATGTCTAAACTAGCAGAATGGCTTAGTCATTCATGGCTTCTGTTATTGTTTGATCCACTTAGGCCATCCTAAAATTCTGTAGTGTGGGGTTTTTTTTGGTTTTGTTTTTTAATCCTGGTTCCAGCAGCAAAGAGTTTTCTATCACTCAAATTTGTACCCCTAGATTTGCCAACCACATGTTCACAGCTGGGAATGTGTGTGGATAAGAACTTGCAGAGATGGTTGAGAAGGAAAGAAAAGATGTGCTACTTGAAGAAAAAGGTTCTAGTCTAAGAAAGAAGTGTTTTCAAAAGTCAAAACAAGCCCTTGAGGTCTCTCTGATGTTCAGATTTGATCATAGGGTAAAAACTGATGAGCAGTGCTTTCTAACTTCAGATGATGTTAGCAGCGGTGGAGTGTCTCTGATTTGAAGGGAGTGTGTGCAACACGTGTCAGCATTCTCAAGGCAGTTTGTAGTTAGGTACAAATAGCTTTGCAAATTTTGTGAATTATCACCATTGCCTGTTATCAACTCTGCAACAACAAATCTGCATTATGCTTAAGTTCTAATAAACATATCTAGTCACTTAATATCTCTTGCAGTGGAGGCATCAGTTAAGGACTGATGAAAGGGACTCAGTTGGAATGTGTTATTTTATTCTGGATCTTGAGCACTTGGCTGCAAAGTTTTTTTCCATCTCTTGTACTTGGGCTCAGTGCCTGTGGTCCTGTTGTGGGTGAACCCCAGAAGGCAGCTAAGCTCCACACAGCCACATGCTCACTCCCCCACAGTGGGATGGGGGAGAGAATGGGAGGGGTAAAAAGCAAAAACTAGTGGGTTGATATAAAGATGGTTTAATAGGTAAAGCAAAAAACTACATGTGCCAGCAAAGCAGTATTCATTCGCTACTTCCCATCAGCAAGCAGTTGTTCAGCCATTTCCAGGAAAGCAGGGTTCCATCACATGTAACGGTTCCTTGCGAAGAGAAACTCCGTAATTCTGAATGTCCTCTCTCCCTGCTCCTTCCCTCGGCTTTTTACTGCTAAGTGTGGCATCATATGGTATGGAATATCCCTTTGGTCAGCTGTCCCAGCTGTGTCCTGTCCCCTCCCTGGCCTCCCAGCTTCTTGTGCACCCCAAGCCTGCTTGCTGGCGGGGTGGTGTGAAGAGCAGAAAAGGGCTTTATGCTGTGTAAGCAGTGCTCAGCAATAATCCAAATAATGTGTTTTCAGCATAAATCTAAACCATAGTAGTTTTATCCAGTACAAACTGGTTCCCTTGGCCTCCTCCCAGTACAGACTGGGTCCCATTCCAGTACAAACTGGCAGCTGCAGCCCAAAGCCCCTGAGCCTGAGGACAGCATGGGGTATGCTGATGTTTGGTTTAGCATTAGGCAGTCCTGTGAAGAGCACGGAGCTGAGCTTGGTGATCCTTATGGGTCCCTTTCCAACTCGAGATCTGTGATTCTGTGACACTCAACAGAAGCATATGGACATGCACAGGTACGTTGTTTGCTCTGTAGGCTGTTCCAGAGTATATGGCAGTTCTCATACGCTTGCTCCTCGATAGCGTGATCTGAGTGTGTATTGCCTGTCGCCCTACATTCTTGCTCTAGTTATCTCTGGTTGGCAACAGTAACCTGAAAAATACTCCATGTGCTGGAGTATCAAGGAGAGCTGTTAGCCCAGGGTGGTTGGTATGTTCTGGTGCATGTATAGAATCTATGGAAAGCAGAGCAAATGATTACATACTAGCCTAGAGGCTTAATCCACAGAGCAGAGGTCCAAGGGTTTCATGTTGGAAACTGCTAGCCTAGCAAACGGAACAGTGTTTTGGAGCCCAGGATTTCTGTTCCTGCATAGATCACTGACCTGTTGAATTGACCTTGAGTAAGTAATTTTATCTTTCTACAGCTCAGTTTCTCATTCAATATAACAAATATTCTATACCTAATTTGTAAAATCCTTTGAGATCTAATTATGAAAAGCAATAGGTAAGAAGGCAATTACTGTTAGAGAATGTAAGATATGTGAAACAAGTTAAGCTAAAAATCCAACAGAATTATAACTTATATTTTCATCTAGAGAAAGCCAAAGATAGTAAAGTTAAATTAAACTGCAAAATTACCTTGGACCTGAACTACGCTGCTTTATGATAATGTAGTGTCCTGATGCAGATCTTGTCTTAGTGTTCTGCAGTGTCAGCTAAAGAGCAGGTTTAGGGTTTGGATCGCTAAAGATCAAATACGGTGGGAGATGGCTGGCCATTCACACCTTATGCTCAGATCTGGCAGTCTGTAATAGTAACTCTGGAATAGCTTTCCTGCTGTTTCTTTCTGCAGAATTTCTTTTAACATGCCTGAACGAATCCAGGCAATTCTGCATGGATTTGTTCTGGATGATTGGTATGCACAATTCATATACTCATATAGGTTGAATTTACGCTGAGCTGCAAAGGAAGAGGCTCAGCCCAAAAATCTTGTTCTAAACTAAAATTCATAACAAAAACTCAACACCTCATTGCAGGAAAAACAAAACCACCACCAAACCAAAACAGCTCCAGATCAGTACTTACCTTAGTGATTTGAACTCCAAATGGGAGCTTTTTGGGGGTTTTGAGGTGTATGGAATTGGTTGATTTTTAGGAAAAGCTGCAAGCTACAAATTCTGGCCCTTGTCTATCTGGAGTTCAGATCCAATGGTTTATTTTAGACATATCTGTAACACTGGAATAAGAAAAGGGAATTATCAGGTAGGAGCAGGAGAAGTAGGAGGAGTTAGCTGGGAAGAGAAGGTTCCAACCTTAACACTGTTGTTTTTAAAAACTGCAGCTGAATATATCAAATGAATATATATCATTCATCTCTATGGTCTTCAGGCTAGTTTTGACAAATTGCTGACTGAATCTAAGAACACTTTTAAAATGCTACTTTCTTTTCTTTCTTACTTTTTTTTAAACAGAAGTATTTCCATATTTTGAAAGATTATTTGGGTGCTTTTGCTTTTGACTGTTAGGAATTTTAATGGACTAGATAACTATCTACATAAAATAATAAGTAAAAATAAATGTGTTACTTTTTGTGACAACATTTCATCCTAATTATTAGTGAAAAATCTTTTACGGTCTCTTTGTAGGGCATAAACAGTATGTTGAAAGATCTGGACAAGGAGATGAAATATTACTAACTTCTTATCACTCAGTTTTAATATGGTTCAAATAAAAGTGGTTTTAAGAGCTATTAAAACTTATTTTTTTTATTTAAGAGATATTACTGTCCATGAAAAATTAACATGTTTTCCACTGTTGTTAGCATTTGAAGTGTTATCAGCTTCCTTCTGGCAGATGACGTACTGCTTTAAGTTTCAAATATCTACTAATTCATGCAGCATTTAAAAGCAAGCATTCTAAACAGGTGCTACCTGATATAACTCATTTTGATTTTGACTTGATGAGCCTGAGCCTGGGATATTATTTGCATATATTTCTCCTTTTTCCTTATCTTGGATATTGGAGCCACCATGTTTTGCAAGAATGTTATGCCCAAGATAGTTTTTAAAAAATTTAAATTGCCCTAGGTACTTTAGAGGTTTTAATCATAAAACTGGGAGTCTTGAATAGATTCTCATTTAGGAAGTGTGTTGCAGACCTTTCTAAAATACTTTCTTCTTGGTAAAATATACTAGGCTATTTCAGTTACTTTATATTAAACTGATGTGAGACAGAATAAAATTTGGTGTGTGATCTTGTAGGCGTTTAGAAATATGCAAGCCAAAAATATGCTGGTGAGTAGGAAATATGCCTTGGAATTATGTAGTACTATAGCCAGAGCTCTTCAGATAAAACATTCCACTTCACAAAAGATTTTGGGCCTTTTTTTACATCCATTCAGCTGGAAATTATTAAGCCTGAAGTTTGTCTTGACCTATTTCTTTGCTGTAAACAAAATTTGAAACATTTTGAAACATGAGCTATAAATACCAATGGCACTTTACCATCATTCATACTTGAAGGATAGTAGTTAAATGTTTTGGTTGTACCACTGTTATTAGTAAAAATCTGTGTAATTATTTGATAGGTACCTCCAGGAGGTTTTTGCTGATACTACATGGTTTTATTTAGAAAAACCTAAAAGACAAATCTGCAAAAATAGATTTTGAGTTTAAAATCTCATTTTAACAACTTGGCCTGTATCTACAGTTTACATATCAAGTTTTCAGTGTAGGGTGAGAACTTTTTCCAACTAAGAGCTTCTAGTCTTCTCTTGAGAAATAGTCTCAATGATAGTCTCATGTCAGGCACTCCTGTTTGGTAGGGGAGGTAGTTGATCTCTTATAGTTTGGGACTAGCAACTTTCTCAAGAATTACTATAATCAACTGTGAGAGTGATGAGACATACAAATAACATAATGCTAACATGAGTAGAAATAAAAAGGTTGCATTGTCAAACATCAAGAGTGTTCAGCTACAGTTTCAGGACCTAAGGAAAGCTACATAAATTTTCAGAGGTGATGACCACTTCTAAAAAATCAATTCCCTCCATTTTACATGTGTAAATGAGACTTATATATAAGATAACTGACCTGTAATTTGTTTCTCACTGGTAATGCAGAAGCTTTGCAGTGGTAGAGATATAGACGGTGCTTCTACTAAAGTTAGTAATAAAATTCTCTCTGAATTCAGGATCAGATGTAATTTTCAAGGAATGATTGAAATCAGAAATAATATGTATTCTAAGCCAGAAAGGGCAGCTGTGATGTTTAAAAATAAAATAATAATAAAAAAAAATGTGTAGAGAGATCAATCAGGCTCAATTTGTTCTTTGCCAAATATAGCTGTAGCCAGCAATGCGTCTACAATGATGATGGGTTAGGGTGTTTTTCTTTTTATAAATGGCAAATAGAGAGGATGCTGCTTGTGAATCTAGAGAAAATGATACAGAGCTAAGTATTTTCCTCAAAGGAAAAGAGAAATTATGATTACAAATAATAACTCAGTGACAGTATTAAATAGCAAAGGGGCTCAGTTGGATCTTGTAATATGCTGTACACATGAAGAAAACATAGATATAAATCACCTGAAATAGGTACTTGTGTGATAGAAAGAAAATAAAAGATTGAAACTAAGATAATTAGGTGGAAGACTGGGATGCTAGTCAGATTACAGAACCAGTGTCTTTTATCTTGTTGTATATATAAAGTATGAAAGAAAAATCTAATTGCACAGGACTCTGAACACAAACAGTAGCTGAAGACTTATTTTGGTGCTGTAGACAACTCTATAATCAGCCTGAAATTTCTGAAAGTTGAACAAAAATCAGATCTATTTATACAAATGAATTAAAAAAAAATTAACACTAAGGATGGGAAGAGGAAGAAACAGGTTTGTAAGGTACACTTCAGACATCACCGAGTCAGTGGCTGTTAATAGTGTAGTATTGTAGTCATGATCAAGGTTTTCTTGCATGCAGGAAGCTTGTCACTTCCTTATAGGAGATTGTAAACTCTAAAGGTAGAGGAGTAATGCTAAAGCTCATGCATAGATTCAACTCTTATTTTTAACTTTCTGAAAATGAAAGCAAAGCATTCTTTAGCAGGGGTGGGACATGTTTCTGTTCAGTATTTTTCTTCAATGAAGTAGCAAGCATTTGTATGGCTTTAGTGTCCTTTAGACATTATATAAATAATCTCTGCCCTTGGGACCTAGGGGAAAAAATTGTTGATTGTAATTAAAAAGCAACTTTTTCAATATATAATTTATATTTTAGAACACTTAATGTATGTGTTAAATCTTTCAAATGACTGCACATTACCTGTACTGAGAGTAATGAAGCTACCATAACGCTATCAGAACTGCATATCTACTTGCTGATATATCTCTGTAGTCCCCAGAGGAAATAACTTGCATAACCAAATGCACCAAATGACCTTACAGAAGGTGAATCAAGAAACCTCCAAGGTCCTTGCAGGTGATCGATAAGTGAGATGCCAGTGACTGGTAGGTGAACATTTCTCATAAAGTAGCCACTCTTATCTGATGAATCAGTCCTGACCCTCAAGAGACTTCTACAAAGCACTTTCAAAAGATATGCCTTGATATTGAAATACATGACTGTGTTAAAAGGTGAAAATGGTAGACTTAGATATGCCAGTTTTAGAGGTATTGTAATTTTCTTAACCTCTCTTCTGATTTCTCCTGTATCCCCACCTCAGTAACACATCTACGTTTCAGGAGGGGAGTTGTTACTTTGCATTAACAGATGAAGCTGTGTCTCCACGTCCTTTGTTAGCAAGCCTTCCTGTATCAGAGATACGAGCTACTTCTCTTTCAGATGGCTTGATTAACACCTTAGTTAAACTCAGAGCAGTTTAGCTTTGAAGATTGCTGCTTCTGTTTCAGACCTGAAGAAGTGCTTGATATGCCTGAGGGTGTGTCTGTTCCTTCCCACGTGTAGCAGCAGTCGATCTAATAACAGGTATCACGTCCCACCATAAGCTTTGCCTCACTTGTGCTGTTTAAGGCAATTGAACAAGAAAACAACTTAGCCTTCTTTGCGTGTGTGAAAAGCTGTCAGTTGTGTAATCTGCGCTTCTAATATTTCTTAAAATTGTGCATTTGAATTCCAGCTTAGAATATATAAATAGCCAGTCAGATCCAGATATCTATATTGTTATTAAAAGTATTGGAGGTAGAGAGGGAGAAGTGCTAAACAGTAATAATTAGACATAATGAAAAGCAGAGTAAATAGTAAGCTGTATCTTTCCTAATGGAGGTGAAGTCTAGTTGCATCCCTTTGGACTTTGTGCCTTCAGAATAGCTCTTTGTAAGGAAGGCAATTTCTGCTGCAGGTGTAGCAAATTAATTGGAACCTAAAACCTGCAAACCAAACCTTTGTGTGGTGAAGGGTACAGGGCATACACTGGATGCCTGCTCCAACTTGGGAGCTGTTCAGAGGCAAGACATGAAGGTGACCATTCAGGGTGCCAGGACTGCTCTAGTGGAGATAGATGGGGATAATGTGGTCACGCAGACAGATCCTCAACTGACATGAAGTGTACAGTGGGCCACAGGAAAGAGTGGACACTGTAATGTTGTATTAAGTGAGGTCTGCAGCTCTATCCATCCTATATCAGTAGATTATACATTTTTCTGCTCTAATACTTTCAAATAAGAGCATAATTGTTATTAGATGGTCACAGAGTATTTTATCATTACATAACATACTATTTTCTTAGGAATTTAAATAAGGGCAATGACTACAGACTTCTCTAAGAGAAGCTTTAGTAAAAGCAAATATAAGTTTTTTACATTTTGCATCATATACTGACTTGTGCTGAGATTGTAGCTAATCATTAGTTAAACAATACGTTCAGTTTATTTTTGTCCCAGTGCTCCATATATATATACATTTTCAACATCTGGGTATCAGAACAGGAGGCAGCCTGAGCACCATACTAAAACGTGTGGAAAGCCTAGAAGGGAAAATTCGATCAGGATGTATTGCACACACACCACACACACACCCCCCAACAACAATCAAACCTACCCCACCTCTTTAGGAAAAGAAAAATTCTTTATTAAAATAAATTGTCATTGTTGGCTTTCAAGCAGCTATTCTAAGGGTAGTTTATTTATAAATGGCAAAAAGGAGGCCTGCTTTTTCCACTGCTGTTCTCTTTTCTTCTTTGTGGGCTGTGACCAATAATGGTTCATTGAATTTACATTTTCTGTATAGATCTTCAGATGCATCTTGGAGCCTTCTTAATAACCTTAATGCTCAGAACACAAATATTAATTTTCATTTTGTATGTGAACTTCAGGATCACTCTGATAGTGTTTTCTTATGCATTTCTGTTTGGCTTTCCAGGAAAGATTAGGTTTGAGTTTGTTGTCCAAATAGGTAAGCTATCACTTTTATCAGTGCACTGGGATGTTACTTTTGTAACTGTTAAAACTTCCAGATCATCTTTGCTGCTTCAATATTTTGCTAAGTAACTTGCATCCACTGTTGTGTTATAATTAAAATTCATTTGATTAACCTTAAACTAGAATTGCTTAAACTAGAATTACATTGTCTTGACACACTGTAAACTCATAGTTGTAACTAAATTCATACAGTATACTGTACTTAATATTTATTGTCACAGAGAAGAGTACAATGTGTTTCTTTGCTTAGCATTTGGATCAATCAAGGAAAGTTAATTTTTCCCTTCTCCTTTACTTTTCTCGGCTGTGTTCCCCTTTTCCACTTCAGTGGTACCTCAAAACATATAAAACATTTTCCTCCATAATGTGATTGCATATTTATAGAAAGTACAACTTTAAATGATAGAAGTGTAGCAATTGCCCACAAACCTATATTGATCTGGAGTCTGCAATATAAAATGCACGCGATGTGACGGATCAGGGAATGGAGTATGTTATGCTGTTTATGCCTTCTGATTAGTTGTTGTTGAAGCAGTATTTACACACTTTATGCAACTGAAATGTGGTTCTTTAAAGAAGTAAAAAATTAAACTCTATACTGGCCATAAGGGGTCTGACCAGCGTTAATTAGTATAACTCTGGACTGATTACTATAATAAATCAGACAGGAAAAGCAAGGGAGCTCAGACTCTGTTGCTGGCTTTGTTTCTAGGTCTTTAAAGATGGCTCAGAGCATGTGTGTATACATTAAAAAATATGAAAGCAGAGGGGAGAAATCAAAATTACTTACAGTTTGAGAGGTTTGCATATGTAGTTACTATAAAGATGAAGATTAGCAAGTCTGAAGAAGAGTTGGAAGGCATTGACTGAAGTATGTAAAAATGTGAAAGCCAGCTCTTCTATTTCATGTAACGTGAGAAGAGAACAATATTCAGGCTCTGAAAGCACAATATATTTGGCAACAGTGAAAAAGACATGCCTTGCGCAGCATGTTGCCTATCTTCTATTTTTGGAGTGTATTTTTAATGATTTTGGACTCTCTGACTGTCTTTTCCCAGAATTTGCTTCTCTCTGTTACTGCCATGCTCTGCTATGAGGAGCACAGTCCCCCATGAGTGCTTGTTACACCCTTGAGTTTCAGCTGTTGTGTCAAAACTGAATCAGGTGGTGGTGTGGCTCCCCACTATCTGCCACCTGGAGCAAAGTTGCTCATTCCCCTTAAGTGCAAATCCATGGTTTAGCTAACAGTTTGACATGCGTTGTTCAATGTATTTTTCAGTGCCACAATGCTTGAAAGTAAGGTGGACAGAGAAGCTGTAGATTAATTTTGGAGGAATTGATGTGCCTAATAATGCAGATAGGTATGTGATGATATTTAAAGAAATACCTGCATGTCTGTTTTCCTATTTTTAATAGGTGTATATCCTGGGATACTTTTTTTAGACAAATTATTTAGATAATAGGCAACATTTATTACTTGTGGTACAGTAAAATAACTCCAAGCAGTTCAATGGCACACTGTGAAAGAGATCTGAAATATAGTTGGTGATGCACAGGGAAAAAGCTCTGGTGTGCAGAGTATGATCTTGCTTTTGCATGGTATCTTCTGAACTCCTGATGAGTTGTGATGATCCATATATACCAATGGAATCCTTTTCCAGGTAGTGAATGAACAGATTTTGTTTCATTTAAGTAGATACCTAAGAAGTTCCTTCCCCATTGCACCAGTAGGCTTTTGGACCTTCTTTTTTTTACCAGTAATTTCATATTATTTTGGTGCCCTAGACTTCAAATAAACCACAGTGTTTTAAATACATCTATATCCCTCGACTTTTTGGCAATAGGACAACTAGCTGAAATCACTAAACTGCTTTAACTTTGGAAACTATTCACCAAGTATGCATAATAGTTGTTATCCATCCTGTTTTGTAACAGTGCCAGAACAAGTCCTTTTGAAATGCATGAGATGGAAACCCCATTCTCTTCAAGAGGAAGCACCTTTCACTTTGCAGGGTTGTCTCAGACCAGGGGGTATATTATCCTTTTAATGCACTTGCATAACTCCCATTAACATTAATGGAAATTAGATGCACTCACTGTGAGGTGAATATAGCTTTTTGTTGAAATGAGCGATCTATTGCGACAGATTTTCCAGTGATGCTAAATCAGATTTAGATTGCTGTACTAACGTTGCTAATACTGGTTTTAGTATCGTTGTTGCTTGTAGTTTATACTAATGAAAATTCACAATGTAGCTTTATATTAGGTCATGTGTTTCTTAAAATGGAAAATCCCATTTACAGTGCTCTAGAAAAATTACGTTTTAAGCAGGAAGCTTGTCCCTTTTCTTCTCCAAAGTAAAATGTGGACCGCTGTGTAGCAAACGTTGTATTTTCTTTCGGCTTGGTAGTTTACTTACTTACTGTTTGCAGTCCCTTTAGAGATAGCTTGTAGAGGTTGGGTATTGCAGGTGGCAAACTGTTGGCCTGTGGTTAAGGCAGGGGAATGCTGCGTTCCTGGCCTTGTTGCCGAAAGGCTGTTTGGCTCTGAGTGACTCAGCTGCCTTATCTGACACTAATTCATGTCTAAAATGTGCAGAATCAGGACATTGTCTGTAAATTGTTTTATTGTGAGATGAAAGTCACTAGCAAAAGGTCAAACGTTATCTCAGGAGGCAATATAACAATTTTATCAAAATGTTAGCAAGGTGTAGCTCCTGTTTTACACACAGCTTTTGTATAGCGTAACTCCCTGTTAGGCAGCGGTTTATTTATACTGATACAGTTAGACTGTTGCAGCCCCTAGTGTGGACGCAGTTGTACTGACATTAAGTGCTTCACTTGTATTGCGTATTCCTGTCCATACAGGAGCACGCTTGGTACCAGAGTAAGTGACACACAGGTATTTGGAGGAGTTGTGCCATTTAGCTTTTGGTTAATTTAGGTTCAGTCTGTGTGGAGCCAAGTACATAGCCAACAATGAAAAAAAGTTCAAGACAACTGGCCTCCAGCAAAGTCTGAATTAGGTCACTGGAGGCAATGCTTGTTTTAAAGCAAAAATCCAAATAAATCATAGATGGAACAGAGGTATTTATATATCTATATCTTGCATTGCTTTTCAAAATACTGATTTCTAGAACTCTGTAGTTCTTTCTGTGGGTCTTTTCTGCTCTGGCTTTTTTTCCTTAACACTACAGCAAGTCATTTCCCTGTAGCATTTTCAGGAACCATCATATTTCCTCCCTCGTTCTGCAGCTGAGTAAGTGTGTATTTTGACTTGAGTAGGGAATGATAGAATCTTCTTTTCCTGATCTGTTTCTTACTCCTCTTCCATCGATTGCTCTTGCACAGGAAGACTGTATCCTGTCCATTTTCAACCACACAAACCATTTTCACTGTAGCATTATTCTGTGATAAAAACGGTGGCTTAAAGTTCTTTCTGTTTTCAGATATGTTTTCTAATGCATATTTTAAAGATACAAATTCAAAATAAACTTAGACATACACTAGAATCTGTGCTCTGTTGGCCTCTTCCCTGGGTCATTCATTAGATGGTGTAGTGGGTGCCAGGAGGTTCTGAGGGTGACACACCACAGGTTGTCTATCAGCATGGGACTGCTGGAAGAATTTATTTATTTTTAACATGAGTATATGTTAATGTACCAGTATCTTTGAAAGATATATATTTGAGAGGTTCTTAAAGAATCCACTGAAGATAGTACCTGTGTAGGTATTTATCCAAACACTGTTCTGTTGCAGTAGAATGTAACTGGTGCCAAGTAGTGTCCATGGCACCTGCTGCAAATGCAGCCCCTCCACCGAAGAGCTAGGTTAAGCTTTTCTTAATTACTGGTCAATAGTACGTTCTTTAATTTGTGCTGCACGAGTAGAAGGGGGTCTGCGTTACGCACCCAGCAGGGCCGGCCTGGGGCTGCCCTTCCAGCCCCTCGGCCCCGCAGCGCTGAGGGGGGCAACCGGCTGCGCGGAGCTCTGCGCTTAATTCACCCTCCCCACCCCGCACCGCGCCATCCCCTTTACTCATAACGGCTCTGTGCCCCCGGGGGCGGCCCGGCACCGCGGCCTCCCGGCCTCCCACCCCCCCACCCTCCCCCTGCGCGCTGGGCCGCGGAGCTGCG
>JAVJGJ010000002.1:6668314-6682774 GCA_035590215.1 Microhierax caerulescens | reverse complement strand
ACTTTTGTCCCCCTTCCTGCCCGCCCCCCCCCCCCCCTTCTTTTTTTTTTTTCCTCCTCCCCTTTATTTTTTAAAATTTGCACTACTGTTAATCCTGAATTTCACTTGGGAAACCAAATCTCAGCCTTGTGCTGAAAAAAACAAAGAGACTGATGTGGGGCTGATGAAAAGGATGCAGAATCTCTAGGTCAAGGGAGAATGAGTGTATATTGTAATGGATACAAATGGGAGAAGACAAATGAGAACACTAAGAGCTACTGAAATACGCACTCTGTTGACTCTAATCAAAACAGTTATACTGACAAGCAGAATATAAAGAAGAGGAATATACTGATGAGGAGAAAGAAGTAATTAGAAATAAAAAACTTCCCCCCCACCCTCCCCCATTAGAGCCATTTAAGTCCAGGTTAGTATAATGGTGATGTACTCAGCATCTTCAGTTTACTTAGGTTTACTTACCATATTGCTGTGGTTTAACAAACCAGCTTATTTCATTATCTTATAGTTGGAGAAAGATCTGATTATTTAGAAGATACTTCAGCCATGTTAGAGAAATCTGAGTGAGAGGTGATTTGTATGTTCCTACAATTTCCTCTGAAAATCTACAAAAGTGGCACAGAAGATAATTTTTCTTAGTTATCATACATGGAGATTAGGGCCTTAGACCTTCATTAAAATTAAGCATGAGGAGAAAAAAAGGAAATGAAGATGTGAAAAGGGTATCTAATGAGGTTCAAATAGGATAAAAATAAAAGGCTTTAGGGGACAGTTAATTAACATTGTGGGGTTCAGTTAACTGACCTGCATAAGGACATCTCCTCTTGAATTGTACTTCAGAGTCGACTGAGTCACTTAGGACTTAACGCAAGTTCTCAACAGCTGAAGCTCCTGAAAACCCATGTAAACTATGGCCTTTGACAACAAGGCACAACTTTTGAGAAAGTCAATATTATTTCATAAACAGCTGGTATATTTTCTCCATTAATATTAGTGAAAATGTCAGCCTTATCCCTAAAGTGAACTGAGAAGACATACTAAGCAAAGTTAAGGATACCACACACATCTCAAGTTGAATATCAACCTAGCTTTTGCATCACTTTGCTCAGCGAGCAGCTCAAATGCATCAAATTGATTAAACTTTCATGTTTTCACAGTAGTCCAACAGATTATTTTTTAATAGTGTAGAATTTCACATTTAACTACTAAATTATTTTTATTTAGTATCAGTGGGTTTAGACAGGTAACAGAACATTTTTGGGATTAAATAGTGACACTTCAAGGCATGACTTCCCTTGGTACATCCACTAATGAAACTCTAGAAGGTTTTCCAACTCCAGAGGTGATTTGGTGAGGTTCCAGTTGCTGATTAACACATAACTAATCTTCTGCTATGGAAAGACCAATTTCTACTTTTTCTCACAATTCTGTTTGTATTGGAGGCAAGCTGAAGAAAATAAGTTTTGGTTGGCTGGTTTAATGCTGTTTAAAATATTTAAAGCTGGCCTATTTAAGACTGTACAGAAGAGAATGCTGGTTTTTTACCTTCCACTGATCTGTCACTCTGTATTAGTTCTCAAGCTGGGGAAGCGGATTAGATCATATGTTTTTGTATTAAAGACTGTTGATATATAGGACCTTGTCATTACAGCAGTTCTATTAAAGAAGGTTACTGTCCCCAAGGGGAGTCTTAACATGTACTGTTATTTATGCACAGATGCCTCTGTCATTTAAAGGCATTGTTAAATTGTATTTTAATATTGGGATGACAAAACATTCTTTCAGTCTGTCTGTTTATGCTTGGGCTAGCTCATGAGACAGCACAGAGGAAACAGCCACAGTTTTCAGGCTCACATAATGTATAATCGATTGATACAATTGTTAACTGTGGTGTTAGTGCCTTTGTAGTGCCTTTGTGCACTAACACTTACCCATCCCACAGTTACAGAAACAAAAAAAATCTTGCTTTCTCCAGGAACTTCTTTTTGAATATGTAAAGTTTAGCAAGTTCTACAGGGGGAGTTCAATAAGCTGTCTTGGTTCTTGTCACAAAATGGTATGACGTAGATGTCATCTGACCTGAGAAATGCACAAAGAAATTTTTATTTTTTTTTTATATTAATTCCAATAAAATGATCTCAAGAAAACTAATATCGTGGCAGTTTTTTAGGTGAAATGACCTACAGTAGCAATTAGCCATCCTTCATGATGCCAGAGAGTCAGATTTCTTTTGTGGCTTATGACCATTTTCCCTCTAGGTTTTGACTCCTGGTTATATCAATGTGCCCTGTATCAAACCGACTTACTGTTGCAATTTTATAATGAAATCCCTGCCTAAAGAGCTTAGAAGAAACCTAAATCTATTATTGACAGAAACAAGTTTGTGCCAGATGGTTGCAGGATGCATTGATTAAAGCTGAACTATTAACCCAACTCAACCTTGCGTAAGTTAGCTCCAACCCTACTCCAGCATGAGCCCATACCTTCATCTCCGTGTTGTCTGTTGGCTTTCCCTGCTCATAACAAGAAGGGAGGATTGGTGATGGAAAGGTTCTTTGCAGGGTCATGCTGATGACAGGTACTTTGGAAAATGGAAATTCTTCCTAGATCAACTATAACTCATTCTGATGAGGGACACTAAAGTGTTCTTTTCTTCTGACCCTTGGTGTTTCTGCGTGTCAGAAGAACTCTGATACGGATCCACATTTTGCTGGTTGTATGTCTATGGTAAAGATCCAGTCTTTGTCCAAGGCCTTATCTGAAATAGGAAACAGAACAGCCATTTGGCAGCAGTGTGGCTTTTAGTAATTGTTGGCAATAAGACTTTTACTCCCGTTACCCCAATTCATCCAAGTCCCTGCCAATTAAACTTGCTTGTTTGTTTTTAAATGATTGTTATAAATTACAGTGTTCCCTGTCCCCAGTAGTCATCAAAAAATCTGATTCTGCAGAACCAAGCCCAAGAAAATTTAGTGAGTTTTAGGTAACAGTTGTCAAAATGGATCAAGTGGGTAGATGGAACTCAGTGGGATGGTTATGGAAATTATTACGAGGGCTTTTTGTTGTCTTTGGTTCAGTGCAAGTTACAGAAATCAATACGTGCTAATACCTCACATTAGGGAAAAGAATGTTTTATCTAGAGAACAACTCTAGCAGACCCTGCTTGAGCAGGGGGTTGGACTAAATAATCTTCCAACCTCAATGGTTCTGTGATAACAACCCTCAGCAGTTTGTGGAAGGCTGGCACAAAAGGCAATGCACCAGGCATCGTCTGAAACCAGGGATTAAATAATGCCTCAGGAGTACACGAACTTTGGTCAGGGTTGCTGCACACAGTTGATTTCACTCTCAGGCCGCGTTGTTTCAGCCTAATTCACACTGGTTCTTCCCTTTATCTACTGGAACAGTACTAGTCGCTCCAGAAAGGATGCATAGATGGTACAGATAGTTAGAGTGGTAAATCTTGAGTTTAGAGAGAAATTAAAAAAGCATTATGATCGTGTCAACAGATTTGAGACAGATCTTGATTTAGGTCATCGTATTTGGTCCTTAAAACAATGGGAAAACTTCACTAGAGGGGGACAGAATAATCTCTTTGGATTTGGGTTCGCTATGAGAGGACAGTGCCCTTACTACCTGCGCTTCATTCTGGTCTCTGATGTAACAAACACGTTAGCTCTTGTGACTGAAACAAGGAAATAATTCTGAGATGGTTTCCTTCTTCCAGGTTCTATGCAAGTGATGAATAAAACAAGGCGGATCATGGAACATGGAGGTGCTCATTTCATCAATGCCTTTGTGACAACACCCATGTGCTGCCCATCTCGCTCCTCTATTCTTACGGGGAAGTACGTCCACAACCACAACACTTACACCAACAATGAGAACTGTTCTTCTCCGTCCTGGCAGGCTCAGCATGAAATACGTACGTTTGCAGTATACCTCAACAACACAGGATACAGGACAGGTAAGATCAAGGCTGGCTCCGTCTGAAAACTTACTTGGAATTCTTAGTGCAGAGTCTAACACATATAATATTTTAAATTGTTCTTGTAATGGACTGCAGCACTGCAGAATGCCAAAGCTCCAGTCTTGCGTGTAGGTTTAGCTTCCTTGCACTTTTACTTGAGGAAATAATAAAAATAAAAATAACAAAAACAACAGCTAAAAAAACTATGACTTTTTCAGAAGCTGGGAAGGATAAAATAATAAATGCTTGAACTGAAGGCATAGTGCATGTAGAATATCCCCTGCAATTGCCTGAAGTGCACAGAACAGACAAAAAAATGCTATGGAATTTAACTTTTTGTAAAACAGGTACATTATCAAACTAAGACTACAAGAGAAAGGACTGCTCTTTTTGTGCTTGAGGCAGAGCTGTCAAATGGATTGGTTTCTCTAGACAATCCATTCCCAGAAAGGTGTTTTAAATAACAACTGAGGAGTCATTGGCAAGATCAAATGTACTCCTGAGAAACAAATCGTCCTTTTTGCATGCAATGCTCCCTCGGAATAAATAACATGTAGAAAGGATTTCAGAAAATATGTAGCATGTGTTTCACACCTCTTTCCATCTTTCATTCTCTGAATGTGAGATTTAGGTCCTTGCCCGTTCCAGTGGTTTTGTTACTTTTCTTGCTAATGTTTTTTGTCATGATGAGAAACAGGCATAGACCTGGTTCTATTTGTGTTATTTATAATATGTATATTATAGCATTGTACTGTAGTTGTTATTGATAGTATATGTTTTTTTTCTTTGAATTTATAGTATTTGAGGCTTCCAGAAACTTGAGTAACTGTAACAAGATCATTATTTTCTTTTGAACTATTCACATGAGTTTTAAATGTTACTGCTGCAAAGTCTTGTCTTAAAACAAATAGGTAATTTCCTTGTTTTGTTTTTCTAAAATAAAGACCTGAATTAATCTGGAAAGAAATAAATTAGGGGAAGTGCACATACCTTATTTTTTGGTTGCTGTTTTATTATTCCTGGCACTAATGCCAATGATCATATGAATACCGTGCCAAGGTTAATGTTTTATTCTTCGTAAGTTATTTGTTTTGTGTTTATTGATGTTTTTCTATTGTAATAATTTTTATATGTAGTGATTATATTTCGAGCACCTGCAATTTCTACTGACTTGCGTATAGCTATTGCAAGTGTCCTGGTATTCATGTTTTACATTTTTACATTAGCTTAATATTTAAATTTACACCCAAGATTTTAGTAAATCTATATTACATTTTCAGTCTACCTCTCTTAATTTGCAAACTAAATTTATTGGAACACACTGAAATAATACTTTTACAAGTACAAAGCAATCTTCAGGTGTAAATGAGATCTTCATTCATGCAGTTAAGTGTGATACATTATTACACAATTTTAAATGGAAATAGCCATCATTGGGGGCTGGTGTTCATTTCTGATCTCCAGTTACAGTCTTGAGTTATCCGTTATGAAGGATGCCAGCAGTAAGAAGGTATTTTTTATCTTTTTCGGGTTTTTTTTTTCCTTTCAAAGATCTGATCAGATTTACCTGCTTCAGAAACAGCAGGAAATTGTAGTTTAGAACCTTGTTCACTCAATTTCGCAAATTTCAAAAGTAACCTGCTAAGGAGAGTATTTTGGAGATTATGAATAAACGAGGAGTCCTCCTGAACGTGACTGCAGTGAGCAGAGGAAGATCTGGAAGCACAGGTGTTCATTTTTATAGGTGCTTTTGGGGACTGTTTTTTTGGGGTTATTTTTTTGAGGTCTGTGGCAGTACTGGTTTGCCAAGCAAACATACAGCTTAGCTTCTTGATCCCTCTTTTTTCTGGTTTTTTTTTCTGATTTTTTGGTTTGAAGAAGAAAAACAGGCCATGGGGAGTAAAGCCGTTTGAGGCTTGCTTTTATATTTAAGTTCACAGCCTTGGAGTGAGAAAGCTATTATTTTGGAAGGGAGTTTGGTTTTTCTCTTAATTCATAAGCCAGGCCTTCTCCCTGGGTTTTTCCCTTCTCTTTTCTCTTTAGTTTAAACTTGAAGGAAGAAAATGTACTGTCCTACTCCACTTAACCTTCCCTCTGGTTTTCTTTTCTGCCATTTGTTTCACATCTCCTTGCCCTCTTCTCTGTTCACTGTCATCTCCCTGTGAGACGATTCTGCAAAAGGTGATTCTCCTGCAGAGCGCTCTTTCTGTGTGTAGTATTCTCCCTGTGGCAGTGGCATTTGTGGTTTGGATCCATACAGACTTGTGCTGTTGCTGACACCTTTGGGAATCGTGCCGGTGGTGGTACACAGGCAGGAGGGAGCAGTGCAGTGCAGGTTTCTCTTGCACGAGCTGCAAGGAAAAAAAAGGGAGAGATGAAAAAGGTGTGACGTCCCTGTCATTGTTTCTCAGTTTCAGCCGTGGTTGTCAGGTTTATATTTTTCAACCTGGGCACTTCAGAAAGTTTGACCAACTTTGTTAGGAACTGGACTTGGCAGAGTAGAGGTGAAAGAAAGGGGCTGAACTGGGGGCAAGTTCTGTCTCTGGCTTTAACCGTCAGGCTTTCAACCATGATGCATAGGGCTCACTGTCCCTTTCTGTGAATCAATTCAGATCAATACCATGACAATGCAAAAGATGGGTTTTCCTTCTGCACTGGAAGCCATCCTCTGCATTAATCGTGAATAGCGACTGGAAGGCTGTGTTCTCATTACAGAGCTGCTAGGCAACCAGCTCCCAGTCTCAGTACAGTAAGCAACTGGTCCAATTTTGAAGAGCTTCTCACATCATTGTTCTACTACATACTGTGGGAAATTAGGCAAGAAGGACAATTTATGTAAACAAACCATCTCAATTGATGAATTAATCTTTAGAAAAGTTAGTGTAAGCAATGTCTGAATCATTACTAACTTAAAATAGTAGATGCTAGTACTCATCTTGGAGCAGGAGATGATTAGAATGCAAAAGAAACAAAGAGATCCTGTGACAAACGTTTCTGAATGTCAGGGAATTTCTCTGCCAAAGGTTCCTGTGTAAACATTTACAGAAAAAAGGTTCTGTTTTCCATGAACGTACACATCTCTTTCTGTGAGACAGCTTTTAAAATGCACAATGCATTGCTGCATGCTTGGGTCCTGCAGCAACAAATACCAAGATGTTTTATGGGAATACAGATTTAAACTTTCCCTGAGACATTACTTAATGAGAAAAGCTTCTCTTCCATTTGCCTGGCTGGCTGAATGATTAGGTCTTAAAATTGGTGACTGATTCCAGAATATTTTGTCAACCTTATCTGCAGTCAGGAAATGAAAAGACATGTTTATCTTATTAAATTTAACAGAATTAGGTATGGTGGGCCAAATCCAGCCTGGCAGAAGGACACTTTTGCTTCAGTGAATCTTCTGAGAGAGTTCTGTTAGTTTATGTTAGGGCTTAATGGGGCTCAGTATGCAGTAGATGCGGTTCACATTTTGGCTAACTTACCCTCCTTGTTCCTGTTGAGCAGTACCCTATAGCACAGCTAACCCTATTCAGTTAAATGAACCTATTAACAAAGGAAAAAGCTGCTATTTGTATGGTAATATATCCATATCTCATTCTGATGGTTAGTCCATACTTGAATTATGCAGAGAATTAATAAATGTCATTTTGCACCAGTCGTGTGTTTTGAACCTAGAGAAAAGTCATTGTGGGAGGTCCATCTCCATCTCTGCCATTATAAAAATTTTCTTGGGAATAAAAGTAATAATCATTCTTAGCACTTTCACGGGGCTTTACAGTAATTAACTAATGAATTCATTAAAATTCAGTGACAATCTTCCATTTCCTCCCATTAATTTTAGACTAAGAAGATACAGTGGCTGACTGCATTCAAATAATTATTTTTCCACTTCACTGTCTGAGCCTTTGACATTTTAAAGTGATTTTAACATTGAATTGTAAGAAAGAGGAGAGAGGCTATTGGTAAATGTTTATTAAAGGAGGAATGAACCTGGAAAATATGTGACCAGATTTTAATATCTAAATACATGCCAGGAGAAAAATTCTTAGATTACCAGTTCCCTGCTGTAGAGTTTGCTGTCCACAGTAGTTGCTGGTTCCTATTTTTTATTACAGAAATACTTAAAAAGTTAACTGAAGTTGATCTCTGTGTATAATTGCTTGGTAGGGAATAATTGGTGACCTAAAGAGTCAAAGGGTAGACAGAATAGTGAAGTACTTTCTACAAGGTCCCATGCAGGTGAAGAGCAACATTAAGAAGAGGTACAAGTTTTGATTCACACTGCAGTGTCCTAGCCAGTATGCCATGCTGTACTACTTCTCTGTCATGCTACATATATATAAAGAAAACAGATTATCCAAGTCAGAGTAACATGCTATATGCAGGGGAGAGAGCCTTTGTAGCTGATGAAGAAATGAAGGCCACTTTTAAAAATAATACCCAAGTGATTTAAGAGTCAGACTTAATTTTTAGAAGTGATTCGCACGAGTAGGCACTAGTGTTATGATATTCCCCTCCAAGACATCTAGGTGACTTTTCAAAACTGGGTATCAGGTTTCTGAATTATTTTTCTTGAAGGTAAGTTAGTTTCCTTAGATCTTTTGCTCTCTATATAGAAATACTATCTTAGCAAGGTCTGGCAGATTATATCCATTGGACTTGAAAATGGTGTGAAAGATTCAACACAGTAGCTGTATCATGATAGCTGCTGTTGCAGAAGGAATCTGTGCTGGAAAGGACATAAGAAGAGTCCTGATGTATAGCCCAAATTCACTGACTCTGCCCATGCTACTGCTTCTGGCAGGCTTGGTCCATGGCAGTGAATTACTGAGCTGGAATATCCTGCAAATATTCTGCAGAATGACATTTTCAAACAAGAGACAGTTCTGGATTTCCTGCTTTGTGTGTGTGAAAGATTTTTTTTTTCTTTTCTTTTTTCTCCCCCTCCTGGCTCTAACTTCAGTTCTATGTGATAAGTTGGTTTCAAGTCAGACATGCATGTATCTTTTCCCTTTGTTTCTATGAATTGAGTTCTAAGCATAGGTAACTTCACTTTAACCATAATGTAGAACTTAAAATGAGCACACAGTAAGCACAGCTGTGGTCTCCTGAGAATTAGGTTGTAAAGTGAAACTTATCTGTACAGCTATTGTTTCATCACCTGTCTTCTGCATGTAGTTTTACGTTATTTAATGCACATTTTAACTGTCCTGAAGAGAGGAATATATACACTTCTGTGACTAACTCCCAGAGTAAAATCCACAATATAGCCTGCAATCTGATGAAACTTTCCCAGGAGTCTGAGATAAAGGCATCCACAACTACAGAAATAATCCAATGTCTGTGGCTCCCTTATTTCCAGTCATATTTTGTTTCTTTCTTACCCCCTCTTATTTCTTCCCCTAAATCTATCAGTTTTCAACATAAAATATTGTATGTTGTGTGAAGCACCTCATCTTTTTCATTCCCCCACTATAATGTACTCTTCTGATAGGATGCCGTTTCTAGCATTTGAAGTGTAATGGCTTTGTCATACTGATTTATCATTTCAAGCAAGAAGTAATTCATAGCTCGAAATTTCTTCAGAAATAGGATCTCTATTTCATAGCATTCAAAACAGCTAAAACCTAAACAGAGTATTTGCACATTATGAAAATAATTTTTAAATCTTTGTTAGTTTAGGTCTTTTAGGATGGCAGTACTTAAAAATAAAAGAACTATTGGCTTGTTAAGTTTTTCATCTTCCAGTGCCATTTGTGTTTAATATTAGGTAGCTTATCAGCCAAAAATGAAAAGAGGGTTCCCTCCTTCTTACTCCAATTTAAGATCTTTTGTTTCATCCAGATAGCAATTTAAGTCCTTACAGTATCTTCTTGCGTTCCCTTTTTCTTTGCTCTTCTAGAATGCTGGGGTTTTTTTTTGCAGAAGTCTTTGAAAAAATGATCAAATTTAATTTAGTAATGTAATTTGTTGAATACAGTTTTCTTAAGTTGTCTTTCCTATATGCCTGAAGGTGTGAGTGTTCTGTGTGGCCCACATGTTTATATACTTGCATTGTACACCAGTGATACACCATTTAGTGGGCACTGGAAAAGCTTAGTGATGTGGAAGTTCCAAGATAGAACAATAAGCTGTATTCCATCTTTTAGTGAAGTACATAGGAGAACGGTGATGATTTCAAAGCCTTACCAGTGCCTACAATGTAAACTTTGCAGATAGATTCTAATTCCAGTTTCTGGAAGTTGAATTTCAGTTTCTTTGAATTTGAACATCCTCATGTCTTTTTGTATATTTTAGTAGCTTGAGTACTGCCCTGACACCTTTGTCTCATCTTCCAAATTAGAGATAATAGCACTTCCCATTCTTGTGTATATGTTATGCATGGGAGGACTATATATGTTTATGAGATGGCTGCATTTCAGGACTGTAAGAGGTGACTGGTTACTTACCAGAAAAGAAGTGTGGGTGTTTGGTTTTTTTGTTGTTGTTGTTGGTTTGGTTTGGTTTTTTTGTGTCAAAAATAAAAGGTAAACAAACAGACAATAAACTACTGTAGAACATAGATTACTTCTCTTTCAGTGAATATCTTGTTGAAATGAATTTGGTGGTTATATTGAACCAGGATTGGACTTTTCTTCTAATGGGATTCAGTAAGACTTTATTGTTTTTATTTATGAACTAATTCTTTTAGTAGTGTTCTTCCAAGTTTATTGCTAGGTGGAAAAAAACAGCTTTGTTAAAATGCAGCAAATATATTTTCTTGCACAGCATATCTTGCTAGCTCCCTGAAACTTGGCAATCGGCTTTTCTTCAAATCCTATAGACAAAATGGCTCTAAATGAAATTCTTTTGGAGTTGGCTCAAATAGCATGGTGCAGACTTTGCATTTTATTTTAGTAGAGATTCAGCATTAAGCTAGATAAACTTCTGCTTAGACTGTTTGTTATTAAAAAAGGTCTGACAATCCACTGTTGGGGAGGTCTTTGATTCTGATGTGTGTGTGGAGGAGGAAATGTTGCATGTGATGAGAGGAGGATAAATCTGGAGTTTAAGATTCTTTTGTGATCTTAATACATAAAAGGGGGGAGTGATACCCATGGTAAACTTTTAATAAAATTTCTCATTGTTGCAGTGGTTTTGATGTTGGGAAACATTTTGTGAAAAAACTGGGCGGTCAGGATTGGCCACCAAGGAATATGGGCAGGCTGCCTTGTGGTAGCGAGCTGTGAAGCAGCGCAGTGCTCTGAAACCCCCAGCCAGCCAGGCAGCACTCACGCTTTCTCTTGCACTGCCTCCTATAGGGAACGATGCTGTCGTGATACACTGCGTCGCCTTGTCCTGAGTTGTAATAAAGACTGGTGGTCCGAAAATTGCCATTTCTAGATATTTTTCCTTTAACTTTCAGGGGTTGTGAGAGGGATATTCAGGAAGGTATCTATGCCTTACAGTTCTAGTTGTGCTTAAACTTGTAAGCTGTGCCGTAGGCATTAGTGAAAGGGGGCTTTGGCCCAACTTCCATTGGGAATTTGCTCACCTGAGAAGGACAAGCAAGATTTGGCTCACCATTAACGTCCTTCAGTTTGGTTCCTTGTTGACCATTTCAGACTATTTGGTTTGAGACCTTTTGTTTTATTTGGCCTCATCTACTCCCCTTCAGCCAATTCCCCTGATTGATTAAACAGATCTTGGCACTGATACTTGGCCAAAGCTGAGGAATGTGCAATGCAAATTCAGGAAGAGGAACAAAGGTGTCATAAAGATTACTGTGCCTTGCCTTTGTCCTGCTAGATATCAGACTAGTCCCCTGGCATAACAAGAAAGCCTGTAGGCTTGTCTAATTGCAGTGGTTACCAGTCACTGTACAACATGGTTTTTACAACTGTTATGTTTCATGAATTGTAATGATAAATTTTATTTCATTCCAGAGAAAAGCTGTTCATGTAAAGGCTCTTGCCTTTAGTACTACTCTTTTTTATGTCCCTATGATGGTGGATGGAGCATGTGATCTTCATGAAAATTTTGTGCTATCAGTGTACTGCAGGTTAGAGAAAAACTGGGCCATCATGTACAGTAGACTAAAATAAAATATGTGTGTGTGTATATCCTCAGAGCTCAGTCTTCCTTAGGATCCTGAAACTGATGGAACTGAAGGGATCTGAGAAGAGAATGTGGTCTTAAGCCCCTCTTTTGTGCCTTAAAAATCCTCTAACATCTAGGAACTTGCATCTTTGCAGTAGTGTCATATTGCCTGTTGTCACTAAAGGTGCCAGCTGGGTCTGTTCTGTGCAGGTGACCAGCACTTAGGAGTTACTGATTTTTGGAAAATCTGGTCAGTTATTTTGATATCTAATGAGAATTGATGTCTCTTGAACTGTCTTTCCCATGGAACCAAATTTAATACTGAATGTCAGATAAAACTAAATTTTATCTCAGAACCCCTGTGCTTCTGCTGTATATCCATTAATTTCACTGGGTTTATTCCATTGTACATTATCAGTTTAGGAGTATATTTGGCCATCATGTGAATGCAAAGCTGATTTGAATTTTGGGCTGACTGCTTGTTACATGTGTATTTAGCCATGCTGAGAGTGCTTTATCATCTGCTTCCCTCGGATTGTCTCTTAAGAGGGCAAAAAGTACTGAAAGTGATTTTTGCTGGATATACAGCAGAATTAAGATGAGAAACGCCCACCCCTCCCTTTCCCTGATCCAGAATGAAGGGATTGCTCAAATGTAGCCAACTGTTCAACTTTGAGGTGGGGAAAATTGGTATCGGTTACAAACGTGAAGGATTTTGAAGGGGTAAACAAATCCCTATGAGTAACTAAGACTCACTGCTCAAAACCCAAGTTAATACCTGGAAAGTTTGCTGTTGAAATATGTCAGAAAAACAGTGCTTTAAATACATTTTTGAAGTACTTAATGCACAGCATTCATGCTTAAATGTAGAGGGTTAATGGCTTAAAACATGAATTTAACTTCATAGTCATGGTGGTAAGTGCAGTTTAATGGGGTGCTGATAGTTGGGCGCAGCTAAGTAGCATAAAAGGTAGGAAAAGAGGACACCAGGAGGAGGGATGTGTGGTATAAATACTGAGCTTACTGTCCAGGAGTAACAAAAAGCTGTTTTTTACTTTTTCTTAGCTTCAGGATTTATTACGAGAGCATGAATATTTATAGATATATTCCTAAATTCTAAAATCCTGGAATCATGTATATTCAGCTGAAGGTGGGCCTCATAAGTCACCTAGTCCATCACAGGATCACAGGCTAATTCAGGTTGGTAGAAACCTTGGGAGGTCTCTTTTCCACCACCTGCTCAAAGCCTGCCCCAGGCCATGTTGCTGAGGGTTTTATCCAGCCTAGTCTTGAAAAACACAAAGGACTGGAATTTCAGGGTATTCCTGAGCAACTGCTTCACTCTTCAACACTTGTCTTTGTGAAAAAGTGTTTCTTTACATCCAGGCTGAACCTCACCTGTTTCAATCTGTGCTGGTTCATTCTTGTTCTCCCACCATGCACCACCATGAAGAGCCTGGCTTTGTCTTGGTAATAACCTTCCTTGCAGGAAAAGGTGATTTTGTCCTCCTGAAGCCAGGAGTTAATGTTGCTCCATGGAGTGTATTTTTCTAGTTCATGGCCTGACTTGGCTTTACATATAGGAAGAGCTTTATCTTTTACTGCTTCCCGACAGAATGTAACATAGCAGGAAGTTATTACCAGCACTCCTCTCATACATTCCTTTCTTGATTTCCTTCTTTCTTTTTTTAAAATGAACATAAACACTATGATCATGCTGCTAAACAGGTTATTAGTGGAATGGATAAGTGATCTTGGCCAGTAGTTAATAAAACTGTGTCTAAACAGACAACTAGCTATGGTCAGAATCTGAGCTGCCATATCGAGGAAACTGAATGAAAGACGAAAATTACGTGTCTAAATCTGATCTGGCAGTTTTACACTGGTGAATCTCTGTTGACTTCCACTGCATTCTTGTTTCTAGTTTGAGAACTTGGAAAAGGTCTGTTACATCCAACTCCCTATATTGGGCAGTCTGTATAGAATAAAAAGGGATGAATGATCCCCTGCCTCATTTTATTGATGCATTCTGCATTATCTTAGTTTTCCGTTTAATGCAGAGTTCTGTGAATATCCTTTGTAGATGCATTTTAGTGGTGTTAACTATTTTTAGGTACTTATTAGGAAAAAAACTGGTGTTCAAAAAAAGGGGGAGAAACCCAACAAACCTGTAGAGTTTGGTAAGAGATATAGGCAGATGATAGAACTAGCTCCAGTGTTTCCAGCGGTGGTAAATGATGCCTTGATGTCTGTTCTTTTGATTGTGCTTTTACAGTACATTTGACAAAAGGCTAGATCTGCTTTTTAAGCAGTGAGCTGTGGCCTTGATACATCTGCAGTTGTGGTACATTCAGAGCAGACCTTTTTATTAACTGGTAGCACAGGGAAACTTCTTTCGTGTGCGTGGGGGGGGG
>JAVJGJ010000002.1:6648303-6668214 GCA_035590215.1 Microhierax caerulescens | reverse complement strand
CCCCCCCCCCCCCCCCCTTAATGGCAGAGTTTAAAAAACAAAATCTCTTGTAAAAATTCCACTCTATACCAAAGAATTTTGCAGGTGCTTATCATTGAAGAGTGAGACTCTGAGAAAAGAACCGTAGAAGGTTATGAACCCCTGCGGAAGTGGTAACGGCGTACAAAGGACTCAATTCTTGCATATCCTGTTTCATGTAGTCTTAAGAGAAACTACACTGTATGGTATTTAAAGCAAAGGAAAATCACATTCTTAATGCATTTATTAAAAACAGCCACTTTGGATGTTTTTTAATCATTTCATAGGGTGGATATAGGAACGTGGCTAAGCATATCAAACAGCAGCCTCTGTGAATGTTTATTAATGAAATCTTGGAGCGGTTTGAAATTGGATGTACCAAAGGCATATGTACTCCAGTGAGCAGATGTCTCTGGTGGTGAACTAATCTGATGAGGGGGAAAATTATGTTAGAGAGAATCTTTACAATGCAAAATCAAAATCTTTCACCATCATCGAGAGCTTTATTGTAACCCAATATTTTGTACCGCAGAGGAATGATGTTTAAAACTTTTTTAATTACAAGCCTTTAAATGGCTGAGAAGGAGAGGGAAAAGAAAAAGATACAAAATGGAAGATTAGAAACAGCAGAGAAAATTATTTAAGGCACTTTGACATCCATGCAAGATTATAAGGACATCCTGCATGTACAATGGGAGGTATGCAAAAGGTACGGGAAGGAGCTTCCGCCAGACTTTCCTTTAATGCCTCTGCAGAATAACAAAGGAATAATTCTTTACAGAATGCCTCTTTCCTGAGTTCTTCAGCTGACTCAGCCAAAGGTTTTAGGAATGGATTGGTTCCTGTGAGCAGAAATGCCAAATATATCTCTGTTTGGATATACTATGTTCACTGGGGGACAAAGGGCTTTGGGCTGCCTTGTGCATACCCGCTAGTGCAGGCAGTCGTCAGTGTTTCACAGACTCACACAACAGTCAGGGCTGGAAGGGACCTTGGGAGACCACCCAGCCCAGCCCTAGCAGGGGGCACAGAGTCACATCCAGGTGGGTTTGGAATGCTTCCAGAGGAGGAGACTGCACAGCCTCTCTGGGCAGCCTGTCCTGGTGCTCCGTTACCCTTCAGGTGAAGAAGTTCTTCATATTCAGAAAGAATTTTTTGTGTTTCAGTTTGTGCCTGTTGCCCTTTGGCCTGTCGCTGGGCACCACTGCAAAGAGCCTGGCCCCATCCTCTTGATGCTTGCCCTGAAGATATTTGTAGGCATTGGTAAGATCCCATATCAGTCTTCTCCAGGCTAAAGAGGCCCAGCTCTCCCAGCCTTTCCTCAGGACGAATGCTCTAGTTTTAATCCTGTGTTCTTTGTTACTAGGACAAGAAAAAATGTGCATCTGTATTGTTTTATTACATATAACCTCTGTGAGTTGCCTTTCATTCTTTAAAAATGAGAAGTTGCTCATAAAGCAAAATAATTTGAGAATGTGTATGTACTGTATAAATGCAGTCCCCGAGTAATGTGATAGTTTCATCAGCAGTGGAGTGGATACAGCTTTGTTCATTGCTGCTAGTTTACTTTCTTGGTTAAAGAAGGTGTCCTAAGGTAGTTTAGGACACTGAAACAAATTCTTTTCTGCAACATGCTTATTGGTTGCTTAACCCTTTTGTAAGTGGCTCATCTCTAAAACAGCAGAGCACCTTGCTTTTACTGAAAGTACAGTGTAATTTTAAGGAATTTATTAATTGTGTCCCAATAGAGCCCTCCTCATTTTCTGTGATGTGGATCTTAATTTTATCAGCACTTTCATCTCTTTCAAGCACTTCGAAAGATCTCAAACATTTACTTTCTCTTGGCTCACCTTACACATTAATTGAATACATTGAAATTTGCTGAGGAGGATGATTCAAAATACGCTTTTGCATTCTACCTGAGCACTTTGAGTTGGATCTTATGGACATTCAGTGCACAATGTACTTACTCCCTGTGAATTTGTTTAATTCCATTCTATTACTGTTTTGCTAATACCATGTTTCCCATTTTTTTAGAAAAGAAAAACACTATCAGGTAATGACATGGAGCTCTCTCACGTACTGTTTTGTATCACTGTTTCTCACTGTGTCTTATCTTTTGGACCAATATTCAGCCTACTGCATGCAGATGTAAATCCGTTGACTTCAGGGAGGCTGGCCCTTGTTACAGTGGCTGAAAACCTGTTCTTCTCTATCCACAGAATTGCTCCTTGCATTTATGTAAGCACAAGAAGGTGCAGAATCAGACATTGTAGTCTGCAAGCTTTAAAAAAAAAAATCTTTAAGAACCTGGGAACTGTGAATTGTGTGCTCAAATCTCATCGGTTATGAATTGAGGTTTAATCTGCATCTAAGAACAGAATCTTAGATATTCTGTCACCCTTACAGAAGCACAGACAGCCCCTGATAGATGGCCACTGTGAGATGCTGCACACACTATGTGCCTCTGGATTAAAAACATTTGTAATGACAAGTGGAACAAGATCTTTCTGCTTAGTCACTATGGTAATGCTAAAATGTATTGCCAGTCCATTCAAAAATCAAGATCGGAGCTCTGACCGTGAAAAGTCAGATGCTGAGTCGCAGTGCAGTGTGCAGACCCAAGAGCAGAATTTTGTCTTAAAGCTTTAAAAAAAGTAGCTAGATGGAATCTTCCAGTACAATTTATCCCATAATTGCGTAGTGATGATATAATGGATAAACTAATACTGAAAAATATGTTCCTTTAAATTATTTATTTGTTTTACTGGAATAGTGTGAAAACGTCATTGGGTACATTTTGTATTTTAGAGAATTTGTGGTGTTCTTATAGAAATCTAAAGCTTTTAATTTACCTTAACCATTTTCAGGAAAATAATTTGTATCTGTACACTTGTGGCTTACAGAGTAAGGCTAACATACACATAGCTCTTCTGGGAGGATGGCTCAAATGCCTGCCCTGTGTTCTGTAAGAATCCTTTTACTCATTCTGCACTTGTTCTGCCAAACAGGCTGTTTCTTCATTTCTTCTATGCAGCAAGTTTAAAATTTCACCACATTTATGGTCCTCGTTTGTCATCATTTCTCCCAAGCCAGCCTCCTGTTCGTGACTTCATTGCTTCTGCCAGTTCCTTAGGTGGAGATGGCTTAAGTGGGTGTAACCAGAATGAAAAATTAGCTGAATTGGGTGATTCAGCGTAGGGTGAGATAATGTGGCAACTGGCGCTATTTTAAGCATTCTCTGTTTTGTTCGTGTGATTCTGAATGTATCAGGCACTAAGGGAAATATAATGGTAATTGTGGTCCAGTTTCTCTCATATGTAGTCAGGTTGTAAATCAAAAGATCCGCATTATGAACCTCTGAAATACAGAAACGCAGGCAGACTTAGAACTTATTGAGGGTTGGACTAGATGACCTTTAAAGATACCTTCCAACCGAAACATTATCTCTTACCGTAAATGTAGTGGAATTAAGAAAAATCTCCTCTCAGAGGAGACAGAAAGGAAAGAATACAGTTAAATACAGTGTCTTTGAAGTGTTTATGTTACACCTTCTCATGATGCTTTTGCTTTCTCTACCCCTAGCTTTCTTTGGAAAGTACCTTAATGAGTACAATGGCTCCTATGTGCCTCCTGGTTGGAAAGAATGGGTTGGATTACTTAAAAACTCTCGATTTTACAACTACACGCTCTGTAGAAATGGAGTGAAGGAGAAGCATGGATATGACTACTCCAGGGTAGGTCCTACTGATTTATTTCTATTTTTTCGGCATTTGGACATGACTGCATGAAAGTTAGGCTTTATGGTTTCAGTCCAACTAAAGAATTCTTCTAGTACTTGAAAGCTGCTACATGTAACATTAGCTACAACCCAACAGGTGTCCTGTTGGGACTTTTCGTTATCTTCTGTTCTGGGAGGGTCAAGTTACTGAAAATACTGTTAGCAGTGATGGAAACAAACAAAGTGTCCTGAGACTGTAGTATGTATTACGAGCTGAAGATGTGAAAATAGATTTAAGTGCTGCATGATAACTATTCTGTGCTTTGTACTTTAATTATTGTGTGTTGAGTCTGATTCTCATCTATTCCCCAGTACCAGAACTGACTCCAGTGGAGTTACATGAGCATAAATGAAATAAGAATCCGGTTCCCTCCAGCTAGGCCCATCTTTTTACTTTAGTTTAAGCAACTTGTTTCACAACTGTAATATGATGGAAAATTCATGATATCTTGGTATATCTTATGGCAATTCTGAATGAGTGGCATGTAACTATTAAATGTGTATCTCTGTGTATTGTTACAGGTGCCTGTGTTTTTTAATATCCTTGCAAGGATGTTATACCCTGGCCAAACTTACTTAAATGCTTGATAATCCTTGTCAAATGCAGTATAATTTTTTCCTCATCTAGCACATGATATAGCTCAAAGTTTCCTGTTTGCAGTCAGGATTATGTTTATTTCAGCCAAAAGTGTTACTTTTCCAAAGGAACCTGCTTTTGTGAATTCCTAAAATGGCATGAATTGTCTCAGAAGTAAGATGGTAAATAAAGTTATCCATGAGCTATTGTAGTTTAAGTAGTGTATGACTTAGGAAGTTGACTCACTCTGGACTGATACGAATTTGTAAGGTGTATTTGCTTAATAGGGATTCGGTTTTCTTTCTCTTATTCAGCCCAAATCCTGCCTCTGTATTTGTGTTTCATTAGCAATGTGTTTACAGTCAGCTTTTCCTTTTAAAAGGTTGATGTCTGCGTGATTTCTCCTTTCCCTTTCCCTATTTACCATTTTTAATTGAATGTACTTTGTATTGAAAGATAAAACTTAACAGGCTTCTAGGGTTTCCTTTTCTATCACTAACTGCTGTAGGGAAGGGGCAACTGATGTGCAGAATTATTTGTCTTTTATTTCCCTTCTGATCTGTGAAGAATGAAAGAGCTAATCTTTACAGCCATGTACCAAAAATGTTATGATGGAAATGTATCTTACGTGGAACAACGTCAGGCGAGTGATTTCATACAGACCTGCTCCCCATTGTACCAAGTAGTCAACAGGGAACTTTATGTTCCAATATCCTCAGCCCTGGTTTGTGTATGCAATACTTGAAAATGATTAGGTTTTCATTTGGCTAAGTTTTTTTGTAGCAAGGTTTGAAATAAATAGAAAAGGTCGGATGAAAATAAAAATATTTTATAATCTTCATATTCTAGTCTAATAGACAGCTATGGTAGTAAACAGATGACAGTGTGCAGAGCAAAAGCACTTGTTGATGTTAACACTGGAGTTCAAATGAACAAGCAAACTGAAGTACAAGACTGCTTCTCTTCCTTTCCTGCCATTTTTGTTGCTGAAAACCTAATTTTCCAGCAATGAACAATATAATCAGATTATCTTTTACCCTTATCTACTTGACATAGTTAATATTAATTATGTGCCAGTGGGAAGCTAGGTAAAAACATTACTGATTTTGTTCTCAAAAGCGACTGCTAAACACTTAACCTCTGAAAATCAGATCTTTGAAAATTCTTGCAGATTTTTCAAAAGGATGTATTCTACTTTGATTTTTCTTTTTTTAGTTTCTGTCAACTTTTTTAGATGAATTTTTAGTTTTGTATGCATTTTGCAGAGTCTGCTACAACCTTTACAGTCTGGAGCTTTTAAAAAGAAAAAGAAAATCAGTTAAGGGAAATGTTCCTCTTTTGTGTTTTGTCTTGGTAGACCCTGGTTTTGCAACGTTGAATTTGAATGATTTTCATTTTGACCAGGTGAAAACCTTCATCTTCAAAATGAAATTTGAAAACAATGCTCTTATAACGGCCAAATCAAAGATGAGTTAGTTACTTAAGAAAGTGACCAACCAACTTAAAGACCAGGCACGTTTTAGGTAAATGTCAGTGCATTTTTAAGAGTACCCCAGTATTCTCCCTTGGCTGTGAATATGGTCTCAGGTATTGAAAGTATGTTCAGAAATCAGTTTTGCTCTGGTCTGACTTACTGCACATTCTCCCTTCCTCTGCATATGAATGGAAGTCCTTCCCCTAACTTTGATGGAATTGTGCCTATTTACACCTGCTCTCAGGAGTGAAAATATCATGGCAGTAACAGTCATCATCACGGCAGTTTCATAACAGACATGCCTCACGTTGGGAGCTATGTGTAAAATTATAAGTGGAGACTTTGCCAGCCTTGTTCTGGAATTCACAGGAAATGACTTGGGGAAAGTAAATATGATCAATGAGAAAGGCTTCCTCTGGTGAATGATAAGGTGGCTTCTCAGGTCAAGAGCATGGGCAGTGGTAAAGAGGAACAAGTGTCTGAGCAGCAAACAGAAAGCTGTGTGTAAAAGGGGGTGCAATCCAGTACGTACCACACCTTGTACTTGTTCACTTGACCAGAGCCAGACTTATGTCTGATTTTGCATTCAACTGTGACATGACAGTTATTATTTTGTTTTTTACATGTGCAGTTTCATATCCTACTTGTGTTGGAGAGTTATTTATATCTGCAGCATTTCCTGTGATGCAGCCTAAGAGAGAACATGGTTGTCATTAAAAATGCTGTCTTCAATCCGTATAGCTCCAGCAGATATCAGAAGAATGATAGTGATACTTCTTAGAAAACAGAAAGATAGTCCATATCTTCCAAAGGAAATTTTATTTCTATCAGGTTGTCATTGTGTCTGTAATATTGAATTAAATTTTTGGTCCGGTTAGCCCAGCATCTTGTATTTTTAGTGACTTCTGGCTCAGAGGGAGGTTAAAAAATTAACATCAAGCCATGTGGATTTTCAAAGCACTTTTACGATGTAAGGTTGGGCTACAGACCTTGAAGATATTGACACCAAAAAGCAAAGAAATTGACCTGCAATTTTCTATTTTTTTATTCATACTTGATCATTGTATTTAGTATTGTGATTCATTCATAATGTAATTATGCACTCTTGGAAGAGTCCTATCTGATCTTCTGTGTCATCCGTTTCTGAGAGGAACCTGTTGCTTTTTCATATTTCTAGGCCGTGAAGAAAGAATTATTTGGGTTTCATTTTTGAAGCTTTAACATCTGTAACTTATTCCCTCCTCCTCCCATTCTGAGTGAAGTAGCTTCTTATGATACTTCAGACCTCCCCTTCCCATCTTACCCCCCAAACTTGAAATTATTTTTCAAGGATCTCATTATCCTTTTACTTCTGCTTGCAGGATTATCTAACTGATCTGATTACCAATGACAGTATTACCTTCTTCAGAATCTCAAAGAAGATGTACCCTCACAGGCCTGTGCTGATGGTTATAAGCCATGCTGCTCCTCACGGCCCTGAAGATTCAGCCCCTCAGTACTCGCATCTCTTTCCTAATGCCTCACAACACATGTAAGGAAAAACAAACCCCTTCCATTTCCAGGTTCAGGAGTATAGAAGTCCGGGTACCTCTGGGGGAGCAATGTTTGCGTTGTAATAGTCTTGGCGTAAGTTTGTCACAAATGTATAAGAAGAGCTTTGAGATTTAGGGGTTATGTTACCTCTTTAGTAAAAGTGCCTTGAGAACGGCTACTGCATCTGGAGCTCAGATTTCTATAGCTCACTGAGATAAAAGAATCACGTTGAGTTCATTGGACATTGTTATAACCTGTTTGGGATGTAAAGCACTGTTTTATTTTGAGCAGGGGGATCAAAATCTGTTTTTTGGGCTGTAATCTCTTCAGGGGAAGAAACTTTTATCTCCCTGTCCTTATATATAAACTATATTGTTTTATGGGATTACCAAAAATCACATCTCATGCAGTCCTTACTACTCCTATTTCATATATGGAAAGAAAGGAAATACAGGCCTGCAACACCAAATTAGACAAGGTGTTTCTGAATGAGCTGGTGTTGGTATGTCTGTGTATGACCCGGTACAATGTCCTGAATGGGTCCCAACAGCAGTATCACCCAGTTCCTGCGTTAATGTGTTTGTAAGCCCCATGGTGAGATGGGCCTTGTTCGTGGACCGGAGACATTTCACAGGTACAGCTCAGTGATGCTCCATTACAGGCATCTCCTTGCATACTGGTGAAATGAGTGTTCTCCCAAATCACCTTTTGGCACAACTGAAAACATTCCAGTATTTTTCGGTTACTGCCTTCATGCCTTCAGTGACATTCAACATTTGTAACTTTATTCCTATGTGCACTTTTTTTTTTTTTTTTTTAAGGGGCATTCTGTTTTATTTTGGATTTATGTAGGAACTGGGAACTGATGGAAATAATAATGAATTGGTAGCCAATTCTAAGGACTAGTCCAAAGTCCAGTGAGCTTTTTCCCTTTATTTAAAATAGTCTGAGAGAAAAAGCTTACTTTGTTCTATTGTCTTGCTATTGCATAAGTTAGAATTATATATTTCAGTATTTTATGCTGTGCTACTGAAGAGAATCTCTGTCCTACATCTACAGCAATACAGTGTTTCATGTTTGTTTGCCATCTTATGCTCATTTATTTTCTTTGAAATGAAAATTACAGAAATGCCAACTGAACAACTTTTCATAGCTTATACCCAGTACTGACCTCAGTCTTATTAGAAGTTCCTTTGGAAGGCATTCGTATCTCAGAGATGAAATCATTTATCAAGCAACATCCTGTAGCGGTTTAATTATGCTAGTTGAATGAAAAACAGTAGAAGGATTTGAGGAAGGCCAGCTATTAAAAATACAAACTACACCTATTTTTCTTTTGCTTGTAGTTTAAATCTTACTTTTTGCGTAAACTAGGTTTATCTTCCTGATGATAAAGTAGTTAGAGAAAACTATTTTTAATTGTCGGTGCTTTTCTTACAGTGATAATAATTACACAGGAAGTGTCACTCTGTGGAAACAGGTTTTGTTTGTAAAGAAACGGATTATCTTAGTAGATTAAGGGACTGTTTTTCTTTTGGATACAAACATAAAACAAGGGTTTATGTACATCCTTTGCAAAGAAAGTGCCAATCTTATTCTAAACAATTTTCCGGGCACTACGTAATAATTATCTGTAAGGGTTTTCACTGGACTGGGTTTAAGATTAAATGTAAAAATGTGGAACATGCATAATTCCCTTACTGTATGGACAAATCAGTTCTCTATTTTCCATTTTTTCCCGCTTTTCCTACATTCCAGGGAATCCCTCAGTGACAGATAAATCTGTCAATGACAAAGGGGTGTAGGCAGTTCTTGCTGTTCTGTTGCCATGTGAGTACAGCAGGGAAGGATCAGAACACAGGCAGAACACTTCTTATGAATTGCCCTAAAGCAGTAAACAATACCCTGAACACAGTCTTTGCCTAGTCCCAGAATCAGAAGGCAGCACACCATGTGGCATGTCTGTGCCTCTTGTGGCAGTGCTGACAGACTCTGCACGTGGATTCTCGAGCGATATCCACAAGGCAGAGCGAAGCAAGGTGTGACTGTCATGCTTACACGGGCTGACATACGTGCTGCATTGTGCAGTGACACTCATAGCAGCTACAAGTTAGTGGTGTGGATTTTCGCACAGACTGATGATCAGAGTACTACTTTGGTTGGGAACTCTGATACGTACTTCCATTGCCAATTTATGGTGGTGTTCTCTTGCTTCTATTGTTACATGTACTATTACATTACTACTACTTTTGTACTTCTGTTATTACATACATATATATATATATTCCATCTCGTTCTATAGAGCTCCTTTTCCTGTGTTACTGCAGTCTTTTCTTGTTGAAATATTCACATCAACCAGCATCCACATAGCAAATCCCTAGGCTGCATGGCTGGTTTTCCTTTTTTACTGCCTATACTGATAGCTGCAGTGAGTGCAACAGCTGGGCAGTTTAACAGTGATCAGAAACGTTATTTCTATAGAAGGTATGTTTTGCCACCCATTTTTTCCAAGGTCAGATGCAATCAGACTATGACTTATCTTCTGAGTACATTTGAAGAGGTTATCTTAACCAACTTCTAGGAATGTTGTATTTGTGTGTTTTTCCCATAAGACAGACAAATCTGTTAAGTGTAAGAGGGTTACATTTGTAGTAATCAAAGAAAATCACGGGCTTTGCTTGGATTAAACAGTGGGAGGTTTCAAATCAGTCAGGAAATCACAAAGCAAGCTGAAAAGGAGTTTGCCAAGCATTTTTGATTCATTCTGGGCATCACATAGCAACAGTTTCCATAACTGTCAGCATTTTCAAAGGAGCAATGTCATTATTTCAGCCACAATAACATTCTGAAATTCAAGAGGCTATTAACAATACAGAGAGAATAAACACCGGCCCTTTCCTCCCTATATGAAGAAGCCTCCATTTGCCGCCTACGCACATTTTTCAGATAGCATCTAACAGAGGCTTTCGGCATAAAACATTTCACTGTCAGATTATTAATTTCATATTTATATTAAAACTCTTAAGACTGCCTGTTGTTTTCAAAGATATGTTAGATACACAGTATTTCGAGAAGTTTCAACTTATGTTACTGTTGTTTATCTTGATAACTTACCACGCTGCACTTTTCCATACACAAAACCAGTGGTAGATATTTGCCAAATAGGAGGTGAATTTACCAGGATATTGTGTGTTGGGAAGAAAAAAATAACTGAATATTTGCTATTTTTTCCTGTGTTACTGTCTCACTGTCTTGGCTTGACGTTTGCATAGACTAAGTTTATTGCTTTAAATGAAAAAGGGAAGCCTCAACAAATTAGGAAAAGTAATTTTTATTATTTTAGACACTGCAGGTGATGTGTCTGAGCTTGGGGTATGAAGAGAATTGACAAAGGTGGTTCTCAATCTTAAGTAATAACAAACTTTTCAGGAATAGATATAGCAGGTAAAAATAGTATTTCTTGCAAACTAGCTGTAATACGGCTTTCTAGTGAGTTGGTGATGCAGAGTCAACATCATGCTAATGATATAGCAAAATAAATCTTCTGTTTAGCTCCAGCTAACCTAGAGCAATATAATTATGCACAGAAAAGCAATCTCGAGAACTGCCAACAATGTGAAATTACAGACAAGTAGTGATATTTCTCCTCACTGCTTTAATGATGTCCCAGGGTCATGAGAACCTGGAGGGGCAGTGAGATTCCAGGAGGACATTTTGAATGCAGCTCTTGGGATTTTGCAGGGACTTTAGTTAAAGTTTCTGATGATCACAGAGGTGGCTGGAAAGCATCTGCAAGATACACCCCAGTTTCCCTTCATCCCAGCTTTTCTTGGCAGTCTTTAAAATCGGTCTGTGTATCCACTTCTGCTTGCCGTGAGCTCACTGCAGTTTGGCACCACTAGGCAGGGTGCTTGTGCTCCTCCGGGTGCATGGGTGTGAAAGTAGCCGATGATGTTGAGTTCAGAAAAGCTGTTAAAAACATACTAGAAGCTTTTCAGCAAGTTCTGTAGTTACTGTTAAACAGCTTGCACAAGCCATACTATTTGGTGCTAATGTGGGCAGAGTGAAAGCAAAGCAATTGCTTCATCCAGATCATACTTGTGGGGTTAGATTTCTGAGGCTAGTCTCTTGGCCTTGAAATGTATCCATGTTAGTCTGAAGACACTGCAAAAATCATGTATAGTTTTTTTCATTCTCCCATCTTTCATATAGAACATAAAAGTGTAAGACTTTTTCCAAAGCAAATCTAGTATTTTCTTGTGCACCTCAGAGCGTGAGTCCTATAGTGTTGATCAAATAGAAATTGTTGGTATACATTACTATGGCTTTTTTCTACACTGCTAAAACATGCTGGTGTTCTCTCTGTTCCTTAGCACTCCCAGTTATAACTACGCTCCAAACCCAGACAAGCACTGGATAATGAGGTATACAGGTCCCATGAAACCTATACACATGGAGTTCACTAACATGCTACAGAGAAAGCGCCTTCAAACACTCATGTCTGTGGATGACTCTATGGAGATGGTAAGATTAGTAGTCACTTTTTTTTTTTTTTTTTTTGGCTAAACAGGTGCTTGTTTCTTAAGTTAAGCTCCAGGCTGAGCTGTATGTGAAGATAAGGGGGAAAGAAGGAGGAGGAGGACTGCATCAGTTTTTTAGTAGTGTGTAATCCTCTCAGCTCTGAGGATTTTGTCTCTCTATTCAATGTGTAAGGATCCTCATCTTCTAAAGACAGGCACCATGAGATAGGTGGTGTAAGTGAGCTGATTTGTTGTCACTGAGCCACTATTGATTTCAGCCACTACTATTTTGGAGCAATACTGAAAGAGGGGAGAATCACCTGAAAAAACATACCTCATAAAATCTAAAAAATGTGTCATCTGATAGTGAAAAGTCATCCCACGACCTGTGGGAAATAACTACCTAACTGTGGGCATGTTTTGATCCTGTAACACTGAATTTCTGAGAGAACAACAGTAGCAGCAAAAAGTGGTGCTACAGGAATCTTAACTGGAATAATCCTATGATAAACCAGGCCCAGGGTGTTAAATGTTAAAAGTAAATAAATATGCCGGTAGATTATTATTTTTTTAATTAAGTCTGCATTATGTAACAATGAAATCTCTTAGTGCAAGCTGGTATCTTGAACAGAAACATTTGAATTAGCTAAAAGCTACTCTGGAAAAGAATGGGTTTCCAGTTGTAAGAGGGCAGATTTAAAGGTGTTGCAATTTACTGCTTATCTCTTGGCATTCTTATTCAAAAGAAGCAGAACATAAAATAAGAGGAGTCCTGTAAGGCAAAGATGAGATTATCTGGATGGCACTGCACCAACTTGTTAGTAATGTCTTATAATTACTGATTCAGTCAAGTATAATCTCTACTTCATATTAATGAACCTGTTTAGATGGATCAGATACCAGCATTAGGGGAGACTGGCAATTTTACTACACTATTTTGATTTTCTGTTTAGAAAACGGTTTCACTCTGCGTGATTCACTACAGGTAAAATCAGTTGGGTTGTTTTTTAGTTGTAATCACCCAGTTAGTTAGCCTCACGTTTTCTACTGAATTATATGCATCTATTAGTTTTTCAAAACTCACAAGAAACCCCAACAAAAGCAAGCAAACAAACAAAGGACCCAAAGAAAACCAGCTCCCCAAACCAAACCAGCAACAAAAAAGTTTGTTTTCTTCTGTGCTGATGTGTTCTGGTTCTGTGTGAGGCACCACTTCAGTGGTGCCCTACCACCTTGTACCTTTGCAAGTGAAGATGTCACATAAAAGCTGATCTTTGGGGCTCCGGTTGGTACATTTCACATAAAGATTCTCATGTAAGTCCATAGAAGCAACCACAAGCAGAGTAAAGCTCCTTTTAATTCTCCATAGTGAGAGAGTATGACTGACTGATATTTATCTGGAAGAGATTTTGCAAATATTCTGCATAATGGGGAGTCATTTGTCTGAAAGCAAGATCGTTGAGTGTTGCTTAAATAAGCGTGAGATTGAAAATACTGTCATTTTATTAAAATTGCTGTGGGAAAATATAAATGTGGAGAGAAAATTTCAAAAATGCTTATCATCTTGAAACTTTTATCTGTTACAGTATGTATTTAGTACTATCTTGACAGCTCTCATGCAAAATGCTGAACCCAAATACTTAAAAATGTGGCACGCTGATGTGTTTACCTTAAAACAGGAAAGAGAAGGTTGCCTTGTAATAGCTGCAATATACAGTTAGTAAAATTATTACGGAGTATTTGGAATGGTTCATTGTGGTAACTCACTGCCATCCTGAACTGTTGTTATTTATTTGTATATACACATAGGCAGAAAATTATATACAGTATTCTGTATATAGCACTGCTGGGAATGAATTTCATATTTTGTTTTGCTTTTTTTCAGATTTACAATACGTTGGTTGAAACAGGTGAACTGGACAACACGTATATAATATACACAGCAGACCATGGTTATCATATTGGGCAGTTTGGGCTGGTGAAAGGAAAGTCCATGCCATATGAGTTTGATATCAGGGTTCCTTTCTATGTCCGAGGTCCAAATGTGGAGGCTGGGTCCTTGTAAGTTCTTGGCTATTGTGTGTCTGTGTATGTAGTGTGTCCTTTATGTTCACATCTCTGCTCATATGGACCTGGCATCCAAATGGAGGCACAAAGTTCTGCCCATCCTGACTGACTCCTGCTCGTCTTTGGCAGGGAAGTGTGTCTAGTCAGGAAGCAGAGCTGATACAGCATGTGCTGGTGTAACATAATCAAGGTTTTATGCTGTGGCCTTTTTGCTTGCGTAGGTGTGCAGCACAAGCCACTACACTGCTCTGGATGCAGTTGAAAAAGCTTCTTTGAAATATTCCCCGTCTAGGAAATGTTTATTTGCCTCCTTTTGAGGGGTGCAAATGATGCACATAAATATGAATTTTCAAGGTGAAAAATACATTGCATAATGTTCACTGCCACAGTAGATAATTATTGCTGAACATTAAAGTGGAGTCATTTGTTTCAGTTTATGAAGAAGAATGTATGTAATAGTTCATATATTACCATCCACAAAGAATTCTCTTTGCTTCATCCTCTGAGATTACATGGTTAGGGCTGTTTGTCGGATGCATGCAAGCATGCAGAATATGACTGTTAATTAAAATGGTAGCTTTGATCAGCTAAGAAATTATGTAAATACACTTTCTAAGCAATTATTTCAATAGCAAATATTTGCACTTAAGTAATGATTTTGGACAGAGTGCCATAATTTGCTGCCTTTTATTTATATCAGTGTGCATGTTTTAGCATAATTAGCACACACAAAGTCTTCCACACACCATTTTTTTTTTCTTTCCTGCAGAGGAACAGATCTAGTGTGTAATATGGTAGCAAGTACTTATAAAAAAAATCTCATTCCATTTGCTGGTTAAATTCACTGATTCACATTATCAGTAGGCACAAAAATGTTAAACTCTGTCGGTAATTGCACTGTGTGTGTCTAATTTATTTACAGCACTTATGCATGCACAATAAACTATTACTTCACTAAAGAGCAGGGGAGGGATTCCTCAGGTGGAATTAAACATCACCTCAGTAAGGAAAGAGGTTTGTCTGCAGCAGTACAGAATTTCAAGTGAGCTGGAATAGCCTTCTAAGGACATTCTGTCTTCCCCTTTGACTGCAGCTTTTGATCTTAAGGGAGAGGCAATGCTACTGTGGCCCAAGTGGACTGAGATAGTTTTTCTGCAACATGCCATGCTAGAGACCAGCCACCCCATCTGTTATCTTTACACCCAGCGATACGTAAAAACTGTGAAACCTTCCCACTGAATATTATTTTGCAGTGGCTTCTGAAGATGAAAAAGTACTTCTTTTAGGATCAGAGGAGTCAGCCTGGCAGAGTCTAACAGAACAGAGCCCATAACAGTACAACAAATAGGAAGAATAGGATAAAATACCTTGGAGGGGGAGTATATATCAGATAATAAATTGATCCTCCCTTTCAGCCTGATTTTCTTTAAATGGCGGAACTTCAATCATCCATGTTTTGTGTGAACCTTATGTTTTTCCTGCAGAGTAATTGTCATGACTCCCTTTTGATACCAACGAAGATTTAATAGCAGTCACTGTAGCAAGTCATTACTAAGCTCTCATTTCTATTATCAAATATGCTACACCATAATTATTAGTAATTAAAATCAAATTAGGTACATCAGTTTAATTCATCATCCATGCTCTTGTCGGTGCCTGTTTGCTCCCTCACTCAAAAATGTAGCAGTTTTTAAATGGTGTCTCATTAATTAGTGTGAATTTAGCAGCTTTCTTCTCTCCTGTATTTTGAGCTAGAATTCTGCACTGACACGTATAGCAGCCCATCTGGTCCCATCCTTCCTTTGTGCCTGCACATCATAGCACAGTGATTCTTTATGTTCAGTGCTGTAGAAGACTGCCTCTATAGCAGTGTGCTCACTTTGTTCCCACACACCCCCCTTTAAGAAATTATGTTCCTTGATTATTTTTTTTTTTTTGAGAAATGAGGAAAAGAAATAGAACACAGCAGATAAACAGTATGTATATATGTAATATTGTGAGTGATTACACAACACTGTCATAGACATAGTTGAAAGAAGTTTGTAAGGTTCCACGTCAACTGAAGGCATTTCTGCAAAACCAGACCCATAGTAAAACCAGGTCATGGGTTTAGAAACTGTGACTGTTCATTTAGCTACAGACTGCTGGGCTGTGCAGGTAGATGCTCTGATCCATGAACTTGCTCATATTTAGCTGTGGCAGCTCAAGGGATCTGGGGATAGGAGCTGTCTGTACTACTCAGGAGTTGATGCCAATGTTTTAACCAAATTTGAAGTCAGTTTGAGTTCAGATATTGTCCTGGTAGCTGTGGGGGCTGAGGAGCATATGCCTGACTCTGCGAAGTAACAGGGCATGGCTGTTTCTGAAGTGTTTGCAGAATGGGTAACTGTGCACTTGGGAAGATTGGTATTGTCACTTAAAGCTTTTACTTTATTTTCTCTCTTTCTTTTTTTTTTTTTCCCATAACTGCTTTCTCTTTGCTTTTTCTTTCCTGATCCCTTTCCTTTTCTTGTTTCACACTCTACATTAACAGCAACTTTTAGTTACTTACTGTAGTGCCTAGCAGTGTGTTTCCCCTCATGTTCTGTTCAGAACATGCTTGCTGCGGTATGAGCTGAGGTACTTATTTCTGTACCGTATCTTGAAACAGATAAAGCATGTGCTACCTGCCAAATCTACTTTTTAATAAAGTCATCAGCATATTTGGCAGACACTTTGATTCTGTAAGATACCCAAGGAGTTTTTCTAATGCTTTCTCATGTTTTGAAAGACTTTTGAACCCTCTTTTGCAATAATTAACTAGCTTTGCCTTATGAACTACTTTGCTTTCTCAAAAACGATCTGGTCTAAAGTTTTAAATTTTCATATTAGTCACTCCTGAGGTTATACAACTTCTCTATCTTCTACATTTTAATTCCCTTCATGGAAAGGAGTTGGATTGTGTCCTCTTCTTTGCAGATATCACAAACTAACTCTTTTCAAATCCCTGGTCTCTGTGGAAGAGCTGCAGTTGCTTGCTATCATTGCATAGACTTTAAAACAGGTTCTCATAAATGTTTTTTCAGGAATCCTCACATTGTGTTGAATATTGATCTTGCACCTACAATTCTAGATATTGCTGGATTGGATATTCCATCTGATATGGATGGTAAATCCATTCTAAAACTTCTGGACTCTGAAAGACCAGTAAATAGGTAAGAAATGGAAATGTGTGTGTAAAACCATGCATGTGTGTTTACAGGAGACTGAGCCAGTATTCAGCAACATGCAGCAAATTTAAAGGAAAATATAATAAAGTTACCATCCATATGAATACATAATTCACTGGAAAATCTAGAGACTATTTGGCAATAAGTGACTGACTGATTTATTTTCATTTTGTCAGGTTCATATACTACCTGGCATATATAGGCATATACTGCATGGCATATATAGGGTATCTGGGTATACTAAGTGCTATCTGTGTAGCAGTGAGAGGGCTACACATGAAGGTCTTTAGCTATATGAGTTATAGATTTGAAATGTCTCTGTGGCATCATTTGTAGCAAAGCATTTTATATTGAATACATTGTAGAATAATTGAGTTGAAGAGGTTGGTTGTGTATCAGACTATAATATAAAGACAGGCTAGCACTCAGAATTGCACAGTTATTGTTTAAGACCTTTTGTCAATACTTTCATTGGAAAGAGACTGAGAAAGAGAATTAGGCTGGATGCTTGCTAGAGAATATCAGCAGAAAAAGGGAAAAAGGTGATTTGCTTTACAAGTAGTTGGGTGGAGGGAGGGGGTGAAAGGAGTGACTGCTTTAGAATAGGATACTTTGTGGGTTGTGTGCAGGTTAAGAGCCCAAAGTGGAGTCAGGAAATCCTGATTTAATTTGTGATCCTTTCTGATCGAGAACAATTCAGATAATCCGCTGTGCCTTAAACATGCTTATGTTGAAATAGTTTTACTGTGTGAATCTGTTGATTTTGTCCCTGTGAGAACAGATCTGTCCTGTGTTTGTGCATGATTTGCACCGGAGAGGCACATGTGTTTCATAAAGCGCAATGTCCCCTTGTGCAGTGTGATGTAATGCATCTTCTCTGAACTAGGGGTGGGAGAGAAAAATGGGGCATAAATTCATTACTGGTTTGGGGGGAACTGCTTCTTCCTCTCCTTGTTTCCTCCTAGGTTCCATTTAAAGAAAAAGATGAAAGTGTGGCGAGACTCGTTCCTAGTGGAAAGAGGGTAAGGAAAGTGTTAATCACAAAGCCCAGCCTTTTTAAATAGAAGGATACTGAATAGCTAAAGCCAAAGCAGCACTCTACCACAGGCCATTTAGCTGTGCCAGCAGGGACACGGCTGGAGTATGCCTAATGGCAGTGATTGTGTGATAGGAAGGAATGTATGGCCTTTGCCTACAGCCTGCATAAATGTGCTGGTCGGGTGGGGGAGGGGGAGTTTTACTTGGATTGAGAGATGGAAAGGCATCCCATTTTTCTTTCAGCTGCTGCCCCCCACCCTCCTGCTTGTATCATGGGGGTACGAATAATCCTTCCTCGTTGCGTGTTCTTCTGCTGGCCATTCCCTCTATGCCTCTGCCTTCATAGTAACACGGGGCATGAAGGGTTTGCAGAGTGCAGCCCTGTAGGGTGAGGAGGATATGGTTTCTTTATATTAACTGTTATTGCCTGCCAATCAGACATGAAACACGTTGTCTTGGTGTTGTATGTTTTATATGCTTCCTGAGAGCATATGAATAACTTGTGTGTTACCAGAGATGATGATAATCACTAGTTTTTACTGGACTGTTAAGTTTTGGCCGCCAGTGCTGCTGTGGACTTGGCAGGTACCCTACTCCTCTGAGCCTTTTCAGCAAACCGTACGTATATCTTGGAATTAATATTAATACAAAAATAAATCTTCCTTTTTTCTTTTCTTTTCCAGTAAACTGCTGCATAAGAGGGAAAATGAGAAGGTAGATGCCCAAGAAGAAAACTTTCTACCCAAATACCAGCGTGTGAAAGACCTCTGTCAGCGAGCTGAATATCAAACGGCTTGTGAACAGCTTGGCCAGGTAAGGCGTTGTACCCCTGGCTGGAAGTAAGCAGTTGTAGTTGGGCTGAGATTAACACCGTAACTGTGACGATGTCCTTCAACGTGTCATCGATGCCAGCTTATAAATCAAATGGCTCATTCTGTGGCCTTTGCTCAAAACCGTGCTACAGCATTTAAGAGATTGACTGTCAGTCAGGAAATTGCTGATTCAAGTGCCTCTCTATTGATTCCTGAAGAGAACTGCCTAGGCTGTTGTAACATTTTGTTCCCCACGTATTACGTGGTTTGGGATTCATTAGTGATGAGAAATTACGAGCCTAACAGATTGGCCTCCTCCAAATACATACAGCTTGCTTTGCTTTGAATTCTTAATTTAACTCATTTTGTTGTTGTTGTTTGGAATTATGTACGATTACAGGAAACTAACATTCTGTGAACTCAGTATATCTCTTAACAAAAATACACTCTGGAAACACACATGCAGTTATGGCTGCCGGCAGTCTGTGTGTGTGGGCACAGAGCTCACTGACTGTCATTTCTCGTGTTACGCAACTGCTCTGGGCAGAGACAAAAATATGTTCACTTTAGATCTAAGTTGTGTGAAAGAATCATAGAATCATTTAGGTTGGGAAAGACCTTTGAGATCATCAGGTCTAACCATTAACCCAGGACTTCCAAGTCCATCACCAAACCATGTCCCTAAGTGCCGCATCTCTGGGTTTTAAACACTTCCAGGGATGGTGGCTCCACCACCTCCCTGGGCAGCCTGTTCCAAAGCTGGACAACCTTTTGGTGAAGAAATTTTTCCTAATACCCAATCTAAACCTCCACTGGTGTGACCTGAGGCAGTTTCTTCTTGTCCCATCGCTTGTTACCTGGGAGCAGAGACCCGGGGGGGGG
>JAVJGJ010000002.1:6612601-6648203 GCA_035590215.1 Microhierax caerulescens | reverse complement strand
CAGACTTTAACTGAGTATCTCAAGAAAACACTAGATCCAGATCCTGCTATAAGGCGTCCTGGTAAGTGATACTCATGGGTGACCAAAAAAGTTTAGTTTCTTTTTGGCTCCTGTGTCTGTGGATAGCAAACTTCAGTGGATATTTATGCAATATCCTCTTTGTAGAAGTTCCCAGTATCCTTTTAAAACAAAACCAAAAAAAACCTAATGAAGGATTGTTATAAATTTATTTTGTTTGCTTTTTGTAATTTTATTTTCCTATATGCCTGAATTTATTATATTTTTTTTTTACTGTTCTATTTAAACACGTACTTAAAACAGTGCTGCTGTTCACAGTAAACCAGGATTTACTTCTAGCAGGTTACAGCTTTTAAAAATAGTGAGGAGGCAATATTTCCACATCCTGCTTTGAATTTAGAGCTTTTGTTAATAGCAGAAGTGTTAAAGAGCTTAGGAGTAAAGAAGCTACAGTACCTTTTGTCAGACTTGTTTTGTGTTTCTGTTCTTGTGAAACTCTGGGCAAGTGTCCATGTGTTGGTTATTTTAAATAGGCACTTGAGGAATCCTAGGATCCCATTAGAAAAAATCAGTTCAGCTTTTGCTAACCTTAGTATATTCTCTTACAGCGGAAAAGTTTCTTGAGTCTGTTGAAGGAAGCCAGAATTATCCATTGTTACTCTTAACGCTGCTGGAGAAATCACAGGAAAATGTCATCAAAGTTTGTGCATCTGTAACGTTCAAGAATTATATTAAAAGGAACTGGAGAATTGTAGGTATCCTAGTGAGTAGTTGTGCTAAGATTTAATAATCCTTTTTAAGGTGCAATAAGATATTATACAGTAACTTCAAAGAATGTGTGTACATCTGTACTCTGTGAAAGAAGGTAGGTCATTCAGAGAACAAACACAAGATGTAATTTACTGATGAGGGACTAAAACCTGGACTATTGGAGTCCATTCTGTTAAAAAAAACCTAGAGCTAAGTGATAAAATGATAAACAAATAATTTTCTCTAATATTACATGCAGATTTTGCAGAAGCACAACACTTAAAGTTCATTTAACTAACAGTAATATTATTTAAATTAAAATTATTGTGTCTATATACATGAGCTGGCCAATTTGGCCTGTACCTATTGTCATAGTGTTACAAACGTTTCAAGCCAGCCCTGCAGCTGAAAGTGATGATACTAGCTTCTCTTTCATGTAAATCCGGGGATGCAGAATAGTGTGGGGCAGTTTATTTTGGTGGCCTTGCCAGTTTAACACTTAAAAGTATTTGTAGACATCAAATGGAAGTATTGCCATTTAATCCCATTTTATCCTTTGTTTCAAAGAGGTCAGAAAAGTTTTTGATTTAGAACTTTCAACATTCATGGAATTTAATTTATGGTAGAAACTATTACATTTGAGAGCTCAACTCCTTTAGCGATGAAAGGTGTTAATGAATACTGTTTCTACTTTGTCTCACTGAAAGTCCTGTTTGTATCTGAAAAATATCACATGTATAATGTTGCTTTACTATGAGGAAATTGGTAAGTGTGTCATCATTGCATCTTAGCTGGTACCTGTTTAAAAATTAGCATGTGATTTGTCCCCTCCCCCTCATACTAATACTAAGAAGCTATATCAAACATAACCAGATCTAGCACTGCTGTAAGATCAGCACATTCAGTCTGGCATGATATTTCTAGAACTTTGTTTTTGTAATACTGCACTCTCAATCATTTCTCCCAAACTGCATCTTTATCTGTAGAATATTGTAAGTAGGAATAATGTTCTGTTATGGAAAAATTGGTAAGTGGCTTCCTTCTTGTGGATTGCTGATGTAATTCAGGATGAGATTTTGTTTTGGAGTGGGTGGAGATGCTATGCAGTAAGTGCATCCAGAGGGCTGTTATGATTGCTATGTGGCTTCAGGCACATTGTTTTGTCCAAAACAGAAGCTTTCATTTCAAGAGCAGCTGTGTGAACATAAAACACAGCCATACAGCTAGCCTACCTACATCAATGGTTTAATTTAGCAACCTTGAACTTGACTGATACAAAGCTCAGTGGAAGTAAAAGGGTTTTGCCTGTTCAAGGACTTCAGTCTGGTAGAGCCTGGAGAGCCAGATGTACAGGGCATGTCTGGAGTGAGGGAAGAGTTTGCTTTTTTTAGTTTCAAGTATGTACAGAATACTGATCTATGTGCTGCCTTTTATGTCTTGTAAAAAGGTCTTTATTTTTTTGAAAAATCTCATCAATAACTCCATAGTAGGATTTGTTGTTGCTGATCTCTCTACCACCTCTGTCCTCATCTGTCTAAATGTGTAGCAGTAAGTCAGTCCTGCCTCCCTACTTAGAGCTTGCTGAGTACAGTTACTGCTGCCTTTTGCATCATATAAACTTGTAAAGCTTAGGTGTTGAAGATCATCATCTTTTTGTGTTTTTTAATGTATATATAATGATTTTTTACATACTTCTGATTTAGTGCAATGTGATAGAACGGGAAAAGCAAGTTCTCTTGTGTCTTATTTTTATAACTGCTTTTTTATAGAATCATTTAGGTTAGAAAGGACCTTTTAAGATCATTAAGTCCAGCCATTAACCCAGGACTGGCAAGTCCATCACTAACCCATGTCCCTAAGTGCCACATCTACATGTCTTTTAAATACCTCCAGGTTTCGTGACTCCACTGCCTCCCTGGGCAGCCTGTGCCAATGCTGGACCGCCCTTTCAGTGAAGACATTTTTCCTAATATCCAACCTAAATCTGCCCTGGTGCAACTTGAGGCCGTTTCCTCTTGTCCCATCGCCTGCCCCCCCTGCCTACAGCCCCTTTCAGGTGGTTGCAGGGAGCAATAAGGTCCCCCCCAAGCCCCCTCCTCTCCAGACCAAACACCCCCAGTTCCCCCAGCCGCCCCCCATCAGACTGGTGCCCCAGCCCCTTTCCCAGCCCCGTTGCCCATCTCTGGACACGTTCCAGCCCCCCCACGTCCCTCCCACAGTGAGGGTCCCAGAGCCGGACACAGGGTTCGAGGTGCAGCCTCACCAGTGCCGAGCCCAGCGGGACGATCCCTGCCCTGGCCCTGCTGGCCACACCGTCTGGGACACGAGCCAGGCTGCTGTTGGCCTCTTGGCCACCTGGGCACACTGGGGGCTCCTGCCTGTAGTTCAGCACACCTGTGAAATGAGTCTGTTGTTCCTTAGGTGTTCGGATCCAATTTATATGTGTAAGCATTTTCCAGATGCTGTTTTCCTCCTGTGGCTTCTTTGTCACATTTAGTATACAGAAGGATTACAACGTCCTGTTCTTCCTAAAAATACTGAACTTAAAGAAGTAGTTTGTGCAGTAGTTTATTGTCTTCAGATGTCTTGAGCTGAAATTTCAATGGGTGGGAGCAAGCTGTTGTTTTTTGAATTTGCAGTTGTCTTTGAGAAACTGGGGGAAAAGTCATTGTTTCTGCTACAACATTGTCCAGTAAGTAGTTTGGGGAAACAGTTTTTCTTTTTCCATCAGTATTTTGCCTTTGAGAGATGTTTCAACTTCATCCTTTTGTCTTCATCTTCCCAATTATTTTGAACGTTGTTGTAAGAACAGAGGGGAAGAGAAACTTTCCAAGTCCGTGTTGTCACTGAAGCTGTCTCTTTGCATAAGGTAACTCAGCTACATTCAGACTTTCTTACACTAATTACCACATATCTCAGTTATGGAAGAAAGGGGGAAGGCTCTGTATTGTCTACACACATCCACAGGCTTATGTTTTCTTCTATGGATAATAAAATATCTTTGACATCTGTAAGAAGTGGGCATAAAGTGTCATCTCCATACTGTGAATTGCCAATAAGTTCTGAAGTGAAGGTGTGCTAATAAGAGACGCATGTGCTGCATCCTCATTGTCAAGAGACAGAGGAGAAGAATTGTTTTGAACAATTCAGTCAGATGTAATTGGAAGTGATAGGATGAAATTGAGCAAAAAAGAAATTTAAGTTGGACATCAGGAAAAATTGCTTAACAATCAAGTCAATTAGAGCCTGGGAAGGGCTCTCAAGGGAATCTCAATCCATCTAACCCCTGCTCTAGAGAATATGTCCTAGCAGTCTGTCTAGACAGCAGGAATAGTGGGAGATGAATGTGCTTATTTGAGGATAAATTGTCTCTAAATATGGGTGCACCCAAAAGCCTTTTCAGAGTGTAGCAAGACTAACTTCTCAAATGGCAAATGGGTGTTGTCTGTTTGCTGGTGCTGTTCACAGCTCTGCATAATAAGTAGAATGAGCCCAAATGAGTAACATTCTGCTGCCTTGGGGTAGTTTATGATATACAGATAGAGTGGTTATTATAGCAAACGTCTCCTGATCCTGCAGGACACTTTATTATTGTGCATTTAACAGTATCTGGAGTGCTTAATGCAAAAGGTGAATTCTCACAGCCTGATGCAAAGATGAAGAGAAGTCTGGGTCAGAATTAGGTGAAAGCTTGCTGAAGTCATTAGGATTCTTTCTTTTGACTTAAGCAAGTTTGAGGGAGCTGCTGTTCCATGCACAGAGAAGTCTGAGCAGTGCCAGGGAATCTGAAGTGTGGGCAGGAGACAAGAAGCACAAATGGAGGACAGAGACTCGGAAGGCGAGTGAATGTAAGAGACAAGGACAGAGCTTAGAGTAAAGGAGAGGTAAAGCTTTGAACGCGAGATGGAGAATTTGAAATTCTGCTTTGTGAGCATGCAAGTTTGTGAATATAGTTCTATCTCCACAAAATGCTCTTCCTTTGCAAATCTGTCACCCTCCTTGACCTATAATCGTTTTGATAAGAGAGCACCAGGATCATGGAGATGAGGCTATTCACGCTGTTTAAAACCTTATTTCAGAGTCCATTATGTGGGATTTTTTTTTTGGCAGCACTAATATATGTAAATTCTTCTGAGTGCAATGGGAATCTGTGTGTTGCCATGTTTTCTTTTTCAGTTAGTAGGGTTTGGTCTGTGTTAGTTATTTGCATCCAACAAAGGGTGACTGTAGGCTCAGATGAAAGAGCAGCTCAGCATTTATATTCAAGGATTTAAAAGAGATGAGCTCTTTCTTCCCACATGAAATAAAAAACATTTATCCTAGTACCTAATGGCTTCCACACAATTTTTTTCTCTTCAGTGTAGTTTGGCCTTTCATTCTAAACGGGCTGGTAAGTGGAAGCTGACCCACTTTTATCTGGCGGCCTGCATTAATATGCTTTTGTGGAAGCCAATTATGATATCAGCATCGCTCTGTAGAGTATTCCCAGCAACTCCACAGTATCATAACAACAGCTGCACAAAATCTCCCTTGAAGTCATTTGCCAACTTTGTGCATATTTGTTAAGCATGCAATACCTGCAGCACTGCTGCTGCTGATAGCTGTAGGGAATCTATGCTGTACATGTGGGAAAAAAAAAATAATTAAACATTAATTTGTCTTTAGCAGGACCTGGCATTGTAGAATAATATTGCTAACTCTTGAAGAAAAATAGTTGTCCAAGTTCACACTATTTCCTTTTCAAATGTTTTTTATTTTCAAAGCTCTATTTATGTGCAAATCTGATACAAATAGAATTTGCTGTTAAATAACATTAAAAATAGCATTTTATATGAGAGTTTTCACAGGAGAACATTCAAAATGAAAAAAATTGCACTTTGTTTCCTTTAGATGTGCTTTGTGCTGTACCAGGATTATGAAGGGGTATTCTTTTTTGTAACTGGCATGAAGATACCCTAAGTAAAAGCATGTCACTTACTCAGTTGGTCCCCCCAGTTCTGACATGGCATGGCATGGCAGCAATGAAGACTGTTCTGATCAATGTGTGCTTTCTAACAGCAGTTCGTAAGATCTGGCCACCATAATCATTATTAGCCATTGCTTAGTGCCAGGGGTGGAGTTGTAGAAAAAATCACGTGTATTTTCTCCTCATGAGGGCAACGTGTCTTGAACTTATGTTAGCCAGACCTAGAAAACTAAGTCAGGTTTTATAAGGAATTTCTTTTAAAACTGGGAAGAAATTTTCTGATCTATCTGTCTTTTGTGGTTGTCCAGTTCTTCTGTGCCTAGCAGAGATATCCTGAGATTACTGAAGAATTTAGGTTCTGTTGATAAGGGAAGCGTATCAAGCCAGCTAGAGTCCAGGTAATTTTAATAGCTCTTTAGGCAGGTCTTTAGCATTCCTGAATTCCAGTGTGAGTTGCATGTGCTCAGCAACTTTCGGGATCAGGTTCTTAATCTGTGATTGTAACAAGAAATGACTTGTTGATAACTTCATACATTAAAAATTTTATCAGCCCTCAAACTGATAAAATTAAGAGGCAACAAACCATGAAAATTAAAATAATGATGATTTATTAAGGCTGTTATTCAAGAATTGTATTCCTTATCAGGAATTATAATTAACAAACCTGTTTTCCTTCTTTAGCCAGAAATAGCCTATAATGATATCCAGAGGCTATTTTACTTAGGATGTCTTTTTGCTTGTTGTTGCTTTACAAAACCAAGAAATTTGCATCTCTTGTTAATTGAGATTTTTAAACTTGTCATTACAGTAGTCGTTGTTGCAGGTAGCTTGCCAAAATCAATACTGACATCTAATAATACCCCCAGATTTTTCAAATATCCTGATACAAGTAGCAGGGTAGTTTAGTTCAAAAGACGATGGGCTGGAGGTCAGGAGACTGGCTGCTGTCTGGGAACTGTTAGGGACTCGATGGGGGACCTCGGACAAATCAATTCCCCTTTTGGTGCTGCTGGGTTTTTTCCTCCACTGCTAATGTAATTTCTGCTGGGGCTGTCACTGCTTAGCTTCTGCAGTACTAACACAGCAGCTGGGACCATTTGATACATTGATAATATATATATTAATAATAAATGAATTGTATAATTGTAGTCTTAAATTTAGCTGAATACCTGATTTTTCATTTGCATGCTAGTTGATTGCCCATCTGCCTCACTTCGGCTACAGTTTATGGCATTAAAAAGCCCTTCACATTTTCTGTCAATGACTTGTTCATCCATCTTACAATTTTAAGGTTTGAGTGATGTGTAGTGTGTGACAACTGAAATTGAGCTGAGTGCCCAGAGGTCCAAATCTCCAAAAATTGTGAGTCAGTGTAATAAAATTATGTCCGGCTAGAATGGGGAGCAGGCAGGGTTATTTATGTACTGATGATATGAAATAGAGGAAACCAGATTCATCTGTTGCCGATGGGTAAATTGGAAGAAGGTGTGGGCAGGGGGAACAACAAAATGTTCGAAGATTAAGAAGATAATACCTGTCAGGAAGAGCTAAGGAACTGGGCATATTCAGTCAAAAAAATAGCTGAGGAGAGAGGGCTCTGTCTGCATGGATCTAAGAGATGTTATACAGAAGACATGAGCCAATTATTTTCAGTCCACAAGAACAGAGTAGTAACGTGTATGAGACAAACAACAGGAAATTCACATTGCCTGTTTCCTGAAACCTGCAACATCTGAGCAGTAGGAGAAGCTGCCAGCAAAAGCAGTAGAACTACCTCTTGTCGTGAAGGGGCTTGCATCTCTCTCTAGATTTTGCTGTTTTGTCCTCATTAGCCAAATAAAAAATAACACACAGAGCAAATCACAGCAAAGAACCAACTAAACTGAAACTTCAGCCCTTTCATGCTAACTAAACTGTAACTGTACTGTTTCATACAAGAAAAAAAATGTATTCTGACTACTCATAAATCAATTTAGACTGGAACTTGGAGTATTTCTAGCCATTAAAGTAGTTTGTTTCTAGCTCACTGTCCAGTGTGGCAGCAAGGGTGTGGTTCAGAAGGCATCTGCATCCACCACAGACGATGGATGTTGCTGAAGTGTTTTTGTCAGGTTGCTGGCAGGGGCAGGACTTTATTACCGGGTATAAACTTTGATTCCTAGAGCCTGTATTCCTAAAACTGTTAGGGAGGGAGCCTTGCTGGCAGCTAACTGATCAGACAGTTTCACTTTTCACTTCTCTGTAAAAGGGAATGGAATCTTTTCCGCTTAACAAAAAGTGGAGCTGATGCGACACAGCATGATGATTTAGGGCTGAGCTCTGAAAGCTGTATGTTTCAACTGGAATCTTTTCTTAGGCAGGCTTGTGCAATCAGCCCTTTTCCCCCAAATAAAACAATGTCAGCTGTGCAAGATTTGCTGAGGGTAATGAGTGAATTGCAGGAAAAAATCGTACTGGGAAGGTCATGACTATTTATTTCTGATTGGAGCCTCAAGTAATGACATTGAATTAACATCTGTGATTGCTGTAGCGGTTAGAAGGCGTTGATGCACAATAATGTAAAACCCACTTCATGGTGATAGGGGCTCTGAAGGAAATAATGGGGTTTTGACACAGAAAAATACAACATGTCTTTTTCTGCTGAGGGGTCATTTGCATGTTCAAGGTGAATAGTATTACTGGAGGGAAACAGGGCATCTGTTCAGTCTACAACTGCTGCTGTTAAGACTCGTGTTTCGTAGATAGTGAGGTCTTAATTTACTCTTGTTGGTACACATAGCAGGTAGTTTGGCTGGAAGGGAGACTATATGTTACAAACTGTCTTTTTTTTATGCCTTCGCAGTGTACCTTTGGACAAGATTTCTGTTCAGTAGCACTAATTTCTCCATTAAACTAAAGCCCAGACTCTTCTGCTTTGCAGACAAATAACTGGGTAGCATGTGTTGTGCAGTGGGAGGTAGGGCAGAGGATGGAGCAGAAGTGTTAGAACAAGCCCAGCACAGTAGGTGGCAGAAAGCACAAGCACAGCAGCTAACTTAGCCTGCCTGAAGATGGTGGGAAATCTTCAGCTGGAACAGCTTTGATGATTAAATGAGGTGTCTGGAAAGTTTTGCACTATGTGAGCTTGATGGACTTCAGGACATATTGCAAAAGCCATTTATTTGATGGCTTGGGTAGCTGTTCTGCAAGGGTCTGCAGGAGGAAAGAAAGGTTCTTCCTTGGGAGTTTTGATACGAGCTGAGATGAAGATTGTGGGGGATTCTGGGTCTTCCACTGACTTTTAGTGCGTGTTAAACTGTCCTTTCAGGACTTAGCTCTTTTGAGATGCTACGAGCTATAGAACTTGAATTAGGAATGCATCTTTTGGCCTAATGAAGAAAAGACCTGAAAAGTTGAGGGCAAATGGTGAGCTAAAGGCACTTTGTTTTTTTGACTGGCTGAGTTAATCCGCTGTTTATATGTAATTATGTTTTGCTGCTGGAGGTTATCATTTGTACCTGTGAGCCAAAGTATCTCTGGGGCACTCTAGAGTTCTTCATATAGGGATTTAATTATTTAAGTGATTACCTCTTATAAAATATTTCAGTTGCTTCCAGGGTTTGACACAGGTTTCTGCATGATGGTATGCTGTGCACCAGAAACCAATTAAAAATGCCAGAATTTGCAATGTTTAAAGCTTCTTGACTGTCAGGCAGAGGTTTTCAGTTTCCTTGCAATTACTGCCTTTTTCCCCTAAGTTTGAAAGCATCCTGTGGAAATGACTGCAACTGATACGGCCGTGATACTGACCTGGAGAATTTGCATTTGAACCTACAAGCAGACCAAGCATAAGCTGTTGAATCCCAGACATATTCACACACGTGTCTGTATGTGTTCTGGGAAAAAAAGTAAAAGCTTGAGACTTCCCTTCCTGCCTCCCATGTGTTCAGTGTTTGCTTCTAAAGCCATTTATGTAGTTCTGCACTGCAGTTGTTCAGCGGTGGGCCTGTTAATGCATACAGTGTGCCCTTCCAGCAATGTCTTTAAGATGTTTTCACTGTAGCATACAGCTGCCTTGGAAAGATTTAAACTGCACCAAAAATTAAAGGATTTTTTCCAGTTCACCTGGAGGGGAAAAATGAGCATCACTTTCTTGACAGGAGATGAAAGAAATAGAGAAAAAATATTTTTGGGCCACACATCAGAGCACTTATTTACAGTTGTTCTCATCATAGCATTTAACTTGCCCTCTGTTGAATCTTCGTTTTTCATGTATTACACACCTACAGCATAGAGCTCTACTGAGCAGAAAATGCAGTTTGTTCATACATTTTCAAGAATGAGATTCAGATGAATTGAAATGGGAAACGGCAACAAACATTTTTCCATCCTTTTTTTCATTGTGAAAGTACTCTTTGCTTATTCTAGTGAAATAACTTTTACTTCAGACCTCAGTCTGTGCATCAATTAATGTCAGGCATTTATAAAAAATAGTAATAAAATTAAGACTCAGCGATTTATTCTTCAAGGGTTATTTTTGTTCTACACCTCAACTAGGTAAATGTGTCCTGCCTCACAGATGAAGACAGTCATGCAAAGATGTCTGATTCAAGTGTCTTATTGTCAGTATCATTACATTTCCTATGATTTCTTGTGCTGAACGTTAAGCCAGGTTTATCTGCATCAGCGCAAGACGTGGATCGTACAGGAGGCTGGACGCAGTATGGGCATGTAAGAAGTAATTACAGTTTTGGAGACTTGGCCTCCAGTTATCTGAAGAAATAGGTGGACGCACCATAAAACTCTGATCGTTGTAAATGAGGGGATCTGCCATGGACATAGATAAACCCACTGTAACTGTCCAGCTCACTTCTGACTCCTGTTAAGTTCTGTATTATAAAAGCACAGTGATACTGTTTTCTTACTTCGCTGTCATGCAAACAATGGAGTAAATTTCAGTGGAAAATGTAGGCTTTGTTGTCCTTGCCTGGGCGTACCTCTCTGTGGGAGCTGGAGTGACTGAATCTCCCTCGTAGAGCTGCAGGCTGCTGTAAAAAAATCATCTCGCTTGGGAGCTGTTGCTGTTTTTCTTTCTGTTCTTTTATTTGGAAAATTCTCAATATTCCAGTGAGTCCTGGAGGCACAGGCTTAGGATTTTGTAATAGGGAAAAAGAGGAACGCCTCTGAAGACTCAGCAAAAAGCTGGTGTTTCCGAGAGGCTCTATTTAAAGCAGTAGCAACACTACTGTGAGGGTTTTTTACGTATCACAGAGCCTTGCTTTGGATCAAGTGGTGTGTTGGTAAATAAAGGAGTAGGTGAAATGATTTTGTGATGTATCTGGAAAGCAGGTAAAACTCCTGTGCCAGTTCGAAGGTGGCTAAGCTCCCGTGCCCTCGGCACCGCTCTGAGAGCAGCACAAAGGGATCTGTAAGCAAGTTGCTTCAGGTTTTGAGTAACAGAAGGAATTGGAGGTTAGAGATGAGATTTTTCTCTAGTTTGAGTGGAAGAGGGAGGGGATTCTCACCTCACAGGCATCCAGTGCAGCTCTCCATTGCTTGTCAAGCCCAAGGGTGTTGAATGGGAAAAGCTATTGAGAGAAGCACTCAAGATGAGGATAAACTCATCGTAACTACAGACTTCCCATAGCTGATCCGATCCTACTGACCGTTTTAAAGGTTAGTGAAGAGAAATGGCACTTCTGCAGGGTGGTCCTTTTTATCCCTTTTGTACAGCCACCTTAGGATGAAGCAAATTATACCCTGGAAGTCACTGTTCCTCTTCTTTGACTGTAGAATGAGTCTAGATAACCAGCTCAGACCAGATTTTTACAGGAAAGGAATCCACAACTTGGATAAAATCTTCCCACCATCAGGCATTTGAACTAGGAAAAAGAAAGAAACTCCTCTGAAAAGCTTTTTCCCTTCTTGTAGAGTATGGAATGGGGCTGAGATTATATGCAGGCCTGGAGCTTGGTGCTGGTTTAATGGCATAGATTCCTGCCAGCCTGACAAATACTGGCTGGTAGGCAAGGATTCTTTTCGAACCCATGGACAAGGCATGAACGTCCTTGGTTTATGCCGTAGCTTTGCTTCTGAACGTTGTCACCTCCATGTTTTTAGCTGTAGTATTGATTTTGTGAAGAAATGCCCATTGTTCTGCCTCCAAGAAACAAAATTAGAAACAAATGCGAGAGTGTTCCAAAGGGTTCCTGTTTTGTCTGAAAATGGAAGATAACAGAAAAATCTGTTTTGGTAGTAAGTGATAGATGAGCCCCAGCTTCCTACACCAAGGAGTCTCTGATAGATTGCTGGAGCTGGCTGTTAGACAAAGCACAGTTGGGACAGAGCTTTAATGACCAAATTTTTCTTCCAGAAATGGCAGTGTGTGGAAGATGCCAGTGGAAAGCTGAAGCTACACAAATGCAAGGGAATGGCGAACTTGGCAGCTGCAGGCAACAGCAAAGGCACCTCCAATATTTTGCCCAAGTATTACAGCAGGAATAGTGAAGACTGCAATTGTGAAGAGAATGAATACAAGCTGAGCCACATGGGACGGAGAAAGAAACTCTTCTCCAAGAAAAGTAAGCAAATCCACTGTATCTTCCATCTCTGCTTCAGAAACTGTTAGCAGTTTGTTCAGTAACATGAGTAATTGTCCTGATTTTCATGGGCATTGAGTTTTATCAGCATATTTACTGTGTATCTAACTGTGAAACAGTGGGCCTCATACTGGACAATCAGATTTGAAAATTTCTCTGTAGGCAGAGGAATGTTTTGATCCAAAATAGGTCCTGTATTTATGGCTTTCAAAACGGGGAAATGGAGCACAGAGCCTGAAGTGGCAAGTAGCACATCGTTACATAGGCCATGAAACACGAACACTGTTTTACAGCAGATACTCCAGTTTTCAGTAGGTACTGCAAGGCTTGGAGCCATTACTGCAGTGATTTATTTTTAATAAGGATGCGTGTGCTTTGTTACAGAAGCTGCTTGCTTCTAACATGCTTTCCTTGTGCTCAGTCAGCAGAGACAAGGCTGACTTTTAACCAGAGATCATGTCCAAAGGGGATGACTCTCTTTCTAGTTTCCTTGGCACAGATCAGGTGCTTTTTCAGAAAGCCCATTTCACTGGCTCTGTGTTCAACCTTAGTCAGACTAACATCTATATTTGAAGTACATAGTCTAATTATAGATTAAAGAGGCAAATGGCAGCAGAGAATTATTATTCACTTGTAATGTTTCTTTCGTCTCACTCCACAAATACAGAGCCTTAATTATTTAGCAGATTAGTCTTTCTGTATAATGACCTGGCACAAGCTTCAAACAGAGAGTTTAAATTGATTTTCTCCCATTATATTTGCCTTGCAAGCTGATTAGTACCTACTAAGCTAATTTTTAGTTGGAAAAAAAATATTGGTTGCAGGATGAAATTACTCAACTATACTTGCTGTTTAAATATGTGGCGCAGCAGATAATCTTTAAATAACACTAGAACTTGCAGTTCAATTAACTTTTTTTTTAAGTTGCAAAGAAGAAAGTTCAATCACGGGGAGTCAAATAATAGTAGATCGAAGGCACTTAAATGAGAAGAGGAAAACAATTTTAGTGAGGGCAACATAATGCTATCTGATAATACTTAGCTCTTACTTAAGTACTTTCCATCAGTGCTTCCTAAACATTAACTAATTTTCACAACATCCAGAGGAGGTGGTTAAGGGTATAATTACCTTTAGTTTATGTGTGAAGGAGGTTGAGGTAAAAAAGAGTGAAGGTTGCTCCCTCTAGCAGAGGAGTCAGAACGGTGTTTTTTTTCCCCGTGTTCTGCTCGGGAGAGATGGAGATTATCCTATGCCTTATCAAACTGTAAGGCATAAACTTCAGCAGCGTAAGCTAGGATCTTGACAATCATGTCCCTGTTGCTCACGTCTTGAGTAAAATAATTGGCTCCATAGATGCTTTGTTTTTCCCTCTGCCTGCATCCAGGGTGAGCCATGCAGTGGGAGAAGTTAGCTTGGGCCTCTTGACATGGACTCTTTGATTTGGCGTTGGCTATTCTTTCACGTGTACTTACCTAATAAATCACACGTTGAATGCAAATGAACATGAAGTAACTCAAGTCAAGGCAACACACCGAGATTTTTCTAAAGAGCTCACCTGGAAGGCTAGCTTACTGCATTGTGCATAGTTAAGAGGGTGGCCTGGTGGGTACTTGCGATGTGTATTTGGGGTTTTATGCCCTGTTTTGTGAGGTTTGGAATAAAGTGCGGTCTGTGCTGGGTTGCATGGTTCTGAGGGCATCTCTGAGGTCTGCTGCTCAGAATTCGATGAGTGCATGGGATCATGCTGCAGCCCTGCTTGAATGCCAGTAAATGCTAGTCATCAGATTGAACAAGAGCTAAATAGAACATAGAAGTTTCAAACTGGACTAGCTTCTCAGCCACATTAATGCTTTAGTTCACAGAAGCAGCGTCGTTTTGAAGGAAATACCTTGATCGCTCCCTTTTGTCGTGCACAATAGAGATGGATTTGCAGAGAGCAATTTTGAGGGATTCTAACCTACAGTCATTTGCAGGAAAGTAAATTGGACGCCCTGCTTCTAGGGTGCATCGGGTGTGTTGCAAACCCTGATGGAGTTACGGGTATTAGCCTTTCTGAAAAATTAAAACCAGTCATGTGTAGTGAGAACATGTGGCCTAAAAGACCAGACTAAATTACTGATAGAGGGGCTGGAGCACCACATGTTTTGATAAAATAATTACTTTCTGATGTAGGCAGGGTCTAGTCACGTTGTCAGGTGCACCAGTGCGTTTAGCAGGCAACACTGTTTTCAAAATTGAGTAAAGCCACTTGCAAAACAGGGTCGTGTCATGTACGTGCCATTTGGGCCGTGTACAAATACACCATTGCCCGCAAAGCTTTTTACATGCTAGAAATGCAGCAGCAGTATTAATATTCAGTATATCTGGGCTTGGGTGTCAGGAATGTTTGCATTTCTGTGTCCTCTTTATTTTCTTCAGTATGTTTTTGTTTTTGTAAGAAAGATAAAACAAATCTTTGCAGTAGGAAGGAAGTTGAAAGCGATAGTGAGCTCTTAAAATCTTTGGCTGTGTTGTGGCCTATTGTGTTTTTCTTGCTGTGAATGTGATCTCCTCCTGGGATGAACAAGTGCATGTGATTAAAGGAGTTATTAAGCTGCGTGTAGAGAAATGATGGGAGGCCACACAGATCTGTAAACAACAAACAGAAGTGTGTACAAAGGGGCTAGTGTACTTTTATTCTAGTGTTCATGTCATTCATTTTTCTTTTGAGGTAGTCTCAATACTGGAGCAAAATGACATTCTTTGTTATTAAAAAAAAATATCAAAAATTAAAAAAACCCACCCAAATCTGAACATCAGTTACTTCAAACATAATGCATTTGAAGTATAATTTTTAATGGCTGTAGTGAGAAACTGGATGTAAGAAAGTCTTTCAGTTTGGTTTTTTTTTTCTTCTGAGAAATATCTAAGGACATAGATTCAAAATAAGATTTGTAGAAATCCCTAGGTACATAATGCCTAGGAAAAAACATCTGTAAACCTTTATCCATATTTCTAGATGTCTGAGATCCTTTTCAGAAATTTTACTTCAAAGTGCCTGATTTTACTTTGGTGTTACAGAAGAAAGTGCTTCTTCTCTACAAAATTCTGGGAAATACATAGACATTACTGGGAAATAGCAAGCAGCAAGCAGGAATTCATTAGGGTAGTGGTGGATGTTTTCCTTCTGGCACATGCAGAAGCAGAATCCTTTCATACTGGCTTATTCCATCGTCATTACGATGCTGGAAAATCTGTTGGGTCCAAAATACATACATAGAGTGTCAGTAGAGAAGACCAGGAGTTGTCAGCCTTCTGCAGTATTCCCCCCAGCTCCTGCTTTGGGGAAAATGCCGTACAGTACTCATGGTTGTTTACAGTCTTCTCAGTTATCGAGAGAACTATCATTTCCAAATTATCTCAGTGCTAAATCATTAATTTGGTGGCTGCCAAATCAGTAATAAGGCTTTGAGTGGTGAGGGTGTGAGAAGAGGTAAACATAAACCTGCAGGCTGGGCGTGTTTGTGTCAGATGCGAAGGTTATGGCTTAGTAACGCGCCCTTGCCTTGCTTCAGTCAGTTGGATAATAACTGTGGGTACTGCAGTTAGTGCTTTTGCTAGACAATGTTGAAACCTGAGATGCTACCAAAAAATAGTTGTAAAAAATCGGGTGTGTTTTGAGTCTCTAGACTGTCTGGGGAGACCAGTCCCCAAACAGCATGTGTCCTGCCAGGCTCCCAGCGAGGACAGGCGTGTTTGTCAGGTGGTCCAAGGAGACACAGCTGGAGGAGTGGGGCACGAAAACGTAGTTAGCTTTCTTAGGCTTAAATTGCTCCAGATTCCATTTCCAGGCTCAGTTCTGGGGATGCAGCTTTTTAACAGTGCCATCTGTAAGACAGCTGGCGTCTGCAAGACCAGAGGAAGAGAGGCATCAGGACTCGGAGCTTACCAAAGCCGAACTTTCATAACTTGAGGAAGGGAGTATAGATGCTTTGGGCCAAGTATTTAACAGCCCTAGAGCTGCTTTGTTTTGTGGGTTGTGTACACAAGTAAATGAATTGGAGAGTAAAACCTAAACTTGGGGGAAGATCGACTCGTAAGTAATTAGACATTGGTATTTATGCCTGCAGTGCACTTAGCAGGTGGGAGAACGCAGCACAGATGGATATTGATCTTATTAAATATTTTACCCATACCCTCTGAAAATAATGGAGTTTGGTACTAATGGCAGCGCTGAGTCAGCACTGTGGATAGCACGGTGCAATGAAGCGGCACAAACAAGTCCTTCATGAGCCGTCTCACTCCAGAGCAATTTGTTCGTTGTAAGGCTGGGTTAGTTTGGCTGCAAGGGAGAGTAACTCCCGGCTTCTGGCTCCTCAGGGGCGTGCGTAGGCGACGGTTCCCTGCAGCTATCTGCTGAGGTCCAACAGGCAGGATTGGCATATTAGGCTTGGAAGGAAGGTAAATTGTTAGTTGGCTGAGCTTAACAGCATGAAATGAGGGAACAATTAAAGAAATGGGAGTTTATACTTTGAATGTAATTGTTAGGGTGTAGCTTTTTGGAACTTCCTCCTACTTCTGAAAAGATGGGAGTTTCCTTCTCATTTAGGCAAACATTTCCTGAATAGGTGCCTGAAGTTGGGTTGGTCTTTGGGGTTTTTTTTTCCCCTTCAGCAGTGACTCACCTGGCTTAATATCAGCAATAAACTTTGAACCACAGGTGGAAAATGTGCAAAGCTAGACAATCCAGCTGGTATTCTACTTTCTGTGTGTGGCGTTGACAGGGATATGGTGCTTGGACCGGTTTCAGGTGGGAGGAGATGTTTGTCTCTTCCCACAGTCCGCAAAATGGCTTTTGAGACCTTGCAATCTATTTGGAATCCATGTAAGGCTTCTGAGAAATCACTTCGCATTAATGCCAAAGCATGTGAATTGACATGAATTTCTGTTGTCAATTTTGGTTGCTGTACCTCCCATTCCTCGCCCCCACCCCCCCGCCCCCCAGCTTGTTTTACTGGGGCGACTGTCCCGTAGAGAAAGTTGACTTTTCTGTGGAGCTTGGGATTGTTGCAAAAAAGATCAGTCTTCTCATTTGGCACATTGGTTGTGTTTCCCCCTTAGCAGATGGCAGAAGGAAATCCCTTCTTGTGAGCCGTGCTGTGTGTCTCAGCTCTGCGTAAAGGAGAGGTGACCAGAGGAGCCAAGGGACTTGGTTGTTTCCAGTAATGTTTTGGATGACTCCAAGCCTCATACACAGAGCAACGACTCAGGCACTGGGCATGGGGGAGAAGAGAGGCTGCAGTGCTTCGGTTCAACTTTTTTTCTTAAGCAATGAGATGATTATGCTTAGTGTAATGAGTGACTCTCAGCAGTTCTTGGCAGTGAGCAGGAAATATGGTCAGAGGTGGACCCCATCATACAGTAGCAAAGTTTAGATATGGATTTAAACTCAATAACTAGGATGTATTTGTGCCATTCCAGACCAATCAGAGTAGGAGCTCTGGGAAGCTGGGCTGGGACAGGGAACTTTAGAAAGCAGTAATGGTGAAAAGATCCATGAGAATCTCAGTACTGCGTAGTGACAATTCAGAGCAAACGTTCATTTCACTTTTGGGCTACAGATGCAGCAGCAAAGTCTGAGGGAGGGTGTAGCACTGGCAGGTGATGCTTCCTGCAGAGACTTACTGACGGGGCTGCACCTCAGGAAAGTAATTTTGCAAAGAATAGAATTAGATGTGGGTAAAAGTAAAGATTCAGCTATTAATCCCTCCTAAAAAAAATCAAGCAGCGTACCTTGAAGAATGACCATAGAATTGAGAAAAAGCTCAGGTTGAACACTGGGAATACCTGGGACAGCTTCAGGGAAGTGTTGCAGGAATCCGAGCAGTAGAGCATCGTACGGTGGGTGACAGAAACCCCTGGAGAGCTGGTCTCTGAGGGGGACCCGAGGGCTCGCTGTGGCAACTGTCGTGGTTGGTTTTTAAGGCCTTGCTGCCATCTAGTGACCGCGCGGGGAAGAGCAGCGTCTCTGCGGATGAGCTGTTCGCTCTCGAAGTGATGCTGAATATTTTCTTTCCCTTTTTTTTCCCTTTATATATATTTATATATATATAATATACATATTATATATTTATATTATTTTCCCTTTTGCGCATCTGCACTCTGTCTGCCCTCTCCCTCATGCCCGAAGTTGTCCATCCAGCCCCGTGAAAAGGTAACGAAGCAGCAGCTCATATGACAGCTGCAACAAATATCATTTGTCATCCAGCTAATTCCAAACGTCACAGTATGGGCTGGGGTTTTTCCTCCCAAAAACCACAGAGGACCAAGCTGTAACATGCCATTTCTCTCCCTCTTATTCCTTCACGGGTCTGTGCAGAGTACAAACCAAGCTATGTTCGGAATCGCTCTGTCCGTTCTGTAGCTGTTGAGCTGGATGGAGCCGTTTATAACTTGGGTTTGGAGGATGGATACCAACCTGTCTTACCAAGAAACATCACCAAACATCACAAGATGCAGAGGGCTCTTCTTCGCGAGGAGGAAGATAAAGACATGGGGGAATACAGTGGCACTGGTGGCATTGCAGAGTACACAGCCCCTAACCTAATAAAAGTGACTCACAGGTGAGTGTACATGGTATATTTCTAAAAACTTCTGCTGCTTGAGTGGCTGCTTTACATAAAGGCATGTGTTAACTTGTGATGAGCATATTATGTCACTTTTGGATGCCCAGTATAGCTTCACTAAAATTCTTAATCTGCACGGCAGCTTTTGATTTTCTTTTAGTTTTGTCACATACAGAGGGGCATGAAGCTGCCGAATAATTACAGCGGTGATTTTGTCTTCTGCACTTTGGAGACACTGATCGCTGATCGGTGTGTGTTTCCAGTGAGTTGTGCAGCAGCTGTGCGTGCAGCTGTGTGAAAGCAGGAGAGGCTCTGCCATGGAAGTGTCGCTGTGCGGTGGGTAACCCGGCCTGTCTGAAGGCCAGAGGCTCTCCCTGGAGTATGTCCTAATTTCAGGTTGCTTTGTCTTTCAAACACCAAATCAGCCCTAAGGGAGAAAGCAGCCTCTCAGAGCTTCCTGTGGTCAGTGCTAGGAAAAGAAAATCTTCATTATGAATGAAGTTGGATGGACCAGGAGCACTGGGAAATGGAACATATGGAGAGAGAGGCGAGGGAATTGTCTGGCAACCCTTAAGAGCTAAAAATCTTTTCCTCAGCGTGCAAGTCTAGGGACTGATGATGTATCTTCAACTGTACTTAATTAGTTTAGCCACCATTTCCGCTTGTGAATTACCAGGAAATCCACCAATCATTATTGATTATGTGCGTTAAATTGTTTAATGACTAGCTCATATAAACATGCACGAGCCAGTTAGCTGCTGTTGAAATCCGTGGTTCCCATTTGACTTGTGTTTACAGGGTTAGAGATTGGATGCTACGAGGAGACATAGCTAGGCTGACATCAGAGAACTGTGCCCTCTTACCCTAGCTCACATGAAAGTTCAGGACCAGTAAATCGCTATTTGTGCTTTTCTTCTGGAACAAGTTAAATTGACTTTTGCTGCCTTACTGGGCGCATCCCAAATCCACACAAGGAACTGTCGGGGAGGTTGTGTGTAATTCATGAGTCATCCCCAGGAACACTTGCAGAAAAGGAGGTAGTGAGGTAGTTTAAAGAGAATAAAGGAGTATTGAAAATACTTTGCTTTAATTTAAACAAGCATTCCGAAATGGCTACATGGTATTTGTTGGCCCCTAATAAACTTCTTTTTTTGTATGCATTTGTTTTTGGAAGAATTTAAAACTTGGATCACATTAGAAGTTACTGAAACATACAGACTTGAAATTGTCAGAGGGTATTTTGCCTTTGAAGTCAGGGAGGCATCTTTGAAAAATTTTATCCTTTTTGTAGAAAACGGCAAAATCTCTTTGGATTTTTTATTTTCATTTTCTTTATGGTGTAGTAATAGATACTATAAAGATGTACTTTATCTGTGCTGTTACCCCTGTATCACTTAATCACACATTGGGAAATTGCTTCTGAGTAATGCTTTCAGTGCTTGCCTAGTTAGTAGAGATTATTTATGTAGACAGCCCAACGAAGAAGCAAGGACTCTGTGCAGCACAATTTACGTATCGCAATTAAGCAGTCAACAGGTTCTGCTTGGTAGGAATATTGTCCTTGAATTTTTCTACTTCTGAAAAATTTCCATGGCAACTCAAACCCAAACTTCTTTCCTGGCTCACAGCACACTCTTACACTCTTGAATGAACATTGGTTTTTTGAATTCTGCATGTCATTTCCAATCTGGCTTCTCATCTCTCCCAGAGCTGCGTTATTAAAACCAGCTGTTCACATCGCTCTGTGTGTGTGTATCCGCTATAATAAACGTCGTTTGCTTTTCTGTGCCAAGGTGCTATATCCTGGAGAATGATACTGTTCAGTGTGACACAGATCTGTACAGGTCACTGCAAGCTTGGAAGGACCATAAACTTCATATTGACCACGAGGTCAGTGGTGTTATCACAAGTCATGCATTTTCAGTGTGTGTTTTTAGCATGGTTCTGTGGGCTGATAGGATCATGCTGACTCTGTGTGTGTGTCTGGGTGTCTTTGTCCCTCCCTGGAACCTTTTGAACGTGCTGGCTGATTTCAGAATAGGTATTTCAGAGCTAATGAAGTTATTACAAGTTTGCCAAGACAAGATACTGAGTGGAGAACTGCAACTGAAGGGATAGCTGCAAAATGTCATAAGCCTTATGAGATAAATGAGAGACTTATAAGTGTCCCCATCCTGGGAAAAATTTCATCTGGATCTATTTCACATCCTATCAGCCCTGTTCCCAGTATAGTTCTTGAAAAGAGCCTTCAACTGTCAAATATAAGCCCAAGGAAAAGTGAGCTTCATTAGTTTCGATGCTTCTAGAAATATTTTATTTTTTTTTGCTTGCTTATGTTTTTCTTAACCCTTGCAATTTGGAGTTGGAATTGTTTTTTCTTAGGCTTGTGTGTATGAAGAACCTGGAGATAATTTGCCTTATGAAATTTGTCTGTAAAAATTCATCCAACATTTTTGTCACTGATACTGAAGAATATAAGCTCAAACCCTTCACACACGTTGTGTATGAAAGAGGCAGTCTTTTAAGGACCAGATAATGGTGGAACAAATGCCAAAGAGAAGCATAAAGAAAGGACCTCCTGTAAACTCTTAGCAAATTACACAAATCCACAGCAAAGTCCTATGTAAGAACCTGTTGGCCCCTGTTTATGGTGCAGATTGACATATAGAAAGGCAGATAGATACTGAAAAACTTACCAGCTCTGCTAGGATTAAAAAAGAGCCATTTCAACATCACCATACTCTTTTTTCTGCAGAAAATGTAGGCTGTATGGAGTGCCAAAGAAAATGAGAGCTCACTTCTGTCCTGTTGTGTTCCTGATGTAGGATCACAGGGCTGGATTCTTCGTGGATTTTTCTTGAACCCTCTGTCCTGTCTGTGCCTCAGCAGCCATGTGCTTCCACTAGACTTATGGTCACTGATGTCTAGTGGTATTTTTGTAGTGACTTTGTTGTTCACACTGGATTACTTTGTTTTTTTCTGCTGGGTAAAGAACCGAGGTAGAAGCCTGTGATACCCCTCTGAGTGGAAAACGGCCACGCTGTGTGTGAGCTAAACTGAACAAAGGCAGGAGTTTCATTTACTGGGAAAAAAAAAAATAAAGGCAGTTAAAAATAAACCATGTGGGTGGCACAATTAACTGCTAATCCATATCCCGTGGGGCCAGATGTTGCTGAAGACTGCCACGCAAAAGGCTGGAGCCTTGCTGCTTTGCTTTTTCAGAAGCTCTGACAAGGGGACTTTGGAGCGCTCCCTCCCCATCCCCCTTCTCAGGTTTCTCACAGGCTGAAATTTAAGGGCTTCCTTTTGCTTTGAGTAACCTTTCTCCCCAAGCACTGTGCTGTACAGCTCGAGAGGAGAAATCACAGTGGAATCGGGAGCGTTATCTACCTGAGGCTGTGTGCTCCCTGAGTCCCCCAGGGCCGTGTTCTGCTTCCACGTTTGGTGCCGAAAGCCAGCCAACTGTGCCAGCCAGGATCCCTCTTGGGAAGGCAGATAATCCGAAAAAGCTTGTTAGTGGGGAGAGTCACGGAAGGTGGTGAAGAGGAAGCATTTGTTGACAAGAGAACGTGTTTGCAAAAGTTAGAGTAAAACTTAAATCATGCTATATATTTCTTTTAATCTGTATCATTACTTTTTTAGATTGAAACTTTGCAAAATAAAATAAAAAACCTGAGGGAGGTGAGAGGTCATCTGAAGAAGAAGCGACCTGAAGAGTGCGATTGCAACAAGATAAGGTATTTCTTGTGTACTTCAGAGCAATTACTGGTAGCGTGCAACTGTACCTGGTTTATGTCTCCACAGGAGGGATCAGAACCTGTTTTGTTCAGTGGTTGCCTACTTACTGTACTCTTGTGTGGTGCTTTTGGGGGCAGCTGAACAGCAGAAGTACAAGGAAGCAGGAGTTTAATTGCCTTAGTGTCAAGTGGTGATGTAACAGGGCACGTAACATGGCTTATAAACCTGTTAGTTACGCTCTTGTACCAAAGATGCTGCTATTAGATACCAAAGATTAGTATTTTAAGCTGCAGGGTTTTTTCCTGAATGCTTGCTTTCCACAAGGGCAAACTGTCAGTATGGTACAGTGTTACACAAATGTGTTTTAAAAAGAATGGTGTGTACAGTATATACATGTATAGAGAAAAATAAATATATATAATCTAAAAAAATAATTGGGTGGGGAGGCAAAAGAATCTCTTCCTTTTCAATTTTTTCAAGGCTGGGTATATTATCTCCTAGGATGCAATCAATCACTGCAATCCTTAGCAGCTATGGCAGGTGGGAGATGCAGGAATTCAACAGTTGGTGAGGAATAACTATTTTTGAAACTATTACCAGATGATTTGTGAATTATGTGTAATGGGCACTACAACTGGGATTATGCATTAAGGTCTCTGCGTAGCTGGTTCTCAGCTAAATATTTGCAAAATGGCTGTAGGATCAGCCCACTCATTGCATGGAAAGAAGGTTCAAGCACACCTGAGACCTTCTGGGCAGCAAGAAAGCTCTTGTTCTACCAATAAGCATAGCAGAAAATACTTCAAAATCAAATGTTAACTCAAATAGAATTTTCCCCTGAGAAAGCTGTTCAGAAAGAAAGCAGGAGCTACTTTTCCTGATCGTAGTGGTCACAGAGCAATCTCTGAGGCTGCTGTGAGCCAGATGTCACCAGGAGTACAGCAGCCACAGTGGCAGCAGCAGTACAAGTATCACAAAAAAAGCTGTGAATGTACTCAAAAGCACGAGGCAGCCGTGCTGTTACCTGTGGCTAAAGCAGCTTCAACTAAGTAGCCTCTGTGAGAGGGGATGGATGATACTGCTCTGTCTCACTGCTGTAACAGAATGAAGTTTTGAGTGTTACACTTTAATCCTCGGAGTAAGGTACATAGTTGTTGTGGCCCATGTGGATTCTGCAGCGTAGCTTCATCAACAGATCACAAAACCACGGAGAACGTCCATTTCTTGGGTTACACCAACACATACATGTGGAACCCAGAGCAGGTGGTGTTTCAGATGAAATCAGTATAATTCTAAATGGCAAATGCCCCACAAGTTTGTCTTGTTCTAATCCACTGCTTTCAAAACTGATGTTACCAACTGAGTTCGTTTAATACAAAATGTAAAGATGAAGTTATTTTTATAGTTAAATGTTTTACAGTAAATACAAAGAATGTTACGTTTCTCGGGCCTAACAGAGGAAGCACGTTTGTGTGTAGCATTATTAAGATGAATAATCCCACTGAAATCAATGAAATGAATCATCTCAGTTTTGTATGTTTAAGTGTTTGCAGAATTGCATTGAACTGGGATTTAGCATTTAGGATTAGTTAATGAAATACACAGTGTCTGTGCAAGATAAAAAAGTTGACTGGTGATAGTTCTTTAATAATCTTATTTTGTTAATTTGCTATAAGGATTAAATTTATTAAAGCTCCCAGTAGCATTAATAATTGAAAAGATTTGGTTTGAAGGGAATTTTAGTCTGACAACTAACAAATTCTCATGTACTGTTCAGAAAATAACATTCATTAAGCTTCGTTTATCTTCGCTGATTTGTGTGGATATTAACTCCATCACTCAGAAACTACTGCCATTGAGTAAGGCTGCTTTGTCCTTTTTTTAACTTTGCGAACTGCACAGAAAGGAATTTTCTGCAAAATCTTTTAAGAGTTTCTGGAGACAGAGCCAAAACAGTAGAGACACCAGCTAGAACGTGTACATCTGCTTACGCCTTCCGTATTGCAGAATGTATCAGCTGCCGCTGGTGCTGGGACAGTTCCGTGCAGCTTGGTAAAGCTTTGCTGGAACTTCTAGGTGGTAACAATGGAGAACAAAACCCTACCCTGTGATGTACAACTGGCACTGAAATTCTTTCGTTCAGAAGGAAAATGACAGGGAGGTGGTATGGGCTTGTCATCTGAACAGATTAGCGAATATTCATCTGAAGAAATGTTGTCATTGAATTGCAGATCTACTGAGAACGAGTGAAAACTAAATTTGAAAATTATAGCTGGAGTAAGCTGTGGGTACATATTGCAGTACAGTGCTGGAGCACCAGATGTCACTGCTCAAGTGCTCTAAGGAGAGCGAGCAGCACGACAAGGCTCAGTAGTGCCTGACCCAGCCTAGCTGGGCTGCTCTGTAGTCTCATGTGCATGAATCAGTTGAAGGGAGAAGTGACGCTGGATTAAATCTGCTTCAAATCCAGTGTGATAGTGCGGTATGAACCGGAGCAACTGTCTTTCTGATGTTCATCAACAATGCTGTTTTTATTTTCCAGTTACCATTCAAAACACAAAAGCAAACTGCGGCACAAGGGATCTAGTCTTCATCCTTTCAAGTAAGTGAAGGGCTGTTTTTTTGGAGTAACACTGGGCCCACGCACACCAGTTACAGACTAAGCAAAATAGCAGTATTTCATTTATCCTGTATTAAAAAGGATGAACACACTGACACCTGGGCAAGGAACTAAGCCCATGTCAAAATGCTTGTACATCCTGAGATAAGGTTCCTGGTTTGGGAATGTCACATCACAGACTTCAGGCAAGTCTGTAAGCCCCTTTGGCTTTTTTTTTTGGGGGGGGCGCTTTTTTTTTTTTATTTCAGTGCCATTGAATTGCAGAGTCATATCCAGAGCCATTTGGAAGCTATTTAATTAAAAAATACCGGTTCTTTCTTTCCCTCAAAGCAGCTTATTTTATTAGCTGCTTCATTTGTTTTTTAGGTGTGTTCAAGTATAACAGAGTCTGCATGATCCTAATGTTTCATGTGTGCAGGAAAGCCCTACAGGAGAAAGACAGGCTGTGGCTGCTTCGAGAGCAACGCCGGAAGAAGAAACTGCGCAAACTGCTTAAGAGAATAAAAAACAATGACACGTGCAGCATGCCTGGTCTGACCTGCTTCACCCACGACAACCAACACTGGCAAACAGCTCCCCTGTGGACACGTAAGGAGACTTTGAACTAAGTTAAAAGGTTGGCAGGCACTGGCTAGGCCGGGCTAGGATGCTGGGCTACTAGAAGTTAGCAGTCATTAGCTAGGTAGCCACAGCCACACAGTCTTCCTCATACTAAGTAATCTCCATTTCAGTGTTGGCGTTATCCTTGCACAAAAGGCAAGGGAGTTAAAATTGAACATCTACAGATGCTGTGTCGGGCACAATTATGTGTAGTGTCTCACCATCGGGAATGTTTCCCAACCAGAGAAGACAGGGAGAGCAATTAGCCAAGATGTTGCTTAAATTAGCCATGTCGTGTGGTTAGGTGTGCGCAGAACAAGAAGCTGATGCTGGAAGGCTGTCCCTGCTTTAGGGCTCAGCAGTGAGAGGAACTGTCTATGAATAATGTAATAACATAAAGGGAGAGTAATAAACGGTGCTAAAGGCAGCGACATGTAGCTTATGTCTGTGTAACGCTCCCCTTTGCAGTGGGGCCTTTCTGTGCCTGCACCAGTGCCAACAACAACACCTACTGGTGCTTGAGGACCATCAACGAGACCCACAACTTCCTGTTTTGTGAATTCGCTACTGGATTTTTGGAGTATTTTGATCTCAATACGGATCCCTACCAGGTACCTGATCATAGACCAGCTCTGTACGTACATCATTGTTCCCTGCTGACGATACATTGACACAGCGCAGTGTTGGCGCAGGACGTAGCTAAGGCCTACGTCATTTACCGTAGTATGATTTAGCTTCTTTCTTCTTTCCCGTTACAAATATTACGAAAGTTACCAAAAAGAACCCCTATTTATTGCAGCTGATTAACGCAGTGAATACACTAGATAGAGATGTTCTCAATCAACTGCACGTCCAGCTCATGGAACTGAGAAGCTGCAAAGAGTACAGACAATGCAATCCAAGGACTAGGAACATGGATCTGGGTAAGTGCCTCTCCTGTTCCACTCAAAAACTCCCCAAGGGAAACAGGGCTCTTACCATTATGAAACCTGAATCGGTCAAAAGGATTTTAGTATTTATTTATACTAGTGATGTCCTGCTTATGGCTGCACACTCCCACTTTTGTATTTGTTCGGTTTCTGTTATGTAACGTTTCTTAATGGAAGGCACTGTAATGCAGTGATGAGCATGGCTGAGATGCAGGGGAAGGAGATAAGGAACAAAACTGGTGGAAGAGGGGAATACCCTCATAGCCACTACCAAGCTTGTAGGACAATTCAAGTCGGAAGGGGCTTCTGGGGTTCATTTACTCCAAACTCCTGCTCGATGCAGGGTCAGACCAGGTTATTCAGGGCTTCATCAGTCCCATCTTGAAAACCTCCAAGGATGGAGACTGCACAACCAGTTTGGCAGCTGAGTTTCAGCATTCCAGCTGATGGCACAATTTTTAAAAACACTTCTTTAGAGGCTGAGCAGCTTTGTGGTAAACTGGCTTAAAAATAACTTAAGCACTAGCCTCCTTTTTGAAGTTAAAGCTGATCAGCTTTCCCTTGGTAGTGCCAGGCAGTTGTGAAATAACAGCACATCTAAGAAGGGTTGCATTAGTTACAAGAGCACATCTCTTGGTAGCATGTGGATCTAAATTCCAAAAAGCAAATGGTTCTCTACTCTTGTTCTAGGTTAGTTTCATCATTTCCTATCCCTTAAATTTTCTCTGGGTGTACTCAATAGATCTGCTTTTTATACTGCTTGGGTTTGGGTTGGGTTTTTTTCAATAGTTAGTGACAATAGCAAACCAAGAGCTACGCTTGTATTTCTTCTTTTTAAACTGCATTTCTTATACCCCTTAGTATAATTGAAATAAGAAATGCTGTTTTTCAAAAGTGCATATAGATAGCCTTTAGAGCTTGAAGACCCCCATCCCCAAAATACCATTATCTACCCAAGTCCACCAAAGCCCAAAATATTGTTTTGGGTCTTATTTACTACGTGCACCACACTGTGCATGTACATTCTGAGATCAACAGGTTTTGGCATTGAAATACACCACTGAAGGACATTTGCAACTTTTCTGTAAAGATATCTGTCCCAATTTATGACCTATTTTACCTAGAGTTAGGGATTAAATATGAAAGTAACAGCTCCAGTTCACATGTATGGAAATATTTATCATGGCAATACACGTTAATCTGTTAATATTCTTAGGTCTTTTTTAAAATTGTGCCTTACCTGACATCTTACTCTGTTGCAAGCAGTGGTTAGTAACCTTGTTAATTTTTCTTCATCTAGGACTTAAAGACGGAAGCTACGAGCAGTACAGGTACATTTTTTTTAAAAAAAAAGTTGTTAAATTATTATTCTGAAGTAATGCTGAAGGAGTTAGTGCGGGGTTGGGAAGCACATGGACAGGCACTGCCTGGAATGGCCTTTGCAAGATCTTTCCACCCCAGTTACTTTGAAACACTGGAGCTATTTCTATGTTACTTACAGCAGGTTCTCAACTTCGTAGTCAAAATTCAGGCTAAAGTCTTCTGCTTCCTCATCTTTCAGACTGTAGTGCTGGTGGTTTTCTTGGTGACGGTTAACTTTTTTCTCCTTTTGCTGCTTGAAAATTAGGCAGTTTCAGCGTCGAAAATGGCCAGATGTGAAGAGACCATCATCTGCCAAGTCACTGTGAGTTGGGAGTGGTTCACAAAAAGCATTAGTTTTTACTTACCTTTCTTCCCTTCACTTCTCTTTTTGCATGCAGCACTTTTTAACATCATCATTATTGTTGTGGCACATCCTCTAAATTATGCAAGACATGTGATACTGCCATCACTGCAGGCAACTACTGCTGTACAAAACCTCTTGGCATATTTTTTTCCGGAAATCCAGGAACATTAAGGTCAAGGCAATTTCAAATGAGCAAAGGTGGATGCTCAGCTGAAGAAACCAGTTATGGTTAACTGCCATTAAAAATTAAAGGCCATTATATCAGTTTTGTCTAAATTTAAACTTGTAGCAGCTACCTGGTGGTCTTTCTCATCATCCAGAAAGAACAAAACTGACGGTAATTTCTCAGAGCAGAGAGAGTATCGGCTATTTCCTTGCTGTTTATCTAGCCACAGCCTCACGTGCTGTGAGCAAAAAAGCAAGTTACAACAGAAAGCAGACTACAAAACAGATCTGTACATTGCGTTTCATTCTGACATTACACTAAAATCTTGATTGCTTTTTGGTTACTTAACTGCCCATTAGAACTTGAAGATGATACTCAGTTCTGAACTTGCCAGAGCCCAAAGGTGAGACAACAGATTTAAAGACACGATGAAGTTCCCTTTGCCATGCCAGTTACTGTCACTCAGTCTCCCCTTAAAAAGAAAGTCGAGACTCCTGCTCATTAAAAATCGTAAGGTGCTCTCAAATGGTGCAGTGAAAAAATACGTACAAGTACCAGCATTCTCAATTCACCCAAGAGGATTTGCTCATTTAATGGTATTATTTTTATTTCTAGTTGAAGAGATCCAGGACTGGCTTTAGAACCAAAACGAAGCTAGAATTAATGAGATACAAATTTCTGTACAGGTTGACATTTCAAACATACTTGGATTGTTTCTGTGATATACCTGCTGGATTTTTATAGGTTGTCCACAGTTTTTCCATTGTTTTTTTCCTGCATGGAACCATGAAAAATATCTTTCTAACTACTTCCTACTAGGACATTACACACTAAATTGTATTTGTTTTGTTTTAAAGAGGACAACTGTGGGAAGGATGGGAGGGCTAACCTCCCCCAGCCACCGCACCTCTATGAGGATACAAACTGGCCAGAACTTGAATCCATGTACAGACTCAATGAAAATGTGTTTGACTTCAGAAAGAATCGCAACATTAGCCTGGAGGACTGGATAAACTTTGAGGCTGAAATAGATAGAATGTTTGCACTGGTGAGTGAATTAAATAGTTGCAGTGACACGATGGGAAACGCTGCCAGAACTAGGTGTCTCTGAAATCCACTCTTGTACCTGCTTTTTGCTTTGGATTATACCTCACTGGCTTCACAAGGCATCTGACATCGAGGCGACACCGCTAACACTGATCCAGGAATTGACAGAATTGGAAATACAGCCGCATCCCAAAGAGGATTGCCATCCCAGTGGGCAAAGTGTACACAAAGACAACAGAAGTAAAACAAAGTAAAAACATTTTTCAGTTCAACTGTATCTCAGTTGTCATGGGGAAAACTTCAAAGCCAAGTCTAACTCTGAAGCAAGATATAGAAACCATGGACACTTTTGCTTCTAACGGGGGTAAAGGTAATGGAGGAAGAGAGATTCAGGAATTGAAGTGAGCAGCATTGAATATTCTCAACACCATGGTATTTCTCAAATTTCCTCTAAGGATATGTTTTAGTTCCATGTCTACTTGTCCATCCTATTGAGACCTCTAGGAAAATTAGGGAAAATCTTGACTAACAGGACACCAGATTTTTGGAGGGGTTGTGTAAATACTGATCAATATACTGTTTGAAAATAAATTCCTTCAGGTTGTGAAGACTTTTGTTAATAAAAAGAGTGGAATGCCCACACACCATTTCTCAAAATGTTACTTAATGTTGCATAGTACATTTCAGAATTTACCCATTTTTAAAAGTACTGAAAATTTTCAGTAAATTTACATCTTAAATTTTAATGAAATCAGATTTGTATGATGTTTTTTTATGTGGTAATATTATATTGTATGTTCAAAACCAAAACAATTCCTTTGAGAAAGCAGCATTTGCTTAGTAGTGTAACTTTTACATTTATTTTTAAAAAAGGCAGTTCCAAGAAGTTCAATACTTGTAGCCAATAATCTAGATATAGTTTAGTCTACAAAAGAAGTAGATGTTCTGAATGACAGTTACTGTGTAAAGGCTTTTAAAGGGAAGAAACCATCATTTCACTAAGGAAGCACAGTGTACAGAGTCTATTTGAGTATTTTCATAAAGATGTTATTAAATACATTGTAGTACAGGCACTAGCAGCGATACTTGTATTTATAATATTTTTCATGTTAATCTGCTACCTGTTTTAGAGGCACATGCAGGAGGGAGCTCGTGACAGACTCGACCAACTGTGGCCTTCACTCTTAAGAGGTACTTTTTTTCCAAAACACAAACTTAATTTGCACTCCTAGAAACACAGCGTAAAAATACATCACAAATTATTTTCATAGCTTCCCTTGCAGATTAGGAAATTGAAGTGGAATTATTTCACAAAGGATATAGAGCTCTGGTACCAAACCCCCATACTCAAAAAAATATACTTAGCATAAATCTGAGAAAGTGGCAGTGGGGTCTTGCATTGTATATGCTATATGGTAAAACTAGGCTTGAGCATGGATTTGTATCACATGGAAATCAAACATGCTTCCCAAAATTTTCTTGCTTTTTTTTTTTTTTAATTATGGAAGTAATGTACGATCGTCTGTCTTAATCTAGCCATATTTGTTTATAACCTGTTACAGATTTCATGGATTATCAGAAAGATCTGCTGGATGATAAGATCCCGGATCAACACAAATAAGTTAAAAATACTGAATTTAAACTCACCAACAGAAACATATTGCTGCTGCTTTCCAGAGCAGTGTTAGCTGTCTGCCATGCCCAGCAGGGATGCAGAAGGAATACTAGGTTAAATTAAAAGCCATTTGCACTTACCCTTTTTGGTTTATTTTATGTTGAGCCTATAGTCTTTGACAGGATGAGGGCGTGACTCCCAGTCGTGCACTGCCAGTGTCACTGCTCCCGTTACACACCAGGCAGACAGCTGGGAAGTTCCCTTGTCCCTGTACGCAAAACCGTGAGCCGTGGGACGCGCACGTGCCACAAGAAGCAGCTGTCGCTGTACAAAAGGTGGGTTGTCACCAAGGTGTGGGGAAAGCTGCACCTCTTCGCCTTCCAGCGCTGCTGAAGACTGCTATGGAAGCTGCAGAAGCCAGAAATTCCACTCGGCGTCAGTGCCTCTGTAGTCGCTAAATGGGTCTCTCGGGTGGAAGGGCTGACGCTGTTACTCCCTTAGCTTTTATGGCCAACTAGGAAAAAAATTAAATTATTCGCTATACATAGCTTTCCTCAGTAATAGCACCAGAGCTTCTCTGACCTTCCCAGGATACTGTTATCAGCCTTAACATATTAGACAGCTAATACACCGTGTCACCAAGTTCAGATTTTAAATAGAAACCTTTATTTACATTATTATTAACATCCAAACGCAAAAATCAGAAGAGCAGTAATACCTTACAACCAGCTCTTTTATAAATCAGTCCCCATCATTTTTCTGTTTTGCAAAATAAAGATACAGGTTTTTCAAGCAATACTTATAATGTAAACTAAACTTAAATGCAATTCTCAATACTGTATGCCTTCTCCTGAGAATTTTTTAAAATATTGCTATCAGAATTACATGGTTTCATACTTGCTGTATCATTCTGTCATCTGATAGTCTGCACATAAATTCTAAAATAAAATGTGTGCTAATTGGTACAACATTTAAATAGTTTTGTCTTATGACTGAAAAATGGTCCTGATTTTCTAACTTTAAAAACAGTATTTCAGGGAAGATTGGAAAAAAGTACTACATAAGAATTTTATAAAAACATGGTTTCTGTGATTGATAGAGACAGGCAGCCAAACGATACTTGTTCTGCAGCAGCGATCAGACATGGTTGTACTAACTAGTTGTTCTCTTAGTGTTGAAAAACGTTACACAGGTTGTTTTTTAAAAACATTCAGAAAAATCTGCTGCTATAGAACCTAAACAGAACTGGTGGAGATATTAAACATCATCAGATTTCAAGATCAGTTTTGTTTACAGCAGTGGGTACGGTTTTCAAACTACACGTAGTATTTGGAATCAGTGCTGCCACAAAAGATGTCCTCAATGCATTTTCAAAATGCCCCCCTCCCCACCCACCCCCCACCCCCACCCCTTAATCAAGTTTAAACTAAAAATCTTTGGATTCAGCAAAAAAGTAGGTACTGGAAAGCTCCAACGTTCTAAACACAGACGAGAAAATGATGATCCTTTATAGTATCAGTCAGGTACCAGTTATACACAGATGTATAAATAGAATCACTCATCTAAAAAAAATTTAAAGGGCACCATGTATAAAGTAGCATATAGTCTAAGAGCTCACCTAATGAAAGCAACTTGTGTTTGTAGCTTCCATCAATATAATGAACAACTACAAAATATAAAGATTGTTCTACTCTGGTTTAATAGAAAAAGTGAGGGATTGTTGCTTTTCAACTTCAGTAGGCAGCGCTTAAAACAAATAAGATATGTTCTAAGAAATAAAAAAGAAGATAAAAGTTCTTTAGGCTTTAAAAAGTTTTGCATTAAAAAACACACACGAATTGGACTGAAGATTTCAAATAAATACTATCACCTAATCTACATACTCATTACTAATTGCAGAGACAGGGTTGCATAAAGTAGATTAATTGAATCTACATTCCCTTTGGAGCACAACTGACTGTATGTTAAGGATGAGAGTATCTCTGAAGTTATTTCTATTACAATGGAAGATCGCGGAATATTCTGAACTAACAAAACCACCTCCTGCTTACAGGACCAAGAAGAAGCAATCAAGAACACACTTTTTTTTTTTTTACTTTTTTTTTTTTTTTTTTACTCACTTGGGAGAAGTCAGTTTTCCATTACACAGTGAACAACAGAACAAAAGCACCACACATCTTAAACATTTCTGGGTCGTCCCTTATGGAAGTTCAGAGGTTTGACTTGTAACTGCCTGAACCTGGAAAAACTGCAAAGGGATCTTCATTCCACAGAACCAAAACAGGCAGCGGGAAGGGGGAGACGACTATCAGCAAATAATATGAATAAATTTGTAACCAAACTTAAATACTGATATGAGAGAAACCTGCTTAGAAAATACATTCATTACTATTAGAACAATCCAATGAGGTGCAGACATTTGGTTAAATTGTGGCTTAATATCCTTAAAGATTTCTGGATGTCATATGACAACAAATATTCTGCAACAGACAAACTTTGAAGAACATTTACAGTTCATTAAAATCAACCAAAAAAGACACAATCCAGATTCATCGACTGAAAAGGCAACAGATTATAGAGAGACATGACCGTCATGACAAGTCGTAACATCTTACACTGCAGAGCCTTTTGCCAAATCGCCTTATGTAAAAAGAAATGTAACAAAGCGCTCACAGGTGAAGAAAGCATTTAAGAACTGGTCTTTTATAAAAAGCTATATATTAAAGATGTAAAAATAAATGAACTGTTGAAGACCAAAGAATAGAAAGATGTGGGCCAAAGTCACCCAGCTTCAAAGTCATTAAATTTAATTAAAAAAAAAAAAAAAGAAATAAAAAGAAAAAAACAACCAACCAAACAAAAAAACCCTATTTGGACCTCAACTACACTGAGTTTACAGAAATCAATTTTGTTAAATATTTAGCTTCACAAACTCTGCAAAAATGAGTTAGTGACCTACAAAAGTCATATATATAATACATTATCTTAAAGATCATATTTACAAAATTTATTCACAAAAAGACTGCAAAATTCTGATTCAGACTGCAGTGCCTTGCCTTGAGTTTTATTTTCAAAAAGATGAAAGATTATTGCTCTAATTTCCATACACAGAAAACATTACATTATGCAGTCTTTTCAAATTCTTAAGAGATTGTGTTTGAGAAGGAACATGAGTACACCCTACCTTCATATTAAGTCCTTATCAAAGATATTGCATTAATCCATTATATAGTCTTTTATAAAGTGCACTCAGCTGCACATCAATATGTAAATATTTGTCACAATTGTGTTTTAAATAATTTAAATTCATTACCCTCTCTTTTTACCCCTTGGCTTCAATGGATAGGATTTTGGACTAGTATGTGCCAATTCATTTTGCACTGCTACTTTGCTTGGGAAATCTTGACTCTTGGGGGTAAGAGATTAAAAGCAGCATTTATATTCAGGATTTAATATAAAAGAGTCAAGGCTAGGAACTACATTCTCTGTCAGATACTGTTACTAGAGAAATCAGAAAATTCTTGCCACCGTGACTTCTCCAGGCACTTTTGTCTGCCTGTAGTTCAAGGGCTTTGGATAGCTACAGTAAATAGATAAGGCATACCAGGAGTCTACCCATCGTATCTACTAAAATGCCATTGCCAAATTCACATTTCTAGAGGCAGAGCGCCAAAAATATTTATGACCTTTTTTGTACACCACAATATACAGTAATACAGAGACTGCTTCTACTAAAATTTATTTTTGTTGGGTTGTGTGGGGTTTTGTGGTTTTTTTTCCTTTGAATGGAGTAACTTAGGACAACATGGTGATTAACAGGAAAAAAAATCACATTTCCATAAGGCCAGTTGCCGTAAAGAATGCGTAGCTTTCCTTTATAATACTAGTGCATCATTAATACAGCGCATTCTTGTTTGAAGATATGGTTCTAGGTGTCAGCAGTATTTCTGTTAAAGAAAAGAAGAAATAATTACCAGAGAACATAAAAAGCACCGGGGCGGGGGGGGAGGTCAACATAGTGTATTTGGAAGAGAAAAGTACTGACAGTCAAGTTTCTAAGCAGAAGAATAGCATTTTAGTGCTCCACTTTGAAGATAAATTTGTAGTAATTTGAAGATAAATTTACAGAAATGCTGTCCCAGAATTTCCTCAACGTGTTATTTGGGTATCTTCAATGTAGGACATGTGAGTTTGGAAAATCTGGCATTTCGCTGTCCTGTTCCCCTCTTTATAAAAGGTACTTT
>JAVJGJ010000002.1:6594631-6612501 GCA_035590215.1 Microhierax caerulescens | reverse complement strand
GTGTCCTGTTCCCCTCTTTATAAAAGGTACTTTTTATATCACAATCCGCCAATGCCTTACTTATCCGCCCCCCCCCCCCCCCCGAAGTCCTCAGAATATTTTGGCTGCTTCCTTTGGCACCTTAGACAAAATTGCTTGAGGTACTTTCCACTTGAATAAATTTAGCTAACCTCAACATTACATTGCTCATCCCTTGGTATTTTGTGGAAAGATTACAGTAAAAGTATATTTAGTATTTCAGCCTTCTTTGCAGTGCCTGTTACTAGCTCATTTTTCCCTTAATTATTTAAGGGGCCTAAATTTTCCACAGTTTCTTGCTATGTGAATGCAAGCTATTCTAAGGTATTACAAGGGTTAGTATCGTCACCAGCTTCTGCCAAAGAAGGATACTGTGCTACCAGGATTCCTGGTCTGACTCATGAGAGCTATTATATATATAATCTCTTTTACATCTGCTAAAGATGCTTTTCACAATCTCTGCATTCTTCTTTCTGGAGTTTCTCCAGGCTCAGAAGTATTTAAGCATCCTTCATGCAGTTTAAGCCATGATCCTACCTGTAATACTTCAAAGTCAAGAGCTAATCAAAACGTACAGCTTGGGTTCATCATGGATTTTATTTAAGTATCATTAAAAATAAGGCATCTCTTGGGACATACAAATGGTAGGTCCACAGATATAAATATAAACAGGATAACTGAGAACAGGATTGTGCCAGAGGAACAGCTTGAAGCAAATTGTATTCAATGGGAAAAGAGTCTATGGATCTTTTCATCCATTTTTATGTACAACTTACCTGGTCTGGACCCATAGGCATCCCTGACATAGGCATGGTATTAATATTCATCTGTCCGATATGGCCACTGCTGCCATTCATGTGCATCATACTGTACGCTGCTGGACTACCTTGATGGCTGAACTGCTGCTGTGGGAAAGAACTGAAGCACAAAAAAGACAAAATCACCTTCCAAGAAGTTTACACACTGATATATTGCCTTCCCTGCACCAGCTGTCAACACATGAAAGAGAAAATTATTTTTACATTTCTTGTTTCTACCCAATACCTGTTTAATGCAGGAACCAAAATTTCCCTCCCAAAAGGAACTTTGAGTTTTTAGATACACAAAGAAGTATGTGTATGCATTTCCTATTGTAACCTTTTTGGAAGCTTCTATTAAGGGCTGCACTGTCCATTGTAACACTACTCTGAACGCCTGTATTCCCCTCTGCCCCCCATGTTATTTTTTTCAATATTCAAAGACTATGTTGTTTCCAGTTACAAAGATTGGGAGCTCCGGTATGAATAAATGGAGCTAAGCATAGTAAGATACATTTCATCAGTTGTATTTCCTAAACCAGAGCAGGATCAAGGACAGTACAGACATTAAAGATATAAGTATTTTTCCCTCTTCTAAATCCTTCAACCCATTCAACAGAGCTTCTGCTTTCAACAAAATAAAAGACAGTGAAGTTCACCTGCTCCTGGCCATGCTGCCCGACGGCCAGCCCTTCATCTCAGGGGACTGGTACATTGTTGCTGTCTGAGGATGCTGCATCATAGGATTCTGGGAAGGTCCAATTCTTGATGACATCATTGGGTTGGGAGGGCTTGATACTCTGCTAAATGCAGTATCAGGTTGTTGGCTTATTCCTTAAAAGACGAAGGACAGACAATACACTTCAGTTACCATCACCCGGCACTTTTAGTTTGTTTTCTTGCACTGATGGGAAGGGAAAACATCATCCTTTTTTGCAGAAGTACTTTCTGTTTTTCAGAATGATTGGTATTTAGGTAGTTTGCATTAATAATAAATGAAGAAAGGGAGAAGAAAACCAGACAGACAGAAAAAAGCCATGTTAGTACTAGTACCGTAATTAGGTGGATAGGGGAATTGCTGTGGAGGAACTTGAGCCATGGGAGGGCCTGTCAAAGCACTATCCATGCTTCCTGAGGCAGTCACGTTTGGTGGTGGGCTGAAGGCCTGAGGTTGCTGTTGCTGCTGCATCATCATTGCCATCCTCTGTTGTCTAAAATGATGACTTATTAGCTCCCTGTTACGCTGAGCCACCATTTGAGCATTAAGAAAACCTTGCTGCTATCCCCCAAAGAAAAGAAAAATCATATTAGAAAACTCTTCTACAAATGAAATCATGTTAATCAAAGCACCTACACTCTAAGACCCAACATACCCACTACCAGAACAGAAAGTTAAGAAAACCCACAGCCAGTACAAACATCATCAAAACATCAGACAAAAGTTTTCATTCATTTATCATTGGTGTTAAAAAATGATAGATTAGCTATCGTATCCTGCATGGAAAAGACTACTGGCACACTGTATTGACAGCATGACCTAATGAACAGATCCCTCTGGAATCTCCTGAATAAGAGAGGTAAGAAACCCACCTTCAATTGTGCAGGGGAAAAAACAAAACAAAAAGGAATGCTGTGGAACCATGAAAGAAGGTCCGAGTTCTAAACGTATGTGTAAAAGATATGTGTATTTAAAAATTACTGTTTCAGATGGCTAGTGTAGTAATTACTAACCTGTGATCCCACCTGCGGCTGCATAACTGGTCTCATCACTGAGGTATTACCACTGACTGGATTTTCCATCTTCATTTCAAGCGACTGACGGGTCTGATTCATAAACTTGGAAAGAGATGTTTTAGCACTATTAGCTGAAATATACCAGTATCTGAACAAAGTAATGGCAACTCCTCCAAAAAACATTCTTCACAGACCTCTCGAATCCATGAAGTGCAAAGGTTAATTTTTGCCTTGTTTGATGCACCTGAAGTACCAAACTATTTGGTTAAGCAGCTCAAACACACACAAAAAGAAATCCCCTCCAAACAGTACAGCACTAACTGGCTTTTTTTTCCTTCTCTTGAAATTAGCACTTTTAAAGAATAAATCTACAGCACACTATTTGTTTTAAATCATGTTTGGGGCAGAAGGGTATAACCACTAGTTTTGCTTAAAATAATAAAATTTTGTTTCCTTTCCTCGCCATCACAAAACCCCAAAGCCATACAGATTGAATTAGTGTCATAAACAACCAAGAAAGAACGCAGTGAGGGTTAAACATCGCCCTTCCATGTCACACAGCACTATCTCAGTTTTCCAAGTTACACGTACACTGTGTTTGATATCTGGACTGCATTTTCACATGGGGAACCCAATGCTGAAATCATGCAGTGATTTTTTAAGCAATGCTTTCAATCCTGTGTCAAGGTCTATGTGTCCGTGCCTACTCTCTCACCTTTTATCCTAAGAAGATACCTAAAATGTCATCAAATCAATAAATGGAAAGCAAACTTGTATTTCAATAAGCCCAAATGATTTGTTAGAAAACATAGTGGAAAAAGTAACATTTGATTCATAGGAGAAATGCAGCTGCCCATTTAATGGTATCAGTGAGATTCAGAATAAAGCTTAACATGGATGGATAAAGAGATCATCCAGAGCTACGTCGTACAAAAGTACTGTTTTAAGTACCAATAGTGGTGTGGCTGCAGGAACCAATCCAATCTGTAGCTAAGGACGCTGATGAAGGACAAACACTTGTCCTAATAAAGGTTCTTTCACTCCTACGGCCATAAGGCACTCAGTGTGGAAAGCACTGTCAAGACAAAAGATCCGTCCTTTCAATTATCTGCCGTATTGTCAAGTTTCATATTCGTGAAGCAACACAATTCAGTGTGCACCTTATTCCATTCCAAAACAAGAAGAAAGTGTAAACGCAGGAGCACAAGATTACCTGCTGCCCCTGAAGCCTCTGCTGGAGCTGCATGCGGAGCTGCTTTGGTGTATTGGTTCGAGGTCTCATCACATTTGCTCTAGGATGCATACTTTGAAGTGGAAAATTGCTCTGTTGGCTCATCTGATTCATCACTGAATTAAAGGATGGCTGTTGTCCCTGAATGTTACTAAAACCTCCTGGCATTGCTGCCCCTTGCCCTTGATAGGGCTGACCATATAATGAAGGCTTCTGGTCAATCATAACTGAAGATTCCTGACCTTGAAATGAATCTTGTTTGGGTTCCAAAGCTTGTCCCTTCAACAGATACAAAAGTGTTTTCACTAGCAGTATATTCTTTAAGTAGGAATTCCTAAAGAAACAACAAAGCTAATACAGCATAGAACAACCTTGGGAAGAAAAACTCTTGGGAAGAACATAGTATGGACAGATTACTACTAGTTTTGTCTTCAGACAAATGAAATAGCAAAAGCTGGTTGCTTTTCTTTTTTTAATCCATTCTGCTGCGCACTGCTTACATTGGCAGACCAGTATCATTATTCCAGCCCTTCTGCACTTTTAAAACTGCTGTTGGTACAAATGACAGTGTGATTTTGTGGGTTTTTTTAGAACGTTCCAAATTATTCATAGAATTCTTTTTCCTATTTGCTAGCCATGCAAATGCAAGCTGGAACTGGAGACATAAGTGTCCTACTCACTAACATGTCACTGCCAGACAAATATTTCACAACCCAATCTCAGCTGACAACAGTTTACCAAAGAAACCCAACACAATTCTCTGCTTACAGAATTATAATGATTTACACCCCCAAAAAAGCCCCCTATATATGAAGGCATATTGCAGTAAGATAGGAAGATGCCATTTTATAGGTTTGTAATGCACAAGAAATATAATCATTACTGAGCTTCCAAAAGGTACTTCCAAAGGCAGATTTAGCAAAATGAAGACAAGGAAGTGAGGAGAGAACAAGAGGCCCTCCCTCTTCACTTTCTTTTCAGGTTACAAAATAATACAGGTTTTTGGAAAAAAAAATGGCCAAAATCTCTGTTCACTTACTTGGTTTACAAGATCAGGAATTCCTAATGCTCTGTCAATTTCTTCCAGACCTGTGACATCCGTATTACTCAGCAGCGTGTGCAGCTGATCCAAAAGTGCCCTTTCATCATTCTGGCCTTTCATGTTCGGTGCTGAACATAAGAGGTCATCCAAAGAGTTTCTAACTAATTGTCTATAAATATAAAACCATTACAACCATTATGGACTATAAAGGCATATACATAGTTTATATATAATATATTGACCTGGAGATAATTAAATACTATAATCACCCAGAAAACTGAAGTAGAACTGAAGAAGTCCCCAAAATGTCCAGTCAACTGCCATATATCCTTGAACACATGTAAATTGTGTTTTGTCCTGGCTTCTGCATGTGCCAGCAAGACATGATTTCAGACTTTCCCACCTCTTTTCTCTTTGCCTCCCAACAAAAGGAGGGATTGATTTCGTTAGCAATACCTTTTTTGTGGAGCTGGGTTAAAAGATACCCTACATCATATCATTGGTAGAAGAAGAAATAGATTCTGACTCCAATCTGTTATCCCCACTATATATGCTACATTCATTTTTGTCCAGGTCTTAAAGTCTTCTGATAGACAGCAAACAGATGTACTTAAAGTTATCTTAAAACCTTCCCCAATTCTACCTGTTTTGTGAACCCCGCGACGCTTGCTCCATGGACAGCATGTTGTCAGGCCACGATCCTGGCTGGTTAGATGGTCCTGGCTGTCCATATGGATTCCCCCCCATACCAATGTTCATCTCATTTGGCCCTGTGAAGTAAAACGTTTGTGTGTTTTTTAAAAACAAAACGGTGTCATCTTGCTCTCCCAATGCTCACCTAAAGCATTGTGGATGAGCACACAAATTGTCAAGCAGCTTCACAAGCTTTCCATTAATATGTTGTAGAGTGTGTACATACATAAACACAGAATAATTCTTAAATACAATAGACCACAGCTTTAAATATGACAGCTATCTAAAGCTGCTACCCTGGTTAGAGCCTAATTGCTATTTCTAATCCTTAAGCTCCTAAAATAGGAACTTTTGACAGATACAGCAACTTTACATCCAAAAATATATGGGGTTTCTGGCCAATGAAATCTAGGTACTAGCAAATATACCTTGTTATAGGGACATCAACATTTGGCATTTTAAATTCCAAACCAGGGTGAAAATCAAACAAAACTGAAGGTACATAACACTTTGCTCTCTGGGAGTACACCCTGCCTTCTATCTGTTCAGAGACATACAGCACTACATAGGAGAGTTTGTGTCATCCCATTACTTCCCAATATTTGCAGGGGTCACCTAACAATTTCTGGCAAGCTAAGCTAAGGATTTCTGACTCAGTCATGACTGCACAGATTTCTTCCTGATTTAGACTCATATCCACACATCACATGGAAACAGTAAGTCAGAAAGAACTAGTAACGGTCCTGGTAGCCTTTCATGATAGAAAAGGAAAAAAAAGGAATGCCACTGTCTATTTTGTCCCTTTTTGGGCACACCAGCATTGGCACATTAGACAGGACAATTTCAGCTTTAGGCTAAAGCTTTGTTAGTGATATACAACAGAAAAAAAGCACAGGCTTTAGGACCCTCTTGGTATTTCAAACATGCAGCTTATTTTATCCCATGCAAACACAAATAGTTACAAGAGAACCTGTATTCGTAATGTGGTTTTATTTGAAATTTGGATACTCCATGTGAGAAGAACTTTGAAATACTTAGGAGAAAGCTTTAAAAAAACCCTGATTAGTAAGACGTTAACACCAAAAACACACCTATATAAAATATAATGGAACTAAACTAATCAGAATACTAGTATATTCAAATATAATCATAAATGGCATTTAGTTCCTGGAATTTAGCAGAGAAGTGCTGCACTAAAGAAATACATAGAAATTATCCCTCAGAAATCTGGAGACTCAACACGAGTTATCTGTGTATGAAACACACCGGTATCACCAGAAGAAAACAAGAACACCAAAAGGTCATGTCCCAGGTCAGGGAACAATAATAGTCTTTACCTCAAAAAGCCTTTGGATGAAAAGCTAGTATTCTACTAAAACTGAAAAGATTCAGTTAATGATGAATGCTCTACTACAAAACCACTGAGATTGTGTTAAGTAGAACAATAAAATGTAAAGAACTTACTCATGTGAATCATTTGCTGTTGTAGCATTGGTCTACTACCAGGTATGCTATTGGAGCGAACGGGCAGCCCAGACATGGAGCTGCCCACCGCGGGCCTGGGAAGGGATGCACTGAACTCGGCTCCTGGTCTCAACATCGAAGCAGAACTTGTAGGTTCCAACCTGTTCACCTTTGAGTTTGGCAGACCCCAGTCTCCTGACTGGTGCTGATTCATCGCCACATTTCTGTTAGGAGCACTTGCTATAATGAAAAGCAGAAAAATACAATTACTTTTTCATCTAGAATACGTTACATATTTTTGGTTTACATTATTTTTATGGGGGTTTGCCTCATTTTACCAACAAGGACACCAATAACACAGCAATTCACTGAACTACAAAAGCATCTAAAGCTTACCATGCCAAGTTCTAAATCCAACGACTACATTAATCTAAATAGATTTTTAAATATTAACAACTGACTGCCATCATGACATGTTCTTGCTTCTGTGTATCAAAAGCTTAAGTTAAATTCAAAACTCGCAATAGTAGAAAATATTTTACCTACTAAACAAAAGTAAAAGTACTGGTAACAATACACAGATACTAAACAGTTATGTTCTTACAATTTCAGCTAGGAATAATAATTAAAAGTATTTATATGCTGATGGTAAAACTAATATTCTTTAATATTAAAGGTTTCTTCTAACCAAAATTCATATTTATCTTGCAACCTTTTTTACATAAAAGCTTGTTCCTTCACAGTGAGATCTATTTGTACACAATCAACAAACCCAGATTTGCTCCAAAATTTTCCTGGTTTTCCATCATCCTTGGACTTCCACCCATCAAGTTTTGTTTTTGTAACATGGAGAACGCGTTGACGTTCCTCGCTGAAGCACTTGAGCCCACAGGGCTGTCTAAAGACACAGCTCTGCTGAAAGGCGGGCGGGTAGGCTGCACAGACTGGGGACTCCTCATACCTGTTGAAGAATTAAAAGATGCATGCAACTGTACATTTTAAATAGAAAGTACCATTAATGACTTAAATAAGTCTGTTCTGTTTATGGGCACGTATATGTGACATTAAACAAACCAGGAATAGTTATTTTGCTTATGTTCTCACTACACAAATCACATTTTGAGTACATAGTTAGGACCTTTGACAGGAAAAGCCAAATGCAGCTCCCTTTGGCCCCAGACATTGAAAAAGTTTATCTTAATGTAAGTTCTGTAACGAATCATGTTTTTAACATTTTGAAAAACACTAGTATTACAGACTCCTTGATATATATGAGTGCAGTGCCCAGCCTTTAGATAACTCTGATAGAACCATTTGACTTGTTTCTATCTGGAACAGGCTGAATCCAGACACCGTTCCCGAGCACAGCGTAATATGTGGACTAACTAACTAACATCACTGTGCTCCATAGCCAATGGTGTCAGTGGCCTTACGTGTTCTCATACATTTTTCATTATCCATGTTTCAGCTCCTTAGGTTATCTCAGCAATCTACTGCCCTATATAATCAAGAGATGACCAACATTATAAAACAAAGTGACAACTGCAGTGATGCTGGTCTATTGGCAAGGTTACCTTTGCCTCCTACTCGGCTTCCTACTAAGGAAGTGCATTCCCTTCAGTGTCAAGGAGTACTGATTATAATTTGCAGGCCAGAAGATGGTTTTGCATAGAGTAAGTGGGAAATCAAAAGATTGCCACCAATCGTATTATTTCCCTAATCATCTGTAAGGAACAAAAATTCTCAACTTTAATTTACAACTCACAAAACATTTTTCCTGATGTCTTTGTCTCTCAGAAATCTACGTCAGACAAACCCCAAAGAAACCATAAAATAAGGAACTGAAGTTAACATTATTCATTGTGTATATAGTAGATGAGCGCTGTCAAGACAGCTAATAGTGTACATAATAGCCTATGAAAGCATAATTAGCCATTTTGCATTACATTTGTCCTTCAAGATATAGAAGATCAAGAAAGCATTCTCTAAGGATTTGAGGATGTATTATGTTTACATCAGGTAAGAAGAAAACCCTAATTTTAAAACCAATGTGATATTAAATTGAATTCCTTACCCAGCAGGGCATTTCCTTGAAATAATGCTTGCTTTGTTCCAAGGTTATTTCCATTTGCCGACATAGCATTATTGTAAAACTCTGAACTACTCAGATCACCTAGAATTGCATCCAAATTATCCAAGTCTCCACTCAGCTGAAAAAGACGCAGTGAAATACCAAGGTTATTTACTATCATATGGCTATCCTTCAGCTTTTACTTAGCTCCCTGCTCATCTTAAAAAGATATAACTGGGAGACAAATGTTTTTTAGTTCACTGAGAGTACCTTGGACTCTATTTCCAAAGAACTTCAGATATCATTTAGCTACTTCCCCCCCCCAATAGAACTCTGTTTGGCTAATTTTGAGAAATAGGAGAAACTGATACATAAAAATAAAATGAAAACCACCTTTGAATATAAACAGTTCATCCATCACAAATTTACCAAGATAAAAACACTAATGAGAGCAAACAATGTCAAGAATGTGTACCACTCAGCGATAAATATTTGTCGTACACAAAAACCCTAATTTGATCACTGATAAACACACCACCACATGAAAAGCACCCACAGATCTTTCCGGTAAACTGAAGCCCTAACTTTCTGTAAAAATTTGTCTTTAAATCAGATGCAGTTTTAACAGAAAAAGAATTGCATCTATAGTGGAGTCATATCTTCACAAAACAAGCTTCTCTGAATATGTTAATTAGATCTCAGGAGCAAGTACTGAAACTACACATTGGGTACTATTATACAGTTGTTAGTGACTCTTCCTTAAGCGGTACTCAAAAAAATGTTACGAAGTGTTTCATTTATAGCCAGCCATTAGCTAATATAAAAATTGTGCAGTCATTTTTTATTTACATAGTTATTAGTGACTTGGGAAATCCAAGTTCTAAGATACAGCACGTTTTCAGTAAACTCTGCCATACTGACCAGTATTATTCACTTTGAAGTAGTTCCAAATGTGACTTAGGAACTAAATACAGAAGAAATATCTACACTTTGTAATTTTAAGAACAGCCATCTGTAACTTTCTAACAAGTCTAACTGCTGCTTTCAGGAGAGTTGTTCCCAGTGACAGTTTGCTAGATCATGACATTTCTTGGTATTTCAACTCCAGAAACAATGAAACAAATAAATATACATGTATTAAATTGAATGACTAATATGTATACATTTGGAACAACATTTCCCCTCATTTTAAGGAAAAAAGAGTGCTAAAACCAATGAATGAACTAAACCCAATCTATAGCTATTTTAAGTATTACACATTTTTGCGCATTGTTTCTATTTTCAAATCAAAATTATGTTTTACCTTTTGCTATGGCATTGCCAACTAATTACAGAGGCAGTTACAGCTCTATTTCCTAATAAGCCACAAAAATAAACATGTGCTGTGTGAAACAGCAGATGTTAAAGATCTGATTGTAAGGAATAATTTGTAAATATACGCTACCTTAATCGTACCATAACTTAAAGATATGATTAGTCCAGGACTTCAGTACAGCACGTTTGATTATATGCACGTCCTGTAGTTCTCTTTGTTTACGCTCTTTCAGTTACAATAAACCCTGAGTGTATGTTTTCACACCATTTGCACAGAACTTTCTTAGAAATGTTTACACAGACGTCCTAAAAAGTTTTATATTTAGCCATTCACTGTAATAAAAAAATATTGCTTTGTTCACTACCATAATTTTACATTACACTGTACCTCCTCCGCTGGTTCCGTTTTTATTTTCATCTCTTTTTCTTGACTAGAAGTAGGAATTGTAGAGCTACTGCATTGTCCCATTTTATTATCCACACTTTCTACTTTAGGCTTCAACTCTTTGGAAAGTGGGTCCTTAACATCATCTTTATCTAACAGGTATCTTAGTAAAGCATTGTTTTCCTTCTTCTTTGGGCTGAGTTGTTCCTGTTTGACAGTGCCTTCTCCACAGGTGGCTGTATTACTAGCATCATGATACGTGTCTTTTCCAGTTGCTTCAGCTGTGATCTTGGCTACCTCTGCAGGAGAATTACCATTCTGCAACAATTTATGTAAAATCCTATGCTTCTCTTGTAGGAGCGACCCGTGCATGTTTGAGGAGGATGATACCCCTCCAGATGTTGATGAGGAAACTCCTGAAGGGCTGGTAACATTGCTAGAAGTTTCTTTACAATTTGAGTCTAAAGGTGAGTTTGATGCTGTAGAATGTCCCCTTTCATCTGAGGAGCACGTGAGTAGCTGAAGCAGTTTTTTATGCCCTTTGGTTTCAGATGGTCCTCTCTGACTTTCAGATGCCTCCAGATTTCCCTCTTTAGTATCTTTCTCACTAAGAGGATCCCTGCTGTTTGACTGGCAAATGGAACTTTCCACTTGGTTTTGTTCACAATACAAACCAGAAGGGCTTTTGGAGTCCTGGGTACTCGTTTTACTTTGCTGAGCTATGCTCATGTTTGGGGAATTATCCAATTTTGGACCCGGTGAAGAAAGTGTTGATAAAAGGGAAGTTCCAACACCCTCACTGATGGCTTGAAGAGCACTAAGAGAACTGCTAGAGAAAGTGCTGTTGCTGGTGTTGCTGGCAGATCCCATTGGAGAGTGCATACCTGCATCACATGACAGAGATAAAACGTATTAGACTACAGTACTGTCTGTATCTGCTTTTGCTCTGGATTACATATTGCCTGCCACACTGAGTTAATTACTTTAAAATACTTTTTTACCGTGAAATTAGGTATACTACATTTAAGTAACACATACAAGGTCATACAGAACTGTTAAAAAGGATGAAGGGTGGAATGCAGATACAACTGGGAAAAGATAGCTTAAGAAAAAAAAAGAAAGAAAAAAAAAAAAAGAGCAACAAAAATGAAATACCTGTAACTGGAGAAAACTGGTGTGAAGTCATTTTTGGACTCCCTCGGTTCCTAGGAGATATCATTAGATTCTGTTGGCTGGAAGTTAAACCAGGACTACCATGTGGTGGGCTACTTATGTTTAACCCATAACTGCTGTTCTGATAAGCAGAGGACTGCATTCCGGGTCCAGAGTTCACTGGCCCCATATTACCGGGGCCTCCATACCGAGTGCTGCTGAGCTGACCCGCTGCACTGGGATCTCCCATACCATAGCTCCTGTTCTGCATTGGCATGCCTTGACCAGGTGACATGTTCATAAGACCACCAACAGAATTTGTGTTTCCAGCCACAGGCGTTCTGATGTTTTGCCCAACTGAATTAGGATTTGGCCGATATCCGTTTTGTTCTCTGTAAGTTCAACAACATCCCCAGAAATCCCAAGAAAACAAATTAAAACCGTTTTTTCGGAATCAAGTGCTACAAAGACAGAATAACATTATTAAATAATTTTCCAAACATTTTTTTCAAAGAGAGTAGTGTGAACTCAAGCTTCCACAAAAGCAGAACTAAGCCATGCCCTCATTTATTCATGACAGGAGTGCTTGGTCCTTTAGGTCATTTGAGTTGTAAGTACATACAGTATCACCCCTTCAAAAAGCTTTCATCAATAGTCATTAGTCAGATTTATCAGTTTAAACATCTTCCTTCTGTTACTCCCTTCCTGAGTCAATGCATGACACCATTCTAGTGTGCACACTAATGATGCCCTGAACAATCTCAGCTACTCATTTTTCAGCATCTGGAGGCATTTTAATGCCAGAAGCAGACAGATTCCCTCCAGAGCGGCATTTCAATTATTCTTGCAATCAACAAGAACAGGTCACAGGAAGTGCTATTTAAGGTACATTTAACTTTGAGTCATCAGTAATGCATCTGAGTGGGGTTTTTTTGTCTTTTTAATTGGTGTGCAATTAAAAAAATAAGATAAAGCATGTAAGTGAGCATTTCTATTTTCAGCTTTTCATCATTATGTTAAGAGACTAATGAATACATAATACAGCCCCCATGCAGGCACTGAGGAATTCGTCTCTTCTGTGACTGTCTTTCTGCTGCACAATAAAGTTGGGAGTGTCAGTGTGAGGTTGACACATTTATTTGTACGCTATGCAACTCTGCTTCCCAAGTTATTCCCCCTCTGCTTGTGTTTTAATCAGATAAAATCTTCTGATACGCTATTCTTTTCAGGTATCTCCAAGGTCAGATACATTTTTAAGCGCTATGACACTTAAATGACAAACAGATACCGCTTATTTCACCTTTGAAGAAAGTGGGTAGAGACAAATCCATGGCGGTCATTAGTTACAGGATTTCGAAATAGTTTACTCTTTGTTTGCGCTGTCACTATAGTACCATCCGCTAAAGAAAACCGATACAATGGTGTTTCAGCATGACCTTGTGTATAAGCTGTAAAGGAAATATGGTTCAAATTTAAAACCCAAGAATTATTAATATGTATTCTACAGAATTTTAACACAATACCCTTCATTTGCTGAAGATTTTTAAAAAAGAGAGAGAAAAAAATAAATTAATAAGAAGACAAACCCAAGACAGATATTCAGAAAAGGGAAGTATTCCACATTTCCCCCTAACTCAGTAGAGGGAAGCTAAAAGCAAACAGATTATTTCCATGCTGCAGTATTTTGTGCTCACCATGCACAGCTGGCAAAGTTCTACATTTTTTAACAGACTTCCAAGGCTAGGTTAGTAGGCCTTCATGGCTTCGCCTTGGGAAACTATTTTTAAGTTTGAAAGTTTTATTTCAATCAAAAAATTGCAGAGACCATTGTTTTTAATCTGAGCTCCAAATTTCTTGTTAATTTAGGATTTAATCAGTCAAGTTAAAGAACTTCCAATGGAACTGAAACTCCTCTTTATGCCAGTATGAGTTTCTCTTTATTTAGTATCCCCTCTACTTGAATTACTTAATGAATCCTTCAAAAAGAACAGAGTTCAGAAAACTTAGAAAATGTCATCTGTGGTTGTATTTCACTCTATCGATCAAGGTTATCAAATCAGCATTACTAAATACATAACACTGGAAAACTGAAAATATTTGGAATCCTTGTGTCTTGAATAAGAAAAAGGCATCAACACAACTGCTACCACTTCTACTGAGCTATCCTTTAACAAAAGAAAGGATGAATTAAAATAAAGTCAAACTAATGTTAAAAATAAGCTAACAATAATTGAGGATTATGTGTTATTACAAAAATATAGCTCTCATTGTCATTGATATATCCATCTGTGGGAAAAAAGCTTACTTCAGCTTCAGGCTCCCAGATCATGTGTCTGATATTTTCATCGATAATGAAAATTATCAAAACAGACACAGTAGAAAAACAAAACAACTTCCATCAGAATTACTGTTTCCCAAGAGATCATCCTCCTTAAGCATGTAAATGAGTCACAGCAATTAACACTAACAAAAAAACATGGGAAAAAAAAAAAGAACACAAGCAGAATTTAGCTTTTTTTTCCAGAAAAACATGCAGCCACTAGAAGAAGCAGTACAACCAAACATTGCAAACAGATTTTTACCTTCATGATAGTGCCGTTTGTTTGACCATGACTGTCCATCATTGTGGCATAAAAACCTCTGAATACAGCGACGAATTATATCTTCAAAGCCAGGCCTCATGGAAGACCGCAATGAGTTTGTATCAATGTTGACAAGTTTGCCTGTAACAGGAAAGAAAATACACAAGTCAAACTCTTTATGACTATGCCGTTCCTTTTTATAAATATGGTACATTTCAGAAGGCTCATTTTAATTGTTCATCAGCCTAACACCAAATTTTGAGTATGCAGAAGTTACATTTATGAATTTTTTGCCATATGACAATATGATGCTGCTTGTTAAAACATCAGTATTCAAAGCAAGTTAGATAACTGAGTAAGAGGAAGTTCAAGCACACACAGGTTAATGCCAGGGCTTTAGCAAACAGTAACTTTAGTCTCTGGTTACAGGCTCCCAAAAGATGTATGCACAGGAAAAATTTTTCAAAAACACTGACCAACTACGTCCACAAATGAACATCATAAACACTAATTGGCATCTGAAAAAAACCCATCTAGGTTATATAAGTATTTCAATTTAAACAGCATAAAACACTTTAACCATTAGCTCACACACTGCATAAAAGTACAAGCATTCTGAAGAACTTTCATTAGCTTCAGTTACAATTTAAAATATTTCTTATGTGCCAAGGAAAGCACAATGACAACCATTTGAAATGCTGCCAAGTTAAAACACAGGCAATGCTTTATTACCCAGCTGCCAAACAATAGCATACTAGCACAGAGACTGCCAACAAGGGTATATTCCAAAAACCAGCTGGGAATTCTCAGTATGAATTCTGCTAGTCACTACAGGTACACACTTTATTTACGTACTTGATTTATTTAAAACAAGAGCACATAGACCAAACAAGATACACCTTCATACTTTAATCTTGGGTACATTTCTCACCTGAAAGATCATGTCTTGTAATAAAGCTCTCTGGATTTGCTGGAAATACCCTTTCTGCAGTTGTGATACGACGTGCCACACAAATCATACAGGACTGCAAATCTGTATTTTAAAAAAGAAATGTTTCTTCTTTCATTCCTGTCCCAGTTTATTCTATTAAAGCATCTAATAAAATAGCTGAAACATCTTTCATTCTTAAAATGAAGTGTAGACAGTAAGAATTGAAGTTTTTGCATTCTGTTCTTACTTACTTAAAATGGATTTCAGAAGTTACAGATTTCATAACACATACCAATACAAAAAAGCTTTACCCAGAGATGTCTTTTGTGTACAGTAATGCCACAAGATTTCCTACCTTCCCCCTCTTCCATCATAGCTCTTGGCTGAGATAATGCAAAGCACTGCATTGTTTCATATCTTTGACGTATATCCTGGTGGCTGCCTACATCTTCCAAAAGATCATGAGACGTTTTCACCATCATCCGGCAATTGAATGTATGACTCTTCTGTCTAGGTGCTTCATTGGTCCAAGCAACTCCATTAACTTCAAAGAACACAGGAAGAATTTATAAATATTTTCAGATAAAATCAATTCATAACTGATTTTTCTTAACTTAGATACCTTGTTCCTAGATGAGAGAGATTAAAGAGTACTTCAAGAGGCTTTCTCAAGATACCATCAGGTTTATGCCAATAGTAGTATTGCAAACCAAATTAAAAAACAACTCCCTTACGTGACACTTTCAGTCACTTGAAGGAGAATTGAAATTATTCACGTATTAAAAAAACAAGCAGTTCTCTCAGCTCATCTTGTGGCATTGGGAAACGTGTTCCTTTAGTATCCTTGTTCTAAGATACAGGTAAACAAATTGCAAAGACTAAAATCCAGTGTGACTTTCCACCACATTTATTTCTGATGGTATAATTTAGTAAGAACACAGTAATATTCTTCATAACATATTTCTGCAGTCAAATATTCTTAGTGTGAATAAGTTCTTTTGAAAGGTTATCCAAGTTGTTTTTTTCTTCTCTGATTGCTTTCCATCACCTAGTAACAGCATAATAAGTCTACTTTTATTACCTGAAGATTTAGGTAAGTTTTTAAGAAAGTCCTTCCGGTCCTCTTCATGCAAAATAGCATAGACACTTGTATTAACCAAGTCTTCTTGTTTATATTGCAGATACTGTGTGACATTTTCTGACACAAATACTATGTTCCCATCTCGATTTACAACAAACAGGAAACCGTCCAATGCCTAAATATTAACATGACAACATATCATGTAAGACACACCACCTAATACTAAACGTATGCTAGTTTAAAAATTACATGGGTGATAAACGCCAAGTTACAATACATGCATTTCTTTTCAAAGCTAAGCTGAAGTTTAAAATTTTTCTCTGAGGAAAACTGTGTCTGGTAAGGAATGATTTCAATATTAAAAATTAATCCGTTAATTTGTTATTCCACTGAGCTTTTTCACAGTGATAACCACCCTTCTTGTGTTCAAATAAAGCAAGAATGAAACAAGATAATGAATTTGTAACATTATTTCAATGGCTGGCAAATTGGAACAAGAAGAAATTCAGTAGAAACAAGTAGTAGACATGAGCATGAAGACATTTCCACCAGTGAGTGACAAGATAAGAAGGTCCATCCATATCATAAAAGACTATTTTCTTAACTGAAAGAAAAAAATCAGTATCTATATAAAACAATTCAGTTTCAAAAATGTTTCTTAATGGACTTGTAAATACAGGGCTGGTTTTCTAGGCATAAAGAAAAGGTATCTGCTATGTACCTTTTTTTACAATTACTCTTGGGTTATTTTACTTGACAGCAACATTTGCTTAAAGTGCTTTACAATTTAGAAACACAAACCCTAATATACATCACAAACCTCTAGTCTTTGCAAAAACTTTATTTTAGTGCCTATCCACTAAAAAAAGTACAGTATTCTGCATATTACTAAGCAATGCTTTAATAGTAATTTGCTAATGACTGCTGGAGAAAGTAAAGCATAAGAAAAAAACAAATGCTATTCTCCTCTTTCCTTCTACAGAGAATTTCAGCTAAATTAAGAAAACATGATAGATTTTATTCCTGACCCTTTCAAACATAGTTCTGTATAAGTTTTGCATATTATTTATTACTATAGTATTGCAGGCTTTATTGTAATATTTTCAACTGCCTGAAGTACTTGTTTCCATAGGGATTTACTAGGGCTTAATTTGTACTTGCCTGTAATAAAAGAGGTCCCAATGAATCCTTATCAATAACTCCTTGACCCGTAGAAGATACATCAGCTTTCTGAACATCATCATCATTAGAAACTGCTTTTCCTGAAACACAACAAACACTTCAGTAAACAATGTTTTGCATGAAGGCCAGATTTTAACATCACAAGCCAGATTCTAGGAAGCATGTCAATAAGGGGGGGGGGGGCAGTAGAGAA
>JAVJGJ010000002.1:6577074-6594531 GCA_035590215.1 Microhierax caerulescens | reverse complement strand
CCCCCCCCCCCCCCCCCCCCCCCCCCCCCCCCCCCCCCCCCCCCCCCCCCCCCCCCCCCCCCCCCCCCCCCCAGGAGAGAATGAATAAGAGGCTTCATATACTGTTAGTTGCTTAAGACTGTCACAGTTAAATAACGTCAAACTGCTCACATAAATTGACTTGACAGTTAAAGTCGACAAGATCAACTTCTTTCGTGAATGGTATTTCTTCTGCTGCTTTTGGGATTACCTGTCTGGTGAATGCCTGCTAAATCTTTCAATGGCCATTAAACACACTCATCTCATCATCACTGGTCACAATCTTCAGATGCCATCACCAATGTTCTACAAAAAGGCTTTGGCTCACGTTTACGTGTGTGTATGTATACATATGTCTCTACGTATGAATACTAAAATCATATTTTGAGAATCAAAATATCCTAAATGAATTGATTGCAGCAAAGGTGGAATGGGAATCCATGCCAGGTAGCAGAATTACAGAAAACAGTAAACTTTGCTCTATGGTACTTGCTGGGTAGCTAAGCAGACCACAAGATGAGTACAACATCCTAGGGGAAGATTATCATATACTCAACTCTGTAATGAAACACCATTAGAATATACCAGATTACAGTAGAAAAACCTTAAAAACAGAAGTTAAGATGAATTTTTAGAATTCTTTTAACATGTCTTCAAAAGACCTGGCAATTTACCATGCCAGGCAAAAAAAATACACCATGAGGCACTTGACTGTTTACACTACATCATGCAAACGAAATAGGTACAATTGGCAGGCTATACTCATTAGGGGGTGGAGCTGAGGATTGGGTGGCGTTTAAAAAAATATATAATTATATTTATACCCCTCAATATACATTTCAAAAAACAGGTATGCATACACTTGCAAACTATAAAAAAAAAAAATAAATCTTATACCACTTAGGTTCACCCTAGATGACAAAGTTCCCCAAGATTTGATGCGCTGCTATTTTCTCCTTTGTTGGCTTGACTATTTCCTGAGTATTGCCAACTGCATTATTTAATTATCTGATCTCAAGCTAAATGTATTTGAAATATACTGCAGTCCAATACTTAACCATTTAGGAAGCATGTCAAACAGCACATGAAAACAAAATAAAGTCCATAAAAACATAATAGGAAAACATAGTGATAAAAATCAATATATCTGATTGAAAATGTGCCCCATAAGAAACTAGGTATTTTTTTCAGAAATTAATTTCAAAGCATTAAACTCCCTTGAAGTGAAAGATAACAGTATGCACTCTTCATAGCAGTAGGTATTTGGTATATTGTATCTGCAGATGTTACAGTACCATCTGCTTTTAGCTTGTCTGTGGACTAGCTTAAAGTTCCCTGGTATTTTCCAGAAATGTATAAGAAAGGCCATACAAAGTTTTAATGCCCTGATTCCCAATAAAAAGTGATGCTAAATTCTTGTTTACTTTTAAACAGAACATTATTTAAGGTCCACTAAAAATTTGGTTCAAGTAAAAGTCTGAAGACTTTCTCAGTTACACACTACTATGAAAAACACTACTCAATTTCCCAAGTAACTACTGCTTTGAAAAAGGACTCACAAGAAAAAATTATTTATTTTGGCTTAGCAGGGAACTGTACCTTGCTCTTTTATCTGTCGAATCTGTCTCACAGTTTCTTTTAAAATAGCACATTTGTCTGGTTTGACGTTGAAATTGTCAATGTCACTCAGGTTAGCAGATATCAGTTCAGCCAGTTCTTCAATGTATTTGCTTTCCTGCTCACGCCGACGCTTCTCACCACTGCAGGTCAGACTAGGAACCAAAAACATTTCATATACTTACATGCCATCATATGCAAAAGCTGTGCTCACTCTGTGAGCTTCAATGTACTTCATGTAACACCTTTAAACCTAGGTACTAGTTATTCTTCCAGCTAACAAATCTGAAGTGGGTGTGCATGTGTGTTTTGTTACGCTGTTGTTTGGTTTGGGAGTTGTGGGGGTTTTTTAAGAATTTTAAGTAAAAAATTATCTTAAGAGACTATGAGAAAACTATTTTAAAAAAAAATCCTCCTGTGATTACTCCATTGTGAAATTTAATGTAAATAGCAATTGCTTGTTATAAAACTATAACACACATCCAGCAAGTATATTTTTACTTTAAAAGTTACTTTAGATTTGTCTTAATTTATTAGACAAATGAAACAGAATTTTAACATTCTATGAAATCCCTTTGGTTCACTTGTAACAAGATGACTACAGAAGGTGATACCTCAGAAATTTCTAAGCATCAGGACAAAATGCCATCTCAAGAAAAGCAGAATCCAACCCCATGTTGCCGGATAAAGTCTCTCTCCTGAAATTCTTTTTCCTACATAGATTAATGTTCTGAGTAAAGACACTGACTACAGCCTAAATCAATACAGAGAACAGTGTCATACACAGAGTATGCCAAGAATACGAAAAGAACAACTCAGGAGAAAGGGAAGGGGTAAGCATGGTCACACTGAGGGAATCAAAAGAGAATAAATATTCTTTGAGAAGAAACCAAGTGAAAGAGTTAGGAAAGTATGCATGGACAAATATTAGAGAAAACAAATGACAAAGCAGGTGCTTGAAAGATAAATAAAACTAATGAAGGGTGACAAACTGAAGAACAGAATTCCTGAATGGACAGGCTGACACTAGAGAAAGGGAAAGAGAAATTGGAATGGAGGACACTCAGAGGGAGACTGGGATCTGGTGGGAGAATCTGAGGATTCATACATAATCTGTTGCATAATGGAGGTAATTAGCACAGGATAGTGGGGACATAAATAGAAGGGAGAAATAGGAGTATACATGACATCTGGGTTTTTTTTTGTGAAACCAAAGATAAAATCAAAATTTAAAGGTTAATACTCTTGGGAACAAGATAACACAGAACACAATGTGGTAGAAAGCAATGAGGTTGGAGCAGGACAGAAAACTGAGTCTCTCAGATAATGATCTCTGACAGAGTTGAATGAGGGGCAGAAAGACAGCATAGAATGCCAAAATTTGAGATGAACTTGCAAAGAACTAGTCTGGAGAAACAGAAGTAAAAAAAAAAACAACCCCAAAAGCTCATCCAATTGCAGTATTCTGTGCTGACCATAACTACCTGAAATGAGGCCTGTCAAATCAATTACCAGATATAAGATGCAGCCTTTGAAACTTCTGCGAAGCAAGAACTTTTTCTTCTTTTACTTTGCAATCACATCTTCAAACAGATTCCTTATACATTCACTCTATTATACAGTATAGCTCATCAGCTTTGGCCTATCTACACATAATAGTAAAGCTGCGTATCTTTGGAACAGAAGCTGGCCTAAAGAATTTTTCAACTGAGAAAAACATCATTTAGAACTTACTCTAGGCTGCAATGATAACTCAAAAATATTTTTTAAAAACTCATTAAAAAAAAAGTCTGTATAAACCTACCTTGCACCTGGTGTATCACAGGGCAATGGCTTACGTTTCCTTGACTCATTGGTCAAGCTATCCAAGGAGTTTTCTCCTAATCCACTCATCTTGGCCATGCATCAGCAACTAAAAGCAATATAATAAATGAATGAACACCTCAAAATAATAATTAAAAATGCAGATAAATTTTCCAGACAATTTATTTATTTTTATCAGATTCATGAGTATTTTTCCTGGAAACCCATGTACCTTTCTGCTATTACAAAATAATATTTACCATTTTTTATATCTCTTTGGTATTTTGCCAAAACACAGGTTTACAAAGCTTTGTATCATGAATGTTAAGCAAAATAAATGTAAAAAATGTATTTCATTGGATTCAGAGATGTTTAAAATTTTGCACCACAGTACTGGGACCACTGTATAGCTCCAATTTATCTGAAAATAAAGATTCTTGGTGTTTTAATGTATGTTTAGATAACTTGAGAAGAAAGTGGTATATCAATATGCTATGCTAAAATGTAGTTAAATACAAAGGATAAAGTTAGATACTATTAAAGAAAAAAGCAAGTGATACCCTAAGACAATGAAGGATGGATGACCACAACACTGAAAATACATGTTGAGTAGAATTTCCTTTTCTGTATGCTCCTTTCTTCCCTTCATGTAACCTAACCACTGCAGCCACAAATAACTGTCGTGCTTCAGAGAAAATCAATGGGCTTAAATGAGAATTTCACACCTGGCTCAGTATAAAGCCAACAGCTTACTATTACCATCTCTAACTCAACAGGTTACTACAGTCTTAAATTCTTATTTCTTGCTAAACCTTTTAAAACGAAAAGAGTTTTCTAAATCTTTGAGGACGAGGCAAGCAAAGACTTCAGAACTCGATTCCAGTTTGTTTCTGCAGCAAAGATTGGGCTAAAAACCGATAACGTAACAGGTTGCTTTTGTTAAAGTCTAGTTATTTAAAACAAGCCTGGCAGATGACATATCCATGACACTCATGTCCCCTCACTCCCAAGAGAAAGGAACACAGTCACAGAGGAGAGAAGACACCTATTCCAGATCCTGCTATGCTCCAATCAATGACATGCCAAGGGAGGAAAAAAAAAATTTAATGGATCTGTGCCATATATGTAGTCAAAACTATTTTAGAACATAACTAGAAGTATGAAACAATATCATAATTTGCATTTGTTTTTTTGTTTCACAATGATAACAAGCCACATCTGGGCAGTTGAAAGTTTAGCATTATTTTATCCTTCTTACAGAACTTCTGAATTAAACTCAAATTCAATTTACTGCAATCTAATTCAGACTGCAGTTCTTTACCCCATACAGCAACAACAGTTTCTTGTTTTAAACAATTAGTTAAGACAGTTATACTTGTTAGCTGGAGAGAAACTCTCCCATAATGTATAACCCAGGCATTAATAAATCTTTCAGGGAAAAAATAAATGCTTTAAGGATCTCCACATGCAGAAGCCATCGCTAATACAGTTATTAAAAAGAACTGTCTTCGAATGACCAGATCTCTAGGAGTCAGTGATCACATATCCTGTGATCACATGCTTTCAACTAATGAAGTTTCTGTTATGAAGTTTCTGTTAAGGTGACTCAAAGCAGCTCCACAGAACAGGCTCCAGGCACCCTGGTTAACAAGTAGTTAACCACAAGTCAGAAGTACCCTTGCAAAGAAAACCAACCCCTGAGAAAGACACCTAGTCAACTGCTTCCAGGACAAGACATCCACAGAAAAAAAAAAGAGAAGTGTATTACTTCTAATGTACTAACCTTGACTGATTGGATTTTTTTCTTACTTTTTGTGGCAAAAAAAAATACTGCTTTAGTTCTTTCCAAAGTCTAAACTGAAAGGGCAAAGACACACAAGAATATAATTGCATGAAGCAGCATGCGGGTTACTTGCAATAGCTGATACTGTTATTGCAGGATGTGAGCTATGGGTGGAGAATTTAAAAGGACATTCTTCTTACAGCAGTACAAACCTTGGAAAACTAGAGAGGACAGAGGACTGCTGGCTGCGCTGAGGAGCAGATACTGGATTACTCTGGCATGTGTACAAAGCTCAGAAGTAAAATGGCATCTCTTTAAAGCACAAGTTCTCTTTGCAGCTCAGCAAATTTACAATGCTTAACATAAAACTGTATCCATAAGCAACCCTCGTCGCAACTGATAGATATTAGGACAGGAAGGATAGTACACTTTCTACATCACAATACAATCAAAACCAACAGTAAAACATAATCCTGCATGTGAAATAAACAATTACAAAAGGTGCCTAACTCCGTAACTATGGTCATGGGCTGCACAGGTGAGAAGTTGGGATTACATCTAAATATTTGATACAAAACCAGGATGAAGAAGACAAAACCCAATATACAGAAAGATGGAAGAGCAAGCCTGAAGACCTTTATTCAGCCATATATCCCCCTCCAGGGCAAAACCCTCTCATACACATTTATAGTGTCTCACCTTATGTGAAGTTCAAGAAAAATATACTGTTACCCCACTAGATGACAGCATAGCACTGAACAACTGCAAGGGCGCTATTTTCTTCAGCAGCTGAATGAAAAACTACTCATCTGAACACGTATGCAGTTTCCAAAACAGATTATAGAAACAGGCTATGATCATGCAAAAAAAAAGATTATCTGAGGCTGACACTCAACAGAATGTACGACTCAAAAGTCTTACACCTACAGACCTCACAGCTAAGGCTGAATCCTGAGAGTCGCTCTGCAGGTGACACAAGCCCACAGCCAGCACTGGTGTTTCCCTCCCTGTAACTGCATCCACAGCTAGAGCACAGAGCTGCAGCATTAAGAGCTACTGCAGACAGAGAAAGGAAGCGCTTAAAATACAAGACTTAAAGATAGCTCAGGAAGGGTGGGGGCACAGCGACTATGTCAGAAGCCATGAGTAAGTTCTGTTTAAGAGGAAGAAAGATTCAAAATACATTAAATAGTTGAGAATTAGAGCTAGATAGGGCAGACATTTCATCAGAACGTAATTTTGCAGGTAGCATTAAATGGTTTAGAATGGAAATGTCATTTCTGGTTTAACATCTACCTGTACTGACAGGTAACTCACAATATGATTATATAGAAAAACCAAAAAAATTATTACATTTTGTCTTCAGAAACATGATACATACCAGAGAATACAATTCTCCTTCTATTTATAAAAACCTTTCAGTGCCTAAGTATAGAATCTTGGAGAAGGAAGGAAAAATTAAGTAATTCATGTAGGCTGTTTCCCTACTATTACACCCAAGTTTATTCAGGCCTGAAGCTGCAGAGTTCCTGCACATGTATTTTCCTTTCCCTCAGAGTATCATTACAAGCTGGGAAGGCATGTAATGCCTAGAACAACTCTGTAACTGTTTAGCTAAGGAAATTACAGAAGCTGCTTCCCAATACAGATGGATTTAGAGTACAAATTGTGAACAGTCAAACTAATTTCCCTGTTACAGGAAATACTCGCAGAAGAAGCTGTTATTCAGTGAGTTAATAATGAAAGAAATCACCAGTTAAAAAGTACCAGGTGTTGTATTTATTCATTGAGTATGAACCTATAATTTCTACTGAGCTAAAAAGTTTCTTCCAAAAAGGCATCTATTTTTGGAGTTCGGGGGAGTTTTCCTGAAGTTAAACACTATTTCAAAGGAGAGCTCCAAAACACAGCTTTCAAAAGTTAAAAATTTTATGCATTTTTACTACTAAAGGCAAAAAAAGTTTAACACAGTCATCTTTGTAAACTTACTTTATGTGCTAACAGGCAACAGCATTATTACTGGCTCATGAACCTTTATAAAGCTGGCTAGAAAGACTGCTCTGCTAGTTATGCTGCACAGTATTATCTACCGAAGCAAAGCATTTTTAAAAGAATTACAGACCTAAATTCTTTCTATTATTTGCATAAATAAATCTAAAAGCTTGCTTAATTTGACTCAATGAATAGCTCAGTTACTACATACAGGCAAATATAAGAAACAATGTGACGTTTGGGTAAGTATAAATTACCCAAAACACAGAAGTGATAATCTTCCATCTCAGAATATTATTCTTGTTCAGAATAATGGAAATACAGATAAGACAACAACCACTTCCATGAAAAATCTGACAATTTTTCTGCTATTTTTCTTCAAAGTTGCATGTGCAAGCTCACAAAGTGGATGGCAAACCTACTGCGTAGGACAACTAATGATGGGGCTATATTATGAATGTGAGCTATCAATACATACTATTATGTCCTTTTTAATGAAATTTGTAAGCAAGCATGTACTTAACATGCAAGAAGCTACAGCAGATTGCTAACATAAGGATGAAGAAATGCTGAATATAAATTCTGTTTTCAAAAATTTATCTGTTCCTGGTTTATATAATGTATAGAGAAAATTTCTTGGCACTGCCACATTTTAAGGCCAGGTACTTAATGAACGATAATTCCTAGTATAGAATAATATTTAAATGTTTTCTAGTCTGACATCATCAGAACCAGTAACTAATTTTAATTTCTAAATTAACTGCCCATGTTATTCCACTGTATTGGAATATTTTGTCATTTTCATCAAGCATTTTATAAAATAAAAGCATTTTATGCTACACTCCATTTAGCTACTAAAAACAGATGACATAAAGGCACACTTTGTTCTGTCCAATATGGTTTTCCAAAAGTTATTTGGAAAAAAAAAGCCCCAGCTCTTGCCCAATGATTTAGGAAGGTATGTATTTGTCTGAAAGAGAAAATTAAAGTTGAATGAAGCAAATATGTTCAGAGCCCTCGGAAGCTTACACTTAAAGCAAATTTGAGGAAAAAAAAGACAACATAAGAGATGGTTCAAAGTCTTTAAAGACAGACATTGCTTAATTCCATTGGTTGTTAGCAGTAATGGACCACTATATACTAATGCGCCACCAGTGGAGTGGAACCAAAGGGAGCAGTATTTGGAGAAAAAGTTCAAAATTTGCATGATTATTTGCAAATACTAACTACTAGTTTCTGCATTACTATTTGATGTATCTTTTCAGATAACAATCCTAAATGTTCCAAAATAACAGAGACCTTTTTGCTCATCAGTGTGTTGAAAAAACATTTGTCCTTATTAATAAGGTGCACATGTCTACATCATTTGCAACGTACTGTGTATTTTTCCAGTGCTAGGACTATTAATTTCTCAATTAAAACCATAGATGGGATGTTAAAAAGCTATTGTTTTCTGCATGTGCAAGTCCTACTAATTATTAATCCATCCATTGCAACAATATACATACAGCCTTCCAAACAAAACCATAGAATTTAAAGAAATTGTCAGCATTTTAAGACTAGCATTTTTCAGCCTCCCAGGGTTTCAATTTTTTTTTTTTTTTTTTTGGGGGGAGGGGGACGGGACACGACACACGGACGCACAACAAAAATCTTCTAAACTTCTGTCATGGACTACCAAGAAAAGGATGAACATGTCAACAATACAGTATGTTTGAAATCGGGAAAATTCATAAAGCCATTTCCTACAGAGCATTCAGGATAAAAGAATGCTTAGAAGTACTAAGCACAACAAGCAGAGTTTTCAGCTTGATACAACAGTTTCTTCCCTGATCTTATTCACCTCACCTTCACAGAAATTGCAAAGATACTAACTTAACAACATCAGGTTGATAGCTTTCTGCCAGTTCTCCAAGCATTACTCCCTCACACCCACATTCTCAGTAGTTGTAGATGAAAGATCTACTCACCAAGTGGGACATGGCAACTGGGAAAGTTTTGTCCTAACTGGGGCCCAAAATTACAAACAATTAGATGATTCAGATTTAATTTTTGTATTTGTTTAGCTTAAATAGTTGACTACAGGCACACAGACACAAAAAGAAAACCCACAAAGCACAACTATCTAATACTAATTTAAGACAGATACAAACTATTTAAAAAAACCACATATTATTTGCGTAAAAACATTTTTAACGCTTCCCTGGTCCCATGAAAACGTCATGGTTTTCCTATACTAAATATATGCACTCATGGTATCTTGGACGTTTGGAAGCTCTTCTGTCTGAGCTAATTTCTTGTTTGAAAAATTCACGAGGGAAAAAAGCATAAATTGGCTCTTAGCATTCCCCAGAATAAGTCAATTATGAAGAATTAAATCAAACCAGTCCTTTTCAATGAATTATGAAGATGGTCTGGACTTTTAAAAATTGTATATAAAATTAAAATATTAAATATAATCCTCCTTCCTAAAAAACAAGACATAAGTCACACAGGTTTTTAAGATGCAAATGGTAGGTAATAACTGGTTTATGCTAAGAGAAGCCCAAAATTTATAAATTGTATTTGATATCAATAAAACCGGAGGACATTCCATTCAGCAACTCTGTATTCTTAGTGATTTTTTTTTTTTATTTCAAACTTACATTTCTCTCAAATACACATATAGAAAAAGTATGATAGCTTTCTAGTGAAACTTCCTATTTGAAATATTCTTGCAAGTAGGAAAGATTCTTTTGTTATAAGACCGACCACAGAAACAACTGATGTTCCCATTTACATAGACAGGAATCCACAAGAAAACAGATTTAGAAAACTCACTTTCTGGCAGTAGTGAAAGTACAGGTTTTTTTCAGGTGGTTTTCTTTTTCTTTCTTTCTTTCTTTCTTTCTTTCTTTCTTTCTTTCCTCCCCACCCTTTTCTTAAGAACATGATTCTTACAAACTTACATGTAAAATCTGTAAATTGTAGCTTGAAAAGTGGTAAAGGAATTAGTACTCAGGTATATACAATCCAAATATGGAAGCAGTCACTTACTTGCCCTTAGCAAACATTCAAGCACAGCATATTCTTCAGAGGCCCTTCAGAATCAGAAGTCATTTTAAGTCACATCCTGAAAAACATAAAAAGGCTGTACTTGAAAAAAAATAGTGCTCACTTTTCAACTTTTTCATGCAATATTAATAATCTTACCAAAAAGTGAACACTCAATATTGAGGTATTTTAATGTCAAACATGTTTAAAACTCACTTGTAACTGTCATCTCTGCTATATGCTAAACAGCTCAAAAGTCAGAATCCTAACAGCAAAAACACCATCCAGTAAGCTAGATTTCTTTTCACGTAAGAACTAAACACATCTATTTCAAATGTAATTTCCCCCTCCCCCCTTGGGAAGAAATAACAAAACTGTTGTAGATGTTTGATCTTAGTAACTTTTAAATCTTAATATAAAAACCTGCAGTCCCAAATAAATTATTTTTTAAAGTTATGACTGGCAAGTAAAAATTAAGTGCGTAGCCACTCCATGTCAGCCTGTAAACACTGCTTGGTACATAACTATTACATGAGAATAGCAAACTGCTTTCAGAGCTATGAACACTCCAGTTTCTCTTATTCCATTTCTCTACGAAATTCTAGGAATGATTAATCCATATTATCATGCATTTTATACAGTGTATGATTAAGTGTACTAATTAGTGAGATTCTGGGTCTCTACAGAGAATTACAGTAACTTAGGAAAAGTTTTAAACAACAGCTGTGTGATTGAATTGATTTACTGAAAACTGCTTAAAGCCCTATGTAAAGCAGAGGCTGTTCAAGCTAATTAGAAAAAATAAATTGCTCTTGGGAAATATTTATGAGACATTCACATGTAAGCACACACCATAGACCTATCCAAAATTGAGAGTTTCAAAATTGATACTTCTACCCAGACTACTTAATAGGTAATCACTAGCAGGCAGGTAAAGGAGTTTTATTCAAGTAGCTCATTTCTTAAGAAATTAAACTGAAGCTTTTCATATCAACTGGTTGCATATGCATTCATCTGCTGTTTTAACCATCCCTTTGACAATACTGATTGTAGCTTTATTTATACGAACTGGAATTACCAATTAGAAGGTTGATTGACAATGTGGTCACGTAAGAGTAAGCATCAAGAGTAAATTGTCTCCTAATTAAAGACTTCTATAACACCATTTTATGCTAAATCAACCTCTGCTAATCATGGAAACCAGAACAAAAGCACATACACAAATAAGAAGAAAAATCTACTAAATCTTAAGATGCAATATCAGAAACATTTGGGCATCTTAGAAAATGAAGTCCTTCAGCTGTTCCTTTCTGTAAAAATGCTAAACCAGACTATACTACTCTCAGTGATAGCTTGCTATCTAGCTTCCCTGCGATGGTCTTATACCCAGCAAGGGCCATTTTCTGATGTCTCCACTGGACAGAATTTATAAAACAAAAAGATAGCATAAATTATATTCACTGTTCAGTTTGATGTGCAGGTTTTTTCCTCAAATTTCTACAACAGCTTGACAAACTGGTGAATACACCTGTGCAAGAACAGAGGCAACTCAATAAAATCATAAACAAGAGTCTCAGTGAAGTTGACCTATGCAGGAAAATGAACAGGAGAAAATCAGTTAAAGGTGGAAGATTCAAAACCTCAAGTATCAAAAGGATTCTGTATGACTAGAAATATAAGGGGAAAGAGAAGAACTCTGAAAATGTATTAAGTTGAAGACAACACAAAAATCTTAACACTATTCAACTTACTTTTATAATATTTCCCTTATATTCCTCTCAAGTAAATACTAATTCCATGGCTGTCAATACCTGAGCTGTTTAAACAGAAAATGAAATACAACTTCTAAAAGAAGTACTGCAGCAATGTCACTAAAAAATAACCTTCTGAATAACCTGAAGGCTCTTGAAGGGTTAGGAAAGCATCTAGAGCAGCATTTGCACTCATTTGATCTGGACACACACGGCAGAGGACCATCCTGTGATAATGGTCAACTGGCAGGGCAACCCAGAAAGATATTCTAAATTCTGTTTGAAAGACCAGGATGAAATTAAAACAACCTGAAGCAGGGATGAAAACCCTTCCCAGTAAACCAAAAAGTTATCACCAAATAAGCTATGATAAACTATTGCCACATATCAAAAGTAAATTAGACCCAAGTTACTACCACTGTGAATAAAACAGGATATTAAAATAAATAATTACATTGTTATAATCAACAACATTTAAACCAGAAAAGAAAATATGTCCCTCTCTTTCAATACTTGGTCTTTTCTTGCTAATGAAAGCCAGAAGTCTTAACATATTGAAAGCTGACCATTCAATTCTGTTACCCCTGCTCTAAATCTACGTTTCCTCTTCTGAGTACAGAGGTAACAGCCAACTGCTTAACTTTTTGAATACAAAACAAATAGTTTATTTCAACACTGTTTTCTGTTCTGCTTCACATGAGTCAGTGTAGGTTATTAGAGTGCCTGTATCAAAGCACAGTCACGCACTAAGCGATCACCAGTCTCAGAGTCAGTATTATTCTAGGAAGCTTGGCACTGGGGACTGTGCAGCCAGCTTCTCCATCAGCTCTCACCATACCAGTAGCACTTTCGACATGTGAGCATACTAGTTCCTGTCTAAAAGCTGCTCAACCAAAAAACAAGAGTGCTCAAACAAAAACATTGTTTTGTTTTGATGTCAGTGAGTTCAACACAGTGACCTTCAACTGATTTCCCCACCTTCAGGATGAGCCACTGATACTCAGTTTATCCCGTACAGAAACTAGCCATCCAGCATAGCCAGGCTACCAGTAAGTCAATACACACAGTCCAGTTTTCAATCCTATTTTTAAAACACATAAAAGAATGAACATTACATTACAGTTTGGATGAGATGGCTAAGTGACAAGCCATATTGTTGCCTGTTGTACAAACAACAATAATATGACAGAGAGCTAAAGCCATACTGGTTTTAAGGTTAAAAATAAACATATATATTCATAGTCAAATGTGCCAGATATGGTAAACACAATGGTTACTTTTTGAAAGAAGACATAAAAAGCATCTGTAATCCTCCTTAAATGTTTCAGAGATAACATGCCTGTTTACAAATGAAATCGAATGCGATGTACTACAGCTGTGTGAATCTGAGAGTACCATGTAACAAACTAATGAAACAGATGAGACTCATGTACACTGAATTAATAAAGAGACTCTGGTGTACTAAAAAGCCTTAACTTTTAAGATTAAAGCCAGTATACTTACATTATAAAGCAAACAGCAAATTACATTGTATTGATACATCATTCCCCTAATCTAACACTCCTATCAGTACAATAACTAATAAAATACTATTCCAAAACATACATATTTCATCATTCTCAACTTTTTTTTTCAGCCCCACCTCCACGCCCTCAGCCAAAAAGGTCATTTACTAGATAATAAATAACTGACTCAGACCGAGACTTCACTGAATCGGGACTGTCAGATTCAGTCTGAGTGAAAAAAGTGCCACCTATAATCTGGTAGCCAGTGAAGCACACCTTGTTGCAACATGTTAAATATTCTTAACTCAGCACACATCCTTTTTATGTTATATTTTCTGTCTTTGGAAGACTATAAATTTTCAGGCCTTGTCAGGTTTCATTTACCAACTCCCCTGCAGTGTTTAGTAAGCACTATGAACTCCTCGGTTATTTTTCAGACATGACAATTAACTTGAGCCTTGCTCACTTTGCATATATTAAAATGACAAGACACTTTCAGTTAAAGGATGGTCAGAGGTGGAAAAAGCTCCGAGTGCGTTTCCTGTTCCTCTGATAAATAATGTGTGTGCTCTGTTTTTAGAATGTCACTACTTGTTAATTTGTTTCCTATACATCCCTCTCTGCTAGTCACAGCAATAGATACAGGACCCTGTTAAAACAAACAAAATGTATGAAAGAGAAAAGGGGAGCTCCAGTGAACTCACTGTTACAAAAAAAAACTAGTCTTTATCCTTAATGCCTTCAGCATGCACTGCCAAACACTTGTAAAAATTTCTTACCTGTCAGCTCCTGCACAAAGCACTGCGGAACAGTGGTTCCCACATTTCACCACGGCTCTGAAGGCACGCGAGCCACATTCTAGGCTCAGAACAACTGCTGCCCCCATAACCCAGCTGTGAAAAGGTATTGAACTGACTTGGCTAGACGGGCTTGTCAGGATATAGCTCTTGTAAGTAAAAGGCAATTGGGCATAATGCAGCCACATCACCTACTTGCATGCCACTGGCAACAAGAATTGGTATGCTCAAACACAGCAGGCCAAAAATAATACTGAAGGCAGTCTCTAATCTTTACTGATTTCCAAGCCACTGTACCGGAAGAGTTATATTGGGCTTTCAATAGAGCTGATGACATAAGCCATGTATTTTTTAGAATATATTTATAGTTTTTAACATCAGTAAGTCCTTACAGACTTGTATCCAGAAGAATTAGCAAACAGTTATTTAAAAAAATAATTTTAAAATTAATAAATATTAATAAATATATAGAGGGAGAAAGAAAAAAAAACCCTAACCCAAATACCACGAAGACACAGGATGTGATACCTGGGCTACTATAATGGGATTTGATAACTACTTAACTGGTAAGAAACCACAGAACACCACCATTCTTTTCTGTATCTCCAGACACTAACAGCAGAAGAAACTCAGGCAAGTCAATACTTGACTGAAATACATATGGTCTACTTAGCTTTTAAATTAATACTTAATGAAGTTCTAAAAGTGGAAAACACTTCTTCCCATCACTGCTGCCAAAACAGTGGGTACTACGGAAAGAGACTGTACTGAGACCAGTGCACAAAACTCTCTACTGCTACTAACAGCAATAACATTCCAAAAGAAAAAATACCTGTTTATATAAAAAGTGTTCCATTTACCAGACAAAATACTCTTGACAGAGCTCACGAGAGAATACCGACACAATAGTATTGAAGAGTCACTTTCCAGCCTAATTCATAAGTGACTCCATGCCATTTGACACATGACATAATCTGAGTTGTACAATGCATCTCTACATCTACATCTACAATGTCATCTTAATCATCTTTAATTTGAATTAAATTCAAATTAAATTTGAATTAATTCACATAATTTGTTAAAATGGAGTTATGTAATTCTGAATTATTTACAAAATCTGTCTAAATTAGAAAAGGACATCAACTAAGAGCCTTAGAACATGAAACTATGAATCTGACCATACAAGCCTGAAAATGTTACTTTATTAATCTTTAATCACTTCTAACCTTTTGTGTTTTGTTCTTAAGCAGATATATTAACTTACCTGATGAAAGCTTGTTTCATGCCTTATCAATATATGACTTCAATTCTTACACAATTTTGACCACTACACATCACAATAACATGATTACCTTTTCAGTATAAACCTTAATCACTACCATTATAAATACAAGTCCAATGCAAAGGGATGATTGCCAGAAACTAATAATCATACCAAACACAAAGACAAAGCAATAACTCCTAGTAGATCTTAAATGGGATTCACAGCACAAATTATAAAACTAGGACAACTATGTTTTGTGCAGGGGAAAAAAAACCCCACATATAAATATGGAATGGTGTTTTTTTACAGAATACAGTAGCTCCTGTAAGATAACAGACTGATAGACATTTTCCAACATGATACAATAAAAATAGAAGAGCTCTTACCTCAGCTTAACAATGACTGAGGAATTAGTTTTCCCTTACAAGGGAGGAAGCAACTTTACAAACATTGTTTCAATATAGTAAGAATTCAATCTGCTAGTTTTCAGGAGCAAAGCTATCATTTTTTTGGAGGTAGCTATACACACTCTAATACTCGAAAAGCAGGGAGTACTTACAAAATTCTTGGTGAAAACAGGACATGTAATCAACTAAACTGAGTTTGTTTCACTAAATACATATGATCCCTCTCCAAGTCAACAAGTCCATTCTCCTTCCTGAGACTCGGAACGGGTTCACATACATTTCTACATATTATCTGCATGCATCTTTTTTGTTCTGCCATCTACCCTACCAGCATCTCATGGAAGCAAAGACTGCTTGTTAGATTTTGAGAGAGAGATTACTTAAATACAACTATAGTATTACAATTAGCATTAACAGATTTAGTGCTCTGGCATTGTTATAATTGAATCAGACCCTATCGCACCAAAATCTTACTCATTTTACTGAGATGACAGTTTTATATAAAACATGTTTAGAATGAGAACAGTTCAAAATCAGAGTTTTCTGAAGCAGCAGTTAAAAACTTGGGCAAAATATCAGCAATTTCCTTGTAAAAGCCTGTCCACTGCAAGCTTAAATTTAGAGACAGAAGTAATTTTACATTGGAATAAAATCTCTAACAATACCAAAAGACCTTCAGACAAAGGGAAAAACTGACTGCTTTTGACAGAATGAAACATTTACTGTACATACTATCAGTTTCTGACATGTGATTTCTATTAAGTAGATGCCAAGCTTAATGCCAGCTTCTGAACTTCTATAAGTAATACTCAGAAAAGCATTCAAAACATGAATTTGTTGTGTTTCCTATAGCTACTATTAGCAATGGATGTTCATACCCAGTATTTCCAATTTAGTCTTTGAATCATGTACATGAATTGAAAGTATTCATCGATTCAGTAGGTATAAAAATCGGCTTTTAAGAAAACTGCTTATTTGAAGAAGTAAACACTTTCAAGTGTCAAGTTGCAGAGCAAAAATATTTTTAAAGTAAAATTGCACAGCTGAAAAAAACATTCTGTTGTTTTTATATTTGCCTATTTTAAAAAGAAGTATCTCAATTAAAAAGGAAGTCTCAATTAAAAGCTGTAAGTAACCCAGAAATTTTGCAATGATCTAACCATTCTGTTTCCCCATTCTACTCTGGACAACTGTCCATCTTGGGAGATCAGATGTGATCTAGTTGATGCTCATGTGCCTTAAATAGCACTGTCATTAATCATCCCACCATACATTTAGCCTATCAGCCTGTTCAATTTATCTGCTATTTCCTACCACTTGAATAATCACAAATTATGAAGCAGCACAGAAGTTTATCAACAAGCTGGAAACCACTAATCCTCAAAAAGAAGTCATGATGCTCGTGAGTATTTCTACACAGGTCTTTCATATTTTGCCTTTGTAAAAGTAAGTATAGAGACTCCTGGCAGATACTGCCAACTTCCAAC
>JAVJGJ010000002.1:6565630-6577053 GCA_035590215.1 Microhierax caerulescens | reverse complement strand
CTGAGCAAGCAAGGTAAGTTCTTATATTGAGTATAAAGACCTCTGAAATAAAAATGCTTGGACATAAAATACATCAGATCAAAATTTACTGGAATATCATGGCTGTCAGTAAAAACAGCCTCTTTGATTCTGACTACTAAACAGCAAACCTTTTGCTTTTATGAATGACACAATATTAGGTCTGCAAAGTATGCAGTCCAGTGCTGCAGTTTCAAGAATCTTTTATGTTAGTGTTTAGACAACAATTTTTTGTTCCACATTTATAAGAACACAATTTGTAACATCATTTCCAAGGTTAATATCAGAAACTAGTTTGTTAAAAACTCCAATCTCCCAAGACTTCCATAGCACAAATACCAAGAAAATGACACAATATAATGCTTAATGAAATATTTTGGTTCCAGTCTTTATGATGCTTCAAAGACAGATTTTTGTATTAGTAGCAGAGTTACTAATAGAGAGAAATAAGCCTTGCCAGTGATGATCTAGGTCCACAGCAGATAAGCAGGGACACAAGCTACCCAAAACATGCTCACAGTAATTCCTGTCCCTCTTCCTAGAAACTCAAAAGTCCGTTCTACAAAACATACTGTCCCACACTACCTCTAGTCCTGGACAGAAGCATTGATTTACCCTCTTAAAAAAGCATGCCATAAATTGTGTGACATCTGAAATACACACTGCTTTCAAGGGCACAAATATGTGAGGAAATAATATTCTTTTATCACAAAACAACAAACAATAATGGGAAGCAGCTTAAATAACTTAGCTAACATTTAGATTCAATCACAGCATCCTGTAAAACAACTTGAAACTATGCTGTAGCCATGGGGGTTTTTACCTTCTGAATGCTTCCAACTTAAAAAAATAGGACTAGACAACAAGCAAAACTCAGCTAGAGAAGTGAAGAAGAGTGTGACCCGCTAGTATACACTAGTTTTCACTGGAAAATAGAGGTCCACCATAAAAGGATGTTGGTACAAGACAGTTTAGAAATGTAATGCAAAGCACAAAACAGTTTCCTGTTTCTGTAGACACTTGCTTTTTCTACACACAAATAGCATTATCTGAGAAACATGTTAAAAGGGCATTTATTTGCTTACAGAATAATCATTCGTAATGAGTTGAAGACCACTCTATTGCCTGCTCAACCCAACCATCCGCATATCTGTCCAGCTACTATGGTCCATGAGCAAATACAAATTGCCAACCATGACATCTCAGTGTATGGAGTCAAGAGACATAACACGTGTGTGGTTCCAGGAACTACATCCACACTTAAAGCTAAACCCTAAATTCACTGTCCTGACAGACAGGCAATCTGGTATTGAGGGTAGCTAATCTCAAAACAGAACAAAAATATCTATATTCATTTTGAAATTAAAATACATAAAAATAAAAGTCTTGATTTAAAATTATTCATTCCTAATACTCCTCGTTGGTTTAACAGTACAGGTAAACATGCCTGATTTTTTTAGAAAAAAAAAGCATAAATATAGCTTTAACGCTCTTTCAGTTACACATTTACATGTCACACTAAAACTGCGCACTCCTTTGGTGATATTTTTAAGTCAAAGATATCTGAGATGACAAAATAGTATTTGTTGGATTAAACTAATTTTGCCACAGTTTGTCATAAATTTCCGGTATATACAAATACATAGTCAGCTAAATCTTCTTCTCACTCAAGTAGAATAATTTAAAAATTATTTGTGACCTGAATTTCTTTTTGTATAGCCTATGCCAATTTGCCTGAGAAAGGAATCAAAGGAGTAGCGGTCATTAGAGCTGCAAGAGAGAAAAGAACCCAGAAGAGTGTACACATCTGTGACATCTCAATATGAATGGAGACAATACATGCCTTATACAGCTATAATGGAGGGTGTGGGGGAGGAAGGCTAGCAAGCCTTTTTTGTTTGTAACATAAAGATGTGAGTAATTCTGTAAAATGCAGTAAGGAAGTGTTATGTGCCATAACTAAATTAGTTTATTTCTTGCTGGGTTTCTTAGGCAGTTTCAGTTTTTAGAAGAATGAAGCAGAAGTCAGGAAACTGACTCAAACACAGAGAAATAGGAAAACACGAGCCTTTTCAGAAGAAGAAAAAGCAACCAGCTAGATATGATGGACATTCTTTATAAAAGCAATCAAACAAAAAAGGCAAATCCATGAAACAAAACCTAGCGTTTCTATGGACCCCCCAAAATAAATTATTGCCTGGCCATCACAGAAATTAGGTCCAAACCTTAAGAGAAATACTCAAGTAGACAGCAGAAAAAAACCAAAAAAGATAAATTTTTACTAGAACTCACGATTAAAATGTAGAAGACGTTCTAAATTTCATTCCAAATTTGACATAGTATTTAGGGGATCTTTCTAAGACCAACAGGAGTACTCCTTAAAATCAAATGAATCAGCTTGGAATAGATCTACAACAGTAAGTTAAAAAAGGCCTTTTAAATCGTAATCTTCATTTTTAATACGACTTTTTTTTACTAGGAACATGCATTAGCATACTAAAAAGACTAAGTATTACAATCACCGCAACTCCCCAGCTATTTAAAGCTTGAATTTAAATTTAAAATTTAAAATCTAGAAGTCTTGAGTTACATTACATGAATCAAGTGAAGGTTTAATTTCCAAAACTACTTAGAATTCTGCCAAAACACTTTTCCACATTAAATGAAGACATGCAGGCTGCATGACATGTATTCTAAAATTTCTAGCACATTACAATGCTGTATTTATTTCCTTCGTTATATCACATCATGTGTAGCTCCAGTTCAAAGCATTAAAACCAAGTATCTTAAACAGTCTTGGGGCAGGGATGGGGTGGGGGAGGGTGGAAGGAAGTCAGCATGCTGATCAGTTAATGTTCTGCACAAAGCAAATAAATTCTCAAAGACATTATTATTATTCTCCTATAAAGTTAGATGTTTTAAAAAAAAACAATGTATATCTTACAAGTAGTGTGGAATATTAATTTACACATCTCTACTGATACGAGGACATCACCACACACCCTCAGCCCTCAGGATGGAAAAATGATTACACTGTCACTGTATGACTGTACCATGATGACAACAGTGAGAGAGGGAGAGACACAAAAAAGGATGCTTACTCTCAAGTGAATTCTGGGTGATAGCTGCTACACCTACACAGCTTTTCAAGCAGAGATCAAAGACATTTTAAAAATACCTATATGGCTCTATAAGAAAGTTAAGGGGGATACCACAGGGAAAAAGGTTAGCATTTATGAAGTGGAAAGCTTGTCTACATGCAGAGAACTGAAACACCCATAGAACATGGTAAACTGAATGTAAACAGGAAATACAGGACTAAAAAAAGAATGAGAAGAGTGCCTTGCACAGAACCCCAACTGATAATAAAAAGATGTTTAAATAACACATCAGAAGCAGAAAGACAGCTAGGGAGACAGTGGACCTCTTCATAGCAAAGGCATTAACATAGGCACTCAGAAAGGATAAAGAGCCATAGCTCTGAAAACCTCTTCAGGCCTTTACCACTGAAGATACTGGATAGATTCCCACCTCCAGCATTTCTCTGTAGCAAACTGGCTGGAGAAGCAGAATTAATTTTAAGGAATCATCTCATCAGGAAGAATTAAACGAAATAGATACACGAGATGCTGATCAGTCACCAGGATATCCTTCATCCAAGAAGGGGATCAAATGTGAAACTTCAGAACTGCTGTCCAAACTGCACATCTGACATTACAAATGGTTACTGTTACCCCAGGAGTGGCAGGTGACCAGTGTACCTCTTACTGACATGAAGGAATCTAGAGAAACCCTCAGGAGTTATGGACCAGTGAATCTGACATTCATGCCTTGACTGACTTCCATCCATAGTAAGATGATAGAAGCTAGGCTAAAGAATGTCACTGAGCACATGAATAAACAAAGTCTGCAGAAAAACAGCTAACAAGGCATGACTTCTGAATAGGGAAAGGTTATTTGAGCAAAAAGAGACAGTTGCACAGAATTACTGTGTGACCTGCATGATCCCCAGATTATCTAATAGTTCTCATCATTTTACATTTATTAAAACTTGGAAAAATCTTATATATTTATTTATTTATTTATAAGAAATATATTTACCTATATATCCTGTTTTACTCAGGCAACTTGTATAGAGACTTCTTTGCCAGTATGAAATGTGATTTTACCAAGGTTTGTTGACAGAGCTTTACCAGGAAGCTTCCCCAGTAATGGAGTAAGCCTAAGAAAAACTAGTGGCATAAACATGGTGCTATCATCATCTAATATTTTGTATAAGTCAAAGCTTCAACCATTTATAAGCCAAAGGTCAATGAAAGAGAAGCGTAGAGAGTTCTGTGAAACCTTGAACTGTGCAACTCAGGGTTTTGATACTGTTTTTTAATTTATTCTTTAAAACTATATATAATTAAAACTCGTGTTTCTGTCCTTATTTTGAGGAAAAAAAAAAAAGTAGCTTCTAGACTTAAGCTCCTTGCTTCTGCATTTTCTTCAGTCAGACTTCAAGGTAAACTGTCGATATTTTCAAATTTACTTTTACAGTGCTGGGGGAATGGAATCCGTTTTTCTTTTTAAATGAAAAATGAGATGCTTTGCTAGTGGTGTCACTGTCACAGTTGGGGTTTGAAGAGAAAGAGCAAATATAATGAGATTTGAAAAAAAAAAAACTGGCAATACTGCAGCCTGCAACAGAGACATATAAATGTGAAGAAAAAGCAATTGTTTTTTTCCTTCCTATATTAACTAAAAAGTGGTTTCATATGAAAAATATTAAAAACTGCAACATTACCTGTGACTTGTAATTGTCAAAACCACTTCAAGAAAATATATATTAAACTTATTCAGGTCATGAATAAACAAAAATAAGCAAATGAACCTAGGGGGAAAAATGTATTTTAGAGAAATGACAAGAAGAGAAGCACTTGACCATCAGTTCATTGTGAGAAACTATGCATAGAAATGATCTGTAAAACTACAGGCTTGTTTACATGGGAGGACTTACTAGCATTATTATACCAATAATACACCATCTCTACATTACACCTGCCTCAGAACAAAGTAACTGGGCTTAAAACCCACTAGTATTAGATAAATTATTTAGAGCAAATGTTCAGCCAGGAACATTCAGCCACTACAATGGCAAAAATCTAAAAGTAGTGGCATAATAACACTGATAAAACATTTTACCATATAGGTAAGCACAAACATTTCTGCAATAGGTGTATAGGTTCCTTAACTAGGGAATGATAACACAATGTGGCCAGCATATTCAAGAATTACCTGTGTGCTAATCACCTCCTTGTTCCAGACTTCCTGTAAGTGAATGAATGTATACCTATGAAATATTTGAAAGTAGAAAAGCTATCTAAGATTAATCAAGCAACCATGAGAGAATATACTGCAAATAATGTACCTATATTGCAGCATACTTTTAAGATTTTCATTCATTTATGATAGTAAAATGTTTTGCACACAATCACTGTAGCAACAGTACAGCACAAAAATGGATTTCATTACAGCATGCTAATTTCACCATGCTCCCTACTATAATTTGCTGTTTAATATTAGCGACCAGCATTGAAAAATAATGCTACTCATTCATTTTTGTTACCAAATGCTTTTTAAAACAAGGGATTTACACCCTTAATCATTCTTAGCATCTACAGTTTTACATTGTGATGCCTACAACTATTTCACAAGGAAAAGAACAAATAAAGCAACAAAAATTTTACAAGCAAAAATATGTTGCCCTCCAACGTGTACCTTAGCATATAGTTAAGACTGTATAAAATTAAGAAAGCATGCCAAAATCTAAATTAGAAAGAAAGCTTCTCACTTTTAAGACCTTTATGTGCTTGTCCCTCCATCAGTCCTACTTTGGCAATATAAAGACTAATTCTACAACTGGGGCTAGTCAAGAAAGGACAGACAAACTTCAAGTCTCTACAAAAAAAAAAAAACAACCTAATTTGTGACCTTCAAAGTCAATCTCCACCACCCCCCAAAAAAAAAAAAAAAAAAAAAAAGAGCGCACCACCACCACCACCAAGATCACAGTATATCGCTGCAAGGAGAAAACGAGAAATCACATGGGCTTCCAACAAAGTAACCTGAAATCTCAAGAAGAGTCACGTAAGAGCAGCTTTCCTCAGTGAAGAGGTGCCTCTGTGTACAAAATACTCGTTTTCTCAAGCATGCATACATGGAGGGATGCATGGAAGAAAGACCTTACAGGCAAAAAGTATATAAGCATTGTCTGATAAGGGAAAAGGTTAACATTTGTAAGAGATCCATTTGCTCGTCATTCTACCAGAACTCCAGAAACAGCAGAAAAAGTATGAAGGGGACTGCTAATGAGAGAAACGGATCTCCTGAATTACCTGTAATACACAAATATTCACAAGTAATTAAAAATAATCATCCTGGCACAACTACATTAACTTTTCACTCCTGTTTATAAAAGGGTATTTTCTGCTCTTCATACTGCTTATTTTGTCTGCAAGACCAAATCTTACTGGACATCTGTTCAGGGTTCTCATGAATCTAAACAAAATACTAAACAAATTTGCTTATTTTTTTTGTTACATTTGTTTTGAAATTTTAAGATGTCATAAAATCAATGCATTCATTTCTTTAAGCGAATGTGCAAAACTTTTAAGGACAGTAGTTAAAACCTATGGATTATTTCAAGACCAACGAGCTCAAGTAAGAGAGATCTTTTCTATTATCATCTTACTTTGACTTGTTTGTTGCCTGTTATCGCTTTTAAAATCTGGTTATACATTAGTAATATCTTGAAATGATCTGACAAAAGTAACTACACATTCTAAATTCAGCAAATAAATAGGGAGGATTTGAGGTCTGACCACAATTTTGGCTGATGTCAATCCAAAACAACACAGAAAATACAATGAATCCATTCTGTCTCTTAGGGGCGTTTTGAGACCAACTAATGTTTAAAACTCTGCTGCTTCCAAATTAGAGTGAAGAAATCCCATCTTGAATCTGAAATTTTTAACAAAATGGTCCAGTAAAGTCTGAATTCCAGACTGGCTTCAGTCCTTGATTTATCTTTTGACTTTAGCAAATTGGATATTATTTAAAGAAGACAGAACATTATTTCTTAGGTCATCTGAAATGGCTTCCATGTAGGAGTGACAAACTAAAAGCATTTGGTATGAATGTTATGATGAAGTATTTAGTAAGAATGTTAGTAAGGAGAAATAAATGTACCTTACATCATTGATCAGCAATTAAAATTATTATAATCGCATATCCGTCCATTTTATCTTTAGGAGTCACCCACAGTTTTGAGTTACCTGGCATCAGACCAGGGTGATCTCTTTAGCACTACACTGAGTTACTGAAGTAACAGGAAACTATGAGTCTAAAAATAGATCAGCAAACTCTGTATACTAGCAGAAAAGTTGTCAAAATATGAAATAATAATTTCTTCCAGACAAGTGTCTCTTTAAGAGGGTTATTAAACAAGAATAATAACATACAGAGTTTTGAACTTTTGATGACAATCATGCAATTCTTTACGACATTAAAGCAAGAAGAACAAGTTTTTCATTATTTGGCTAATGACGCAAACTGTTTACAAAGATATCAAAATGGCTATCAGACAATTTGTTCATCACGGAAAAGAAAACACATCTACTGTTTTTTTCTTCTCCAAAAATAAGCTTTAGCATTTTATTCTAATAAGAAACAGCATTTCCACTGTATTTCATGATTTCTAAAGAATATATGCTTCTGAAAGAGTGTCATATATTCAAAACAATCCCATGTACTGAAAGTCTGGTCTAAAGTTCACTGAAACATTTAACAGGAAGAAAGTATTTTTAAGTTTGAAATATTACTCTTACTGTTTTACATTATAGTGCCAGTTTACAAAATGTTAGCGCTGTGACTAAACAAAAATCATTATAGGTTTAGAGTTTGGATTCTCATCTTAATGAGAATTAACATCTTTAGAACAAAATGTTCAACACTGCAAGACATATGCTGAACATGTGTATACATGTAAAGCTTTGAAAGCTGCCTAAAAATGTGAGAATGAGTAAAGCTCATGTTACCGTTGATAAATGTCAGCTGTCAGACATCACAGCGCAACACACACTATTTTATCCACATACTAGAGCCCAACAAAAATGCCATTTTTATTTCACCTGCTGAATATAATGCATGGCAACAGCTACCCAAGGGTTAAAACTTAAATGTTTTCATATTTTAACTTCCACAGCTGGGTATTGTTACACAGACATCATCATCACACTGAAATTAATTTCCAAAATTCTCTGGTAAAATTTCATATAACACTCTGATGTACACATTCAACTTCAAATCAAGTCAAAAGGAATGAGAAAGAGAAAAAAGTTGTTCTCATATCCACTACCAATTCTGTATTTGTACAGTTCAATTTTACTTGAACAGTTTCTGCTGTAGTAAATCACTCATTATAAAATTCTAACTGTATCTAGCAGAATTAGCCCAAGAAACTGAGCAAAGTCTTGGAACACTAGCTGTACAATAAAGGGGTGGAGTAGGGACCAGACTGGCAGAACTTTCTATTAAGAAATGTTACTTTTTAATGTGATATAAATATGTTGATCAACACAATCTAGAGCGTAGTTCACTTCAAAGCTGTTCATTCCCCACCTCCCCCATTTGAAACCACATACAATTTATCATTCTGTGCATATGAAAAACGATTACTCTGCTACCATCATCATGCCAAACAGTGAAAGACACTTTAAAAACTTCACTGTGATTGCTATGTTAACAAGCAGGTTTCTTCTTCCACAGCTAAATCTCAAGCATTATGATAGTCTTTCATGAGTTTTTATTAAAAGTATTAGCCAGTTTTCCTGAGCAGGTTAAAAGCTCAATGTGTTGAAAGATTATGAAATACACGTCATATCAATACCTTTCTCTCTCTCTCTCTCTGTTTAAGCAGTATTTTGATCCACTGAAATTTAATATACTTCTACTGGGACTTTCAGAAGCACTTAGTATTGGTCTGTTTCTGTTAATTCAGTGAGAATTCTATAACAAGCTTCATTAGAAATACTAAGGCTGAAGACAGTATTTATTACAAAATTTTATCTTCCACGGGAAAAAAAAAAAAAAATACCCATATATTTATTAACTTCAAATAGAAAGATATAGTAAATGTGTTTTTTCCCTATCAGAAGACCTACATTTTATTTAGAACTCTTTCTCAAGTTATTTAGAAACATAGGTGTGCACTGTATACACAGCCAAGAAAACCAAATAAAATATCCCTGCTCAACAGACACCTTTTACGAATGTTTTGGTACTACAACCTGTGTTAAACCTGGTGTCTAAACTGGAGCAACTCCTATTTAAAATTATTATTCTGGTCTACTTTATTTTTTCTAAGAATATCAATAATAACCTAAAATGTTAACTTTTTATTTTTAAAAGACACACTTTTTACACACTAACTTTCCACTACTCTTTTCTAGTTATGATACATAATCTAAATGATCTTTCATCAACCATATTGCAATGATGGTGTTAAAAAACAGAACAGTAACTGCTGGAGCAATTTAACTGCTAGAATTACTCAAAAAATTGCATTATTTATAGCAACAAAACCAATATAACGTCCTTTGCCTGCAAAAGTGATTATAACCACTAATCAGAGCAAACTACTGAGTTTCAGCAGAATACAAAAACTCTGCAGAACTTTTGTGGCATCAGAAAGAATAGGAAGTATGAAAAAGCCCTGTTGCACATTAAATTTACAGTATTTATTGCATCTACTCTGAAACCAGTATTTGTGATGTGAAATTAGAGGGGAACAACAAGGCCAAAAATCTAATGAAATGGTTGTAACCTAAAATAAATTGCCTATTAATACCATCAAGAAGATGTATAGCTCTGAAGAGTAACATTTTTATGCTCTGTTTCAAGATAAATATCTAACATTACATACTTCTTAATGCTATAATCCTCATATCAACATTTTAGAACAGGTACCTTTAAAGAGATAGATTAGTAAATATATCCCATATTAGTGTGACAGGAATATAAAAAAGGAAAGGAGGTACTAAGAATGACAAAACCTGTAAAATTAAGGACCACCCATGTACCTACTACTGTCCAAGGAAAATATCCTATGAAATTGAAAACAGTTCATTCAAGTTAGTCATAACTGGTTAAGTCTTAAGGTTTAAAGCATTACAGAAGATGTACAATACTTCACTGAGAAATATTTTTTTCTTAGTCTTTAAATTATACATTTCCTTCTACCTGCACAACTTTTAGGAAAATTGCTACATGACTTAATTAATGCTAAAGCAAAATCTGTCACACTTAAAAACCAAAGTGAAGTTTAGTTTTGATGAGAGGTAAACTTCATCCATCTGTCATGGAAGAGTTAAACGCCACTATCTATGAATGATAACACTGCCTAGAATTACCAAAAGAACAACAAATCCTGCAATTTTGCATTAAACACCAGTTATTTTTACTGCTTTACATGGCTTTTCTAGCTTTGGATCTTCTTTAAAATTAAAGGATCTCTGCAGAACTCTGGATGATGAGTGGCGATTTCTTACCATCTTGGAGCAAGTGAAGGGGTTACCGCTTACTGCCCTGCCATTACTGCACAACCAGCTACTCATTGACAAATTGCTCATTATCAGCCACTAAGATGTCACAGGTCACAGTGGAGCATTTTAAGCAAAAGGAAACTCATCTTAAAACACCATTCTGCAAACTGCAGTGGTTCAGGATTGACAAATAACCCTCACACAGTACAAACAGGGCAGAACCTCAGTTTCTCATCAGGCATCCTAAGACACTACTAAGAAATTGTTTTAGGTCTGCTAGTTTGTAAGACTGTAAGACTGAAAAAAAAGTATCTTTAAAACACCATTTAAAAGGATGGGTTTTTAATGATTGCACTTCAGAAACACACTTAATTAAGTTTCCTAAAAGCAAAGACTAATTTTGCTTTCACAGCTAAGCCAGTCAGCATTTTCCTAACCTTTTGAGCCCACGAATGACTAGCATCCTTCAAAGTTTCTCAGGAACTACCCTGAAGCTTTATGAAACCAGTAACTGAAGAACGCTATGAAGACAGCATGGATAGTACACTAAATAAAACAGTGTCAACATTGCTCTGATGGACTGTAAAAGCAAGCAACAGAAAGAATTACAACTTCAAATGCTTTACTTCTAGAAAGATCAGAAATGTCTTCTGCATACCTGAAAACACGAAATGAACATTTATACCAGGTCCCCATAAAATAACAAGAAAGCAAAAGTGAAGGGTTATTTCCTTCAAATAAAGTGCTGCTGGCACTAATGTCTCCATTATTGATACCTGTTTGCCACAGAAACACAGAATTCATCATGCCATATAGTAT
>JAVJGJ010000002.1:6531609-6565608 GCA_035590215.1 Microhierax caerulescens | reverse complement strand
GTGAAAAAGGGTGAATCTCTTAAAGGGAGGTTTAGCTTCCAGGAATCAATAGGAAACTAAAATATACCACAGAATACGTTTATAAATATAAACTCTACTAACTATAACTATAAATATGAATATTCTCCTATTAAAAATGCAAAATGTTTTTTAATATACTACTAAGTTGTCTGGTATGATGTGCCTGCTAAGTGTATATGCCAATTTATTTCTTTATCAATTTTAAACTACTTTGGTTTTCATTTAACAGGTTGTCCCCATTGTCCCCCTATAAAACACCCAAGACTCCAGTCTGCTCTTACATGCCATGCTCTGTTATTCAGCTTCTGAAAACCTCAAACATTTATTCTCTCTCCAAATGTTCTCTTCTGTCTCTTATAGCAAGCTTCATATTGATCTTAATTTTATTCATTTTCACCTTCAGGATATTTCAAAGTAAGATTCCTCTGACTGAAATTCTCAATTCTAATCCTGTCACAACATGCTAACAATGGTTACACAGGACCCAGGAGGACAGCGTTACATAGGTGGTAGAGAATCAAGGTGAAAAACAAAAGAAATCTGAAACAAAGAGACAGCACTGCTTTTCCTACTTTAACAGTATTGTGAAAAAAAGAAGGGGAATGGTAGCTTTTGAAAAAACAAATCACCTAATGAATATTCTAGACAAGAAGCTGGAAAAGAGAAAAAGAAGCACAGCTAAAGTTATCAACAAATGCAATACATATCATTTAAAAGTATTAATTCAAAATTCCTGAAACTAGTATTATTGGAAATGTCACTATCTACATGGGTATTTTTATTATGAACAACATTCACAGATCAATTAAAAAGGATACTGTGACCATTATAGAGTTTACAATTCCCTTTCCTCCTCCGTTTGCATAGCTAGGATAATTCTTTTTTTGTCCCCTCAATGTATAATTATATTAAACAGGCACTGCATAAAAAGCAACATTATTTCTCCCTGTGTAAGACATTAGAAATTTTTCTTTCACATAAAATAAACTTTTTATAATTGTCCACATTTAGTACACATGGCCCTTTTTCCTCCCTAGGACAGACAAAGCTTAGCACCAGAAAAAGATTTAGAAAGGTGTCCCTAATTTACCAATTCTCTATCACATCACAGCCTGGAAGTTTATTATGAAGGAATGTTTACAGTTGTCTGTTCTAGTGCTGGAAATGGGAATATGTTTAAGCAGTAACATCCAAAATGAAAAATACCCATCCTCTATTTTCACAGCATCATTACCAAAAGACTAAAATAGCATGTGGAGCCAGCAAGACAAAAGACATACCATTTCTGCTGGTGTTCATTTTTGTTCTCAACCTATGTATATTTGTCAGATCCTTGATTTATCAGGAACGTCCCCTATTCATAACTTGAGAATTAAAACAGTCTACTGTAGGGATTACAGGATTATTATTCTAAGGATTACTGTATTGTGCTTTTAATTTACTTATCTTGAAGAAAATTACACATTTCTAACTACCATCCAGTTGGAATGAGTGAACAATGGGCATGGTGCAGTGACACCTCATGAAGAATTTTTGATACCACAAACTGTAAAGCTGATCCCTTCTGCTGTCTTAGCCTTCCAGATCTAGGCTTCAGTAGACTAATGTAAGGACAACTACATACCACAAATGAGTGAATGCAACAGTTACAGAGCACTTCAGCCAATCTTCTGTTTTCTTCCCTCTGTTCAAGGATGTGGTCTCTACTATTTAAAATTCACGTACTGCTTTGAGGAACAGCCAGACAGGTTATACTGATAATCATCCTGAAGAACAGGCACTATATGCTCAATAAACATCAGAAGGAAAGTTCAGAGAAACCAGAGCTAACAGCAAAATAGAATATGTAAAAAAAGCTTTCCAGAACATACACGCAAAAAGCTGAATGTGAATAGCACAGAGTTCGACATTAGCATATGGAATTTCTGTGAGCAATCCTGTCCTGTATTACCCCCGATCCCAAGACCCCCACTCAAACAATCTAAGATTAGTTTTAAACTCTACTGGAAATAAAGCAGACTCTTCTAAAAAAGACTACAGAGTAAGTATCCTGGTCTGCTACTTCAGTAAAAATCAGTAAGGAAAACTGCTGTTTACTGTCCCTGTGGCCTGAGAAGCCTTCAGCCTACAACAGAAGCTAGTAACAACCTGGCTAGTAGGACCTGTCAACCCAGAAACATTCATGAACGACAGTTGTATAAATAATGCAACCTACAGAGATTATAAACACACAGTCCTTTCAGCTATAGCAGCCAATCCCTGTATTTTCTGCATTTTTCACAAAAGTGTGGGAGGCAAAGCACAACTCCCAGCAGGAGGTCTGCTTCCCTGAGGTCATACCACTTTGTTCCATCTGAGAAACACTATGCTTTCTCCATACTGATTTGTATATTAAAAGAAAAAAAGATTTCTAGACACTGATTCCTGAACTCACTCTAGTGCCAGAGAAACAAGACTGTGTGTATGTACACATACGCTTAAAGGAATCAACATGTCTGCAGCTTAAAATATTTTGGATCTATTCATCTTGCTACATCCTGATGGCATGCAAGAGAACTTACAGAAATTACGATACTAGCAGAAAACATAGCAGAACGAATATGTTTATTTTTTTACATATATATACTGTCTTTTAAGAAGCTGCTGCTATAAATCTGCTCCAAGGCTTGAGCAAAACTGGACCTGAACATTGGTTGAAAATGTTTTGAAGACCTCTCGATTTGATCAATGTATTTCTCAGAAAAGGTATGTCTCCATATCTAACACAGCTCTTCAAAGAAGGATTTACATTCCAGAAACCCAACCTATCATTGTTGCAGAAGACCAGGAGTTCACTCATCACTGGAGATCTGCAACAAGGATGCAGACAGTACAACTTTGAGACAAACCTACTGTGGAAGAAGCAGAGAAAAAGCTGCTTATTACATCCCATGATGAAATACTTGGACTGCAGATAGTTTCATCACCAACTGAAACAGAAATAAAAGCAGATGACAGAGATACAATGTTAATATTTTAAAAACAAACAAAAATATAGGTTCCCACTAGTACAGGTCTATGCTTTTTCAGCATCATTTGTGCCAGCATGACAGTTCAGAACTGATTTAGGGTGCAGTGGCAAGCTTTAATATCAGATACCAGACTCCAGCTCATCGTACAACTTCATGATCAAAGCCAGAAGACTGAGGGGAAATAAGCCAGCAGAAATTTGAAGCACACAACAGAAGTACTGATAAGTTTTGGAATATAAAATAATTTTCCAAAGTAAGAGGTCACGCTCTAGAATTTCCTCTAAATCATCTCTCCATCCTTCAGTAAAACATAACAATAGGAACTGCTTACTCTAGATAACAGAAAGAATAAACTAAAAAACCTTGGCGTGAACTTCTTTTTTAAGTTTCTCATTCACAGTTAGGAAATCTTGGTGGGTGGAGAAAATTCTAGAAAGTCAGCTCCTAAGCAGCTGGCAATTCCCCCCTGACGAAACCAGGGAGAAGTAACTAACCTCAAAAGCTACTCTGAATAAACACACAGAAGAATAAAACAGTATAGAACTCTTCAGTTTATTTTCAGTTTGTGACTGCTCATTTCATGCTTTTTGGTTACAAAATGTGCTAAAACAGTATCCCCGATACCCCCCTCTCTGGCCATTTTCATCAGAAGTAAAGGTTACGTTAGTGGTTTTCTCATGATCAGCAGTTAGCTCTCAACAACACTCCTCCTAAAGTAAGATACTTTGAAGTTAACAGGATTTATAAATATGATTAAGTCCCTGTTTCTTTAGCTTGAGAGTCACTGTTCACTTTTTTGCCATTTCCCACCCTGCCGCCGCCACACGCAGTAATATTTTTAGAGATCGTGGCCATCTAACACTAAAAGGCACGTGCACCCAATGTTACCACAATGCAATCACACAACTGTTCAAAAGAAGCCTTTCAGGCAGAGACATTTAAACGGCACTTCAGAAATAAGAGTTCACAGGAGATTTTTAGTTCCTGGCAGTTGTTACTCACTCTTCTTCCCTTTAGAAGAGCATTTATTCCATTTCACTATGATAGACAGTATGATTTGCAGCTTCACTAGAGCTCCACTGTGAAGGCAGATGAGCTGCCGCAAAACGGACAACGAGAAGCAAACAGGACGCACACACAGGCGCAGGGAGAACAGAACAAAGAATCACAGGGAGTGGGGAAAAAATAAACTATATAATAGCTGCTGCTTGGGAACACTAGCTGGAACAAACAGGGAGGCCACCAACTATCATTACAAGCACATGTTTCTTTTGCAGTTGCAAGGAGAATTGCACACAAGAGGGGGCAGGGGATCTGCTATTAATCATATTATATTCATTGTTCCCTTGATGCTGCTGGCATTGCTTCAGGAGACTCCCTCAATTCCCAGATAAAACTGCAGCGAGAACAGCAGCGCTCTGAGAACAGCCCACACTGAACCTTCCCAATCTTGTCCTACTATGCTAGCACTGCCGTAAACCAAACACTTCTTAACCACTGAACTGCGTATTAAGCTGAGTTTTTTAAAAAAACAAATGACAGCGGTTGAGGTTCCTCCCCACCCTAATCTCTCATTAGGAAAATGAACAAGCTGTATAAATCTGATGAAAGAACAAGCCACTAGAGAGGTGAAAACATCAGCCTGAAGTAGTCGGGAATCAAGTTTCTTTGTTAAGGAAGAGTTTTGAATGTTAACTCTAAGTAAGGTGCTGAGTGACTCCTTGATTAAGTGGCACTTAACATTCAGTAAGTTTAATGTTCCAGCAAGAACAGCAGGCCGATACCTGTGCTTGGGAGCGGGGGAGGGAGAAAATGGCAGCTGATGCAGTAAAGTAACCAAGTCAGCTATTCTTTTGTCAGTGAAAAGCCAGGCATGTTTAAGGGGAAAGAAACGTGGATTAACTAAATCGTGTATTCATACTTCATTGAAAACGTAATGCTGCTTTAATTTGCCTGGTTTGGCAAAGCTAGAGGGAAGGTGAATTTTCTCGGCCACAGATATCTTTTGTATTTTTTTCTGTGACAAACACTGCACGGTATGAAAGATATACACTCTAATTAGGTCCAGAATTTGTTAAGAGTCGCCACACGTAAATAAAAATTCCTCACACTGACTACCATGGGCCTCTGACACTTTGCAAGCTGGCAATGAAATTCAGCTGGCACTACGAGTCTCCTGAACTGGAAGACACAGACGCACAGAAAAATAGTTAGGTACATACCTGTTTAGGACACCAACTTACAAGTTAGGTAGTAATAATGAGACGTTTCTACCTCGGATTTCAGTAAGGAGAAAACACTTCAATCTTTTTAAAAACAGAACGTTTATTAAGTGGCCAAGCTCACTGCTGCCAGCATGCCCATGACTCATCCTCCCTTCCCCACTTTCTAATTAGCCGTGACAGTCAGCATCTATTTGGGTGGTTGTTTTTTGTGGGGTGGTGGTTTTCTGGTGTGTCTGGGTTTTTTTAACCACAGAAAAACCATGTTGGAAGCTGAAAAATGGACTCCTGCTTGTTTACTGATCAGAATTTTAGGGGGAAGCTGGTACTAGCAGCTAAGACGTACTCCAGCTTTCCCGTTAGCTGGACACGCAAACTACTTGCTTGTGCGTGTCCTCCCCCTCCCTTGGAGAGGCTGCATGCGGCACGGCACGATCACAGAGAATAAATACAGGAAAAAGGGGGGAAAAAAGCCCTCCGCTCTTGGCAAGGGGCAGGCGTTCCACAAGAACTGCTACAGGGTCAAAAGTTTACCGTGGTTTCAATTTCACCTTTTCGCAACCAATGAGCGCGCGGCGGCTGCAGCCAGGACCGCGGGCGGCAGCGCGGCCCTTAACTCCTTACGGCCCGGCCAGGGGCGGCCCGGGGGGGGGCGCGCAGAGCCGGGGCGACCCCGCGCCTCCCCGCCGCCTCCTGCGCGCCGAGCGCTCCCACCAGCGTGGAAACGAAAGGGATCAGCAGCTGTAGTCCGCGCCAGGGAGTCAGAATTAAGGAGCTGCAGAAGCGGGTCCCCTTACCCCCATTTCAGTTGAAATTCCGATAATGAATTCATAAAACCAATTTTCAGTTGGAAACCAGGTCGGTAATCTAAGGGGTAGGGTTGATCCCTGGCAGTGTCAAAGCAGCACTGAACTACAGAGCTCTAAGTGACAGCAGCGAGCAGGGACTAGCAAACAGGAAAGCCTGACCTTGCGAAAGGGGAGGGAGGGAGTACACCAGCACAGAATTGTCGGAAAGGATTCTGAATGCACCGTCCACAGCTGCAGTGATTTACTTTGCTTCTTGCCAAACCAGCAATCGGCACTGGCATAAGGCTGGGCAGCCCAAGGAGTACTGCTGGCCGCGGTCCAGTCCCCACAGTACCATCAATAATACTCCGTTTCAAGATACAGACTTCAAAACAAGTCATCCTTAATCTATTCCAAGGGTGACACCGAATTTGTGGCTCTTCAGTACAGAAATCATCACGTCTTAACAGTCTTAGGAAAACAGGCAATACCTAGCCACAGAAGTAGAAAATGGTCTGAACCAGAGAATTTGTCTTGCTGTGGTGGGAGAGGAAAAGACAAGATGCATCTTAGTCTCCACTCATATTAAGAACACAGAACAGGCTTCTTGTTCCACTGTATGCCTCCATGCTGAATCAATGTCCCAGGTTCTGTCATCTCCTAACCAGTTCAGGTTTAAAATTTTAATGGAGATAATTCCAGAGTCAAAATACCATCACTAGCAATGTAGTTTCATCTCAGAGACTATTGACTCACTGAATCAGTCCACGGTGGAGTATGCCAAAATCTGTGCTGGGACCAGTTTTCTTCTCTGGGAGATTGATGAAAATGCTGACAAAAGCAAATACTGAACAACACAATCTATGATTGTGGTTTTGCACCCACTCGATCTTGGAAAGTCAGTGTCAACTACAGCTTAAGCATGGAGAGCTTCCTTCACCCCTTCACTGGCCTTGCAAACTATCAGGAAAGGACTAAAGCACTCCAGTGAACATGTGGATGAAGAGTTCTCAGTTTGGTGCAATAACAGACAATGTTATATGAGGCAGCATGAAGAGACGTGTATAAAGTGTGTAGTTAAGGTAAATTCAGTAGCAAAGTAATCTAAGAGTATGCTCAGCACAGCAGAAAGGTGTAGGTTACAGAGATCCTGAAGTGAACGATTAGCAACTCTGACTTGATACCAAATTGAATGGCAAGTCACTGTGTATGTTTGCAGGGCAAACAATATGGAATTGACTATTCCAATACAGGCAGCAGTCAAGTCAGGAAACACTTGAGAACATGTATGTTAACATACTCAGATCTCCAACACACTGCAGAAAGAATGAGAAGAACCTGAATATGATTGTGAAGAGGTAAAATGAGTAAATATGCTATCAACATGCAGAAGAGGTTTATGCTTAAGATGCCAGTTACAAGTAGAGAACTCAGTTTTCCAAACCCCAAAAGCAACCAGATGGTAGATTATTCAAGATAATGCACATGACAACCTAAAGGAAAAAACATTAGTCAGGTGGCAGCTATTACTAATCCTCCAGAAAGATGCAGTTTGAAAACTGGTAAATTATCTTACCCCAGAATCTTAAAGGCTTTCATAGCACTCTGTAATGATGAAAGATATTCCTGTCTTAGCCCCCTGTATAGGTCCCCAGAAAGGATAGACAGATACTCTTAGATACAGCTATGCCAGCTGAAAATACTGCCAACAATCTTCTTCTTGTAACTCAATTCACAAAATAGTTTTAGGCAAGAAGATAATCATGCAAAATTCTTAAAACCTGCTTCAGGAAGAGTCAACCACTTTTAAGGGCAGCCAATGAAAAACAATTTCCAGCTGGTGGACAAGGTCATTTCTTGAACAGGCACAGGTAGATTCCTTTCTCAATCTATGTAAATAGGCACAGCAGCTCAATACAGCTACTATGACATTAAGTTAATGCCCTGAGAGCTGCTAACAAAAGATGCAGTGATTAAAATACATCACTAAAAAGTTAAAGGCATCATGACAGTCTTAGATGATTGAGATCATGCCCTACTCCAAGCTCTTCTCTACTTCAAAAATGGTAAGACACCAGTGAAAATGTTATCAAGTAACACTGTATTTTCATAGTTTAGCTAGGCTAAAATACAGTTTTTCCAATAGTAATTTCAGACTTAATTACACATATAAAAAGCTGTTTTCCTCTCAGTAAAGAGAACAGTTTAGTTTTGTTTCTTTACCTTCTCTAAATACCATGTCACTTTAAAGAAATTCTTTTAAATTGAGATATCAAACAAATTCCCTTTTTATAAGATGGCCTCATTTTAAAAGAAAATGGATGCTATAAAATTTTACATCAAGTCAGCATGTTACCAAGAAGCTTTTCTGTGTGTTCTGAATTTGATTAATACAAGCCAAGGTCACTTCCTGAAAGATGCCTACCACTGCAGCTGCAAGCAAACTACACTCCTCTGAGCTCAAAAGCTGGGGGATGGGAAGATGACACTAGCAATATTAACACTGTCTCCATAAACACACTGATTACAAAATTTAAGTAATATTTGGAAGTGTTTACTAGATCACTACATAAGTAACTTATTAACTAAAGTCTGAGACTGTATAATCATTTTTTCAAGCAGAAAAGATTCAAAATAATGCACCGGAATGCAAAAAATGAATAATTCTGAGGGCTCTTTACTAAACTTTATGCCACTCCCTTGAAAATGTACTTTTTTTTTCCTGTGTATGTTTTATTATGCAGCTCATGAACCTAATAAGAGACTGCCCTTGAATTAACAGCATGTCTCAGTCCAACTGAGACTGTGAGGCTCCACCCGATTTACACTGTGTCCTATTCTGAAGCCATTTAGGAAAAATGTATTTCAAGAAAGCAGGCAAGCTCTTTCCAGAAGTCTACAGCAGGCATTTTTCCAGTTTCTGAAGACTGTACCTATTGTTTACAAAACAATTAGAAATTAGCTGTGTTCACCTGTAACTTTAAAGATATTTTAAAAGTTACTTTAAAAATGCCACATTTGCATTATGCATGAGGCCAAACAGATGTAGTTTCTTCCATTCCCAGACACTGTTAAAGCTTACAGGTCATGGAAATAAGACCTATACCAAATAAAAGAGAATATTATTTTTTGCTTTTTGTCTGTACAGATAAAGATTCTACAAATTGCAGTAGCAAATGGGGGGTGGGGGGAGAACAGGATGCTGAAAAACATTTAAAATCACACACCAACAGACATTTCCACAAGGACATCTGTTAGTCTAGGAAAGGCGCCCCAGTGACTTTATTTATGAACACATACACACACATTCAATTTAATATACTTCATCTTTAAAATAGCCTTCATACACCCAACACTGCAACTGAAGTTTCATGCTAGGCTAAACTTAGGAAGACCTACTGAATGAAAGGTAAGTTTAACAAACTGGTGCACTAAAAAGATGAGAACATTGCTGGTTTCGGGTGGGTATCTCCGCTTAATATAGAAAAATACACTAAAGCATATCATTACCTATGCAGGCAGAGCTATATCTGTGGTTAAGGATGCCTAACGTTTTCCATCACAGAAGCCTGCTGTAATGGCCTGTTAATGACTTCTCTCAAACACCCCTCAGAATAACTTTTTGTGGAAGACTTGTGTAAAATTGGTTCAGACCTTTAAAAACAGAGTGGAGAATTTAGCTGAACAAAATGCAACCTTTTATTCAGTCTGCAAAGTTAAAGCTTTAGAAGAGCATCTGATCAAACATCTGACCAAGCTAAGCTTCATCTTGCTGCTCCAGTGAAGATAGCTGTATCGATGGCAAGTGTCTTTAAAGTCTTTGAACACACCCACTTTAAAGTGGTTTAGTTTTAAACCACTTGCCAAGACCCTCAAATATTTTATCTGGTTAGCTTGTTGCTGCACCGCTTCTCCATGCTGGAAGAGTTAGAACATGCTGTGTCAACTTACTATAAAGACCAAGAGCAGCTTCTCTATAAACCCACCAGCTACAAAGCAGTTAAAATGCCCAGCAGCACAGTAGCTAGTGAACAAGGATGTTTTTACATTTTACACGTTACAGGTTACACTGCCACACACACAGAGAGCATCCACAACACATCAGGCAGCAGCCAGATCAAGGGCTTAGCAAAGACCACCCTTCCCTCTCCCCCAGTTAAGATCCCAGTTGCAACCGCAGATGGAGGTGTTGGCCAGTAGCACAAAAAGACCACACTCCTGCCCCCCCAGTGGCTAGCCCATGCAGAAATCACGCTCAGTCCACTGACCACAGTGGTGTCAGTCTGCTCTGTGGAATTCCAGGTGACAACCTTGCTGGCAAGCAGAGCAGAAATTTCCTTGTGGCACATCACAGTATTTTTTCCATATGCTTTTTAAAAGCATACAAAAACGTTACACTGAAAATACTATGGTTGTGAGGTCATTCAAAAAACTTAAAATAGTATTGTCAGCTCCAGCTCTCAAAACTTCTTCCTTTAACCCTTGGTACACATACTTAGTTAAGCACATTGCTGTGTACTTCATGTGGAACCAACACCCCTCAGGTCACAGAAAAGATTATTATAGACCTATTTGTCTGTTGTATCATCTCCAAAGTGCACTACTGTTTCAGCAGTGATGTTCACTTTCCTATACAGTGATAGATAATGGTCTCATAAACGGAGAGCTAAAGTCTGGAAGGATCTTATCCTAACTTAGTCTTTGCCAACACAGGTACATGGGGAGTTCCAGTAACATTCAAATTAAAACATAGGGGGTTTTTTTCCTATAAAGAGTAAAAAACACTGTCTTGATTATAACAGATCTCAACTTCTGATTAAGAATATTCATTTACACCAGATTTTAAACTGAAATTTAAATCAGTGATTTAATTGTTGGAAATATTTACACCCATCAGTAAGGAGGGGCACATAAGCAGGAAAGAAATACAGTCCATAAATCATGCTGAATTGCCTCGGGCACATTTTGCCAGTCAGCAGATGTAGTACTTGCAGACATTTATTCAATGTGTTGACACAAGAAGCTATAGAATTTAAGTCAGTAAATACACTATTTTGCACCGTAAAACAACTAATGTTAATCAAAGCTCTGGATACATTACCATTGTAAAAGCATAGATTCGTATTCTGAAAAAGTGATTGAGTGATATGGGGAGAGGGCAGGAGGGAAGGTACATACGCACAGACTTCAATGGGAATTAAATGCCTGGTGTGTTAAAAGAGTGTTTTTCAGAAGTCTAATTGGTATCTCTTTTCAGACTACTAAAATAGCTATTTTTTAGAAATTTATTAAAAACACACATACACTTTGCTTTTAGAATTAGATGTTATCCTCTGATCTAATAATAATAAAAGGCCTGTTAATTAAGTTTCCTGAGTTTTTGGCATTACTAGCCTCTTAAATTTGAGAGTACAAGGTCAGAGACCAAAACCAAAAGGAAGTTACTAAAGTAAGGAAATCAATATAGTTTAAGTTTTCCATGCATAGTATCAGTGCTAATATGTAATTTACTTCTTTGTAAGGAGTAAGTACAGCTACTTAATACAAAGGTGACATTTCTAAAACACAATTCAACCTTGAAATATGGAAATGTTCTTAGTTCAATGCTGTAATTAACTGATCGAGTGTACACAGGTACACTTAGTATGGCTGCAAGAGGTGTTCATTTAGTTCAAGACAAATGCTTGCCATTCAAAGCTGGATGTGACAGTTGGCTGCCTATAATAAAACAATAATTCCAAGCAATTAATTAGTTAAAAATCCCCCTTCCCCTGTTTTTTTCATGTATCTTACTATATTTCACATTCATGAAATAGCATAGTACCTTCAGCTTAGCAGAGTACCTTCAGTTAAATTGCAAAATAAAGGCAGAATAAAATCACTTCCCGATTAGGTTAATTTGCCTCTCCACAGTACAGTCAGGTAATCTTATTATATTTCAAATGTTGCCCATCTGCTGTATACCAATCGTCGTAACACACAGCATTGGCTAAAATTTCCTGCACAAAACTGAAAGCTGTAACACTATTTTGCACGTCACTAGTAGACTCAAGTCTTAGATTTCAGGATTCAATTATTTAAAAATTAAGCTGAATTGGAGAAGGAAAAGAAAAACCCAGAGGTTTGTATAGCATTGAACAAAGACACCAAACAGAAAAATAGCACCCAGAGAGATACTATAGAATGGCGAGTCACAGTCTTTTCTAAGGCCTACAACAGGAGGGCAAGAGGCAAGCTTTACTACCTGCAACGAATTAAAAATTCAGTTTTCAAACAGTGGTTGAACACCACTATTGCAGATGACCTATAGAATCTCTGTCTTGAGAGACCTTCAAAAGGACTGAACAAAACCCTGACCAACTGGGTCTAACTTTCTTTGCAGTGTTTGTATTGATGCTAGATTATTTCTGCTATGATTTTCAGTAAAACTGTCATTGGAGAATTAGGTACTGCAGTCCAATGACAAACTGGTACCATTGTAACAATGGGCTACTAAGACAAGGCAGTACTTCACAACTGATCCTGTATTTGATTTTAAGATGTATTACCACATTCTTTTTTGTACTGATTTAAGCAGGTATGTATTATTAATGTCATGTACTCTTTACATCTTGCATACACCCATTAACACTCCCATCTTTACTGGACACAAAGTATGTATTCCTGACTGCAACGTTAATTCCTACCATCAAAGATAAATGGGGGTTGGGGGGGAAGTAATAAGAAAAAGCATGCTTTTGAATAAGGTTCTCAATGCCCTCTGGATTATTTTTTTTTTTGTCCAAACTTTTCGTTCCAAACAATTTCCCCTGCATAAAAACCTTATGCTTCTAGTTTGTCTAATATTCTATTAAAGAAGCAACACCTTAACTTGCATTAAAAAGACATTTTTAAGCAAATCTTGCACTAGGCTCCCCAAGACTCCTGCAGCAGGCAGAAAAATCAGGTTTGCTCATGACAGTTCTTACACAAATGGCACTTCTCAAACACTAATTTGTTTATCTGCAGAACTCTCCGAAATGACACTATCATCATTAGCAGAGAAATTCCAAGTAATTTTAGGAAGATTTGCAGCTATTCTGGAAGTTAGTACAAGAGGTCAGTGACTGCCAAAAACAGAAGAAGGGATCACATCCTTCCCTCTTCAAGTGCCAAAAGCATTTGTAATGTTTTGTTTCAGATCCAGTCGCTTCCTTGTTTGTAGATAAATGGCTAAGTAGTTGTGTAGTTTCACAACATTAGGAAGCAATTTTATGTATTTTTTATATAATGCACTGGAGGAAATGCCAGAATAGAGCTGTTGAATTTTATTACTACTATTTCTTAAGTGCATTGTATCTTTAGTTTCCATACAAGCAGACCAACAGAACTGTAACTTTCATTCAGTACAACCCTGACCTAGAGGTGAACCATTCTTTGAGTATGTCTGCCAATGAGATGTCCAAGATGCATCCACCATGACTTAAACTCATGTTCTCTTCTACCAGACTTTCAGGTCATTCTGTGTTTAATTCAAAGTTTAAGTTGATGCTAAGCTTTAAATTCAATATTCAGCCACACCTCCACACTTGGAGGATTTTATATTAGTATCTAGTATGCATATCAAGCATGGTAACTAAGTGATTTGCACCACTTACGCATTTATGTCATACAACTATAGTATATCAGCTATACAGCAGTTGATTCAATGTGTTTTCTTGTCAGTAAACACCACACTGCCATTGTCCAGTTAAGTGACCTTCTACTACAGTACATCACACTTAACACAAAACTCTTAAAAGAAAGGGAAGTAACGTTTAGGTACATTGCAGTCAGAATCTTACGTTCTTGGGCCCTGTCAAAATTATTAGAAGTTACTAATACTGTATCTAGGCATGGCACAGCTTTCACATTTTCTTTTCAAAGCCTGCTAAGTGTTTTCAGTGTACCTGACAGTCCATTAAAAGTTCAGAAAGCTACAAAACCTTACCTACACTTGAGCTTTCACCAGGAGGAAGCTAACTTTGTTAGATTCTCATATAGATGAAGCCGATAAACAAACAGTGGACATACAGTAACAGAATAAACGTAGCATACCATGGAGGGAACACAAGAAAAGAGCATATAAAACTTAAGTCTGATGTCATTAATTCTGTCTTACAGAATAGAAATGCTGTGATTTAGTTTTTTCACTGTAAGTAGATTTATGATAGACAATATACTTAGACAAGTGTCTCCATCCAGTCAAAGAACAAGAGTTAGTTATCCCTTCACTCCACCATGTATTATTAACCTGTGCCCATCTGTCTGCAAATCATTGCTTAGGAACTGTAACATTTTAATGAGCACAGCTACCTGAATCAAAACACAATCTCTTCTGTGCTCTGAAGAGATCATTCTCCAAATGTTTTCCTTCCACCACCTACTTTAATTTTCTTCATTTTGCTTTAACCTTACCTTATTCTAACCAAGCCGGCTCACTTGAATTTTATTTCAGGGTACCTGCTAACCTGCAGAGCCAAGAGGTTGATCTTATCACAAGAGATTATTCTGAAGGAGGTGCTTCCTTTCTCCAAGCCAAAATCCCACTGAATAGAATATCCAGACAAGGTAACAGTTTCACTACTCTCCAGCAACAGGTATGGAGCTTGGCACATTAATCTATTCAAGTACTGGAAGTTAGATTGGCTACCTCAGAAGTTATGACCAAAAAACCCCAACCAAAACCAAAACCCATCAGTGATTAGCATCATACCTACTCTAGGCCCAAACCAGCTTTAGCCAAGAAATCCCATTTTATTACCATTGTTTAAAAGAAGTGTTTTGAAGAAAGTATTCACATCATTGGTTACTTCAGAAAGAAGAAAACTCTAGTAACAGTGATAGAAGAATTAAAAATTAAAGGTAGATATATACACAGAAGGATGCTACCATTTGCCCCACAACTTTTAAAGGCAACACCCTTTAAGGGCCCATGTTTCCCCTCAAAAGCCTATTATCATTACATACCATTGTACATGCTGAGCCCAGGTCATACCATGCATTTCCTTGAGTTTGAGGGAGGTGGAGGAGAGCAAACTACATACAATATTAATACTGAAGAAAGTACCTTCATTTTCATAAGGGAGCTGAAATAATTTTCTCCCTTTTCCTAACCCTCTAAATATCAATGTTTTCTCTGTATCAACTCTCATAAATTAAAGCAGTCCCGGACAGTTAAGTCAAAGAGAAGACTTACTTAGCACAGTGTTCTCTCTCCAACAGAAGCCAGTAGGAATGCCTAGAAAGAAAGAGATAAGTATATGAATGTGTTTCAGCATACTTTCAAACTTCACAATCAACACAGCTCAGGAACTTCCTCGTTCAAAAGGACTGAGTTTCCCAGCAGCTGGATTTCTCCTCTATATGTTTTAATTTATTTTTTTTTTTTAACCAATGGAAATTAATACAACTAAAATAGTCTGTGGCAGTCAGTTCTGTAGTTAAGCTCTACAACTCTGTGGAAGTATCAGGTTTTTTATTTTTAACTCTGCCATCTGATAATGAGGAGGAGGAGAATAAATGAAATGACTGAAGAGGAAAACACTTTCTTCCTGTTGATTTTTCTATGACTTTCTTGTGGTTATTTTGAATAGCTCTGCCTTGCACTCTCGAAAAAACCCCAAACTTTTAAAAATTTAGCAATCTTAAAAAACTAAACCACCAACAAACAGAGAAAGATAAATTCCAGTGTACTCTTTATAATACTGCATAGACCTGAATTACTTATACTCAAGAGGAAGGCATAACATGACTGTCGAAAGATGCAGTATGTTCAATTTCAGGTTCTTTTTCTTCACTGGCAACTCACAACAGTCAACTTGTTGAACACTATTTAGTACAGATATGTCATTTTGACAGAATAATTAATTTATTTTTTTTACTGAATGGAAGAAAATTGGGCAAAAATTTATTGGTTACAGCAGGCCTGCTTCTCCCTTAAGTACATCACTAGGCATAACTATAAGGACAAGTCTCCTAAATCAAGTGCTAGGGATATATACAGCCACTCACTCAGAAGAGAAAATTCCTTCAAATCACCATAATTTCTTATTCAATGACCACCCTGACAGTGACTGTAATTATTACCTGTAATTACCAAATCTACATTCTTAGAGGACAAGAATAAACAATAAAAGGTAAGGACCTACTCCCGGAACAAGAAGTATTAGAGAGGTGTTTTCTTTAAGAGTTTACCAAATCTTCATGCATGCAATAAGCTTTGCAGAATTGTTTCAGTCAAGATCAGTCTTACGTTCATAAAGTAATTAGCAAACCAGTTAAGTCAAGACATGAATTTACAATAAGCAGAATAAAGAAAGATCTCTCTGTAAAACCAAGCTCAAAGAACACTGGAAACTTCTGCAAGATCGTAATAACTCCATATAGTGAAATATCCAATCTGCCACACTGGCTTTATCCAAAGCTCAAGTAAATAAGTTTGTTTTAAGCTTTGACAATAAACACGTTTCAGTTGTTTTACATCTTCAGCAGTATGTTTTGCCTTTGGGAACAAAAAAAAGCCTTACTAAGACATAGGAATCCCATCTCTAAGCTTGAACTTTGCATCAAATCTGTAAAGTAACATTTAGATAAGGTATCAAAATGTAAACAAAGCAATGACAGCAACTTTATTTCGCAATACACAGTTTGTTTCAATACTTTTAATCAGTGAGAAACCAACTAAACAATACACAATTCACAATACAATCCTTGTAAAAGCTGGAAAAGTTATTAAGGTTCACCTCAAGTTCAACATGCTCTATTTTTAACCTCAGTCAAGTCCCTTCTCATTAGCAGTAACTTAATATTTAAGAAGAATTAGGGGCAGCTAGGAAGTTAGTTTGATAGATTTATTTATGTATTTTAAAAATATTTTTTTTAGCCCAACAAATAATTCTGTTAAAGTTATTTAGACCTAGCCAGCTAATGTAATCTTCCATTGTCATAGTATACCAAAAAAAGGCTTACAGATTGCTTTAGAAATTAGTAATTAATTGTTTGCTATTATTTTTTTCATAATCATCGTGTGCTTCATAAGCACAAGTTTCATTTCAAAAGTAAACACACACACAAAAAAAAACCCCAAAAAATCACGAACAGAATTCTGGACACCCCCTTTGTTCTAGCTAATAGTAATATAGTTTTCACATCCATATAGTTTGACACTGATGGAACAATGCTTTTAGCATACCTTTTTAATAGTGAAGTTTAGGACACTGATATAAGACCTGCTGAAGATACTTTTTTAAAGCATTTCACATCAAACCAACCCTGACAAGCTCATGATTGACTTACTAGGAAAAAGCAGAGTTTACGTAACAGTGAACTGAAAGAAAGATAATGCCTTTGAAAACAATCCCAATGCTTATGCATTTGGAGGATGCTAATAAATGGGTAACAGGCATAAGCATCTGCTTGTCTTATAGGTAATAACAAACTTTCAGGTTTTGAGCACTCCTGTATGCATAAACACCCATATCACATGATAGATAAGCCTTGTTTGGAGGCCAGAACTCGATTTCAAGAAGTCTAGGGTGTAAGAATGACCCATTTTTCCTAAAGATAGTGTTAGCACTAGCAGAGACCATGACTAGCAGAGACCATTTATATGCACATGGCAGATACTGGAATCTTTCAGATGACTGTTAGCAGAACAGTGGCCATCTCCATGTTATTTTACAGCATTTAAGCAAGAACTTAACTTTCTCTGAGGGTATTAAACTAACTTCTGCCAATTCTGACATCAGTAGCTTCTGCTCTGTCATGGTAAATTGTAACTAATATGGAATTTAACTTTTCCAAGATGACAGTAATCTTGGTAGCTACAGCAATAGAAGTGTGTTGTGGTAAACTTTGCCTGGAAACAGTTCAGTCACATCTGGATATATGGCAGTAATATAAAGATAAACAAATCATCCCCAATAGAAAACAACCAAAACACCTTAATTCTAGAAGCTGTATTTCCTGCTTATCTAAAATTACTACAGAATTTAAGTATTCTTTGTTTTATCTTACTCTTGATCTGTGCTTTCTCCCTCTGTTTCTCTAGCTTTTTGACAGAGATACTACCTAGGACTGCAAGCACTGAGTGCATGGAGTGATGCAGATTCAAGATAATGTCACGCTCAAATTCTTGCACTTCAAATGAGAACACAACTGCTAAGATAGCTGCCAACAGAGAAATCTGATTTGATTAGAAATGTGTGTAAAGAGCTTTACACCTTCAGCTTGTTCCAGATGCTTCAAAAAAAAGTGCCTGTGGTAGTTTTAGCTGTTTTGGCTAAGTCTACTTGGTATATCTTCTCATAAGAGTTAATAAAATTTTAATATTAAAGCTGCTTCATTTGTTTGCAAAACACACTTAGAACATTGTTTTATGTAACAAATCTCAGTGCAAATTCCTCCAGCTATCAAATACCAGCTATAAACTGATGATGGCCAATCTTGTGTTAAGAACTCTTTGTGCTCCATGCCTCCTCACAGTTCTTGAAAGTAATACTGAAATACATGAGGACACCCTATGCAAGTATAGAGCAAAAAGTCAGAACAGTTTCCAAAATCCCCAGTTCAGAAGTGAAGCCTTTAATTTAGCATGCATGTGGTAAAAATGCTACCTTAATATACTAGGCAAGTTAGAACAAGCCACTTTTCAGCTGTATTCTTTTGTGGTGTTTTGTGGGTGGGGTTTTGTTTTTGTTCTAGACTAACCAATAGCCCTAGCTGTGTCCTTGTTTCAACTGATATAGCTCAAAGTCTCTCCAGGGCTGTTATGTTAGTTACTTATTTTTTTTCCACTGTTGATGCTGCGGAGCCAGTGTAACTCTAGAAGAGAAACATTCCATTTCATGAACAGGTTTTTTTTTGTCAGCAGGGTGGTTTTTTGTTGTTTTTAACAATAACAGTACATTAAAATCTTTTCTAAATGAATCAATCTGTGGTGAAGTGCCTTGCTAACTTTATTTGGGGAGAAAGAGAAGCCTGGAAGATTTGCAAGTTTTTTATTATTCCAGAAAAAACAAGTTGAGACTGGATTGGACTAAAATTACTAATTACTAAATAGCAAAGCTCCATAACAGAAGAAATTTTCAGGAGAGTGAGTATGACTGTAGGAAAGTATCCAACCTTTTGTTCAAAATACTACATTAGAAAGTTGAAACAGCCTTGCTGCTGCAAAGAAAAACTTTTGAAGTGGCTAAGACAATTAGCGTAGCTAAACTTTAATCTATTTTGGCTATAGCCAGTACATATATTTGGAATAAAACATTGCCACTGTCTAGGATCTTAACTCACCTGCTTTTGTTGAAAGGTATCAATCAGCTGTGTCCACAAGAAATCTGTAACAGCTATGGAAAATCAAGACTGTTTCTCTCATGAACTCTTGGACAGTTCTTAAATAGGAATAATACACCCATGTTTTTCATGGTATTTTACAGTATAAGGCTGACCCACAAGTCTAGCCTGTTCACTTTTGGAAAACCCTCGAGTGCACATAAAGTCAAATACAAATATTTCTCTCTTAGGTGGATAATAATGATATATCCACTCTACAATGGTTTCTTTTAATGTCATTTTCATGAATATGACTTAAGATAGCTTTGAAGTTACCTTTTACCAGCAGCACAGCCAAGGTGTTGCATTCAGCAAGAATTTATTTTACAATCTGGATAAATTTACCTCGGAGCTCAGCATGGACTCACAGACCAGTGCAACAAGATAGCCATCCTGTCATGGTACAGCTAGGAGATTGCACCGACAGCTTTGGGGCGATAAGCCTGTACCTCTGACTGCAAGCATGTCCCTATTAATTAGTGATGCAGATACTAGCCCTGTGATTCAAATTACCTCTTGGTAAATGCTTCCCCATGTACCATTTCTTAGTTGCCTGTGTAAGACTGTTTATTTTGTACACAAGGAAGTGCTTGTATATGCCACTACTTCATATCCTGTGGAAATGCCCTGGAAGCTTCTGTTCTGTGGCACAGGTGGAAACTGTTCTTTTGCTATAGCCTCACACTATAGCAAAGGATAAATTACAACATGAAAATACTAGTCTGTGTTAAAATTTGAACAGTCTGCTTACTTTGGTGAAAAAGATACAGACATTTAACATGTATGCCTCTTAAAGAGCAACCTTAACTAAGGTAGAGGTTTTTCTTAACTCCCTTTTATCCACAGCTTAAATGCATATATTTTTTTAACACTCTCACTACAGTCTAGGCTTGTTTTACTGAGGGTAGAAGGAGACTGGATTACTACTGACCTGATATCCTTAGCTCTCACATTTTCATTCCCTCAAATATGTGTATATCCTGTTCACCTAGAAATAGAAGTACCAGCTCACCCATAATTTCTATGTGGTACTACACTAGTAGTACTCCAAGCATAGAGCTCCTTAGATTCAATAGTAGTTGTCCACAGAACCCACCTGTATAAAAATTTCAACCAATCCCACCTCTCAAAGGTCTTGAAGACAAGACTTAAGTCTTGGTTATGTTTATTTAAAAGTAGACATCTCGAAATCCAGTTCTAGAGAATGACACCAAATCTCGATCACACTATAGGAAGCGATTCCTGGCCCACAGCTCCAGAGATGTTAACAAAAATTATTCTAGAGACAGCTCATAAAGTATTTCTTAGTATGAGACACAAAATCATACAGTTGGGAAATAAGAACATTCCCCAAACCTACAAACTATTCAGAAGATAAAAAAAAACAGGTGCATGGGGGAGACCAGCTAATGCATGTTTTTGAGAGGAAGCTAGAAGAACTTGGTCTGCTCAGCCTAAAAAGCAAAAGGAGAAATTGCTGTCTGAATTACTTATGTTTTCAAAACAAAAGCTTACCACTTTTAGAAAGAGGTTTGAGATGTAGTCAGCCATAATATCAACTGCTGAATCTAATGGCTGCTTCTATTGCTCCTGTACCACTATTTTAGTCCACAAAGTGATGCAAGAGGAAAGAAGAGTAGCAACTTTAAATCCAAAAAGGAAAACCAATCAAAAAGCCACATAAAACTAGTCAGGTCACTCTCCAAACTAAGGAAAGTGCACTTTGTAATTCTAATCAAGTTTTAGTCTAGTGGATTCAACTTTGTGCATGTAGTATAGTATAAAAGAATCTCTTGTAACCTCAAACATAAAGATCAACTCATGAACAACCCCTTCTCTAGCCTTATGTCTGAATCACTGTGCATTAGACTGAAAATGCTGCTCGGTGTATTTGACATTCTCTAACTACATCCACAAAGATTTAGATGCAAGAATGTATCTGGATGTTTCATAAAAGAAGCCCTTAAGTATAAGAAACTAAATTCTCAACTCAACATAAGTTTCCACTATCTCATTGAAGTTTTCACTGATGTAGGCAGTCATTTTTGCCCCATAAATTTCAGGCTTGGTCACTAATTTCAAGTTCTTCAGCTTCTACAGGTTCTATTTTTTGTTGTTTTGATTTGCTTTTTAAATAAGACAATCTTCACATAATTAATATTAGATTATGTACATTTTACATCTCAACTAAAATCTGCCCCTCAAATAGCCTTCAAATATCCAACCAATGAATATACAGAGCAATTAAAGAGAATCTTCTTTCCCTCAACCCAAAAATAAAATACTGCTTTGCATCCCTATTGTTGCTTTCTCAAAGCAGAGTGATCATTTCCTGAATTGTTTGGTGTAGGTATTTTGCTTAAGCAGCAAGCACTCCAGGCTACAACTGATGAGTGACCTTGAGACAGCTCTTAGAAGGCAGTTGCCATAGTAACACCACCACAAATGTGGTACATCCTCAGCTGACACCACCAATCTGGTGCAACAGATCCATAATAAGTACATCCACCCTGTATTAGTGTCTCGATATTTAAGGTGGAAGTTACTAGATTATTTTTGTTTTAGAATTATTTCAAAAACCCCTTGTGCTGTGGTAGACACTGAATACTCTGTAGGAATAAAAGCGACTAAGGCTATACAAGCCCACATTTTGCAAGAGTTAAATAAGGTACCCTAAAATAATGCACTACTGAAAGTTAAAGCTACTCAGTGTATTAATCCAGAGAGCAGTCTTTGGTCCAGGAAACGAGTCCACTTGAAGAAACGTTGCAATAGCATGCAACTAAGGAAGTTTGTTGTCTTTTCTCAGATCCTCCAATACAAATAAACTTAATGAAGCCCTGCTGCATCAAACAACGCAAAATGCAAGCACAATGGATTATTTTTGCATGCCAGAATATTCAGTCTCACCTGTGCAACCTCATCACCTTGAATAAACTTTCAAACCAACTTGACCCTAAGGAATAGTGAAAAAAAACCCAAAGTTTTTTTTCTGTACACAGCATGCTGCTAGTTCTTGTGAGCTCTGAAAGAGGAAGAAAAAGGTGAATCATTACAGAAATATCAGTAAAAATGAAATAACTAGTCCTCTTCAATTCTAGGTAACAGAAATGCTCAGTAGAACCATTTCTGTTCAAAGACAATGGACTAATGAACAGTTAATTATAACCTAGCAGTCAGACATTAGAAAGTTTACTTTACAATTAAAGTGCAGTTTCAGGACCCATCTTTTTCTTAAACCATCAGAAAATGCCAATCATGTAAGTTTCATAGTTTGTTGATGTTCAAGAGATTCTAGGTAAAACATTGCTGTATTCTAATCAGAAACAAGAGTTAGGACTGCTTTGCCTCTGATCAAGTCAGCTCACTTCATGGGTTTGCCCTTATCCTAAGGGAAAATATTTGCTGAACCTCCACACCAGTAGAACCTGTGTGTCAGCTAAGAGTTAATTCCAGTTAGAAGTACAATCATAAACTTTAAAAGAGGTTTTTGGATACTCCAGTGTAAAGAATCTGGTCCAAGTTAATTCAGTCAGTCAAATACTGTCTTGAAACCTCGCTGAGGAGTCCCTGCATCCATAACTTGAACCTAAAGATAGAAAACAGGGAAAAAAGTTCCCAGATAATACTAAGCAGACATTCAACAGGGCCCTAAATCCAAAAACAATAAAAATATTTTGGCAACTGTGTGTCATAGTACAATTACCAACTAAAAGGGTTCAGCTGTGTTGCTTCTGGAGGTCTGGAAAGACCTTGGCTCAAAAATGTATTGAGATTGGTGATCCTGTCAATTACTGCTATGTGCCACCCTTCCCACTTCCATCACTTCTGTGAAGTTGCAGGTAAGATGGCTATATTCTAAATTGACCTGTGTCCTATCAATCTGTATACAGGCAATGACAGATTCCTTTTGAACAAATGTTCATATAAACATTGAATATGTTTCTATTTAGCAATAGACTCCTACAGTAAACATACTTTCATCAGAGTACAATAATTTGTCTTCAGCTTTGCATGGAATTGTTTATTTCATCCTAGCTGTGCAGGTTATGTTAAGATGTTAAGTCTAATCCTACAGTCCTGTTGAAAATCTTTCAACCCTTGACCCAACAGCATGGGGGTACTGATCTTCTGAGTCTCTACAGATGTTATCCATTTGATAGATTAATTCTACCCCAAAATAGAATTATTGCAGTAGTTACCCCTTTCAGCAGGTTATTTTGCTTAGCAATATGTATATACACTACAGTAGTAACAAATACACAAAGTATTTGCAGGTTTCTCAACATCAGTTTTCAGAACAGCACTCAATATACCTACTTAATCCCTATTGACTTAAGTGAAATTAGTTTTCCAGTGCAGATACAATAAGTAAGGAACTACCAGTAATAATACATAATTAGTAACTCCATCAACTCTTTCTAGTTACAACCCCAGGGTAGACAAAGGGTGCTGAATTTCTCCAACACCCAGGTAGTACCTGAATCTCTCTTCTATAATACATTCGTTTCTGAAAACGTCTTATAGCAACTCCATCCAGTTTATGTTTTGATAGAGCTGCTCTAGTCCCACCCCACCTGTTCCCTTGCACTAGTACTGGTGTTTGTGCAACTAGGGGTGAACTGACAGCCAGACATTGTGGTTTTGTTTGGTTTTGGGGTTCAGAATTTTTTGTTGGCAGGAAGGAAGGAATGGACAATTTTGAGTTAAACCTGTTTGCTGACCGCAAGGGGCTCAGTCCCAGAGCAAGGGGAGGAGAGGTAACAGAAAGGATGCACAATAGCCCTGACTTGACCTGAGAGCTGCGAATGTGTACCACGCTGTCTTGGAAAGAGTATTCCACAGAAATGCATTTAAAATACTCTGGTTTTATATTTTCAATTAGTACTGTAAAGAAATCAGTTTGTTGAGATGTTGCTTGCTTTTTGCATAATATACCACCTTAGCTCGCACCCCAGCATTTAAACAAAAACAAACAAAAAACAAACAAACACACACCACCAAACCTCAACCCATTATATAAAGGATTCTTTAGGCCCTCACCCAAAAGAGCATAAGTCAACAATGAATATCTGTAGTGACAGAAAGACAAGGCACATTCAAAGTACAGAGTCCTCTAGATCTTGGAGAAAGGTCAGGGAGCTATTTGATAAACAAGAACTTCTTAAACAGAAAAGAGCTTCCAGGTAGACAAATGAGGCTGAACCTGCAGATCACTTCAGTTTGATTTTCACCAATGTAGCTGAAGCTACAATAATTTTATAAATAACCATTAAATAGATTTTAAAGTTAACTACTTTAAAAATGAATATGATTAGAACAGGATATGTTTTTCCTAATGTCTTTCTTCCTTTCGTATATCAAAGATACAACAATTAAGACTTCTAGCAACATACAGTCCTTATTGGAAATGTTAGTCTACAATTACTATCGGAAGCAAAAAGAGACAGACCATCACCTGGCAGTAATCATCTAGTAATAGTAACAGTTAACACAAACTGTAAAACAAGAAATTGAAGGCAAGATTAGTATGATCTGTAGCTGGTATCCAGCATGGGAGTAGTTTATGGACGTTCTTGCAAGTGAGAACTTTTTTTCTTGACAATACATTTTCAGGGAGCATTTGCTCATCACGTAGCTTGAAGTTTCAGTCAGAATGAGACTTCTAACTGAAATTCCAGCAATATAAGCATGCCTGCATGTTATTAAAGGAAATAGTGGAAAATTTTGCAGGCTGACATCCAGAATGTCTGCGGTTCCTTTTCATATTTCTCTCTTCTTGCAAAGCTGTTACTAGACCAGAACTTCAAATCTTTTTTTTTTTAGTTGTTTTTTTGTTTTGTTTTTGCGAAGCCTGGAAATTTCCACTGCTTGAAAAGATTTTTAGAAAAGCTTACTCAAATGTACAGCTCAAACTACCTTACAGTTCTGCCCAGACAGAATCTTTGGCTTAAGCAAAAGTTTCATCAATATAAAGCACTACTAAGATGGGGAAGTAAAAAAACATTGCTCATATACCCAAAACATTGCTTGGCCAATCTGAAATATTATTGTACTACATATTCATCTCTTGACAGAGGTCATCTGAGGTCCAGCCACAGACAGATGGGTAAGAGAAGATGAAGCAGTTCAGGATGAAGCTACCGTGTAGTTGTACATTTGAACAAAAAAATAAAGTGGATGTCAATGCAAGCTATTCTGTCCCTATCAAGTGATGGCTCTCCTTGAATTTCCTCAAATCTCCACTCATTTTACTTCTCACTGGATCCCACTTATCTCCACTACCTTCTTATGATCTCTAGCACAGCAAATACAAGTCTGGCAAGTTTGCTAGCACTGGTTCTACACCTCACCTCTACAAGTCTTGTTTATGAGCTATGAACATCCATCACCAAAAGATTAGAGGCTTCAACAGAAGATCCACAGGTGTAATACAGGAGTCTTCAAAAGCTATTCCAGACAGCACAGACATTTTCTTTCCTCAGTTTTCTGTGCACTGATCAAGAGAACTGCTTTCTATTTAAGGGGGGATCAAATGGACATTCTAGGTTAACGGTGGTGTTGGTTTTGTTCCATTTTAATGAAGAGAACAATCTGCAGATTAAGTACTCTTGCTTTGGTTGCCTTCAGAGCTATCTATGACTAGAAAAATGCTTTACTGATTAAGAAAGGATTCTATCAATTACTGCCTAAAAATGTTACTTCCCATTCAGAGATTTTAATGGGAAAATAAAACTTTCAAATAAGGAAACGTAAGTTACTTACCAAGCAGAAACAATGCACATGCCAGCACATGACATCAAACTGGTACGCAACCAAGAAAGATACTTTTAAAATGTCTTGGATCCATGTGTTCTTTTATATTTTCTTCTTTAAAAGGCTACTACATATTATGCTTAAATGAGAATATAGCAGACTAAGACTTATTCATCAATGACTTGAATAAAGGGATGAAGAATACCCTCAGCAAGTTTGCTGATAGCACAGAACTGGGAGGAGTGGCTGATACACCAGATGGCTGCACTGCCATTCAGTGAGACCTGGACAGGCTAGAAAGTTGAGGGGAGAGGAACCTAATGAAGTTCAACAAAGACATGTGTAGGGTCCTGCACCTGGGGAGGAATAACCCCACACACAGGTACAGCCTAGGGGCTGACCTGCTGGCAGGCAGCTCTGCCGAGAAGAACAAAAGACAATGCTATGCAACATAAGCCATAATTCCCTACTTCCACCTAACTCTTCAGCCCAGCCTTTAAGGAGGGAAAAAAATATTGTTAATATAGGGGAAGAGGGGAAGAAGTCTGAAAAGTCTATCCAAGTCACTGGCAAACAAGTAATTGCAAATTTCTGTTTTAAATAATCTCCTTAACATGTAAGCTGCTAAGAACGAATAACCATTTTGAAATCATCATTGTGGCTAAGAGGAACAAATTACTTTTTCAATCTTTACTACTACTTCCATAAACTTCAAAAAAACAATACAGCACTTTTACATACTGTGTGTGTGTGCACATGCACCTGTATGTGTACACTCTCAATAGTTGCCTAAGAAGTTTTAGAAAAAGTTCATCCAAGTAGACTACATTAACTGCTACCCACTCACACACATAGTAGCAAACAGCATTGAGCACAGAGGTTTCCCTTTTCCTGGGTCTCACCAGCCTCCAGAGAACATGATGAAAAAACACAGCTCAGGTATTTGACAAAAATCAACAACATTAAGACACTAATACACTCCACAGGGTAATCAGCAAGGTGTCAGAATGACTATTTGAGTACACAAGGTAGAAACAGGGGAATGCTACCTTTGCTATAGGTTTTTGTTCTGCACCAGTCTGAAGGACTCAAAACTGTCCTCTTAATTGACTTCTGAACAATAAAAAGTTACTTCACAATACTGGAGTAGAGAAAGTGCATTTCAATTTTTTTTAATTATTATTTTTAAGTAAATTGCTTACTTCTGCCTTCTGCTTAACTCTTCCATTAACAGATAGAGCAACAAACTCCCTGCTCCATTACCTGTTCTGTCACTTCAGGATGTTTCAGTGTGGCAGGGCATTCTGTTACTAGATATAAGATAACCATAAAGAAAATACAGGGTGTACAGCAACACCGCCAAATTGTTTTATTTTCGTAAGTGTGCATGGATAATAAGTTCTAACTGCATTTTATTAGAGACTTCCCAGAAGAGTAACTTACTCACATTCATGCTAACTAAGAAAGCATTTGAAAGACATTTATAATTTCCAGGATCATTCATGTAAGAGTTAACCAGAAGCTGATTGATGTACTTTGAGCTATTCTGTTCAGAAGTAATTTTATAACCAAACTTTTCATGTTGAATCAACACTGGAAGCTGGATTTGACTTCACACCGTTATCTATATGTAAATGACTCAGCTCATCAATATTTGGCAATGGGAACTAACAAAAAAAACATTAAACCTATGCAGTCCAGAAAGGTTCCTTTCTAGACCTACAGCAATAAAAATCTTTTAAGAAGAACAATAAGCAGTCTAAAAGAAAAAAGTTAACTACTGCTTATGCAACTCAATAAAGGAGCTCGTCTATATACCAGAGATTTTTTTCCTCACAAGAGTTTTAAAGTTACATTCCACTCATTTACATAGAAAGTAAATGGTAAAATAGCACCTTTAGAGCTTACTACTCATTTGCTTATATAAGATAGAAATAGCTGCTTAGTCTTATGCTACACCACTTCATACCTTGTGCTCTAGCTAGAGCTAAGAGCAGTAACAGACCTGCTTAAGTCTTAGAAAAACAAAAATTCAGAGGCTTTTCAGAAAAAAAACACAAACCCCATACATCACTAGTATAAGCTTCCATTCCTTCATCATTCTTTGGTACAGTGAAACATCAGAAATACTTCAACTATTTTTCACATTTCTTCCCAACTTTATGTTCTTGTTATGTCTTAAATGAAAAGATGAGTCCAAAACAGCACATAAAAACTACAACAGTAGTTTTGTAGTGGCTGGTGCCTGTGAGCCAGATTTGCGTTGTCCTTGCAGAACAAGTATATTTACCTATACACTTTTTGCAGTTCAGAAAAGCATGGGATAAGAAGCAGCCTGCTTGATTTTACCATGCAACCCGTTACTAACAGATTTCAATCCTACACCATCTGGTAGACTGGGAACATTATCAACGAGTTATAGTTTAAAAAAAAAAAAAAAAGAACCAGAAACACACACAAATTCTCAAGTATGTCACAACAGTTATGAAAGTTCAGGCTTCTAGAAAAACAGAGTTCAAAACCTCCATATTGGTTTTAAAAGAATTGAGAATTGGGGAGTGGAGGGTTAACCCCCAAGAATTGGGGGGTGAGAGTTGTGTTTTGTATCTCTACCAACTCCTCCCTCAGGGGCTTGATATCTCATGACTTTAATGTTATGAAAGCCTAGAAGGAACAACATAGCTTGTATTTTAATTCATTACCTGAAACCACTGAGTTAAAGTTATGATATAGTGAGTATATTTAACATAAAGGTTTCATTGTGAAGAATAGCTGCTAATAAGAAGTTCCCCGTTAAGCATTCTGACAGATCCTTTGTCTTAAAGCTGTTATCCTCCCTCTTCATTAGGTAAAGATAACAACCATTAGACACTACTAAAATTGTTTGTAAAAGCATACTATATGATCTGTAATAGAGTTATTTTTCCTTTAAAGTTCAAAATCACCTGTTAATGAGTATAAAGAAGGAAGTACATTTAGCACATCGACAGTCATATACAGGTGATCTCCTCTGACCTCCAAGAAAAGAATTATTTAATACAGCATCACATAACATCATCACAACTATACCTGACTTGGTTCAGTAACAGGAAGAGAGATGCTTCCCTAGACACAGCATAGTGACACTCCAGTCTTGTCTAGCTTGTGATCAACTACAAGATAAATGGGTGATCTAAGACACTTGGAAGGAGTGCAACATATGAATTAACAGTTTTGCTACAGTTGCCTTAGGGAAAAAAAAAATAATAATACATAAAAGAAAAAAAAGTACTGCATCAGTACTGTTGCACTCATGACCCAGCCGAACACTGGCATTGAAAAGGAATGCTTAAGTGAACTGGGTAAGCTTTCAAGCAAGCCTTTGACAATTGTTTGGAACACACATGCTGATCTGCTTTATTCTACGCTGGTACACTGAAAGTGGCAGGCAAAAACACCTAATCTAGAAGTTGTTTTCTTCAGCAAAGACAACTGGCAAATACTCTTTAGACAACAGATTTTGGCTTGTTTTTCCCTAGTCTGGACAGTTTTCCAAAGAATAATTTTTTCTTCCCTTTCCCACATTCACTAACTGCTCTTCTGCATGTATTTCTAACTAGAGTAAAACCCAGGTTATTGAAGATAGAATTTCCATTAGAAACAATTTAAGAATTGCATTTGTTGAAGGGAATAGTCCACTCATAATCTTTGATACTTGTATTGTCATTCAAAACCATGTTTGTATGGCCTAATCATAAATACTCTGGAAAATGAAATTTTTACCATTTGAGTTTGCTGAGAGAAATCTATTGGAATCATAAAAGACAAGGTATCTCATTCTATTTCACCTCACCTAAAAGTTCACAAGAAAAAGCACGAATGTAGCCCTGTGAAGGTGCTAGGCAAACAAAGCAAATCCCAAAGAGCAAGTTTCATCCATACATTAAATAGTCTGAGACAAGGGAGATAAAAGGTACTTCTGCCTTTTCTTTCTGCCCTATCCTACTCAGTCCCCCTCCTACCATGCCAAAGGCGGGGGGGGGGGGGAATAAATGTGTTAGGCTACAACTCAACTACCCAAAAGAAACATTATATTGATAATAATTTCAGCCATGCAACCTGTTTTGGTTTTTTCTTTGAAAAAACAGACAACTGATTTTCTCTTACATGCAGCAGAGGGGAAACTTTTTTTTCTTTTTTCAGAAGTCACATACAGAATATTCCATGCAACTACATAGATAAACCCACCTTGAAAATATGCCTCTAAAAGGCCTTCTGGGTATACCTGTGATATTCGGTTATCTTATTTCATGGCTCTGACACATCTTGACACGCATAGAAATGTGGAAACAGTGAAGGGTTCAGGCTTTGTGACATAGTGTCATACTCAACCAAGGCTAATTCAGGTGCTAGTTATTATGGCTAGCAGTATAACAGTTTTATTGTTCTGCAGTTTTCCTCTTCTCCTTCCTCTCCCATTTTCAGGTGCACCTGATAAATCAGGGCAAAACTGCTATGCAGTTTAGCCACATGTGTAACAACTTTGATGATTGCTTGCCCTGAGCTAACAATTTCAACATGTTCTACATAATTTTTACAGTGTTTTAATATTTCTAGAACAATCTAATCCATGAAATACAGTTATGATGGTTTAGACTTCAAGTCATGACTCTACCCATGTTTGTAATCTTCAAAAAAGAACTCAACAATAGTAAGAAAGCCTTTAAAATTTCCAATAGGACAATGATGCATAACCTAACAAAGAAAGCTGGACAAACAGTTTGACTACGCCTGACCTAACACACATTTAACAGTAAAGGTGACAAAGTCAGGGGTGGGGGTGTGGAGGTGGGAACATAACCAAAATGAAATCAAAGAAAAAAAACCCAACAACTCCCACACACAAACCACATAAAGTCAGGGAATACTTAATGGTAGCTAGATACCTGTAGAGCTGACTCTTCAAGTATATTGCAAAAGCAGTTGCAACCTTAGCAGTAAGAGACTTAACACCATATCCTAATCTCAGCAGCAACAAGCCTGACTTCCCAGAGCCTAAGGAAAATAAGCAGTAAAACCAATTGAGGCCCCCTTGCCCTCTTCTCCCTGTCATTTAAATAGCATGCTGTCTTAAGCAACTGCCTTTTTCTTACCTCTGTACAGTGTCAGAAATATGGTAAGCTCAAGACAACGTAAAAGAAAAATGTGCATCTACATCTAAAAGCATAAAACCTCACCAACAATAATTCCACACACTGCACACGAAAGACTAAAAATCCCTCATGAGATTGTGTTTGGAGGCAAGGTAATTTTCTTCCACTTCAAAGAAAATAAGCTTATTGGTAACTGTCAACTATAAGTCATCAATTAAATTAAAAGCATTATTAAAGTAATAGGGTCCATCTGAAGTATACCTACCATTTACATAGGGTAAAAAACATTTTCATGTATCTTCCCTTAAATGCAGCATATAAAATCCAAGTGGAAGTAGAATCCATAGCAGATTTAAATCAGTATCAGTTAAATTCATTCACAATTACCTCTTTCCTAATACACTACATTTAGAAACATCAATAGATCTTGCCAGAGAAAAAAAAGCACACAAGCATGCTGCCCCAGCAGTCAGGTTTAGATATTTTTCACCACCCTCTCATGTCCTTGGCATAGAGAATACTACTCCTCCCCTCCCCTCCATTTTTTTAGTATAAAAACAAGTCAGAAGAATATTTAAGATATTTCTGAACACTCATAATCAAAATCCTTCCATGAACATAATGCAGAATCTCCTGTATCCTACAGCTATTCAAGATCACCTCTTCGAGGGAGGCTCATTTAAATGCAATTGAAGCAACCTCCAGTGTCAGACTGTAGTGTCCAATATCATTTTACATGCTACCAATGGCTTGATATTGCAGACAAACATAACCTAGACACCACTTCATTCACAGGGTTCTTTAAAAAAAAAAAAAAAGACACCCTTTTCTAGGCAACTGTAACATAGAAATTAATCTTGAAGGTTTTGACTGCGATTTCTTGTCTATTATTAATGAAAAAAAAGCGCATAATCAAAAAATAATGTTCTATTGTAAAATAGATTTCCTTCTCCTTCCTATTCTGCATCTCATCTCTACTATACATTAGTCTCAGTGATACTATGCAAAGAATTGATAAGCAGACAATGCAAACTTCCAAGTTAATAAATTCAAAGCCCAGGTGAACAGGGGTTTTAAATAAAGAATTAACAACAAAAAAAAAAAAAAAAAAAAAAGAAACAAAAAAACCCACACAAAACACCAAACCCAAACCCCACACAACTCATGCTAAATAAAAGCTGCCTGGAAACAGCACACTGTCATCAGGAAGGGTACTTAAAGCGAGCCTGAACACTGGGTTTATTCTGTCTGCTATCACTTCCTCTATTCCCCAACCTCTATCTTCATATCACAGCAGCAAATCCACTGGTATTAATTTAAAAATAAATAAAAATAAAATAGTAGTACTAACAGAGTTGAATGAAATTCTGAACAACAGTCAAATAGCCCATTACAACAACTGCTAACAGTAGATACAATTACTGTATGTTATCATGCAGCCTAGTTAAAAAAAAAAAACAAAAAACACCCACACAACACACACAAAAAAAACACCAAAAAAGCCCCAAAACCACCAACCCGCAATTTTGTCTGTTTCCTCTAAACCCAAGCTCTTGTGCTGGGGCTTCACTCCGATACTATTTGTAATTATGAAGCTATCTCGTATGTATATATATTTAGAGCATAAACATCTTTGTTTCATGTGTAGCAGCTCTTTATAAGTCCAAAATATTACATGAGAAAATATTTATTTTTTAAATAGTGATGACAGAATTTTAAGCTTATTTTGTGTCCATTTTAACTGTATTATAGATACCACATAGCTAGACAATACTGTCTCTCACTTCTAGACTTGCTTCAGTTTTGTCTTGTTATTCCAGATAGAATCCAACATAATATTTTCTGTCAACTTTTAGATAAATGATTTAAAGGCAGAATCAGATATTTTTTTTCTTAACAGGTTAAAGAGTAAGGGAGTACTACCTGATTAGAAGAGACTGATTTAAAACTGTGCTCACTGGATGAGCTGACAAAGTGGGAAGCTCCTCTTTTGAAAGGAAACCTGACTGTGCTTAAGAGTAGGAGCAGAAACCACAACCAACCAACTTTAGCACCAAACAAAGAGGACTCTGGGAATTGTGTCAACCTCAGACAACATCCCCACCCATATTCACCCCATTTATACCCCAGAACCAGTAACACCTACAATGGTATTCTCCTGGTGACCTCAAGAGAAAATAAATAATTCTCATCTCCACCCCCAAACGGCACAGTTTCATCGCAGCTGTGAGGCAAAAATGGGTAAGAGGCATGGAAATTAAGCCTTTATTTGCAGTATTTCTCATCGCTTGTTACCGGAGACAAGAGAAGTCACCTCTGAAACTTACCGAGGCTACAGGATGATCAGCAGGAGAATGCAGATAAGAAGGTCTCTGGAACCGCCTCAGTATCAGATAAACCCAGCCGAACGGCAGATGGGGCCATTCTAGCCCAGGTATTTCACCCCGCGCAGCCTCGGCGCGGCTGAGGAGCTGAGGCTCAGGCGATTCTAAAGGCAAATCCACAGCGACCCCCGGTCCCGCCGCTCCATGAGGAACCTCCACCCAAACTCGCCCCGCTCAGATCCGCGCCGCACCGCGTACGGGCAGCCTTAGCTCCAAGCTAGGCGCCCACCGCCGCCTCAGAAATAACTACACTCCCCCTGACCAACTACACTCAGCACTAAAGTTACAATGGTTAGAAAGAGGTAACGGCGTTTACGCGCTGCCCCGGGGATCCC
>JAVJGJ010000002.1:6495724-6531509 GCA_035590215.1 Microhierax caerulescens | reverse complement strand
GGCGCTGCCCCGGGAATCCCCTCATCCCCCGCCCTGGGATTGCTCCTCACACACAGCCCGCCCGCGCTCCCCGCCCGCCTCCCCTTAGGGAGGCACATCCATATTGGGGAGGGGGGCGAGCGGGAGAGGAGAGAGGAGAGAGACGCCCCTCAGGGCCAGCCCCAGGCTGCTCCCGTCCCCGGCGAGGGGCAGCCCTCCCTCACCCATCCCAGTCCCACCCCAACGCCAGAAGCTGGGGAACACGAGCGCGAACTCTCCTCCCTCCACTCGCCGCTCCCTCCCTCCAAACCCCACTCACCTGGGAAAGGAGCCAAGCCTCGACTACGTCTCCTTCTCCCCGTCTCCCCCACACTCAGCCTCTCGCCGCCATTTTCCTCGCTGCCTAGATTTAAATAGGAACCAGCCTCCCCGAGAGGAGCCACCGGGCGGCGCGAGGCACGGTGGGACCTGTAGTACGGCGCCGCGCGGGCGCTCACGGGACCCCCTCCCGCCCCGCGCGGGGCATCACGGCACTTGCAGTTCCCACCCGCCCGCGGCCGCTTGCTCCGCCACCGCTCCCAGCGGCCCCTGCGGGGCGGGGAGGGGTCTCGTCCGCTTCCCGCGCCGCGGCGGCAGCTCCCCCGCACGGCGGTCCCGGACGGGCTCGGGGAAGCGGTCCCGTGGGAAGCTCCAGATCCAGGCACCGCAGGCACGCGTGCCCCCCACCTGCCGTACAGCCTCGCCGGTAAAACGCGAGGCGGGCACTCGCCGTGGCCGGTATCAGCGCTGCCGCCGTGCGGGACCACGGGGTCACAGCAGTACGGTGCTTGTAACGGAGCGAGTTGTGTGCACGGCGGGTTGAAGGACACCGGGGTGCCAGCCCTGCACACAGCGCCACGGGCAAAGGTGCAGCTCAGGAACGCCTGCGGAGCGTTGCTACACCAGGCACCGTTTTTTGTCTGTGCCCATAAAGGAAAACGCAGTTGTTGAAGTGAACGTTTAATAACGAGCAAACAGCTTGGGAGAAACGGTAACAAACAGGTTCGGTTACGCCCTACTTCGGGTACGTGTCTAGTATGGTTTTCGAAGGAACTCAGCAGGTCATTTGCCGTTGGAAAAAAGCAAGGCAAGGATACAAAGGGCCAGGAACTTACACAGCCCTCCTACGCCACGGTTTGCTTGCATAAATATTATCTTCATAAACTTTAAAACGAGTATTTAAAACTGCAGACTAAAACGGGGTTTGTGGAGAGCAGTATACCTCAGTTTAGGTACTCATAAAGCAGCCATACAAAACCACTCTTTTTATTTTGAAAGTTTATAAAGTGTGAAATAATGAAAAAGCACGGATTTAAGTCCTGCCAGGCTATTCATATGGAGCTCATTACAAGACCATAGCCACAATTAATATTCAAGATGGACAGACAAGTAAAGTCATTAAGTATACCTTCCAGTAAATTCCAAATAAAAAAATCTATCAAACTAATGTTGGGCACCCATGACCAAGTTACTGGTAAAACATGAGCCTCCAGCTACCTCTGAAATAAGCATTACAAACAAAAAAATCCAGAGATAAAAGAAATGCAAGTATGTCAATTTCTGGGAAAAAAGCTCCCCCTTAGATCTTACCTTGCAGGTATACTACACGAGAACTTATAAATGTCTGTTTGTACTTACAAACTCAAATTTAACCAACTGGTAAGGACAGATCCCCTATCATGTTATTACAACAGAAAAGAGTTTGTGTTGTTGGAGTACCTTAAGAGGGATGATGTCCTGTTGCATTTCCTGAAAATGTGAGATCTGCTCTTCCATGATTCCACTTCCCCCATTCCAGGTTATCTGCTTCTGCAGGTTGTTCTCTTCTTCCACTATGAGTGGCACGTCTACACCACTATGAGGTAGGTCTGACTCTATATAATGAAGAATACAGTGATAAAGTGCTTTCATTTTTCATTGAGATGTGACACTCTACAAAAATGCGTAAGACCTCCCTAATTTTTTTATACTTAAAAGCTGATCATAGTAAATGTAGCTGTAGAACTGTAACATTTAACTTTTTTATCTATTTGCTCCACCTGCTGGCGCATATTCTTTTTAAAGCAGTCTTTGGAAACCTAAACGTGTTACAAATTTGGCCAGAGATATACTCAAGAGATGTACTTTCCTTTAAGCTTGATTTGTGTAACATACCAATTAAATCCAATCTGATCCCAACATTTTCTCAGTCAAAAAAGGCCAATGGAAACACAGGCTAAGGGAAACATGACCCATACCTCGCATTTTGGACACTACCAGTTCATTTTTATTGTGACAATAACCCAGTCAGTCATCATTTTCCATCACCTATTATTCTTCTCCAAAATAGGTTTTCTATTCCACGTGGGCATCTCTCTACATAACTGATTTGTCTTTTGAATTTTCAGAGATCAATTTCTGTTTGGACAACTAATGCAAAAGAAGCATCCTGTTTCTTCAGCCTATTTAATTGCTATCTGCTCAGACACAGAAAAAACCTACCATGATTGTCAAGCACTCCTTACAAGAAGTTTGACATTAAGCTTAGATTTCTTCCCATTCCATCTATTGCTAAGATTTATTTTTATTTTAAGGTTTTGCATGTATATAGTAACAACATCCCCATTAAAAAAAAAAAAAAAAAAATCCAGGCTATGACATTTTCCAATAATACTCCAGGACAGACATAGCTTTCCATCCCTTTTTCCTTTCCCAAATTAGAAACAAATAACATGAGAGAACAACCCTCTCTGCTCCCCCAAACCTAAAGTCCTTGCAAAAAAACTTTGGTATTGGATTTTTTTTTACATTCATAAAGAAACTTTATTTTTGGGTTCCCTATCTAACTAGGTTAAGCAGAACTAAGGTTTGCCACATTACCACCAGGTTTTCTTGGGATAAACTAGCTCTTTTTGATGACTGCAAAAATTTAACTTCCTTTAACTTCTGTATTATTATTGCGATATTTTTTAAGTACACTAACTAATAGTTTGCAGCAGACTGATTGCAGTCTGTTTGACTGGCTTGAGGAGAACATCTGGTGTACAAAAGACCCTGAAAATACCATCTAGACATCACAGGGACTAAAAAGAAAAGTTATTCTGATATTGAATAAGCAGCAACGAAAACCAACACTGTTGAAGAACTTGAATATATTTTGATTTGTTTTTCTTTAAATAAATCCAAAGTACATACATACCTTCTTCCTAGACTAACAATCCAGTTTGTCTGGCTAATCTGCTTAATTGACCAGACTACAAAGAGTAACTGGTTTAGCATAATAATAAAACTGACTCTTTTATGGCAACAAAGGATATTAAACAAAATTCTGGAGTAAAATCAGATGCATCGGAAACATATCATGAGAGAACAATTATTTTTTTAAAATGGAAAAAGTTTTCTACACCAGTATCTTATCAACTGAATGATCAGTCCCTTACACCAAAAATATGGCCCTTGTGCTACGGATTATTGATTAAACAAATAAATCAACAAATCCTCATGTAAAACAAAACATGTGAAACAAACTAGTGTTCCAGCAAAATGTAATTTTCAGCAACCTTTCACTAAACCATAATTATAGCTGACACAACCATTAAATTATATTTATGCATATTCATTTTTCATAAAGCATTTTTAAAAAACAACACATTTAAACACTAATTGTTTAACCAGAAAAAAGGACAGACAAGTCGATTAACTGAAAAGAAAATTCATCTTAAGGAGAATTAAAAACAGTGTATTTGTTGCAGTAAGTCAGTCACACATTTTTCACTATAATTTGGAGTATTTTGCTGGTTTCACTGAAAGAGTAACCTTATATAAGACTTTTAAGGATAATTGTAACAAATAAATGCTACAACAATATTAGTTTGTAAACATTTCTCTCTTGGTCATGGCCAGTAAACTCTGAAGCTCAGTTCCAACTACTAAGGCTTAAAGCTAAGCATTTAAGTTTCATAGTTTACAGTGTCAGTGTTGTTTTACCATTTAACTACTAGAATTTTTTTGTGGTAAAGTCAACATTCAGATAGTTTAAGAAGGAAATACATACATGCTTTCAATTTAAGTAGACACAGCAGCCTATTCTAACAATAAGAACTAATACAGATCAAACATTGCCTCCTCCATCCCAATTCAAAATGGAAATAATTATTTACAGTTACATAGCATTCAACAAGGCTGAGCTTTTAGAAGTTCTAGCATTTTTCAGAATTTCTTAAAACTTCAGTTACAAACATCCTGCTTTTTTAGAACCTACTCTGAATGATTTCAGTTTTTAGTGGACTTGAACAGGAGTAGCCAAGAGCAAGGCTACTGTCCACATTGCTGTGCCACCACCATACAATCTCCACTCTGTTCCACTTTATGTGGCCAACTCAAAGCCTCAGTAAGAAGTACCAGCTAAAGAAGATTTCTTGTTACTCTGCTTTTAAAACCAGGACAGTGATCTTTCCTATTATACAGTTCAAAAACAGAGATACAGATTTGTAACATAAGCTTTTCTGCACTGCCTAGAAGATGCCCTTCCTTTTATCTTTAAAAGGATATTCAGGAGATAAAACAACTCTTATATACTCACAAGGAGGAAAGGAAGGTTAAAAATAAGAGGATCTAATTTTGGTTTCCCAACAAAGCAGATGCACAGTAATATCTTATATTTTGATGTGCACATGACTACTTGAAAAGGACGTTTGACATGAATTAAGTTTACAATTAGAGTGTGACAAGATACAACATACAGTTGCTCTGAAAGTCTTATGATTTACATAAATTAAAATCTTAAATACAAAGAGAGCTTAACAGGATCATTCATGACAATATTACATCACTAGGGAACATGCTTCAATATCTGTGCTGACATTTTATGCAGCTTCAGCAAAGGCTACATCATTGAAACAGAAATCAGTGTCAAATTTGGTTGTTACTCTGTGTGACATTCAGAATATTGAAAAAAGTTAAAAATACAATCAGCTTCTCAAAAAAACTGATGAAGCCATATTTAAATAGCAAAACAACAAACAAACAAAAAACCAAGCAACAATTAAAAATCCACACAACAAATGTCACAACACAACCCTAATATGTGCAGTCTTTATTTGAGGTCTACTCAAGTGTTGGCTTTCTGACTTGTCAGAAAGTGCCTAATGGCACTTAGGACCTATGTTTCTAAAGATCTTTTAAGATCCTCTGTGACATAAACATGACTTTGCAGTACTCTCATTATGTTTGGCTTAGATTTGGCTTTAATTAGGTCTCATTTGGCTAAGCACTTCTGTATGAAAATTCTACTGTGCATTTCATTTTATTGATGTCATAACAAGATGCCTGGATTGACCTCAGATCTTGCTATGACATGAGGGTTTTGTAATTGGTTTAAGTATTTGGTTAAAGAAAAGCCATTTCAAAGACATTAGACATTTCTGACAACGTTTCTAAAAGCTGCAATTCAAAATAAATTGTCAAGCACTTGGGAATTCATAGTTGATGACCTACATCTTCTGCTTTCCCTAAAAAATATTGTGTTTAACACATGTAACAATTCCTGAATGTGGCACTTTTTTCTATCCATGGAACAAAGCAACAAATTTTAAAGGTGTAAAAGGATTTTAAAAAGTAATTGCAGACATACGCTCAGAATTATCTTAGTCTTGTAAATTTAGAAAAGGAAGAGGTTGCTTGAAACACATCTAAGCAAGTACTCCTGTGAATTCCTTATTTTCACCTGAGTCTACTTTTCTGACTCCTCATTCCCACTCAGCCAGAAACAAAAAATGATATTTAAAGAAAACCATATCATCTCCATCATCATCTGATTTAGCAACCACTTTGCATTTCAGCTTTCACAGACTTGCTAATAGCAAGCCAATGAAAAACGAACAAAAATCATGAAGAAACACTGCCTTAATTCGATTAACTTCTAACAGCCTATACACTTGCTTTTTTGTTAACAAACTAGTTGTTACACCAACCTGCCCATTTGCTTTATTGGTAAATTCAGTGGAACTCTCTTTACAGCTTTCTGTAAATTACAGCTGTAATTACACTGTAAAATTTGAAAGAACAGAGTTTTAAATAAATTAAACCAGACTTTTTGTTGCAAAGAGCTTTCTGAAACATATTCATAATAACAAGCCTAGAGTTCATGTAATGCTTTTGGTGGTACTTTAAGCATCCAAATATTTAATATACAGACAGCAATTTTCAACTAAAAATAAATCATCATGTTGTAAAGAGGAGATTCTTCCATCAAATATATGTCTACATGGAATATAATAGTAGTTATACATATACTTGCCTTGTATTTGTATTTCTAAAATAATAATTTAAGTAAAATAGACTATCTTTAAAGAAAAATAATCAAGCTTCTTTGAAATGGCCATCACGAGTATCATGCAATAAGAATATTTAAGAGTGTAATCAGTTTATTCAAGTGCCTAGAATTGAATACTGGCATGTAAACCAATGTCTGGATTCACTTTTGAAAGCCTGGTGACTTAGGTGTGCACACACTGAAATCTACAGGGTCTGTAAGCTTGCAGTTGCAGTACGCATCAAAGAAAACATTGTCTTATGGGCAGCATGCTGAGAAATACTTGAAGGCTAAGCAAATCTCTCCCAAACTGCTCAAAAGATGGTACTTTTATCAAACAAGGGATTAATTACTGTACAAGTTTATAAAAAATATTAGCAAATGTAAATGTATTCTAGTTCCACAGTAAACATTTCCAGTAAAAATTTATAGGCTTACATGAATTAATGTAATATTCCTACAATCTATTTACACAAAGGGAAAGTTATGGGAAATAAGAATGTGAGTTTATGAAACTTGTCCAATGTTGAGATACCAGCCTCAGATCTGTAAGGGTTAGTTACAAAAATACCATTAATCTTTTCATAATATAATAATTTTAATATTAAAATTATATAGATAAAATGTTCACATAAAGGGCAAATTAATACCTTCATAGACATAAAACCCTTGAGGCAGACTAAAATGAATTACTATCTACAGGCTAAGAAACAAACAAGGTTACGCTTGGTAAAACATTCACTGCAATATTGTTTGAGCACCTTCCTTAAACACCTTCTGCATAGACTCAGAAGTGTAAAACATGTCAGTTATAAATTAAAGAAAAATGTGTTTAAAAAAAATCTGGCATGTGACTGCAAGCATGAAATACTGGCTCTTTAGAAATATTTGGAAGTCTTGTCCTTTATTTCAAAAGGACTAAGATTATACTACAGGTTAATTGGCTACTTTTCTTCCCCCTGCCCCATACAAGACAGTATAATCCACTGCAAAATCCAACAGGCAGTCTAGCATTTTTCCCAAGGCACACAAGTTCCATCTTTACTGAACACTAGTCTCACTTTTATATTGAAAGAAGATTGGTGATGTCCTGTCAGAATTTGCCCTTGCTCTAAATCTGTAATTTTTAAAAAGAAATCAGGTATACAACATTTTTTTCTTTTTTACCAGGCTACTTTAGATATACCTCTTACTCCATGTAAGATGAATAAAGAAAAATCTTTGGTGAGGGAAGAGGCAGGGGAGACAGACAGATGTGGTAAGATCTTTTCGGTACAGAATTTTTAATTCTGTAAAAACAAATGAATAGACAGCTTAGGTTTAGATAGCCTTCCATAACAAAAACATTTCAGAAATGTAATAACTTCTGATCACAGAACCAGAAGTTCAAACAGATTAACCTGTTTCTATTGTTAAAGCAAAGTGAAATTTGGAGATGACTTTTGTGTTCAGGTGCATCAAAGATGATCTTGTCATAGATGTAGGGTTATTAAAAAAATAATTTAAAAATAGAACCTGATAACGTCCATTGAAATAGTAAGATATCCAAATAATAGCTCTGCAGCGTCAGGTTTTTAAGTCAGTCTTCTGTCAAATGTTTTCTTCTGATACTACCTTGTGTTCTTATACTGGCTTTGATTTTCTTATTCTTGGCGAGGCTTCACCTTCTACTTTTGCTGCTCCATTGACACAGTTCTCTGTAATTTTAAGTTACAGTACAGTAAACACAATTTTGCTTTACATGAAAAAATACAGAAACTAGCCCAGGAAAATTTAAAAAATTACCTTAAGTAGACTAAAGAAATCACAGCTCATGCCTGCAAATAAACTGGCTTCAGCAGAACCCACACTCTCCTTTTCAGAATACTTCTACAAGTGTGAATACTTTTGCAAGTAGAAATAAGATAAACAATGTACAACACCTTTCCACATATGCAGTCAGAGCTACAAAGCCTGTGCTATTCTTTGTTTTGCTCAACTGAAGCAAACATGAAGCTAAACTAGAATCACTTCTGCTATTCCAAACAGCAATCATCTTGGGAACTTAACAATCGCACTAATTTCATAAAACAACACAGAAAAGCAATGAAGTCATTCATCTAGAAAGGAGAGAAGGATCTGAAAGACTGGAGAAAGAGGAACCAAAGAAAAGCATCTGCAGCTACATTCAGAGCAGAAAAGCTGCTCTGGAATGATAAAGAAAAACAAGGTTATGAGCACCATTATGGTCTAGAATCTTCTGACTGGTTTCAGCTAATGCTGACTCAGCTAGTAACCTCTGAATGCAAAGAGCTTCAACCCTTCTTAGTAAAAACTAATGCATAAAGATCAACTTCAGAAAGAAAGACAGCCTGTAGTCAAATTCCCAAGAAACTGCATTTTTCAAAGCTCTACCCAAATCTCAGAAGTGATTCCCAGTCTTCCATACATAACTCTATCCAATATTTTACATATATGCTTAAAGGAATATGAAATTTCACTCTACCAAATCTTCATAATTCTCAATTAACTGATTTAATTGATATAACATTGGAATTTGGAAATTATACAACATCATTTAATTAAAAAGCCTTTCTTCATTAGTTGTCCTTTGCCAGCTACTACATTCCTTTCGAGTTCTTTTTCAGTGGGTATGACATTCTTTACATGAATGTGTCTTTATATAGAACAACAAACAAAACTTTTAAGGTCTGAAACATAACAGAAGCAGAATTTATGAAATACAGTAGGGATTTCAGATGATACTTCTTTTCTGATATTAAATAAATGAAAAAAATATTAGCAGCATTGTAAACAACTGATCTAAAATGGAAAGAAAACCCTGGAATCATTAAGACCAGTTTCATGAAATATTCCTTGTGTTTAGATTAACACAGTTCAGTGAATAGCCCTGAAGATTACCCAGGTCTTAATACAGTTAGCACTCTCTGTGCTGTCTTGTTAGCAATATGGAATTAAAGAACATGCCCCAATGTTTGAAGAAGCTATATTATCCATATTCTCTGCATGTCAAAAGACAGATATTTTGCTCTTTTACAGAAAGAAAAGATATAAGATGATACATTTGGTACAAAAATATTTGGCCTAGAAACATACTAGAAAAAATACTGTGCCACTGACCTCTGTTTGGTTCCTGGTTTGTTCGTTTCTTCTTTGTGTTAGTTGGTTTTTTCTTTGGAATATGGTTATTAACATGCTCTCTATATTTCTTCAGCTGAAAATTTATAAATTTCCACATCATCCAGGCCTGTGTTAGACAAACAGTAGCCAGGCAGCCAATCCTAACAAGATTTGAGATTTTGGAGACACTTAGATAAAAGTTTCACTTAACCGTTAATAGACTGAAAATTTGTACCTATTTTATTTTTTTTCCAAACGTCTACTATTGAAACAATTAAAGTCTTCATACAATAGGAAACCAGATGTATCAGAAAGCTTTACGCAAGACAAGCTGTGCCACACAAGAAGTCAGTGGAAATCACATGTAAAGTCTATTGCTAGAAGCAATCAGGTTTATCAAGCAGTTATGACCATAGCTTTCAATGGCTGATAGGAAATTGTGTCATTGAAGCCCTTTCTGCCAAGCAACCTATGAATGAGAAATCACACAGATTCAAAAATCCCTCCCACACACTTGGTTACAGGCATTAAGTTATAAGGATGAATGTTACAGTGATAAGCTTATGCTGAAAAAAGAAATAAAATTTTAAATTAACAAGCAAGAATAAAAGATACACAAAAATGCTACAGAAAGGCACCAAACAAATAATTAATTTAAAAATTACGGGTCTTAATATCACCCAGTGATACTATGCCCAGTATAGACATGGAGGGGGAGTGGAATTAAGAGATTATTATCCTAGGGTTTTTGGATAATTATGAAACATTAGTTAAAATAAGTTTATTTTTTCTTTCTTTTTTTTTTTTCTTCCTATTTTCCATACATTGTGTTCTACTTTTGTGAAAAGATGACAGAAAAGAGAACAAAACTTCCATTCCCTTAAATACTCAAGAGGAAAACATCATCCAGGGAAATTCTTCAAAACACATTATTCCCCTGGATTATTTTATTAAAATTATTTTGAAATGCCACATTATACAAGCATGAATGTCTACTACCCTTCTTATACCTCACAGGGAGTACATTGAAGTTTCCGTCTGCTATGGAAAAATCTGGATTCTTTACTCTTGCCAAACCAAATCCAAATGTGAGGACAGATAAAGTCAGGGTCAAAAGACGCACCATCACGAAAAGCAAAGCCCAAATGGTAAATCTGAAAACAAAATAATGAAATTAACGTGCTTTCTGGTTTTAGTCCCTTTCTTTTCAATGAAGTCAAACATACAAAGAATTTTTCATTAAAATTATCTCAGCAATGATAGGGAAATATGCATAGAGGGGACAAATAATTACAGAAAAACTTGGTCATCTGCAAACATTCAGTCCTGCCTCATTACACAATCTTTTGACTAGAAAGCATAATTAAGTAAAAGTTGCATCTCAAGTAGGCATTCATGCTGTAAGCCACTTATAAATAATGGTGATGCTATAAAGCCAGAAAGCTGATGCTAAAGTTATTAAACAGTTGGAAGATCAGGACAATATATGTAATTTATTACAGCCAGACATTTTTAGGACAAGATGAGAAGGTAATCAGATAGCTAATAAGTAACAAATGACAATTATTTCACCTTATAGCTAACAGAGAAATGTGCCATCCTGCAGATTTTCAGCATCTAGAAGGTTTTGTTATATGATATGGAATACCCCCCGAAGAACAGTTTTATTAAGCTGACAATAATTAATTCAGAAAATTGGTATCATTACTGGCATTACATAAAGATTTCTATAGGAAAAAAAAATCACATCATGTGACTGATAAACGGATTAAGAGAGACACTACCAGTGTGAAAAAAAAAAGCATCTTTTCAAGATTACCATTTTAAAAAAAAAAATCAGCTTGTTCAACTGATATCAAACTTAAAAAGTTCTTCACATCTCTCACAGTATAAGCAAAACTGCTTAAAAAGCAGCTCCCTTCACACCCTCCTCCAAAACTAGATTTTGAAAAAAGCTACATCTGTCTGGAACCGTAAGAAGAAACAATAAATTCTGAGCTAGGAAAAACACCTAGTATTTGACATTGTACTGCTTCTACTGTTTACATTATAGGTTCTACATGTTGTAATAGAAATAAAATGCCCCAAATACTTCTGCAATTCATCAGCTATGAAAACCAATTTCCATTTTGAGTTATTTAAACTGTGGTAATATTGCACATGGGATAACTGATTTCCAGCTGAAGACAGACATAGTTGCTTATCTGACCATTAGAGTCTTCATAAGACAAGAAAAATATGTTCTAATCAGTATATTTAGCCTTCATGCTTTTGGATGGCGTATAATGAAAAGCAGATAAACTCGTAGCTCCAAAACCTCACAATGAAATACGACATACAAGTGAAAGATAAGCTAACTTTCTCCCACTTTCCCTATTTGCATCAGTAAACATTGATTTTTTGCAAAGAACATACAGCAGACCTATTTAAAATGTTAGCTTTAAGGAGCAACACAAATGAATCTTGTGAGAAGACCAGAAAGAGCAGCAGCATTACGTTGCCTCCAGGGAAGCTGCCTATATATAAGGGATTGCATGAAAGAAAGCAAAGCATTCATGATAATCTCTTCCAGCTGAGCAGTCACTCAGAAAAGGAAGAAATAATATGAGACAAAGCCACATAAATGGGACAAGGCTGCTTTATTCAAACTGGAACCTCCAAAAGTCTTTGCATTCAAGTGGTGAAACATATCCAATCCTTCCTAGCATGCCTCAGTTAAATATCTCAGTTCCTGATCTCTTCCCATTCTCAAATGCATTACTTTTTTACCCATTAAATCTCAGAATGGTTGAGAATCTTACTCAGGAGATGCATAATTGCATAATCAGCTACACCTTTTGAGACATCACTTTCTCTGTTGTACAGTTACTTCTCTTTCTCACCTTACCAAAAAGGGGGAGACCTGCATTACAGGGAATGCTGCTTTTATTACTTCTTAGATTAACTGTTTTTAAAAACAAGTCCCTACATGCAAACATTTATGAGCATTTAAGCAAACAGGGAACTTAGAGAATCAGAAGCCACTACAAAGGTATCTGAGATGGGACTTTAGCAAAAGCTTCAGCAAAACCTTATGATGATGACAGTGAAATGGTATATTTGCTTCCTTGACTTTGTGTAATGACAATTACTTATGATTTCAAAGCCGATAATAGTGGACGTTGAAAAAGTAATGTTTGCTACCTAAGTACTTTTACATACATGCAAATCCACTTATTAGAAATTAGTAAGCAAAGTTCTGATTTTAATATATACATATAAGATTTACCCTTTTTGCTTGTTTTCATCACTGAAGTAGAAAAGACGTGAGGCATGAAAAATGAATTCCACTAAATAGTGAGGTACCATCAGAATTAGCCCCAAACGCTGAAAACTATAAAACAGAAAAGTTAAAAATTTTAATGAAATTCTGAAGACAACAGATCTATCTATTTAAAATGGACATGCAAATACTTACTTTAATATATAGGCACCAGTGATATGAGTAATGTAAAGGCAAATATAACATAGCTGCCTTGGAATATCTTCCTAAAATTAGAGAAATTATAATAAATGCTGTTATAGTTTAACTATATTTTCCAAAGAAAAATCAGATCATTCATTAGGTTTGATTATTTTTCACACTACTGTATAAATTTCTGGAAAGATTATCTGAATCAAACACTACATTCCACCTAGACTACATTAGATAGGAAATGCAAGAAATTAAAAATATATAAATAACTGGATATATAAACATGAATATGTATCTATTTATATAGTTAATATAAAGAAAAATATAGATCTGAATAATTTGAAAGAATTGATATTTAATAAACAGTACTAACAGCTTGTCTCCATACCTTTTGGATCCTTTGAAAGTATAGCTCTGGCAGTGCATGAAGCCAATAGGCTATCTGGCAAATATAGAAGAACTTTACCTGAAAACTAAACAATAATTCAGGTTAAGAAAACACAAGATGATAAGTTTTCAAGCTTTCAAGATGAGATACAAGATTTTATTTTATTATCTTAATTCATTCTGACTCATTATAGTTTACGATTCCTAAATCACACATGCCGCAAATACAAAACAACCCTGTGGTGACAGTTTTTTTAATTAGCATCCATAATCTTCTTGATAGCAAGTTCTGAATCACCTTTTGGGACAGTAGGAAAGAAAACCCACCAAATAACCTAACACACAGAAACAATTTATCCTGTGAGCAGCAGAACTCTTTTCCTAAAAAACATGTATTATCCCCCTACCCTTTAGCACACTCTCTGGAGAAAAATGGGGGCAGGGTGCGCCCAGACAAACATCACAATTTTATAGATCATCTTAATTTAGGGAAAAAAAAATACTCAAGCTATAAATCCCCTCTAATTTGAAAATTCAGTCTCCAAGAAACATATTTCTTTAGTACGAAAGAATTCAGCAGTCCTATTTTATATCTCATCTTGCAAATACTTTTACTGTAACTCAGCTACCATGGTTAAGTGAAAGAAAGTTAAGAACGCATATAAGTATCTCTTGGATCTCTTGGACAGATGTTCAATTCATCTAAAATTACCTTTGAATAAAACAGCTGGCAGTTTTCAGACAGAAGAAAGTATTTTCATCTAGTTCTCATTCTTATAAGGTATGAATGTCACTCCCTTATTAGTGGTTTCCTAAAATATGGGGTGGTTAAATATTCAGTGATTAGATGTATCAGATTTTTTCCAATTGAAAATAGAAGACTTACAGCATACGACAATGGGGATACTCTGTCCAGAGTGAGGTTAGGTCCATCGCGAATTCTTCCTAAAGAAAAAGGCCACTGATTTAAGGACCTTAATACCTAAATGTATTTTTAAAAATAAAAACAGCAGATTGACTTACTGCATTCAAAATACTTGCTCCCCATATAAATGAAAATAAGGAGAAAAATGATAGCTGTCCCGATTCATTGAATTTGCTGTGCTTTGTTTTCGACAAATGCAGACGTCTATTAATTTTCTAGAAACAAAAAGCAGATCAATAAATGTATTATCTAAAACAAGAAAGGTATTTGGGAGTTAGTGTTCACTCATGATTTTTTTTCTTTTTTTTTTTTTTTCTTCTCAAATCTCCCATTCTTCAACCAAAATACACATCTCCCACCATTTAAGACTTTGATCATCAATTTGTAAGACAATTTGCTTCAACAAGACTTCTACTATGGTAAAGTTCACACGGAAAATATTCAGATAATATATTCAGACAATCCCCCACCCCGCCTCTAATCACAGTCGTATTGCTAGATTTTTCAAATGTCTTTGCACACTTAAAAACCATTTGAGCTTCTGTTGCTCAAATGACCTATTTGTGAAGACATTCTAAGACCATCGAGTAACAGATGGTCTTCACAATGGCTTTAACAAATTAATTTGACTTTGCAACTCAGTTGGTGTAGAAGAACACACAATGAAGTTTGAGCTCCCTCTCTGAGGCAAAGCTCAGCTGACAAACATAAATCCACCACTGCAGTAATTTTCATTTTTTCCATCTTCTGAATATATCTTTCAAATCTAATGCAACAGATGTCACACACAGGTATTTTGAGTAGGGCATGAATAGTTAATGTCTGGTTTTACACAAAAATATAAGTTATATTGATTGAAAGAAAGGTTCAGTGGTTTATACCACTAATAAATTGAGGAAATATCACTATAAAAATATCATAAAATCATTTAGGTTGAAAAGGACCCTTAAGATCACCAAGTCTTAACTATTAACCTAACACTACCAGGTCCACCACTTAGCCACGGTCTATTTGCATTTTTGTCAAAGAACAAAAGGATTGATCACAAACAGGGCTCCTACAGGCTAAACTATTCCTTGTACCATGGCTTACACTTAACTTGAAGAAAAACTCTTATCAACTGATGGCTAAAAATAACATGTTTATAAATGTAAATTATTTTCCAGTAATAAACTTACATCTAATATGTTCTCCTGGATTACAGCATGCAGACTAATAGCTACAAGCATGTAGAAGATGATCGTGGCAATGTCTTTTGGACCATAGTCATAAAAATGAAACTGCTCATTGCTGTCATCTGAAAAAAAAAAAAAAAAAAGGTGTGTATTTTTACATTCTTATGAAGGAGTACTCTGTGCAACTGAAAAAGGGCAGCACTGATTGTTGCTCTTGGAAGTTATGCTAAATTGATACTGGATACTAGTTACAAGTTATACATTTTTGACACTTATTTTTTATGCCTGATCAGATAACTTGGAACTTCTTTTCCTTCAATGCAATTATATAATTATAAGCCCAGAACAAACTATTGAGAGTAGTATACACTGAGCTGTAGCTTCAATCCATTTCTTTCACCTAGGGCATCAGAAAATAAAACAAACAACAAACAAAACAAAAACAACAACAAACAAACAAATAAAACCCAACAAGCCAAACCACATACTGACACCCTATCCTCTACATTTTGGCAGAGACCAAATGAGATTCCATCTTCAGAAGCATGACTGACTATGTGAGAAAAAAGAAACTATATTGTGAGGATAGTATCTCTACTAGTTCAACACATTGTTAAGTACCAGTTTCCCTAGATTTAGTAATACATTCCCATAAATCAAAACCAAAAAAATTTTTTTAAAAAAAGAACATTCACATTGTTACAACCAACCTCACTTTTCTTTATGCATCTGAGACACTGCAATGGAAAAGAAAAAACTTGTACTAGAAGAGCTGTGCTCACCCTGATTTACAGGCTATCATGTCTAACATATTCCTCTGCTTCCACTTAAGAGAGAGCATTAATTTGGATGCCTCTTATCTATACGTGCACCATTTTTCATAAACTTCAAGGAATTTTGTTATCTTTGTTAGCGTTATTCTACCCTTTGTCAAACTCTGCATTGTCCAAATGCAAAACAGCAGAAATAAAGACATCAAACAACTTTCTTTCTCCTAAAGGAAACTAGGCTAGAAGGTGTCAAGGAAGCAATTACTGCTTCCTGTAACATGATTGGTACATTAAGGTCCTAATGCACAGGACACCCACGTAACTCTCAGGGTCAGACGTTCTATTTCTATATTTGAAAGCAGCTTGTGATACAATCAATGAACAACTGCATAGCAAATGCTATTTCTGCCTGTTGCCTAGCACTATTTTTCAAAACAGACCTTCACTAGCAATATATTCAGAGGGCCAGAGTTGAGACCTTAACATTGGTTGGGCACAACTCATCCACACCTCCTATTAAAACTGAAGGAAGCTCTACCTTGTTCATTCCATTGTATGTACATATATATACACATACATACATGCATGAAGAAGTCACATCACAGGCATCTTTGTAACTGACACGTGGATTTTACTTTTGTCTCTACTACAGGAGATTTCTACTTGATGCTGCTCAAATACCAGTAAAAGTCCACAGACTGTGTGTTCGACATTAAACATCTCAAGAAACATTTGCAAAAAATTATAAATATTCATTACTGCAAGCAAAGTAAATCAATGCATTATTTTGAACATATTAAATGCACTCAGAATGCTAAATTATTTGGAACGGTCGCAGCACAGAGATCTCCAGTTTGGAGGTCATTAGAACAAAAGTCATAGATTGTGCTAATTTCTCTGGACATTAGTTCCCCATCTGGAATAATTCTACCACAGTACCTATGTTTTCCAAGACACTGTGCAGATTAATTCCTGGAAAGAATTGAAAGTTATCAATACTATTGAGAAAAATTAAGTTATCAAATAAGGAAATTCCACTAGCTGATTACTACTCTTGTATATAGTACACCAGGTACAAAAGATTAAAAAAAAGAAATCCCCTTTTTTTTGTCAGAAAAAAAGAATCGGTACTTCTCTCTTGGTTATTTAAAAGCATGACTGAATCAATATCAGTTACTTGAGAATAACAATGTGATATTTTTAAAATATAAACACAAATCCATTACTAAAGACATAAGAAATCATGAATAAACAACAGATACATAGAAGATTACCAAAATATTCTGTTACTTGATAACTCCTGTTGAGTGCATCAAAACTGAAAAGAATGCATGCTTTTTACATTAAAATGCAAGTTAGTAGCAGTGTTAACTATGGGAAAAATAACGCAGTATTATTCAGCAGCAGTAGAAAAAACACTAGAATGTTTCAGTGAATATAGTATTAGTAAACATGAATTGAAATCTTGAGAGAAAAACAAACGAGTCATTTTTAATTGTTGAGCTCTTGCATTACAAGAAAAAAAAAAAAAAGAAAAAAGATGTGAGTTTATCTTACCAATGGTATAGGTGACATTGTACTGTACAGCAACAAAGATGATAGCAGACTTGGCTGAGGACTGAAATTCAAAAGGAAACAAATAAAAAATATCAGATTTTTCAAACAAGCTAGACTATAAACACCCAAAAGTAGAAGATTATGCCATCAACAAATGTTCTTCCACATGTGATTTAAAACCAAGAGGTCCTGAAAGTGTTACGTATCTCCAACAGATGTGGAGCCTCACCTTGTTGCAAATCCTTTAATATTTGCTGCATAGGGTCAGGACTTGAAATATGTCCTTTTAGCTATGGATCAAATTACTCGCAGTTCTACTAAGTAACATTTTAAAGTGTTGAGATGTGTAAACGGCTTTCATTTATTTCAAAAGTTAAAAGACTCTCTAAATTAAATCAGATGGAAAATTTCACCTAACTTTGCAAGATATTAAAAAAGTAATGTTCTGTTTAAAAAAAAACAACAAAGAAACAACCACAGACCACCCCCCAACACTTTCAGCCATCCCTATCTCTTCAAAATGTCTTCCCATTCCCATACTGCAGTATATTTAGCCCATAGCTGTAACAATGGAACTGTTTATAATGTGGATTACTATATGACCTTACTTCCAAGTGATAAGAGGTAAATATGTTTGCTTAGTTTAATTTAGATTTCATTATCTGGTTTGCACAACTTCAAAAACAAGGTTGTGCTGATGTGACTGAAAGAAGGGTAAGCTATAACACAGAGATATAAGTGGAAGGAGGGAAAAAAAACCCAAACAAAATCACCAATAAACCCTGGTTCCTTTGCTGCAAAAAAAATGCAAGATGGAATTACATCCTACACTGTCAATAGCAGATAGATTTACTGTGTTTGCAAGCACCCAGTTATCTAGTTCATAAATCAGAGAAGTACAAAAGGCATAATCTGAACACTGAATTAAACAAAATAAATCCTTATATATTTATTTTATGCTTTCTTTTAAAATAATCTTTATAGATATTCAGGAGTATATAAAACAAGCATTAATTTGTCCAGTTACAAAGTAAGCAAGAGACATAACAATGCAATAGAAGATCCTTTGTAGTAAAACAAGGGAGAAGAAAACAAATCGCTTCAGTACACTGGGAGTACATCTGTGAAATTAAGCAGTACAGGAGGAGTCATAATACTGAAGAGTGCTTTTAAGAGGAAGTCTCATTAAGGAAAACGAAAGTACCAATTTTTCTGGCATACAAAATCGACTTTCAGACACTGCAGTTCTATGAACAATTTAACCTTTTGTATGCCAGCACTACCATCAAAAGGAGCCATCCTGCCTTTCTCTTTACTGCCAGTTACTTCTTGTCTCTGTCCCACACTACCATCAAAAGTAGTGGTGTAGTGAATTGGGCAGGAAAATTATGCAAGTTGAAACTGACCCAGCAAAACAAGAGGGAAGAGAAAACCCTGCTAATCTTAACACAGATTAATTTCCTAATATGCTGCACTGCTCAGCTACTGCAGTTTTTTTGTGTGCTTGATGGGAAGAATAAGCAGCCACAGTATCAATACCAATTTAAAATGTTCATGGAATTAAGAGCAAAAAATTCATTGCCAACTGCTCCTGAAAGACAGGGAAAATGTAGATAGTTACATAGGTATGCATGTCATCAGCACCTAACTGAAACAAACATGCTTGCTTTCAGTAAGTCATCACTCAGGACCCACAGCAACAGTCTCATAGTGAATCTCTGTACACACATATATAGACCTCATAATAATCAGCAAAGTTAAGGTACAGGAAAGTACAATTAAGGTGGATAAACAACCTTAAGTATAAGAATTCCTCTTAAAGAAATTCTTATAACTGGATCTTAAGACATTCTAAGACTCATTTCTAATTTTAACATACTTATTGTTCCTTGGATGGTCTCATGGATACGAGCAATTGAATGCCATGTAGAAAAGAAAAAGAAACCCCTGTATTTATTACAGTACTATGTAAGCCCAAGCAAGTCATTCAACAGGTAGTCAACTCTGAAAAGTTTAATTTACACATTCTTTAGCTTATTAGCTTATAACCTTTGGTACCATGGGCTAGATTTGGAAATTTGTCATTGACAGATGCATCCAAAATCACCATAAAATGCCATGAAAATCACTGATTTAAAAAGTTGTCCTTCAGTGCTTCAAACTTAAAACACAAAAATAATTTCAATTTTATATGAAGAGAAAATCAAGACCAAAAGAAAATACACATAACAGCTGTGTAGGCAAGTTCAGTAACTCCTATAAAACATTCAGCATAAAATCAAGATAAATGTCACCTAAATTTACTTGAAAAACATGACTTTTTTTTTTTGTTTAGCAAACTGCATTACCATTATAAAGATGGTGTAAGACCTAGACAGTGAACCACAGAAATACAGATTCCATTCAAATAATTCCAGTATGCTTTTCTGCAATGAATGAGGCAGAGGTGTAACACAGAGGTCTAACCTGTTACATAGCACCACTATTCCTCTGCATAATAAATGAAAGGTATCTCAATAAAAAAAGTAATTTTTGCATCAAAAAAGGAGATGCAGCTGTTTAAATTAAACTATAATAAGTATAAGAATATGTATTCAAACAAGCACAATAAAAGTGCACAAACTACACTAAAGTCTAGTCTACATTTGAACTTTTAGAATTATGTTGACTAGAAATGAGAGAATTCGCTAACTATCCTTGGGTTTAACTAATATTAAACTCACTCTTTTTCCTCTAAAACAAACTACCTTCATAAAAATAATAACGCTTGCCCCAAGGGATCTGCACAGTCCCTTCCAATACCTGTAGAATCACAGAAATACAATTACCAAGCTTGAGTTAAGACAAATGGAATTCAGAGATGGAACTCCAGAAAACATAGTTGTTTTTAACAGCAAAAAGACAGAGCAATATCTTTTTAGAAGTACCATACACAAAGACACATAATAGCCCATCCCATTCAAGGCCAGGTTGGATAGGCCTTTGAGAAACCTGGTCTAGTGGAAGGTGTCCATGCCCACGGTAGGGGGGTTGGAACTAGGTGATCTTTAAGGCTCCTTTCAACCCAAACTATTCTATAATTCTACAATGAAAAAAAGCTCCATTTACAATCCCAAACTGGTTTTACTTTATGCCAGGTGCACACATTTACTTTGTTTCTTAAAGCCTTTATCACCTCACTTGTTAAGCCCCTAGCTATTTTTTTTAATCCCACAACTGAGTTCTGCATTTCATATTTTAACTGTTTTGACATACTCCTCCATAGATGACATAACTTACTATACCTCAACACTGCCTTTGTCCACCATTTAGAAGGAAATTACCTGACCACCACAACCGCCTTCTCTATTTCTGTCCAGTATCCTTAATGATTTCAGAAGTGGTTCAAGACATTAAAAAAAAAACCCAAACCACACACACACACACAAAAACGCCAGAATAGCTACATGTAAGTCTCTCAGAATTTAATGGTATTTTTAATTTAAAATAATCTAATTTTTAATCTTATCCAACTGATGGGAAATGTTGAAATATTTCAGTGAAATATATAAGTTCTAATAACAATAATATTTCAGTAAAGTATTTAAATTGTTTATCCAGGATTTAAACTATTTACCAAGACTAATCCCAATACCAATATGAAATATTCACGTAGCAGCACACACACACACGGCTTTTGCCCCAAAAGTAGGAAAAAGATGCCTAAGAGAGATGCCTAATCCATCACCCCAGAAACTAATAAGCAGCTCGCACATGGAAATAAACTTTACAATAACTTTCAAATACAAAGGCAAAGAGGATTTCAGAAGTTAGGCTGAGACTGTCTAATCCCACATTTTTCTTCAGATTATCCATCACTAGGGAGCTGAGTCGATGACAGCTATAAACTGAGTAGTGGTGCAAAAGGGTGACTAGCAGTTTTTAACTACCATGTGGTTAAGCATGCTTAAAACAACAGAGACGGTCTAAAACCCTCTTTATAACAGTCTTCCAAACTGCTTTACCACGTGGACCTTGGAACAGAGCAGGAGGGCAAAAAAAAAGTGAATAGACACCAGAGAGAGGTATAAAATGACTCTGGTTTAAGCAAGGGGGCTTTGAGGAGCTTTGTCATTCAGGAGACTGCACCTGAGTAAAAGGGAGCTTATGGGAGGGTGCCAGGAATGAAATGTGTGTGGAGATGAAGGAAAACCAGGTGAGAAAAGTGCAGTAATGTTACAGAAGATGAGAAAGGGTTGCGTGGTGAGTGGGAGCTGGCGATGGCAACTCGGCAGAGAAGGCACTGGGGAGCAAGCGAGCTAGGGCAGGACTGAGCAGTGACACTTGCTGCAGTCGGAAGACAGCCGAGGCACGGAAAGGAGGGTGCCGGGCAGGGTGGCAGGGAGTCAGGCCTCGGTGTAGCGAAGAAACAGGGGCATAACCCTGCAGGGAAGGAGAGAGGCAGGCGGGGAGGGTGGGGCAGAGCTGCCTGGCAGAGGGACTGAAACGGGCGGGGTGTACCGGGAAGCTCCGGAGCGGGAAACGAAAGGGCGGCCGCGGCTGCCCCACAGCAGGGCCAGGCGCTGCTCGGCTCGGCAGCCACCGGCCCCCTCACCCCGCCCAGTACCTCAAAAACGACCCCCATCAGGAGGCTCATCACCAGGCAGGATGCGGTATCCGCATGGTTCTGAATGACGAACTCATGGCTTAGCACCGGCGGGCTCTTGTATCTCCTGCGGAACCGCATGGCGGTGACAGCTCGCACGCCTGGACAGCCCCGTCCAGAGAAGTGGCACCGCTCGCAGCCCCTCTACCGCCGTTACCTCACGCACGGTAAACACCGCCAGCCCCCAAGGCCCACCTTCTTCAGAATTCTAGCCAATCAAACGCAAGAGTGCTTATGATTGGCAGCTCTGGTAACTAATCGTTAGGCGCTCTGGAAGAGCTATATCTAAGGCGGCGGTGTTTCGGAGGCACTTAAGTTCTTGCGGCTGGATTTGGAGTCCGATTTGAGTGACACAGACTCTTGCCAATCACGTGTGCGGGGGGTGGGGCTTGGTCGGAGGACCGCCGCAGGCCCCAGTGGGCGGGACCCGGCCGGTGCTGGTGGCGGGCTGGGTGCTGAGGGGGTTCCCCCCGGCAGTGGTGTGGTGGCGGGGTTGCTTTTGGTCTGGGAAGGCCCATGTGGTGGCTGTGACCGCCGCAGTTCCAGCGGCGGCCAGGGAGCTGTGTTCTCGTTAAGCCTACGAGGCATGCCGGTTAGTCAGCTCTCCTCAGGAGTCCCGGGGTAGAGGTCCGCCTGGGTGGCGGGAAGCGGCTCTTCGTCAGCCCCCTTTAGAGCTGAGCCGTTTTCCCTCACGTATAGCTAGGCAAAAGGTGGGGGGAAAGGTGTGAAGATACTACCTTTTGCTTTTTTCCCCCCATTGAAATAGGAAGGGGATTCAGAGTGCTTTGAAGTCCTAAAAATGTGGACGTTGGGCTATCTAGCTGGAATTCAGGGGGAAAACCGTACCAATTTATAAAAAAACCCAGTAGTTCGTGAAGAAAAGGGTGAAGGCCAGAGGGTGGCATGGCATCCCAGAGACAAGCGTTGGAAGAAAAAATAAAAATTGTGTCCCATGTGGCAACAGGGTGTCTGCCCCATGGTGCTGAGCAGGGCCTCGGCTGGGTCCAGTGAGGGGAGGATCCACCCGGGTCCAGCTGCCCAAGAGGATCTAAAAATCAGTTCAGCTAAAAATCCAGATTCAGTTTGCTGCCTCTCAATTAAATATTTAATTAATGCTCACTGAATGTTTTGGTTTTTTTTTAGTATGTCTGAATTTGTTTTGTGCTAAATGTTCTGGATAGTTGTTGTTCAGCATAATTGCTGCTTCTCCTTTCTTTTTTTAAAGCTACAAAAATAATCCTGACTGAGAATTAGCTGTGATTCAAAATGGTTTCATTTCTTCCTGGAACACAAGTAATGCTGAACAGAAAGGGAAACCAGAAACAGGAACTTGGAACGTCATTTTGTAACCTTGAATATACTAATCTGATATAATTTACACCATTATTTTTGTACAGTACAAGTGTGAACAAGCCAGTTTAGCTTTTTACTGGCTGGGAATATGGTTTGAAGTAGTACTGTAGGTCTTTAAGAATTGTATATTTGTATAGCTTCTACATTTGTAGCTTTGTAGATAATTTTACTTTCAGCATAAATTTCAGCATCTCTACTTGCTTAAGTTCCAAACAAGTTAACATTGAGGTTTTATTTTTAAACAAAGCTAAAGCAATTTAGGAGCAGATAACATCTATGATTTGTTACTCACTTATATGGATACATGCTTTCTTTAGGACAAGGTAAGATTTAATACATTACTCAAATTTAGGATTCATAATTATTCTAGTAATTATGCTGTCTTAGCAAAATTAATCTTGAGGCAGATTTGCTAACTATGAGATATGAAGATTTAGATGAGTCAATCAGTTTATGGTAATGTTTAACTAGTGTTCAAGTGCATGCTTCAAGAGATATCCAGTGACTTCTGCTCTTCTATATATACTAGCTTAAATTTTTACTGTAGACATATGTTGTATGCTCAAAGGGAGATCACAGTTAGCTGAACTGATTATTTCAATTGATAAAAAGCTTGAACCTAGTTTTGAAGCATTGTGCTTAAGAGGCAAGGTGGAAAAAAAAAAAAAGGTGTGACATTGCAGACCACAATTTTACTTTTCAGAGCCCTGTGGTCGGATTCTGTTTTTCCTCCCTGGGCAGCTAATTACAGCATCATGTTAAGGTAGGGGAGTGTTTTACTTACTACTTACTATGTGTAAGGTACAATTTTTTGATAAATCCCTAGTGTGCTGAACTCTGTCTTTGGAAAGTAAGTAAACTTTATTTCTTAAAGCAGTGTATGTGTGTATAAAAAGAGACTAGTGAAACCCCATAGTTCTGTTACTTGTACTTAGTTTTCGCATTTATGTCTTCAGAATTTAGATCTTCTAATGTTTGGAAACTGAGGTAACAGGGTAGAGCCTATATAGGGACAACCCACCCCACTTTTTTTGGCTACTTACTTCCCCACCCAATCTATAATTCTGTGTCTATGTTATTTAAGCTCAAAGTCCCAGGTTAAAGACCCAAAGGGGTTTTTTATCTCTTCAATTCCAGTTTCTGTGTTCTCTGTGGGTCTATTTCACATATAGGCCACGGTGTCATTTCCATTGTCATATCTTCTAAACAAACAAACTTAACAAACATAGCTATTTTTATTTTCATAGTTGCTTTTTCTAGTAAAAAAAAGGTTAAAAGAAACCAATGAAGCATAGCCTCCAGTTTAGAAAATATTTCCACTTTTCTGTTGATTTGTGATTTTATGTATTTAGTCCAGGAATTAAACAGAAAATTAGGAAGTTGTATCCCACCAGCCACCTAGGTTGAAAACAGCTGTATAAGATTTAATACTTAATATTAAGATTTGTTGATTTGTTGTTCTCCTATATAGAAGTCAAAATGAAATTAATGTCTTTTACAGAGTTGTAGAAATCAACTGGAGAGCTGCTTGACCACACAGAAGTAGCTAAGAATGATTCCTTTATTTTATGCTTCAGTTAAACAAGATGAGCTAATTCAGAATTTGAGTAAAATCAGAGAAGAAAAGAAGATCCAGTGCTTGTCATGGGGTAGGTAAACCTAGTTTAAAAAATCACAAGACAAATACATTCAAATTTGCTATATGATTTCCTTTTGTGTGTTGAAAGATCATTCAAGATTTGGGTTATTTATTTTTCATTATTTTATTGGGCATTGTTTAAACACAGAAGAGTATAGAGGCTGTCTAACAGAATTTAGGATCAAGTAGACAAGATAGATTTACTGTGGGGAAGATTGATACCCTGTAAGCACTGCAATGACATCAAAACATATTCATTGTGTTCCTTTGGGACTTTGGAATGGGAGAGGAGAAATTACTTAGGAAAGGATAAGCTGGGAGAAACAGAAGAGAACAGGGGCATGTGTATAGTACAGCATTATTAAAATCAGGTTGAGGCAAATGGCCTTTGGAATGACAACAATTCAAGCAAACATGCAGAAAAATTTTGAACTGCCAGAGCTGCTTGTTTTGCGTTCTGCTTGATTTACAGGTTAGACTCTGTAAGTGATTTCTCTCTGCAGCTGTCAGCTATAGTCACATTACAATAGTAAAGGCAGTATCATCTAGGTGTGACCAAAGAGAGAATGATCTTCCTTGATTTGCTCTGGGCCCAGGAATACTTGAGGGTGAGGGATTGGTTTTGCTGACTGTCTGTTCTTAAGATACAGGTTTTACAAGGCAAAGTACAAAAAGACTGGGATTTCTAATGTATACATTTGTGAAATATTCTCTTTATGCTAAGCATTTTGCCCATGCAGCACCTTCCTAAAGCTAATTCAATTCCAGGTTTTGGGGCATAAAGGGTTTTACTTTAATTTGAGAAGGATAATGAAGATATGAAGTAAAACAAAGTGCAAGATACATATATTGAATGTTTTCACTTATTCATTACCTAAAAGCAAAATTTAAACAGAACAGATTAAACAACTGGTATTTAATGCCAAACAAAATAAGGTCCAGTAGCAACAAAATATATTTGAAAAAAAAAAACCAAACAGAAAACCACACACGCACCCCACCAACATCTAGTTAAACAATAGTAACTGAGACTAAAATTCTAAGAGCCTATTAATCATTGTACGTTTGGGAATAAAAGAATTATCAAATGGGCTTAGAAGGTAGTTTTTCTGTCAGACTATAATTTTTCATACCAAGAAATAGTTTGAGGCTTTTCTCTAAAGTATATGGTCCAGTTATTTTTGCAGACAGGACTCTAGACAAATGATTGATATGTTTCTGTATGGTACGTCTTGCTTCTCTTTCCTCTTCATAAACCACTATAAAGCAGGCTTCTATTTTGTAAGAATTAAAACTTGGGATTTAGCCTTTGTGTAAAAGTGTTCCAATTTTACAAAAATGGATCCGTGCAAAAAGGGGATAATATTTGTAACATCAAATGTACAGTAGTGAATTCTGAAGATTCTGTTCTACAGTTTGAGAACAATCTGCTTATTTCTTGACACTACTGTCTCTGAAAAAAAGAAAACTCTGTTAAGAATATACAGGGTAGGTCATAAAATTGGGACGGGGAAGTGAAGCAAGTATGGATTTGTGCTTCTGCCCTAAAATTAAAATTCTCAATGGAAGCCATACATCAAAAACCCTTTACTATTAAACAGCAGTTGAAGTAATTTTACTATAATATGTAATTGAATTATAATTGTAGAACCTGAAGAAAGGCAGGAAAGGAACAGGTACTAGATGTAAGAGTGAAAAGCTATCTCGCTGTTCTGTGAAAAACAGAGATCCAGTTCAATGTCTGCATCTGGTAATCAATTACTGGCTGTTATGTAATGATGTACAATTTCTGTAGTGACTGATTGCAGTTTTTATTTAGAAACTATTAAGCAAATAAATATTCTACTTGCAGAGCAGGTGGAACAACTGCTGCATACATTAAAGCAGTAATGCATTCTTAAGAGATCATACGTTGAATACCAGCTCATACATCTTCAGTTTTATGAAACCTTTTGTTTCAGAGCCTGGTTCCTCCTTTCAGGCTGAAAATCTGATTGCAGTCTAGTATCACTTCTTTGTTTTGAAGGGTGTCTATTAGGAGATGAAGTGATTACAAACCAGTTTGTAAGACTGTATTTATAAAATTAAAATTTAGTTAATTTTTCTGTCATGCATGAAATGTGTTCTAGAAGGGAAGGAGGAATAGTGAATTAGAAATAGAATGACTGGTTTGGGGAACAGTTATTTAGAAGAGCCAGATGATAGTTTTAGTATAAATTCCTTTTCTGGATTATTTTCTAGTACTATATTGACTGTACAGTTAAAAAGAGGTAGTGTTGGAATGAGCTTTCAGATCACAAGAAAAACACCATTCACTAAAAGGTTTGAGCTAAAAATTGCTATTTATAAATCCTGTAAAATGTTATTTTACTATTGTAGCATGGCATGAAGATGTTTTTGTCTAAATTCTTAATTTTTTCATATTTATGCCAAAAGCCTCTGTTTGTTGGTATTATTGGGCTGTTTTTTCCTAAGGCATTTTAGAGGTCCACACAGTTGAACAATGTAGTAAGAATATTCTCTAGATACTGTCAAATTCTTCTCTGAATAGAATCTACTTTAATAGTCATTAAAAAAAACAACCCACAAACCTGTATGTTGGTTTATATTGGTTGTAATCCTCTATAGTGCAAATCCTCCTATAGTGCATATCATATATATCTGCTTGGCTCTAAACCTCCATTGTTTTATTTATCTTATTTAAATGGTAATAATTTAATCAACAGATACATACAAATAAGTCTTTAATTGCCTATTTCCACATACATCTTTATGCACTTACATGTTTTTTCTATTGTAATATATATTTCCCTTTTGGAATGGAATTTGTATCTCTGTACATGCAGTTTTCAAAAAGCAGCTTTCAAGACCACCAACTGATTAAAACTATTATATTAAAAAGTGTTATCTAAGAAATTACATTCTAGAAACTAGAAAATGTAAACACTTCTGTTTAATGTTATATTGTCAGAGCAAGATGTGCTTTTTCTGTAGCTTGGATAATGATAATAAATTAGTGGCTTAGGTTTTCAGGCTCTTAATTTTTTGGCCATACCTGGGGTAGGTTTAATTTAAAACCACGCAGTTTTAGGGAAAATTTCATAGAAAAGCCCCCCCAAATTAAAACGTTTCCAGAAAACACTTCACATTTGCATTTTATTTTGTAAAAGTGTTTATTATCATTGGTATGAGTCTATAGTAACCATTTCCTTTTCCTCCCTGACAGGTTAATAATATAGCAGTAAGACAAACAAACAAAATGTTGCATTCTATACTTGTTTTCCCAATTTTTAAATGACTGGCTAATGAAGGAAGAATAAGCATAATATCTTCAAATGCAATATATGCATCTGCTCTGGAGGCAGGTTGAGAGTCTGGAATAATTACCAATATAGTATATGGAGACTGCATGATGATCCAATAATTGGTATTAGTTTGTGAATAACTTTTTTCTTCTGTATGTTGCACACACGTGCCCCCAACAAGGTGAATTCTTCATTGCATTATGTGCTTTCTGAATAACTAAAAGTGGCACCAAAACATAAATGGGAATGAAAGCATGGGTTAGAACTATTCTTTCACTTCATAGCTAGAAAAAACCACTGATGTTCCAGGCTTACTTTACCTGAACTTTAAGAAAGTTTTAGATTGCATTAGTAGAGAAAAAAAAATATATACTATTTTGCAAATCATAGAAACATTCAGACTGAAAGAGCCTTGGGAAGCCTCTAGGCCAACCTCTTAATGCACAATCAAGTTACCAGGTTAGGGTGAGATTCCTCATGTCTTTGTCCAGTCTGGTGTTTGAAAAACTCCAGTGTAATCCAATCTACACAAAAAAAAGAAGGTAAGCCAGCAATTATGTTCAGCCAGGCCTTTATAAATCTACTATAACAAGAGCAATGAGTTGTGACCATTTATTAGTTACCCCTGTTTACTTTTGGCAGACTGAAGGCAATGAAAGCCTGCAGGGCTTTAACAGAGCCAAAAAAACCCATGAGTTACTTTGTATTAAGACCTAAGTTGAAACTTTGGCAGCAAAATCTGTATCACAAAGAAGCACCACCCAATGTGGTTTGTGAAGCTGTGTCAGTACAGCTCATAGCCAAGCTGATAGACAGGGTTTCTAGAATGATTTAGACTGCTGAACTCCCTACTATTAGCTTTATTTCCAAAGAAGCCCTTTTCCCATCTTTGTGCAATATTACTTTCATGCCTACAGAGTGCATTCCTGTGTTCTCTAGTAATAATAGCACCATGCAGAAGTAACATACACTACTCGTTTCACAATGGACCTTGACACTGAAGTCCTAGTTCTATCCTGGATCCCTCTCAAGCCTGTTAACTTCTAATAAATGATATTGTCTATATTTTTATTTTGGCTTGAAGGTAGCATATAGTTTAACTACAAAGTGAAAAGGCTTGGTTTGTAAGGCTTTTTTTCCTGCATCTTATGATTCACCAAAGAATCATGAAAACAGAAATCAGCTGAAGAAATATGGGACAATTTCCAGAGGCTTTCAGATGTTTGCACTCAAAAAAGAAGATAGCGTAAAGTGTTTAGCATAAAGCCCAAAGTATTGATAGTTGCAAAGTAGTAACAATGATACAAGAAAAACAAACGTTAAAAATAAAATGTGAGACTGCAGCCAGAAAACCTGTTCCAGTTCCCTTCAGTATTTCTGTCAACATATCTATGAACTGTTATTGTTCACAACTTACTCAGTAGACACAAGAAGGACTTAGACACATTAATAATTTTTTATTTCCCTAGAAAAGATTTGATTGTCCTTGAAAGACTATAATTTCCATGCATTGAAAAAACAGATGAATATCCTGGGTGAAACTCTAGGCTCACTGGAAATAATAGGGCCCGGACTTTACCCTAGGGTTTTATGTAATATGCTATTAAAGTGACATTTAAATAGATGACCCTGCAATGCAAAGACAAATATTTCATTCATGCATTAATATGTTAAGTAGTCTGTCAAGGAAAAAATAATGACTAGAAATAATTGAAACTGAAAATCAACCTTTTTTTTTTTTAATTTTATTTTTCTTTTATCTGGGTGACTGAATTCCCTTAATTTTTTTTAGCATTCTAAGGAATATGCTACTTAAGTAGTTATTTATAAATATATATTATGCTTTCTTGGAAATTTGCTGAGCTAATGTCTTGTAGTAGTATGTCAACCTATTACACTGGTATTGTTTAAATGTGGAATTACCCAGCAGCAAGTCTCCTAAAATGGGATAAAACAATTTTTTTATAAAAGTATTTAATCACTCCTAAAAGTGCAATAAAACACAGACTTTAGAAGGAAATTGAAAGGACAATTTTATTTTTTTTTTATCCTGGATTTGTTATGATTTACTACTATTCCTATGACAAATTGAAAGTTCATGTGAGACTGTTAGAAACTATGAGGCTGAGATCACACATATGCAATTTGCCAATTGAGCCTGGGCAGCATGGATAATAATAGCTAAGTGCCAGATGCACAGAAACCCTGATACCCTTTTTTCAGGTTTTTTTTTTCCCCCCTTGTTAGCTTTTATCCTTTATCAGGGAATATTCGGTCGCAGCTGTTGACCAATAATATATTCTGTATAAGCATCTGTTCTTATTCTCTGTAAATAATACCATCGTCTCTCTTCTGTGCAATGGTTACAGCAATTAAGCATTAAAGAAAAATTGAGCATTACTAAGAGAAACTGTAGAGAATTAGTGTTCTTGTATTTAAACTTTTATAACGTTTATACATATATAAAAATATGTATAGCCTACAAATGCAAATATGGAAAAAATACTAAAGAATCTATGTTCTTTGCTTTCCTGTCCAAAACCAGATCTCTTGCTGCTGTAACAATATCAGGGAGCAAGACTGAACAGTGTAAACTTACCCTTATTTCTGTTCTGTTACTTTCTTTTTTTCCCAAAAAATCTCTTCTCAAATTAGCTTCTCCCGGTTTAATTGCTTACTCTGTCAAACAACCTGTGAGGTATTAATGTTGGGAAGAAACCTTTCCTGATCATGTGCATGTACAAAACAGTAAAAGGTATAGCCTATAGTATTTTATATTGGAATAATGTAAGGTGCATGCTTGGGATTGTAAGAGGAGAAATTATTGTATGTACTGCTAGAGTACTATTATATGCTTCTGTGATTTAGGGACGTGCATATTTAAAATGTATTAGTGGAGTATGCTACAAGATGTGTTCATCATGGCTTCCACTGTAGATATTTTAGAGTTTTGTAAGGAATTTTATATGGGTTAGTCATGGAAAAATGCTCTGCATCTACTTTATTTTTCTTTCTTCCTTTACTTATGTCCATAAGATTAGTCTGTTTGAAAAGTATTGTTCTTTCCTGTTATATGGTAGCCACATAAAACTGTTTTACTAATGAGATTAATGAGACATCAATAAAGATGTATCTCTGTAAGAAGCAGCATTGTATAGAACTTCACAAAAGCTAGGTGAGATAGTAATGAATTCCATAAAAATTTTGTCTGTCTGTGTGGATGTGTTAATTCTGACTGTTCTGTATAGTCTGTGTGATAAAAGCACAGCATCTCTCCAGAGTGAGTGAAAGCCTTGATGCCTCAATGTTCCAGCACCCCCCAACTATGTCATAGTGTCAAGAATTTTTCAAAGGGTGGGATTTAGCTTCCTAAATAGGGACATCTAGTCTAATTTTAAGTGGTCTCTGAGAGCCAGGATGTCTTCATGGGTCTGGTACATCAGACACGGCACTTATGAGAGACTCTTGCCTTGGACAGTAGAAGCTAGAGGCCACATGGGATATCCTAGGCTGTCTACAATCTTGCTAGATGTTTCTCTAATTGTCTGAATTATTCTGTTGACATAGGAGGGGTTCTGCGGGGGGAGACGGACGGACACACACAACTCAAGACTCAATAAGGTCCTTTGGCTTTTTTATTTCAAACCTGAGCAGCTCTCTTCTGCTGATGACAGGTGGAGAGGTTTATTTCTAAAGCACTACATCTTTGTACTTAGGTTGATTAAAACTGTTTGTAGTGCAGCCCTTTTCTGTCCGTTTAGCTGGCAAAACACTGTCGTCATGCCATCCAGAGGAGGATTAATTTTATATTTTGTTTGTTTGCTCAGTGTTATCAAGGTGAGGTAGCTTCCTCCCAGCGTCAAGAAAATACGTCAACAAAACCAGTTAATGGTAAAGAAAAATGTGTTTGTGGCTGGAAATTATCTCACCTCTAAGCTCAAGGCACACTGTGCATGGCATTTTTAGGTAAATTAGATCTCTAAGTCTATTGGTTTACTGCAGAGAATACAGATACTCCAAACTAAGCCATTATGTTCTTTCTTAATTAACTTGTAAAACTATAATAGTGTGATTGTCATACCACTTGAAAGAATCACACACACAGTTTTCTAAGATTGATGGGAATATATTTAGTTTAGCATGAATGACGTTCTGGTTGCAACTGCTCACTTTTAATGTAAATAAAAATGTAGATCCAAAAGCTCAGACACATCTGCCTGATTTTTAGCTAGGTTTATAGCAAAACTGAATTTAAATTTGACATATTAAAGCTCAAAAAATCACGTGATTTGTGCAAGACTACTAATTCTGAATGTCATCAGCAGTTGACAGAACTTCGAAGAAATCTGGTCATAATTTGTAATGAAATTAGAGGTGTGTTTTGAGAACCCATATGCCTGCCTCTTCTCCGCCAAGTGTTGGTGTGGGTATGCTGAGCTCTTTTGAATGTGTATTTATTGGGGTTATGTGAGTGTCCCCTGCTGGTGGCTGCCTTATGCACTCTAGCACAGGAGTCCCAATTGCCTGATTCCTGTCTGCTGCTGCCCCATACAAGAACTGGTTTGCTTCTAGCCTTTGTCTTTTTATCCATGTTTATTAAGATTTGTTTATCTAGTCCAAGATATTTAACTGTAACTTATATGGCAAAAACATGTCTGGGCTGAGACTTCACAATGATTTCAAATGCTTTGCGTTTGCTTGTTTGTCTTCCTAGAATTAAATTTGCACATGAGGCATTTGAAGTGGCTAGGGGAAGATTATGCTCTAGCATAATGAGAGGTATGCAAGTTCTTCTTTTCTAGCAAGGCGTAGGACAGATTGTTCCAAGGCTACCTCACTAAGAGACATTGAACACTGCTGGCTAGAGTTCTGGAGGCCCAGAGTGGTGACTGTTGGTATGAGTGCCACACAGGTTAGCGTAGGATGGCTCATCCATAGTCTTGGTGTTCACAGTAATCAGTATATGGGTTTAGACATGCTCTTTGATTGCTTCTTTTCATGCTGTTACAGTGGAGAGATAGCTGTGTCTCTTGAGGGAAGCTTCACTCTCAGGCTTTTTTTATGGTTATCAGGCAGCTCAGCGAAGTCCCTCTGCTAAAACTATGACGTAAAAATGAATATTGAATCCTATGGCAAAAAGTGTTCTGCATAGCACTTCCTAGGTGTGATTATTTGCCGGCAATTTCTTTCCAGTGTAATAACATACAAATATTCGCTAGGGGATGCTGCACTTCTACCGATGCTGGCGAACTATGCAGGGGGAAAAACCCGGCAAATCTGTGAAATTATTACTATTCCTTTCCACACAAAAAGGAAATCAGCTTTTGTTCATTTGATATAATAGGGATATTTTGTCAGAATGTGTCCGAGTAAGTAAAAATAGATAATTTTTAATTTTTTTACTACACATCTGGACAAATGTCCTTATTATGTATGTATAAAGAACTTTATTTTTAAATATCTGTCCTATAGAAACATCCAAATAAGATCAGGATCCTATTTCAATGGATTACATGGAAAAGTAGGTGAAGAAAGTTCACATATACCATATACAAAGCTAAAGAGAGAGATGTGTAGTCCAGGGCTCCAGTCTTAGAAACTGTCCTTTGACAACAAATATAGAACAGCTTGCAGGTTTGAAATTTGTTACAGGACAAGCCTGGTTGTTCCACACTAGAACTTGTTTTTCCTTTAAGTAATTTACATTGTTTTCAAGTGCTTATAAAAGTTTTATGAAATAGAAATATTTAAATGTCGGGCAATTATGTAAACTTTCATCATATTTTAACATGAAGAACAAAATTATGTAAAAATATATGTAGATTACTTTTTTAATTAGGAAAAAAAACCCCACAAAACCAAGAGCAAGCAGGAATGAGAACCTTACCTTTCAAAGAAATTGCTACTTGAAAATTGCCTGTCACAGCATTTGCTTTGTAAATCTTGGCAAATAGGAACAATGTTAAAGAGAATTTTTAATTATTATACCTGAATTTACACAGTGCCAGGGTTTTATATTTTAAATTATACAGGCAGCTGCATTTCAAGTTTTCTGCTGATACCCTGCCTTATACAGCTGTGCTGCTCAGTTCTTAAAAAAAGAGCATAGTATTTGTTCATCCTATAGTCTGTTCTTTTCTGGGCTGTCAGAAAAAAAAAAAAAAGTCAATATAATTTTTTGGTTGCGATTTGAAATGCTGGTCGTATTCTATGCTATACGTCCATTAAGATCTAAGTTTTCCTAAACAAACGCATATATGCATGTAAATAAAGCCAAGTGTTTGCTGCAAATATACTGTGGGTTTTGTGTTGTATAGATTTGTTTTGGTTTTAATCAAGACCCTCACAGAGAAAAGAAGAACAGGCCAAGGTCTAAAAGGTCAATTTTGTTCACAGGAATGCAAAGAACTAGTCTTACCCAAAACAGTGTAGATCACCAAGAAGCACTGAGAATTCAAAACACAGGAAGTTCAGAGAACTGGCCATATTTGTATGTGTTTTCTTTTAGTAGCAGTTACTTTGGGGAAAAGCCAAACAGTACAGACAATGTGAACTGATCTAACTACCCCTGGCTGTTGAAAGGGGTGATCTCCCTCCCTCCACTGTTTGTGGCTGCAGAGTTTAACCTCACCATTGCATCTGCTTTTCTGCTGATGGAGCAAACTGACCTGGCTCACTGCAGGGTTCTACAAATAATAAATCCAGTGCAATGGAAGGAGTGGGAATATGTGGGTGGGAATGGGATTGGTAATAATAGTAATGGGATTGGTAATAATAGTACCCCTTTCAGTGGCAATATAGTCTTATATAAAACTTAACTATCTTGTTTAATTAAATTCTAAGGCCTTATTCGGGAGCTGGACCCTAAATGTATGTGCAGGTAGTGTCTCCGGTTTGATAAATTTGCAGTTTAGAAAGCATATTCTTTATCTTTCTTAATTAGTATTTATCTCTGTCAGATTTACAAGCTTTATTTGGTCATGAAAATTATTTTGATTTGCATCCTGAAGTTGGAATTATTGGTATAGTTTTACCTTTTGTATTTTAAGTATTTTTCTGCCATCATATAAGGATGAAGGAAAATGCACTATAAATCAGAATTATAACAACTAGCAAATCTCTCTTCCTCCTGCCCCCCTCCCCCA
>JAVJGJ010000002.1:6482232-6495624 GCA_035590215.1 Microhierax caerulescens | reverse complement strand
CCCCCCGCCCCCCCCCCCCCCCCCCCCCCCCCGTCACATTTTTCTGCTGTGTTAAAATGTTTGCACAACGCTTATGTCCAGGACCAGTTGTTTTCCCAAAACATTCTCACATCCCTTGAAAGTACAAGTAGTTATCTGAATGCATAGAAGAGATTAAAATGTGCAAATTGCAGGACCAGAATCTGAGTGATTTTAAGAGAAATACAGCTGAGGGGATGAGAGAAAGGCAGTAAAACAAGGGTTGCAGTACTAATTTTATCCTCTGCCTGTGAATGGATGTTGCATAGAGTTACTTAAGAAATATTTGCAGAATTCTTTTTCCTCCTTTGTGAAATACCTTGGTATTTCCTGATTTACTAATGACACTGAAATGCAGAGTAACGTCACAACTTCTTCTTTTTCAGTATGCATTGTACTGCCTGGAATGTTACACTCCAACCTATCTTTAAAAGCCAGGATTAAGCAAGACTATTATATAAGAAGTCAGAATAATGCTTTATAAAAGGGTAAATTGACATTTGTGCTTGAGTTCTTTTTGGACCTATAGTAGCTTCAACACTGAAATACATTTATTTCTCCTGTACTTTTGTTCTGTTGCTCCTTTTATGGTTGAAATGTTGTATACAATTTCACTTTTGAATCCCCTGAATTCTGACAACTGTCAGCTCTAATGCCATATGAGGATACTGTGGCTTTAAAAAAAGTATCAAAGTTCATTTAATAAAAAAGATTGCAGACTAGTCACATAGTTAAGACTTACCTGTGTACCTACAGCTGGATTTCATTGTTATTGGCAAGTAGAATAATCATAGCATGATTTGTTCTGCCCTTTCAGAATTATGTTTTTTGATGTGGGGATAGATTTCTTTACAGTACACCTCCCTTTTGGAAACAACTTTGGCATTAGCTCACGAGTGTCCTCATTTCTGTCACCTGTTAAGGAGGGCTTAGTAAACATTGTAAGTCCAATAGTGCATGAAAAATTATTATCTGTAAAGGTGCTTAAATGAATTCAACAGTTTATGCAGATGTTAGTTAATGTGAGTGAAATGTGTGCTAATTGTGGGCAAGCCTTTCACCTGGCTTCAGAAAACAAAGCCACAGCTGGAAAAGGTGTTGCTTCTTTTCAGAGAAATTATTATATATTCAAAGGCTTTCTTTCTTCCTGCCTTTTCGTAATGTTGAAGGGACAAGGACAGATCTGCGGTGTCATCTGGGCATTAAGAAGTCATAGTTAATAACACAAATCTGGTGAAAATATGGATGCAATGCTTGATCACGTAGTTTCACAAAAATTTCTCTTAGTGGTAGTGATTGTTTAAATTATCTGAAGCTGCTCACTCCTGCTTTCTCAGTCATGCCACTAAAATAGTTATCACAGCAGTGTTGTGAACTAGTGTGAATTGGTGCCTTTCCTGGGTTAGTTAACACAGTAAATATTTGATTCACTGATCCTGTTTGCTGTGTAACCACACATACAGGTCTGCTGGAAGCATGACTGAGCTGAGTGCGGTGGCTGGAAGGAACGTGTAAGCTAGTATGTCTGATTAAAAAAAAAAAAAAAAGTTGCTGAAACTATGGGTTAAGTCTTTGTGAAATTGATTGTACTGCACATTTGTGGTGGAAAAAGAAATACTTTTTCCTGGTGAGAGGCAAACCACAAAAATGAGATGAATATAGCAACTGGAAGCAGATAGGGAGGACAAAAGTGTGAATACACAGAGCCTTAAAGCTAAAGCCAAACTGCAAATTTAGTGTGAGGAGGGGCAAGAAAGAGGTTAAAAGAGAGAGTGGCATAGTCTAAATCTGAAGTCAGGAAAGAGTTTAAAAGAGTGACATAGTATAAATCTGAAGTGGGTTGTGATAAGATATAAGCCTAGGAGAGAGGAAAAAATCACTGTAGTAGCAGTATGTTTGTAATTCCATCACTTCACATATTTACTATGAGCTTTAGCTGGTAGAGTCTTCTGTGAGATAATCAGCTTTTATTAAAAAAAAAAACAAAACAACAAAAAAGTAATGTATCTTATTACTGTTAACCAAGTGATTCCTGAATGTGAAAAAATCAGAAGAGAAAAAAGCCCACAGCAATAGAATTAGAGGTTAGCATTATCCAGACCTGGTCCTAAATTATTCTTCCCTAGCAGTAGTGACTTTCTTCTATTTTCTTGAGAAGCACCTTGATGTCAGAATAAGTGCTATATGCAGGATATCTCACACTTGGGTGTTAGAATCCCATGGTGAAACACAGACTTCTTTCAGGTTTTTGTACCTAGGTCTCATGCAGGGCATCTACATTCCCATAACCACACACCCTGCATGTGCAGTGAGTTGGATTCATTACCATGTCACCACAGAGCAGGCATCGTATATCCACTTGCTACACAGGTGTAGTTCAACTACATGGTGGATATGCTTTACTGTGTACGTCTCACAGCTGCTTTCTGGGTAACTGAAAATGTATTTAGCTGCATATGAAATATGGAATAAATTATATCTGTTAAGCTTTTAATATAGAAAAATAATTTAAATATAGAATAATAAAAATCCCGTTTTATACAGGATATCCAACAGCCCAGCTGTTAAATTGTGGAGAGACTGGTTCAAAGGGGGTGAAAGGGATGATATATATGGGCTTGTGCCTTAAATTAACATAGGCTGTAGCACCTCTTTTAAAAAGCTACAGCTGCTAAAGGAAAGAGCTCAAGGGCGCTTTTCCCCCCTCCCAGGTTTTTTTGGCAGGTGATTGAACATGAATGGAGATTTTCTTTAGAAGGAAATGTACATGAGGCAGTTGCAGAGCATACTGAAAATGGCTGTCAAGAGAAACTTTCATAATGCATTAGATATTCAGTGTATATTACAAACAAAACCAGCTTTTTAATCTGCAGACAATGAATGATTGTTGACATCCAGGACAAGTAAAGTAAACCAAAAGTATACAAAAATACTGTTCAGAAGGACAAATATATGCACGTGTGCATCTGGTCACAAAGCCTTTTAAGCTTATGAGCAATCAGCTACTTATTGGGCATAAATACATTCTCCTGTAGTTTATGATAATTTATAAAATTGCCAACCTTCTTAGGTCACTAATTTTAGCATCCAGCCTAATTTTAAAAATTTGGGAACTGCCTTTACAGACATTTATTTTTGGATTCTGTGTCAGATGGCAGTCTTCTGGTCTTTCAGTAGTTACTGATACTTTGGCAGATCAAGGCTAAAGCAGAAAAGGTGGAAAAAAACCTCTTAAAAGGAAAAACACTGAATCACATTCTTTCATGTTCTTATTCTAGAAATTAGAGTTGTAAGTCAATGTCTTGGAAATCCAGGACCAAGCTACAAGCCCTTAATGCAACTCTTCTCCTGATTCAAGCTCATCATCCTTGGAAAATATTACATTCCTCCTTTGCTTTTGTGTAACTGTTCAAAATGTTACTTTTAAAGCTCCATCTTTTGTCCATCACCTACTGTTCCCTCTCTGTCAGTGATGATTCATTTCCTATAGGGGTACATACCAAAACCCCTGTTTCTGCCATACAGACAAATCGCTTCCTTACTGGTATTTGCTTAATTTTGAGGCTTTAGTTATATATTAAGTAGTATTAAGTCCCTTAAAACACTGTGGTGCTTGATATGTGCACTTTCTGGAGATTCTGCATAGTGGACAGAATTCAAAGAACTCTAAATATAGTAGGTTGAACTTCTAACACTGTTGTCTGTTAATTTCCTTTTGACTGAATTAGTGCTTTCCATCTTTCCTTTCGTTTCTCCCCTCAGCGTGTTGTGGTTTTTTTTTCCAGCCTCACAGCCCTGTTATGTTTTCCCTTAACATCTCGAAAGCATTGAAAAGGACAAATACTAGCTAATCTAATCTCTCCACTCTCTCTTCTGTGTTAACAAAGCTTTTAGCTTCCCCTGACTCTTTTCTTTGCCTTTCTTCTTCCCCCCCCCCCCCGCAATTCACCACTCCTATGTAAAAGAATTGGTCTAGCTGCTGTAGGACATGCAATCATTGTGTCTTCATGGATACAATCTTCAGAATTCTGTGTATCATTATACCAGACTTGTACCTCCTATTGCAAAATATGTGCATGGACAAGAAAGTAGAAAGATATTTCAAGCTTTCTCTTTCTGGTTCCTGACAGAATACTTTTGTCTGTTTTAGCAGAGTAGCCCTGTGGCTGAATACAAATGCTATATTCTGCCTGATATGCTTTCTAGGTTTTTGTTCTTGTTAATGACTGCAGGTTTATAAATTTTTCTTTTGCATTTGGGCCACTATTTCTTTGAATCTAGAGGACAGGACCTGAGGCCTTTTCTAAGGCATATTCAGCTTCTATCTATCTGCTGCAGGCTGATTCAGTCCCAGATATGTTCAAGTGTGTCAGTTTGGCAGCGTTCCCAGTCACCATCAGTGTTACAGCATTCTGAGAGTCGGGTCTTGCTTAGCACAGAGCATTGACAAATTCAGTGTATTTAGTTCTGCTCCCTTGCTGGACTTCATAGGGATTAGGATTATTTTCTTTAATGGAATAATATTAAGAGTAGAACAGTCAAACAATGAACATAGATGTTAATGACTGACAATCCTCACATTTACTATATGGAGGCATCAAAATGTAGATGTTTGTGTGTGTGTAATAATCTGAGTGGCATAGGCCTTTAGGTATGCAATTAAATTTATCTGGAAGTTTGAGCTGTTAAAACTGATGCAAGTATGCACTTGAATGTCATGCATTTCTAGTGTGTTCTTGCTGCTGTAGTGGGCTGTACGATTCCCATTATAGCAGCACTCTCTCTAGTTTCTGCTACATTCCTAAAACAGAACAAACTGCCAGTGTAATCCATGAGCCTTCCTGCTCCCTGTCCTGAAAAACGTTGCCAAAGCTAAAAAGGGAAAATGCTTCCAGCAGGGACTCCAGAATTACTGATGAGATGAGAATTTATACTCTGGGCTGTTAATCCGCTGTTGCAGCCTAAAATGCAAGAACACAAAAAATGTAAGCACAGTGATAGGATGGTTTGGCAGTTTTCCTGTGACAATGATATCTCAAGAAATAATCTGAATGCAGTATGGGACAATGCAGAGTAGGATTATTAATTTTGCAGAGTTGCATAGTTATGAGTCATGTCTGTAAAGTAAGTTGTATCATGAAAGGTGCTGGCTGGAGCTAAGGGAGGGCATTAGTTTTATGTGTGGTGATTGTTTCTGGGGTCATTAGCCTTTGAGTCAAGGTAGAGGGAAACGTTTATTCTGTTTGCAACTGGCCTTGATTTGTGGGAGAGGGTTTTCTGTAACTCGTTTTGCACATTCCTGGAACTTGCATGCTGTATTGGAAGAATGTTTATTTTGCTTTGATTATTTTAGCTCATTATTTAATAATGATTGGTTTACTGTTAAACCTCTCACCCTCTACAACTTTGTTGTTTTTTTTTTCTTTTTTAATAAATAATCCTTTGATTATATGCTATATGCTTCAGAATCACCTTTCTGTCTATGATTTCCATTGTAATTTGCTGATGGCTGTGGAATGAGAATGCTGAGCTACCTAATGCAGATGCGAAATTTTGAACAAGAGCGTAAAGGCTTGTCGGGGCCTTTCTGAAGATTTGACCTTTAAAATCTTCACCTGGAGTTAAGACTTTCTTCCTTCCTGGCACTCCCACTTTCACTGCATTAGGGAAGAGAACCGAATCACGTTTTGAAACAAATGCTTGGGAACTGGCCCAAGATCAAACCGGTTGCTTACATGCCGTTTTCTCCTTTTGTTTCATTTGCCGGATTGTGGGGGAAGATAAAAGGTATAAGCGCAAACATCTGAAAAGCTATATTCATGGTTTTTGTGAAAGCAGACAGATAACTTGCCACGTCGGGAAATCTACATCTTTTTAGGGTCTGTGTTGTATGTTACAAAGCACCAGGTCCGACAGGGTTAATGGACAGGAAGCTGCAGCTGCAGCCGGCTGACACGGAAGTCAGAATTTGTGTGTAACAGACAGCCCGGGCAGGCCGGGGGGGGGGGTGTTGGGGGGTGGAGGGGACAATATCTGCTGGGGGTTTGGTTATGCTCTGCTGCTGCAGCGGGTTTGTAAACAGGGAGGACATGCACTGCATGGCAGCTGCCCTCTGCCATCATGCCATTTCACTTGTACAGTAGTTTTTTGGTGGAAATGAGCTGTGAAGTTTTTCCTAAGTAAGGCTCGGCTTATCATAGTATCTAAAGAACTCACACTGTCGCTATATGGTTGCTACGGTAGGTGTTAATATATTGTTTACATTCTGGAACATAATAATTCTGAATTTTCAGTTATTAATTTCAGCCCCTCCTGTGCATGTTCACTTTCAGTATGTTTTGCTCTCTTTCTGTGGCCTTGGTTTCTGCCTGTAACCCGCTGCAGAACGCCAACAAAGTGGATTTAGCTTTTTGTTTATAAAGAACAGCTTTTGTGACCTGGACGAACCCTTCCTCCTGCAGTTTTAAAATACCCAAATGCCCTTAGCAGTGGCATGTTGAGACACATTTGCTCAGGCAGGCAGCTTGCGATCACTTCCCTCTGCTCGGAAATCTGTGTATTTTAGCCGGGGAGCGCACATTTGGGGTTTCTTTCCAAGTTTCTTGTGCTGAAACAGGCCTAGCTTAGCCTGTCTTCTCTGTGCACAGGATGGCTCCTGCTTGCCAGAGCTGCACAAAGATAATCGCTCAGGAAGTGTTTCAGCCAATCCCCTGAAGCTTTACATTCAGATTTACCAAAGTAGCCAATCCGGGATTAGCTTTTATTAGGAAGACAGATCATCAAGCTGAAGTGCCAAGCCCTTTCTGCCTGAGTACTGAGAGCCTGTCCTCCATGTTTTATAAGTATTGACATAACACTGTGTTAACAATGCATCCACAGAGGTAAGCCTTACTTTTTACATTTTTTTTTCTCTAAGACCTATGAGTTGTGGGTTGAGAGTGTGATTCTCTGTGATTTGTTGTGCAAAACTCACACCACAGCACTTTATTAAGTTGGAACTGTTTAAATTTGCTTTCTTGGGTCACATGGTTAGTAGCCATTAGCCTCAGCTTTATTTTGCAGACTGGTAAAACCTTGGCATACCTACTTCTTCACAGGAGGATGGTGTTTTTAGAGTTTATCAAGATCCTGGTATTCCAAAGAAGCTTTCTCTCTCTGAGCAGTTTGCCAGCACTATTGTCTGTTGTGTCACATGCCTGCTGAAGAGAAAATGGAAGCTAGGGAGCAGATGCATTTAACTGCCCTACAGGGAGTCAAGCAGGGATAATGGCAGACAGAAGAACAGGCAAGTTTACCTTTCTAAACAGTGAATGGAATAGCAAAGATAAGTTATCTCTGAGAAAATATGGGATTTTTGAAAACCTAGACATCAGCAAAAAGTGCTAATGGCAGATTGTAGATATTGGGCCTAGGTGGTGGTGTGCTGTTGCATCATGTTTTTTATGCAGCTTATCTTAACTTAAAATGATTATTGAACGTTTTTTCTTGCAGGAGTAATTAATACAACATGTTTCTCTTTCTGAGGGACAATGTATGGTTAATATTTTGTTCCTTTAAAAGGGAGTTTTTATGTTGCAGATTTTGGAAATGGGTTGCTGCTCAATAAAATGCAGCAGTACATCTGTTTACAAATCTGATTCTTTATGGAAAATGTTTTTGAACTGTTAGCTTTCTTGTTTGACATAGTTCAAATAAACTAATGTACCTTTTATCTGTGCCTTTTTGTTTTACACTGTATCAGCCACAGTTCTGTCTTGTGGAGTCCAGAGGATATAAAATCTTGTGTGGTTCATGACAGTAGTACATGTTGTTCGTTCTTGGTGGGTTTTTTCCTCCTTTTTTTTTTTTTTTAAAAAAAAAAAACTTTTGGTTTAATGCTACGTAATTATTTCAAGAAATTCCTTTTTGATCAATTCCCAAATCTGCCAGCCTGTTGTATCTTCTTAACTGGAAAAATGAGATGGGTGCTTGAACAGTTGGTAAGTAAGCAGCATGCTACTCTGAACATTTTTTAATAGTTTTCCAAACATTTTATTTTTACTAGGTCAGTTAGTCCAGTAAATGAAGTAATGTTAGTGGTTAGTCATATAAAAAAAATCCAGATTTGCTTAGCGTCCATTTTAAGGGACTTGCACATGTAAACTGTTCCAATTTGAATGCACTGGTTTTTTAAATAATTTGCCTCTAAACTTTGAAGTTTATACTTACTGTTTACCTCAGGCCAGTGAAAAATATTCTACTTGCTTTTTGTTCATAGATCATTAATTACCATGTTTGTGGGGAAGAGTGCATTTTCGTTGTTCCGTAGGCTTTTGAGGTGTGATGAAAGTGCTAGTACTCAGCAACGAAGTGACCTTATGAAGTAAAGTAAATAATGCCTAATGAACATATATTTCTGATAGACACAAAGTATAATCTTGGACAGACTTGCTTGATTTATAACTAGTTTAAAACATTTTGTGCTCTTTATTGAGATTTTAATTGTAGTGCTTGCATGCTTGTTTCAACAAGCTGTTTTTCAGGGATCACCAGTATTGCAGAAACAGAGGAAGGGTGCTCTTTGGTGCTTCTAATATAGATTTTGCACTTGTTTTAACAGTCCACACACATTCATGATTTAGGAAAGAATGTAGAGCTCAGCTTGCTTTGCAAATGACTGCACCAGGGTACAGTACATGCTTCATTTTATAGAAGGGTGCCATGTATTTGGTAACATTCTGTAGCAATTTACTTCTGTTACTTGTTTGTCAGCATGAGTATCTTCGAATAACTCACTTTGCTTAACAGCCCCCCCCCCCATGTCTGTTTCATTTTGAAACACTGCTGAGTTCTAACACTTGAGTTTCATGTGATAGCCTTTTTGTATGCAATTTTAATACATTTTTCTGCATACATAGAAGCGCTAACACAGCTAAGAAGTTATTCTGTTGTTTTTTTCTTCAGTTGCTAAAACCCAGAAATTACTTCTGGACATAATTTTCCTAGCAGTAGTTTATACACATTAGCAGTTTACTTTCAGTCTTAAATAGCGCACAACATAATATTTGTTTAATATGAGGAAGCAGGAGTAAGTGATCTGCAATCAGAAAGCTTGTATTAAAATGGCTCCCACAGGTTTTGTTAAACTAGGATCTGTTTCAAATCTGCACCTCCAGACACACTGCTGACAGTGAAGCATATTTGTATGAGCTGCCCTTGTGCATGTAATGAAACCTAGCATCGTGAGTCTGTTAAAGTTCACTATTTTTAATCACTCAAATATAATTCTTTTATAGTTCACAAAAAATAAATGTCTGCATTGCAGCAAGATGTCTGAGGCAAGGTAGAGACAGCAGTGTTGTTTTACAGATCAGCCCAATCGCACAGCTCCATGGAGTACTTGAGCCAATAGAAGCAGAGGGTAGGTTAAAGATTGACAATTGCAGTGGCAAGACTGAGAAAGGCCTTCTGGAAATTTCTACCATCTTTGTTCCATCTAAGTAAAGCAAATTCAGCCAAGCTGAAGAATCTCATATATTTTTGGTGCTTTGTCAAGGTATGATGTTATCACTAACTTTCATAGATTGCATAATAAGAAGCACTCTGCCATTTATTCTACTGTTCAGGACAGATGGAATGTGGGGTTTTGTTTGATAGACGTGGGGGAAAAAGCACGTATTCTTTCTACCCAAAATTTTACAGGACTGAATCTTGTTAATATCACAGTTAGACAGGACATTTATGAAGCAATGTAGCTGAGGTTTATTCAGCTTGTAGCAAATGGCCATTATTCTAATGTTAACTAGCAGTTAATCGTATAATTGCGCTTTTAAGTTTTCTGGCTACCAAAGAGTAATTTGAATTGCCCAGGATGAATATGATTAGCCATTATTATTTAGTGCCAACATCCAGTTACTTTTGTAATTAGCTGGACAAAGAATGCAGTGGGGGAAAAACAAAGGAGTGATCTGGATTATAAATTATGATGTAAACAGTAGCTTTATAAAAGCTACATGCCTCTTTCATTCTTTGCAGTCAAACTGTTTTAGTTGGAAGCTAAATAGTGCTAGGGAAAAACTGAGTGATTTCTTTAAACAAATTACACTACTTAACATACTGAGAATGGAGAAAAAATGCAAAGTATAAACCACTCCAAATTTGACATTTCCCCCCCTCACATCAGGCAGGAGTATTGAAATGTAATGGAAAACCTACATTGCTACTAAGGAAGCATATAGTAAAAGGAACTTCATGCTCAAAAATCATAAATAGGTAGATTACATTACAAATTTATCCCTTTATATCAGTGTCCAAAAACTTCAACTGGCTCATCTTCCTGAGGTGTCTTCTCTGTGATACCACTTTTGTTTGTTGTTTGGTTGGGATTTTTTTCCCTTTTTGCTTTGTTTTCAAGTGTATTGACCATGTGGATCCAGTAGCTGAAAAGTGATAGGTCATGGTAGGTTTTCCATAGTAATGGTGCTACTCCAGCGTAACTGGTTAAAGGGTGCTAAATCTCAGTAAAAGCTCTCCTCTGTCTAGAATTTGAGCTATTAATTTGAATCTCCTAAATATCTTGGAAGTTGAACATAACCTTTGCCCATGTAGAATGTAGTAGATGGCAATTTTCAAATTTTGTTATCTGTGGATACCTAATATTTTTCCCATGGACGCATGAATCCCGTTATTGTGAATTTAAGCCTGTTAGACTAGGTTTGATTTCCTTAGTTATTGTGTGCAAACCCTTAGTAGTACACTGGCTTTGAGGGGTCTGCAAACCAGAGACTGAAAACTGTTGTAGTAGGCCATCAAGCTTGTCCCTTTAAATTGTATTTAGAAAGTATTTTACATGTATTTATTAAAAAACATGTCTTGTATTCATGGGTTAAAGTCTAATTTAGAAATAGCTACATAGGAGCTGAGTTTTATTTATTTGGTAGAAGTTGTCTTGTCATTCTTATGTTAACCCTTTATTCTCAGTTGTCATAGCATCTGTTTCATACTGTGAGATTAAAACCATGCTGTAGCAGGATGTTAAGATCCTTAATTTAAGCAGCATAAACCTTTACTTTCGTACATGATTGTACTCAAATTATGTTTTTAGCATCTGAAATCTATAGTTATTCTGGCTGCCTTGCTTGGGCCTCAACTCTATAGTTTATACTCTTAAAGAAGATTATATGACACCAAGGATCTCCATCCCTCCCAGATTTTTCTCCTGTGGAGCTAATTTGATTCCATACTGACTAAGAAGAGGATTTAAAAAATGACCTAAATGTTCTTCAGATTAAATATGTATATAGATTTACTTTGCTTGTTATCAGAGGTAACTAGCTTAAACATTGCTTTATGTAGATATCTGAACAAGCATTTTTTGTGTGTTAATTCCTTAACACAAATTGAGCATTTTGCAGGGAATTCTGTGAAAGGAAACCTAAAGTATGAGGCGCTCAAACTGGAGAGTGAATCTAAAATTGAGTGATTTCCTTAGTAACCTGTGTCTTCACAAAACTCCCTGTCTTGTGCCTTTTTAGTTAAACGTTTGGATGCCAGGTGTCCTTTTGTCGTACTTTACCATTTCTGATATTTGTATACTTGCTTCAAATATAGCATTGCTGTTTAAACAAGAAATACTGTTGTTGAATAAACTGCTACCATTTTAGCTACAGTACAGGAATGAGGCAGTGCAGTGCTGTCAGACGCCATTTTAAGAATCCTGCATAAATAGCATAGCTACCGATGAGTAAGAGACTGTTATAGGTGAGTGCTTATACAAAGCTGCTATTTATTCAGCAATGGCATGCAAATATTTTTTTCAGATTTTTATTGAATGCAGTTTTTTGAAATCATTATTTAAAATTGCTACTCGCAAATGTGATACAGGAGAGGCAGGAATTAAATCTTAAGGATGACATTCAGTTTTAGTGCTTATAGTCTTAAATTAGGGTGGTTTTTTGTTTTGTTTTCTATTAATTAAAAGGGAAAATTAATTCCATAAATACATAGTTCTTGATTTTAATTTAATGTGTTTATTCCCTAATGCAGATTGAGATTGTATATGTGGGCATTAGCTGTTTAGAGTGGCTTTCCAGATCTGTCAGTTTTTCTTGGTTAAATGTCAAGGTGCAAGTAGTTCATCTGCAACTTTTAATTGCTCTTTGTAGTTAATATAGGTTAGAGCAGTTTTAAATATTTTTGTATGTGTACATTTTTTCAGGTAGGTACTACTACTAGTACAGGAATGGTTTTCCTAATCAGAAAAGTCAGTATTTTATTTACTGGTCTGAAATATGAAAAACTGTATTTCATATAAAAAAACCCCATCCTCTCTTCAGTTTAACAGAGAACATATTTAAAAATTAGGCAGTTCTGTTTGTGTTTTTACCTAAGTATCAATAAATCTTGTATGTTTGCAGTCCTTATTTTTTTTTTCTTTCTGTCCCCAACTGTCCCCAGAGGAATAACCTCCACCCCTTTCCCCCTCGTTCAGACATGTTAAAGTAATTTGTATGAAACTAATCAGTTTAACATTTTAGAAAACAATTTCTTCCTTTTTTTTTTCTCCAGGTTTTGTCAATAAGAGTAGGGAAGTTTTAAATGATTAATTGGTGTTCTAGTCAATTGACTAGTGAAACTGGCAAAGCTTAAGTTTCAGTTGTGTTCTTAAAATATGTTCCTCTGTCCTCATTCATCTTAATGAGGTAATAAGAGTAACTTTCAGAATAATATAAGGTATTTATTGTATTCATATAGGTAGATGATTGAGTATGTACCAGTATCATTTCTGATGTGCAACATCAGAGCATCACATTCATAGTGCACATGCATGATACTGTGATGCATGCTATCTGAAATAACAGCTCTGAGCCCTGCAAAAATGAATTCTCAAAATAAAACTCTCTAGAATAGTCTACTTGATCATACAGTTACTGTTTCTATAGAACTAGATGCTTGTTTATAATTATTTTGCTATTGGTTTTAATTTTCTTTTTGTTTTGTTATTGGGTAATAGTAAGGCACCTGCATTAAGGACCTGTTTCTCTTGAATTATTTAATTGGAAATCTTCTGCCAATGAAATTTCTGCATTTAGAAATTTGTGCTTTATAAAGCATTTTCAGAATATTGCTTGTATTGATGGAAAGTGTGAAGGTGAAAAGATCTGTCAGCTTTAGAAAAGTTACTGTAAACTTGCTGTGAATTGCTAGCGTGTATTTACAAACTTGAATTTTAAAGATTCTACAGTCATCACTGCCACCATTCAAACAATGTCACTGTGCAAGTCATAATACATTATAGCAAATAAAACAATGGGAGATGCTTCTGAAGAGCTGTGATTTTAAGTATCTGTTGTAGCTATGTCTAATATGCTTATTTAACTGTCCTGTTGCGGGGGG
>JAVJGJ010000002.1:6453918-6474698 GCA_035590215.1 Microhierax caerulescens | reverse complement strand
GGATGGGGCTTCCAAGGCTTTCTGGAAAATTTTCTGAGTATTTCCAAGTTGTGGTTCCAGAGTAGCATAACCAACTTAATTGTTTGGTGGCATTCTATCTTCACTTACATTTAAGTGTTCTCTTTGGACAGCAGTGAACTCTCCACTGGGCTTTTTCATCCTATTAACCTGGAAGAATTTGTTTTATTTTATTTTATTTTTTTTAATTTTCGCGTTAGTTTTCTGCTAAAAAACTAACTGCCTGCCAACAGTAGTTAGCTGTGGTGGCAGATGGACTTCCATGTGTGTTTCATGTTTCAGCTAGTACTGTAACCATTGCCTGTTTAGTGACTAGTCAAAAGGAGCTCTTTAACTCTCTTCCTCCCATCATCAGTCATACATCCCTTATATTGCCTTTGCATCTATGCTGGCACTTAGACAGTCCTCTTCTGAGTCAGTTAAGGACTTAGGTATAGAAGTTGTTTTCTACCTGCTTATCTCCCTGAGCCAGATCACTAGAGAGTTGGACAGATGTCATTGCTGGGAGCAGAGTTGTCTCCATGAGTGACAATTAATCATTAGATGGTCTAACTCGTCATAAAATCATCTGCTGAAACACTAGTGCTTAATGGTGAGAATTCTAGCTTTTACAGCTTTTGTATTGCTGCAGGTTTGTATCGATGAAGGCTTCAGTCTCAGGGGCTTCTCTCAGTGGTGAAAGGTTTGGATGTTATGAATATAAATGCAAAATGACTAGTAAAATGGTATTTCCAGAATACATTATATGTTTTGTAACAGTTTCTTCATAATAATAAATTGTGTATCAACTTTCTTTTCAGCAATCAAGTATTTAATCACATAGAGATGAGATTCTCACTCCAATGTGAACGGTAATTTGAGAATCTGCCACTGAGTAGAAGTGCTGCTGGAGGTTTCTGTCTCAAGAGTAGAGCCCTTGTTACTTAGTAGTCAACAGGAGGTCTTCAGGAGTGCCTTGGGGAAGCACATCCCCCTGTATACAGCCAGGCTCTAGCTTATAAACAACTTACATCTCTTAGGTTGCAAGTTGTTGGGACGTGTTCCTTTTTCTTTTATCTTTGGAAGTCCTACAAGTAACAGTATCTTTTTTGTACTTGCGTGAATTTGTAATGTAGTAGAAGTACATCAGAATTTACACAGCCACGGCTAACCTCTGTTATTTATTACATTAAGCAACTGGATTGGGTTAATTGCATCAGTTGAAGTTTCTGGAATGTGAACAGGCCTTTAGTGGTTGATTGCAACTGTATCATGTTGCAAAATTCTGGCATAAGATTAAAATGCCTCAAAGTTGAGTATAAGTTCTAACAGATTTATCCATGATTTTGTTAAGTGTTTTGAAGAGAGTTAAGCTTGTTATACTGTTGTAGGTAATGAATTTGAAAAATCATAAATCTATTAGCAACCATTCAGGATAATAAGTACAACTGGGAGACTTCACAGTTCTGGAATCCATATAAATTATTAATTGAAGCCTGTTCTATGAAATTTGACTGTAATGATGCTGACAATGGAGTTAGTGTTGCTCCTTTTTCTCTCAGAATTCTTCATTGATTTCCGTAAACACCATTTAAAGTACGTGCATTCAGAGCTTTTGAGGAGGAGGAAAGAGAGACTTGACAGTCTAGGTGGAAGACAGTGTTCTGGTTTTGTTCTTGTTCCTTCTAAAGGCATAATTGTACAATTCTGTGGAGTAATGACAGCTTAAGCAGTCTTCAGTGACCTTTACAGTCTTGTACTTTCTCTCATGCTGCTGACTTTTTTCAGCAAGTGTCCTGGTTTCAGCTGGGATAGAATTAATTTTCTTCCTAGTGGCTGGTACAGTGCTGTGTTTTGGGTTTAGTGTGAGAATAGTGTTGATAACTCCTGGATGCTTTAGTTGTTGCTCAGTAGTGCTTACCTCTAAGTCAAGGACTTTTCAGTTTCCCATGCTTTGCCAACAAGGAGGTGCACAAGAAGCCAGGATGGAGCATAGCCAGGACAGCTGGCCCAAATGAGCCAAAGGGATATTCCATACCACAGAATGTCATGCTCAGTATATAAACTGTGGCGAGTTGTCTGGGAGAGGCCGATCGCTGCTGGGGGACTGCCTGGGCATCGGTCAGCGGGTGGTAAGCAGTTGTATTGTGCATCTCTTGGCTGTCTTTTTTTTTTTTTCTCTCTCTCTTTTTGTTGCCTCCCTTTTCATTACTATTATTATTATAATATTTTATTTTATTTCAGTTATTAAACTGTTACCTCCACCCATGAGTTTTACCTTTTTTTCCCTGATTCTTCTCCTCATCCCACTGCAGGAGATATGAGCGAGCAGCTGTGTTGTACTTAGTTGCCAGCTGGGGTTAAACTGCAACAGCTAGCCTAGCTGATTCTTACAGCCATCAGATGAATTCTTCATTAAACTGCTTTCATGAAATTTTTGTTCTTTTGTTCTGTTACATTTCATCTAATTTAATTCCTTGATCTTGTTCACCAAATGTTGGCAGAACTATTTTGTGTCATAATAATAGGGATAGTGTGGGACTGGGAATTAATGTTAACAGAAGTAGCCTTGGGCTCACTGTGTTTAAGTAGCATTTTTGCCAAGTGTCTAACTTAGGTAGAACAATTGAGTAGGTTTCTAATTGGAAACATTATTCAGGATTTTGCATATTTGACCCACTTGCATTGAGATATCAAAAACCTACTTAAATCACAGAAAGCTTTTATTGGTGTAACTAAGTCTCAGTTTACTGATATCTAATGCTGTTTCTGGAAGATTAAAATAGTGCTTTCACTGAAACAATACCTTGCTGTTTCTGGCTCTTGGAAAACCAAAGTGACTGCTAATTTTACCATCTTTATCACACACAAAAAAAAAGGTTTTCAACCTTTTTTGATGATTTTTTTCCTGTTTAAACAAGTGTGTTTCGGAGTTCCCCTCTTCTTGCTTTCTGAAATTTCCAGAACAGAAAAGTTTTGTTCTACAAGCAGTAGATTATTACCACTTAATAACAGCCCATTATTCATAGAACATGAATATAAATGTAAGAAAATTAGGCACAGAATTTGAATAACTAATACTCTTCATAAAGTACAGTAAACTTGAGGCAGTTAAGATAAATGTTTTGATTGTGCTTCATTTTGAAATGCAAAACTTCCCTTCCATACCAGCTAAAAAAAATGGGCAGTTCTCTGCTGACAGTAAAAAACTTTTATCCTGAAATTTCCACACTTTTTGAGAAGGTTTTTTATTTGTTTGCCAAAAGTTTTTGTGAGATTGAATTTGAAAATCATGATGATTTTTTGGTAAGACCAATTTACTCAGGCTTTTCTTAATTGGCTTGCTGTCTGTTGCACTGAGGATGCAACATGAAGGCAATATGCTGATCTAAGTGAGACCCGCCATGCTGGCATTCTCCTTCATGTCAGCCACATTTCCGTCCTTCTCCTTTATACTGGCACTGTCAGCTTTGGGACTTGTTGGTATGCCAGTTCAGCTGAAATTAATTTTTTGGGTTTTTGTTGGGTTTGGCTGTATCAGTTATCTAAACCATCTGGCTTCCTGAATGAACAAACAACAGTGCTAGAATAAAAAAAAAGGGAAGAAGGTATATCTGTGGAAGGGTACTGTGAAACCTTAACTTAGACTGTGTAATGTGCTGTGGTTATCAGTTCTCGTTAAGACCTTGTTGGTAGAGAAACTACAGTGCAAGTGTAATAGATGCTTAGAAATACATACGTAGACATGATTTTAGGTTTTAATCTGGAATTACTTTCATTGCATTTAGCTTAAGGAGGTTTTAAAATTGAAACCAAAAAAATGTCTATGGAATGGAGGGCATAAGGGGGTTTAAGACATCGCTGTCGATAAGTCTTTGGTACTGACCAGTTTATGCTGTGTTCTTACAGTAAGACAATATTGGTGGTGTTTGTTTTCAGGAAGAATTAGATTTGGGTATCATGGGAAAAGCAAGGAAAACAACATCTTGCTTTTACACATTTTCTGAGTTAGCACCTGCTTCCATTAAGAAAAATTATACTTCTCAATTAGTTGTTAGGGATCATTGCTATTGAATGTTTACACATTCAATATGTGTTGGTTACAATAGCACTTGGCAATGTATGGAACATAGAAGATAGGGTTCAGACCCTGAATCAGTTCAGGAAAAAGCAGCATTTAAAAGTGAGAAGTATCACATCATGGGGGCAGGTCAATGATGAGGAACTTTACAGCTGATTTTCTTTTTTCATACTTGGAGCCAAGGCACAACCTGCAGTGTCACAGGCAGTTTCTTTGTAATCTTCACAACCTGAGTCTGAAGACCTGAAAGGAAATTAGCGTGCCCCACTGGTGGCTGTTTTGTGCCTGGGAGTAAGAAATGGAAGCCAAAGGGCAGAAAATAATATTAATCTGTTCCTCACCTGGTTTAAGCTATGTCTGCATAGTCTGGAAATAAAAGCCTGTCTCTTTAGTGAATTACAGCGAGAGCTTTATTTGCTGGAGAGAAGCTCAGAATCCTTGTGAGTACTTTGAGGAGGAAGTTTGCTGTAGAGAGAGACAATTTTTCAGATCTCTGCATTGGGAAAACAAGTTTTAAGTCATGGTCATCACTTCACATTGAGTGGTTTGCTTACAACTGCCTTTAGTTACGTATGGGAAATCTCTGTTGAGAACTGCAAGACTTACATTGCACGTGCTGTTCTGAGCTGTGTGGTGACGGAAAGATGAGAAAAGATATGGTATGATGCTATTTTTGCTGATCATTCTGAACACAAATATGCTGAATAAGCTCTATTCTACTTCAATTTAAAAAATAGAATTCAGAGCCTGGTTTAGTTTTAGGTTTGATCACTTTGGTTAAGTTGTGGGTTTTGGTTTAGCTGATGCTGATGCTGCAGTGTTTCTTCTGGGATGGCTGTATTGGTGATGCTGCCTTGGGGTGTACGAAGCATATACCAACCAAAGGAGTTCTGCCACCTTCTGTGCATAATTAGCTAAACTGAAAAAAGCTCCATCTAGTTTTCTGTCAGTGTAGTTGTACCTGTATTAGGATGTTTATTGTCATAATTTCTCAAGGACGGGAGGAGACAGGCATGGTATTTTTCATATGTGTTGGTGACATACCTCACCTGGTAATTGTTTACATTGTCAAATCAATCTAAATTTTGGCCTAAATGGAGTCGAAGGCAGATTTGTCTGAATTGAAACAAGTCAAGTAACAACAATGGTCTCAGACACATCATATTTGTTAATTCAGCCTAGGCATGTCAGAATACAACTGGTCCTAAATGCTGCCTACAAGTCTAAAATGGGAGGGGTGGGAAGAAAAAAACCCACCACATTTCTTACTGTCAAAGAAAACTCAAAATTTTAAAAGGTTTTGTTTGTTTATTTAAACCAGCTTAACTACATTTTGTCAAAATTTTATAACTTAAGTCAACAGAGAATTTCTCTGAGAGCCAACTCTATATTTCTGCTGGGCAGCACTGCTGAAATAGCTGTGCCTCCAGAACTCAGGTGGCAGACGCTTCCTAGGATTGTTGAAATTACATGTGGTATTAGGCTGGTGCAGCTGCTCTGGTTGAATAAAACTTGGAATGGGCAAATGCTCCTACATTTCTCATCCCTCTTTCAGTTGTATCTTCTTTCATCTATCTTTTCATATGGTTTTCACATTTATTTATAGGTTTTTTAATTGTTACCTTGGCACATGTTACCAAGCTTTTGGTCAACCAGAAGCCACCATATAGCACCACCTTTTCCATAGAATTGTGTAGAAAGAAGTTAAACTCACTTTTTTCTGTGCAGTTATATATTTGGGGAAAAGAATTTTAAAAGCTTCAGGAACTGAAAAAAAAAAGGTAATGTTTACAGCTGATTAGGTAACAATTACATCTTTCACGTGTCAGGACCCATCTGAAAAAAAGTGTCATGCTGTGCCATTATAGTAGGTAAGATTAGTATATTTTTCACAAATTAATGTAGATCAGAGCACCTTTTCTTGCACAGGAGTTCTTCCACTACACCTTTTCCATCTTTCATTGTTTTTTCTTCTATACACGTAGATGGCATAAGTTCTTGAAATGCAATTTAGTCTAGAAATATCTTTTCAGATCACTTCTTGAGCTTGCACCCTGAGTAAGTTTGAGTGGCATCGTGGGTTTTTTGAGCATATTTTTTCAGAACATTTTGCTGTGTTAATAATTGTGTGGCTGCTTGACATTGTTCAACTCTTTCCACTAAATAATACATTATTTTCAATAAACTTCAGCATATCTGCAAGCATTCCAAGATTAACATCAAGATCACATCATATGTTATCACTCCTATTTATACATTGGTATTGTTTACCCTTTTTCACAACAGAAGAAAGTAATTTGTTCATAGTGTATGCTCAACTATTGTTCCAAATACTTTTTTTCTGTTTAGAGGGAAGCACATAGGTTGCTAATCCTACCTCCATTTGTTGAAATCATTATTGCAGCCAATTTTTACTTCTCCTTATTGACTGTTTCCCCTCCACACTTGCACAAAATACAGAAATTATGTAGAAATCTAATCCAGTCTTTATTGTGCTATCTAAGATTTGTGCCACGTGACCAATTGCCTTACTTTCAAATGAGATTCAGTATAGCTTTTCAATTTGATAGGGCCTTATTCTGAATATAGTTTGAAGCTAATCTGTGTTTTACTGGCCCACTTGTAATACTGTCTAATGAGAGAGTGTCAGTGGCTATGTTGTGTGTGAGACTCCTTAAATCATTCCCAGAGAGGCATGTTGTAGTTCAAGAAAATTGTCTCATTCAATAAACAGTTAAAAGTCAGGTTGGGAGGCATTTGTGGGAGAAAGGCAATTGTCCACTGCCTATGTGAAATAGTCTAGTGCTATGGTTTTCAGTATTTGAGGAACTTTCAGTATTTTTTGGTGGACCTTTTTATAGTTAAGTCTACTGACAATGGACATACTTCGATAAGTTGATCCAGTTACTGGTTGTTGTTCTGGTCCTCTGAGATTCATTGGAGACTTCAGGTGAAGTGTTCCAGGAAGGCAAGGGTACAGGTCCAGGAGGGAAAAAATAGGATCATGGCAACCAGCAATTTAATTGCCTCTGGCTGCTGTCAAGTATCTGCTAAAAACTGTTGTTGGACTGAAAACACTTTAAGGAGACATTAATACCAAAAGCAGCATTTCTTCTTCCAACTACATGTTCCCATCCAGTATAACTACTACACTGAATGCATTACAAATGTTTATGTGGCTGTGCAATGTATGGGGTCATAGAAAAAAATTACTCAGGACAAAATTACTTTTTAGACAGATTTTTTCCTTAGTGTGCAGCCACAAAATATTTGCACTAGCACATCCAAGTAGGGGATTGAAAATATGGGAATGACTTTGGGAAGGGTTCAGTTGTTTCTCTAAGATACTGATGACGTCCGATCCCTATGGGTTTATTTATTTTTTTGGTTTATTGCCTGCATTAAAAGTTTAAGGAAAAATTGAACATGTTAAACCAACTTTGTTGAACTTTCATTTGTATTTTGTCAAGGTTGTTTCACTGTTCTGTGATTATCTATTACAGCTGATTCCATACTTGATTCTTTTGAAAAATGGCAGTGAGCTCTTTGTAATTGAGCTGAGCATTCCATATTCATTAGGAATCATTTAAATTTTGTTCTGACAAAATGAAGTTGCAAATGCTCTTATTTTCACCTAGGGTATTTCTGATAAGCCTATCAGTTATTTTTTTCTAAAGTGCAGTAATTCTTTTAAGGCTGTAAATAATTCCTTCTGAATATTCTAATGAACACAAAACAAGTGTTTTGTGACCATGTTAAAAAAAAAAAAGATGAATTAAAAATCTTTGATGAATTCAAATAGTTTAACATAATTGGAGGGGTGAGGCAGATGTGAAGATCATCACAATAGATACTAGTTTGATAGAGCTATGTCCTAATTTCCTTCTAATTTTTTAAATAATTTTTCATGTTTCATAAAATGCAGTTCAGAGCTACCAGGGCTACTTGAGTTGCTGGTATGACAAGATTACACTAAGATGACAATCTGCAACATAGAGCAACTGAGACACAGGCATTTGCTCCCTTCTGCCAGCTTTGTTACTTGTGATAGTAACTTCAGGCATAGATGGAAGCTGTGACTTGTTAAACTGCTCTTGTAATTTCCTTGGCTCAATGTGAGAGCTCTGACTGTGAGAGACACTGAAGCTATGTCACTTGCTGTTTGTTGCTTTCTTGCTGTCAAAGGTTTCTGCTTGACTGGGAGTCTTGTCTTAATTTACAATTCAATTTAACAGGTACTACAAATAACTATTTGAGATGGTGTATTTATTCTCAGACTATAGGACAGCTTCATTTTTTCTGTTGGCCTGTTTCAATACATTTATGTAAATATGAGTAATAAATGATGAGGACTGACTTTCCTCTTACCACATTTTAACATCTGTTGCTTATATTCCTAGATTACATGAGCAAAGCTGTCAGGATCTGTTAATGTTTCTCTGCTTTTAAAGTATATGACAAATTAGCATAGCACTCTGCTAAACTACAGAAGTAATTGTTGTTATAGTTTAAAAGAATCTAAAATTTGAGATGACCAGAATGCTGTGGGAAAAGAAAAAAAATATTTAATGTTAATCTAAATTACTGTATTGAGGTTTCACTTAACAGTGGCATGGCTTAGCAAGTCTGTGCTTTTAGCTTTGTCAGTGGCTGAGTGAAAGACAAATAAGAATATTTATTCTGTTCAGTGAAGGAGTATGAATGACAAACCATAACCTTGTTTAAATGCTTTTAATTCAAAAACCTCTTCAACCATATTGTTTGTATCTGCTATAGATCCTGGCTCTGCTGAACGCACAGCACAAAAAAGGAAATTTCCCAGCCCTCCACATTCCTCTAATGGGCATTCACCACAGGATGCATCAACAAGTCCTATAAAAAAGAAAAAGAAACCTGGTCTATTGAACAGTAATAATAAAGAGCAGGTAAGAGAACTCAAGGTCTTGTTATGCTAGAATATGAAACAATGAAGGATGTAGAGACAGCTGATCAGGAGCTCTCTCTTTAGGAATTTCCATTTTTTTACTAAGAAGTAGATATACTTTTTTAAATGCAGTGGGTGTAGGAGTTGGCAGTATAACTTGGATTTGGATGTTCATTTATTTTGGTTTTACATCTGTATGAGGAATACCACCTGTGTCCTGGTTTTTGATTTCGTAAAGCTAGTAAAATGTATACCCAATAAATGCCATTTTGAACGAGATTATTATGAAGGAATATAGTAACAACAATAATAGCTGTTATTAATTAAAGCCATTAAAAGGAAATGTTCCATGTCATGATACCCTAGATTAAGAAAGATCTCATAATGTCAGTGAAATTCTCCCATCTGCTTTCAGACCTATTGCCAATTATTAGTAAAAGTCCAGTTCTTTCCTTGGTACTCTCCAGATTCGCTCGTCATCCTTTAAATTGCTGGGCAGCGTACATCCTACCAAACCAATTAAATCAAAGGGTCATAGGGACAGTACTTTATCTGTTTTCATGATTGATGCCTTATTTTCAGTGTCTTCTGAATACTGAATTTATAGCAGTTGTTGTAGTTCTTAGAAGAACTTGACTCCAGAAGGCTTTGATAATTTCTGATTCATTGTGTGATGCAAGTGAAAGAATTATATGAAGTGTATTGAATAGCAAATGCTGTAAAGTACCTGCATCATCTTGGAGGAGATTACATGAAAGCAGTGTTAAGCCTTCCTGAAATAATTTCTCATCTAGTTTAATAATGACAGACCTGTGTGTTTTTCAGAGTGCTTTTTTGTGTCAGTGTTTTTTGCCAGGATCATATAAACACAAGATGAAGTTTTGAGGGTTTAAAGCACTTTTTCCTGGTGTAACATCATCCACATGAAATATTATCCTGGTATGTTTGCACTGGTTAGAAAAGAAGATGAAATTTCTAATCAGTGCAGTTGTTCTGGAACAAAGACTGAATAAATCAGGCCTTGCTAAAGAACAGTTTTAGTGTCAAGAGTATTTTGTTTAAGGGTAATTGGAGGTCTAGGAATAGTATTGGTAGGCATGCTTGCACTAGTTTGATGTTGTTGGTTTGGCTTTCACTGAACTTCACTGCAGGCTGTAAAAATTCCTCTACATCCTGGATGTTTACTGGAGAGATGTTGCCCCACTGAAGTCTGAGCTTCTAACTGTGCAGTGCAGAGATAATTTTACAAACAGTGGAATTAAATCTTAGGGTATTAATTTCCACATTATTTATTCATGCATTTAAAAATATAAGTGAAAACACAGTTGTAGTTGTTGAACTTGATACATTCCCCTCAGTAAATCCTTTTCTGTTTTCCAGGTATCTCAGACCTGAAATATTACAGGATAGAATAAAGTTGTCAGTATCTAACGAAGAAAAGCAATCAGACTTGCTTATTTTGCTGTATTTGTTACAAGTTAGCAAGAAAATAGCATCTGTTTAGTTTTCTTCAGCTTTTACAAGTTTTTTAAATTTAATACTGTCTTGCATATCAAATTTGAAATGGGCATGCCTGAAGATTATTGTTGCAAAAGTAGGTGCAAAACTTTGCTCTGTGTGGTAGCAGGAGTCGTTAAAGATTCTTTTACTGCTGAACAGATGTGAGCTAAGCATACAGTTACTTGTTTTGCTCTCAGGTTAAGTTTCAAGTAAAATTTAGCGGATAGCTGTGGTTCTGATTGGCTGATAAATCCATTTTGAGGTATGACAACATCACTGGAAACCTCTAACTTAATATTCTACATTACAAAGTGTTTTGTGATATTTGAGTATTTCAGGTTACCATTACTAAAGTTATAGTTGCATAAAGCTTCATGTTACATGTAAAGGATGCACTAACAGATCTTCAGAATGGTGCCAACAGGTATTTAAAGTGTTGAAATACAAGCAAAGAATTACGGAATTGTAGAATGTAGTTGAGACAGGTTAAAAATCTGGAACTTCTAACACTTAGTTGGTCAGTTATAATGTAATTGAATTTGTCAGAATTGAAATTGTTATTACTACTAGCTTCAATATTAGCTTTAACTTGAATATAAATATAGGTCTTTTTCTCCCCAGAACAGCACTACAATACTGTTGTTTTTTCTTCAGTTTTCTGTCATTCTACAGGTCTTAATAACATTAATATGAAGACTTTAAAACAAGCTATCACCTATTTGAGCTTCAGTTGGCTAGTTGTTAAACAGTTGAGAAAACAAAGCTTTTTTTCATAACTGTCAAAATTTAAACTTGAAGTTTTACTCTGATTAGAACAATTGAAAAGATCCTTTGATGCAGTTGAATCATTACTTTTTAGTCTGTTACTTTTGTTGTTTGGGTATTTTTTGAGACTCAAACCAAGGTGATAGATGTTTAAAAGGTACAAACATCCTTGAACAGAAAATTATTCCTCTCATGCTCTAGCAGAAATGGACTTCTCTTCAGTTTGGATGTTATGAGCTGGTTTCTGTGGAATAGTTTCATAGTTTTTATATTTGTCTTAAAGCAGTATCTTTGATTCTTAGGAGTTCAGTGTGGATATACTGCTTATACCCACTTCAAAGTCAGCATATGTATTAACTTCTGGTAATTTCCTTTATCTGCAGTTGAGGAAATGCCCCGTAGCTGCATCTCCACGTATACAGTATTGAGAGTTTGGTCTCACAGCTGCGGTGCATATAGCTGCAAACAAAACATGTTTCTGCACTGTAAACTGCAACTTTCCCTTCTTCTCTTTGGATTTCCATATGCTTTTGTATCTGTTTGAATGATTATAGAGCAATACATTTGAAATGTAGTTCAGGCCTTATACTGTCCCTCTTATTCCACTGGATATCTTAGAACCTTCCTTCTGAAAGTGTTGTCATGTTACATGATTGAATATATAGACAGAGAAAGTACAGAAAATAGCACTTTGCCCAGTTCTGTGGTGGGAACAAAGTGCTTTTTTAGTAGCAGTATCATCTATATAATAAAAATGGAAACCACCAAAACTGATAGAAGGCAGAGAGAAATTTTAGGTAGTGGAATGCTTTAGGAGAGTTTGTAAAGGTGACAGACTTTCTTCGCCTAAAATATTATTTAGTGTTAGATAATTGCAGATTATATCTCTTCTGGTGTATTTTTTGATATAAAACACATTCAGCTGGGTTTTCACTCTGCATCATCTAATTTGAGCTTGAAGGTCCTCTATTCATGCAAATAATTAGACCTTGTCCTTTGTAACTTGAGAAATCTAGAAATTTCATGGTCCAGGCTAGCATGCTGGTGGTTTCTGGTGACGTTAATTTATTCCCTGTGTGACTGATTTTGTACAGGATGCTGCAGAGGTATGGAACATGCACATGGTTGCACTGTTCTATAACTCACATGGGCATATGACAGCTCAAGGGTCTAAAAACTTGCAGAATTGTAAATGGTGTAGGATGCATGCAAAATTACCTGAGAACCAAACAAAATGGTTCTGCAAACTACAAGCATTTGGATAGTTACAAGCAATATAATGACAAACAGGTTTACATCAAACAAAAAATTGTGCTAAATAAACTGCCTAAAACTCAAGATTGTTTCCCTCCATGCCCTTCGCAGCAAACCACCCCTATAATTAATACCAAACAGAAAACTTCAGTGTGCTTGTCATTAATAAATACAATGTAGTTTTGGTATAAATGTTAGCAGCTCTTCAAAGCAGATCTAATAAACTTTAGGTATCTGAGTATCTTTAGGTATCATTTTAGCCGTGCCAGGCTCTTCACTTGTTTTGGCGTCAGCTGTGTCATCTTTAAGCTGTCTGGGGCTCAAGTGGAAGACTAGTTCATGCAGTTTGCAAAGTTAACACTGTTTTCTGGTGCAGGCAAACCAGTGGAGATTGTGAGTCTTACATTCTGATATGCATTTAAATGGTGGGTGAAATCTCTCCCAGTGTTCCTGCTCCTGTAGCAGAGGTGACTGGCTGTTCAGGATATGAATCTGCTCCTTTGTCGTCCTACTCTACAGCTTGCCTTATTAATCAAAATCAGCACTGCCTTGCTTCATTGTACAACGTTGTGAACTGTTGCAACTTAGGACAGATTTGCATGGTGTTCAACTTCTTGTTCCAGGACTAACTTCTTCAGTTCTCCCAGGTTTAGCCACCACTAAATAGAATCTCAGTATTTAGCTTGTACAGCTCCATGGAATTCTGAGTTTAGAGGACCTAATAGCTTCTATAGCAATACTTCTTTTTTGAACATAAAAGTGTTTACTGACTTCTGTTGGATTGCATGTCTTGCACTTGATGCCCTCACTTGCCGCAAAAAATTATTTTCAGTCTTGAGTGCAAACTAGCATTTGACATCTGAATAAGAAGTAAATTTCTTTTTGAATGATTTTGTGCAATGAGTAAGATACTGTGCTTGCATAAATGTTAAACTCTGTAAACTGCTGTTTGCTTATATATTATGAATATTTGAAAAAATGCAAATTTGTTTTGAAACCAAACCTGTTTTTCTTGCCTACATTTCAGTCAGAACTAAGACATGGTCCGTTTTACTATATGAAGCAGCCACTCACCACAGACCCTGTTGATGTTGTACCACAGGATGGACGGAATGATTTCTATTGCTGGGTTTGTCATCGGGAAGGCCAAGTCCTCTGCTGTGAACTCTGCCCTCGGGTTTATCATGCTAAGTGTCTGAAACTGACAGCGGAACCAGAGGGGGATTGGTTTTGCCCAGAATGTGAGGTTAGTTTGATACAAGGAGTGGATTTCTTTCTTGTTTGTGAGATATAAGCAGCTTTTTTGCATTTCGGAATGTTTCTGGTTTAGTCCTATATTACCTCTTGGTAGAGGTAATATAATTTATAAAAATTATTAAAAAAAAATTATGGAAGAGGAGGCATCCATTGCTGCTGCGCCACTTTCTGTGTGCGTACCCTGATTGTGTTTGCCTTCTTACCGCAAGTCTTCAACTTCCTTTGTGTTTCCATGTCTAGAGAAAGCACCATTTCAAAGAGTTATCTCTTCTTCATCAGGCACCTCTAATTCTGAAAACATTCTGGCTAGTTTAACTTGTGCTTCTTCTAGTGGCCTGATAGCTCTGCAGCAGTGCAGAAAAAAATGGCACTGTAGGGTCTACGTAAACAAGTGGGTATTTTATTACTCTCTTTTTCTACAGGGATGAGGAAGATTTTAATAATTCCTCTCAGGTGATTCCCGGGGGGAGAATATTTACATCAAAGTATCTTTAATAAAAGCAGATTGGTTTATTGCATGTTTTCCTTTGATCACTTCTTGCATTGAAACTCAGCTGACCTTCTCACTGGTACACATTGCTGTGAACTCGCATTGTATTTGGGAAATTTATATGTTCACATAGTCACTTAATTTTCTGGTCTTTTCTCTTTTTTTTTTTTCCTTTTTTTTTTTTTTTTTTTTTTTATTAACATACCTGGAAAAAAAACCAAGTAAAACAAGCATCTGAAGTACTTATATTGCATTATCAGAAATGTTTTGTCTCTTATAAGGTAGTTATGATCTTCCATTTGTATGCTAGAATGTTTCAGTGGAGAAGAATTTACCTAGAAATGTTTGCTGACAAAATATTGTTTAATCTTAACTTCTAGAAAATCACAGTTGCAGAATGCATAGAAACACAGAGTAAAGCTATGACAATGCTCACCATTGAACAGCTATCATATTTACTGAAGTTTGCACTACAGAAAATGAAACAGCCAGGGGTAAGGAAATTTTTTTTCCCCCTTTTTTTTTATGAGTTTATTTTTAATGCTTGGATCATATGTTTGTCATAATTGTGGGTTTTGCTGCCTTTTGTGAATTATGAACCTAGTTTATTTTATCAGCTTGTGACAGCTTCTGTGCTGTCTGCCACCTGTCTAGTACAGACAGATTCTTTTAGGCTGTATAGACTGTTTCAGAATGCATTTAAAATGTGGTTTCTTGATATAACTTTTGGGTGTAGTGGAAATACAATGTGGCTTTCCAGTGGGACATGGTGGTTTCTCCCTCTCTGAAAGCGGACAGTGCTGTCTCTGAGGTATAAGGGGAATGAGGAGATACGATCTCTTACCAATATAGTTACATGGACAGGAACCCTAGGCACAGACATGTTATATTATTGATTATAACTGTTGAAAACCTAGTTTTTACCTGTTAGTAGAAATTGTTCTTACCACAAAAGTTAGTTGTATCATATACTTCTAAGATGTTGAAGAAATTTTCCTCCGTATGGTGAAAATCTGTGCCATTAAATTGCATGCAATATGAGGCTGCTGTTCTATGAATTTTTATCGCAGAGGTAAAACAGGTTTTCCTCCAACTTGTACCTATCTCTGTGTGTCTGTCTTGGACTCACTTCTCAAAATCACCATGGCTCAACTATTCCAGTCACTCATTCTCACTTCTGTGTTTCAACAGTTCTGATCATTTGGTCTTCACCGTGCAAACTTTGCCAAGTTTTCACATGTGTGAAGATAACAGTAAATCAAAACACAATGTTATGAATTACCAAGGGTTGTCTTAATGCCTGTTGCCTTCTTGTTCTTGTTGCCTTCTTGTTCCTGTACCTGTTAATAGGAGCAGGGAGGGTGTCTCTGTGCCTGCAGTGTTATAGTAAAATGTTGGGAAAACCAGATGTGTGGAATCATGGGCTCTCTGCAACTCTGATCTATGATAAGCATTTTAGCAGAACAATAGTGGCCTCTTCTAGGAAGGTTACTCTTAACTATTGGCAGATTTTGACTCTTGGAATCCTTTTACTCTGGAGTGATAAATACTGTCCTATTAGATGGGGCCATTAGAAGCTTTAATGCTGCTTTTCAGTAGTGAAGTGTCCATGCTTGTTTATATTGAATTGACAAAATAGGTTTTGAAAATGTGGTCAGAAAGCTAATGTTTAATGAATGCTATTGAGATATTTTGTCCTTTAGGCATTTTACTGAGAACCTGTTGTTTTGGTGCCTGAGTATTTTAATTGGTTGTGTTCCAAGAACTGCAGTCCCTCCATATTAGCAGATACAGTATAGAGTCCCACTGGTAAAAGTTTGAATGTGTTTGCATTACCAAGCCACCATTGTTTTGAAAGTTATGATCCTAAAGAGAGTCTGAAAAAGAGGTGAGTCTAGTGAATTGGAAATTTAGTGGTTTTATTCTGCTAAAAACTGTTTGAGCCTCATCTGATACTCCCCACAAAAAAAACCCTACTGTAAATAGCAGTACATTTTACAAAATCCCTAACTTTTGCAATTTGTTATTTCCAGCATGTGAAAAATCAGTTAAATGAGCCCTTTTAGTTCCTTTTGCTCTGCCAATACTTTATTACTTCACAACATTTAAAAATTACCTTTTAAAGAATTTTCTCTGACATCAGAGTTGGAAGTAGTATTAGAAAATGTATGAGTATTGTGTCATTGATGAATCGGTTCAGTATTAATAAGCAGTGTGATTTTTTTTTTTTTTTTCTTCTAACAGACAGAGCCATTTCAAAAGCCAGTTTCACTGGATCAACACCCAGATTATGCAGAATATATCTTTCATCCAATGGACCTTTGTACATTAGAGAAGGTTTGTATGATGCTGAGGGCAGTTCCTTGAATTTGATTACTGTCAGTAAAATTTCTGGAGGGTTGGATGGGAGTGAGGGAGAGAGGTTGCTTGAAATTACTTTGATGCTTTTTTTTTTTGTTGTTGTTACAAGTGCCAGTTCAGTTACAAAAACAATCATATGCCAACTGAACTGAACCAGTAACAAATGCTCAGGAAAAACAGTATAAAAAAGACAATTTTACACTGATGACTTCCTCCTGTATAAATTCATCTATTTCCAAGAATGATCCTGTGGAAAGACTTCATCAACCAAAGTTTGCGTTTGATCATCATGTCTGTAAGCTGTTAACGGGTCACTGGTCCATTAGTTTGGGACCGTTTGATGTATATCCAGTGGTCATTCCAGACTCCTTTTACTGATCAGTCAACAAATACTGTAATCTCCATTGCACCTGAGGTGTAGAAGAAAAAAAAAATGGTCAAGAGGTGGATAATAGGACTTTCATTCTCAGTTCAATAATAATTTAAAAGTTTCAAATCATGAAGAAGTTCCTCATTCTCTACTGTTTAATGAAGAGTGAAGCATTGCTGAGCTTTGTGCTGCTAGGACCTGATGAAAAGACAGCAAATTTTCATTCTCCATATTCTTACAGTGGAGGTTGATGTCTTTATGATATAAAGGTGTAACAAAACCATGTGATTGATTTTATCTAATTAAATTACTTTGCCTGGTAGACTGGAATATTAAACATACTGTTTTATCTACTATGACCAAGATTTTTTTCTGGGAGCAATATGCCAGTAGAAGAAATCAAGGACTCATTTTTCTGCAGAGACATGGAATGGAAAACTGTTTCAGGAAATTAACAATTTTTTTGGAAATGTTGAAGATGCTGATCTTAAGTAATTCATTATTTAATTTAGACAGTTCATACATTTTCAGAGCAGTCAAAAGACACCCTGAATTTGACAGATTCTTAAGTATTTAGAATCCTAAGTCTTACAGTAAATAAGTAGTCAGTTTTGTTTATTGTATGACTGTTAGGAAACAATGTTCAGGAAGAAGCTGTTACTTTTTACTCCTTTTTGTTCCCTGACACATTCTTAATTTTGTCTTTACAGAATGTTAAAAAGAAAATGTACGGTTGCACTGAAGCATTTTTGGCTGATGCCAAATGGATTTTGCACAACTGCATTATTTACAATGGAGGTAAGTATTAATATGTACTTATGTCCTCAAATATGAAACTTTGAAATACATAAAATCATAGAGCAATTTGTAGACTTCTAGTTGGCAAATGCTGAAAATATCTTCCTGTTAATGCATCCTGTGCTGTCACTTCCTCATTCCACCTTAAAAAAAATTTTCAAATAAGTTAGAATCATAGAATAGTTTGGGTTGGAAGGGACATTAAAGATCATCTGGTTCCAACCCCAAAGTTGCCTTAGTGTTTGGTGTTGTGCAGCGCTTTATAGGAGACCTACCTGAGGATGTCATACGGCATGTCCCTCAACAAAAGAATGTATCTGTGGTGGGCAGGCTGCAATTGGCTTCAAAAAGAAACATGTAAAGATTGGTATGATGTTACCTTGAGAAGTGCCTACTTTCTGCTTTTGCAAGTGTGTAGTTTATACATAAGTTTTATATCATCTCTTTTGACGTTCTCTTTTGTCTTCAGTGTTAACTTTCAATCTAAAACCTGTTGATTTTATCATAATTCTAGCATAACAATTTTCTGGTTAAAGCATTTTATTGTTTCCTCAGGAAATCACAAATTGACACAAACAGCAAAAGTCATCATCAAAATCTGTGAGCATGAGGTATGAGTGCCCTAATTAACTTAATTGTTCTGTGTTTTTAAAGTGTTCCATTTCAGTTATTCATGAGTGAAAGTATGAATTTTCAAATGTGTGTATTGCATAACTATAATTTTTGAAGCCTTTCTTATGTTTAGTTATGCATATCCATGGCCTACAGAATGATTTCTGGCAAGGGCATTGCTAATATATCTTTCATTAGAATATTTGCTATCTGTAAGACTTGTGGAGCAGGGTGGGGAGGGAAGAGAAGAGAAGAAAGGAGATACATGGATTCTGCACAAAGACACGTATCTTCTAAATTAATATTTGGAGCTGGAAATAGAGACCCACATCTTCTGATTCATAGATGCATTTTTTGGTGGTTCTTTTGCTGTAACAATATGAAATTCCTCTGAATAAATGCAAAAAATGACTGCATGCATTCTTAACTGATCATCTGCCCTGATTTTATTTCAGTGGTAATCCATAATGTTTAGTATTACAAAAACTTGCTATTCTAGATGTAATATAGTTGAACAAAGAAGTGCTTTCTCTATCCCCAGGCTGATACAGAGATATCGATGATTCACATAAATTCTGAGAATGTAGCAATTCTTAATAGAACAAAATACATGTATAACCTGAGACTGGTATCTTAACTAGTTTATATAATATGAGCATAAGGAGTAAATTATTTTTTGTTCTGAATAAATTATGAAATTAAGTGCCCAATTGGCATTATATTTTTGCCATTGGAAGAAATTATGATAAATATGTCTTTACCACTGGAATAAATACAACATCAAACAAAGGATGTGTTTTTCTGACCGGAGTAAACGACAATGGCATACAATCTGAAAAGGGATGTAAAACCGGATAAATTAACTGGAATGCATATGTTACAGGGGTAGAAAAAGATGGGTGTCTGTCAAAACAGTCTTAATTTCATAGCAAGTAAATCATAGAATCATTTAGTTGGGAAGGACCTTTAAGGTCATTGAGTCCAACTGTAAACCCATCACTGCCAAGTCCACCACTAATCCATGTCCCTGGAGGTATTTCAAATAATTTAAAATGCTAACTCCACCATTTCCCTGGGCAGGCTGTTCCACAGCTTGGCAACCCTTTTGGTGAGGAAATTTTTCCTGATACCCAGTCTAAACCTCCCTTGGTACAACCTGAGGCCATTTCCTCTTGTCCCACTGCTTGTTACTTGGGAGAAGAGCTCGACACCCACCTTGCTACAACCTCCTTTCAGGTAGCTGTAGAGAGCCATAAGGTCTTGCCCCTGAGCCTCCTTTCCTCCAGTCCCATTTTCTTCAGACATTCCTCATCAGACTTGTGCTCCAGACCCTTCACCAGCTTTGTTGCCCTTCTCTGCGCTCGCTCCAGCACCTCAATGTCTTCCTTGTAGTGAGGGACCCAAAACGGGACACAGGATTTGCGATGTGGCCTCACCAGCCAAGTACAGGGGGATGATTACTTCCTTCATCCTACTGGCCTACACACTGTTTTGGATACAAGCCAGGATGCTCTTGGCTTTCTTGGTCACCTGGGAAATGTGGATTTATGACCACAAATTTGTGGAAAAATAATGCTAGCAAACTAGACAGACTAACATGATACTACTGATCATACTTTGGACTCTAAGGTCTCCAGTAACTGTTTGCTTTTTCTTTTCAGATGAATGAAATTGAAGTATGTCCGGAATGTTATTTAGCTGCTTGCCAAAAACGAGAAAATTGGTTTTGTGAGCCTTGTGTAAGTTAAAGGATTATGGTAGTCTTAACTAGTACATTAAACTAGCAGTTCTCATTTGACTGTTGCTTGCTATCCCCCCATTGTTTTAAACCTCTGGGGGTTACTGACTCAAGAAAAGCTGCTGTAGTTTGCCAAGTAGCCCTTTGTGGAGTCAAGACTATATCAAAGATGTTTAGCTGTAAGGTTGCATGTTTTCACAAAAGGATTGATTCAGTCAGAAATAACTGCAAAGGGTGTCAGCAACCAGTTCACAAGTTCTCTATCCTCAAATATAAGTTATCTGCTCCTGGGTCGTCTGTGCTTGCATGTGGTACTTGCACTCAGGGTAAGATTTCTGAAGCGTGAATGTCTTTTTCTGCAGGTATGAATCTGAGTCCAGATTTTTCTTTTGTGACCTATTAATAGGTTGTCTGTTTTCTCTTTTTGTTTAATACTGCAACAAACTGGGGAAGTTTCTTAAGCTTCTTAAGTAGAAGTGTATAATCCATTAAGTTCTCTCTGACTTGGAGATTTTGAAAGATCAGCCCTAGCTGAACTTATATTATGCTACATATTTGGTGGGGACAAATGAAAAAGAAATGGGGGGGGGGGGGGCAGGGGGCCATTCTGCCATGTTTAATTGAGAGACTTCA
>JAVJGJ010000002.1:6437474-6453818 GCA_035590215.1 Microhierax caerulescens | reverse complement strand
GGAAGGGCGCAATTATGACATGTTTAATTGAGATACTTAAGATTTGGATTTTTTAAAAATAATTTTATTTTGTCCTTTCAAGATTTATTATGTATATATCAAGTATATAGTAAAATGGAATCCTGTATTTGGCAAGTGCCTTGTGCATGTTGGATCTTTATTGAATCTAAGTAATACATACAAATTAAAAAAGAATCATGTTGTTTATTGGATTTGAAGGTAATATTCTTACATTTCTTATTGTGTATTTTGCCTCTTCCTTTAGAGCAATCCCCACCCTTTGGTCTGGGCTAAACTCAAAGGCTTTCCATTCTGGCCTGCTAAAGCACTGAGGGATAAAGATGGGCAAGTTGATGCCCGTTTCTTTGGCCAACATGACAGGTGGGAATTTAACCAAAGGATGTCTTTGGTTGCACTTGCAAAATACTTGTTGTACTTTCGTGCTCTTGGAGTTTCTGGGTCCTGTCTTTTGAATCTTGACCCTAATGAACTGTGTAATACTTTAGCATATACCGTTTTAGTTTCTTACATGGTGTTTGTAGAATGTAAGTCATGTTTTTGTAGGATTAATACATATATTATCTCAGTGAGTATGCCAGTTAATTCCTGTGTCTGGTTTTGTGCTGCAGTGAGCTGTAGTTCTTAAAGGTGGAAGAGGCCAGTAAAGTTGTTAATGTTGTCTAAACACTATGGGAATAAACACACAACTGTAGATTTTAAAAAAATAGAGGAAAATACACTCAGTGTTGAAAATGCCAGTTTTGCTCTATAAAGGAGTTTAGTTTTCTGTGTTTGTGAACCCTCTGCTTACATGGAGAAAGCCATGCTGAATACGAGTTGATTTGTCATGAATTGAAAATATAAATCTATACAGTTACAAAACCAGGTACTGTAAAAAGCCCCCAACTGTACAGGGTCATGAAATAATTTAGTTAAAGTTCCTTCCAAGTTAGTTTAGAGTCTGCCTCATTTCATGATGAATAAAATCTTTCCAACACTTGTTGACTTTTCCTGGTGTTGGAGAGTTTGATCAGCCTGACATGGGGTGTAAAATGTTTTGAAGGATGTGTTTGTGAAGTCTTTTTTTTTCCTGACCTGCTTTTTATATTTTTCTGCTATGACAGATGGAAAGAATGTTTAGCAATGGTTGTCTTACAGTTACATAGACTATTCTAATTAGGAATATTTTGCCATATTTGACTCGTGTTTATTCATGTTTTATGTGTTACTGGGTAGAGTGAAATAAGCTAGTCATAATCTAAGACATGCAATTTGCTTACCAAAACTAAGCACTGAACTATTAAAATAAGAAGGTAGAGATGGTCCTTTGGAATGATCTGAGGTGTGCGTATCTTTATGCTTAGGCCAAAATAAGTTAGTACGTGCACAAAAGTTGCCAATGTCAATCCCCGGTGTGAAATGTAGTTATATTATCTTTTATTTTTCTGTTTTATATATAGGGCCTGGGTTCCAATAAATAATTGCTACCTCATGTCTAAAGAAATTCCTTTTTCTGTGAAAAAGACTAAAAGCATCTTCAATAGTGCAATGCAAGAAATGGAGGTTTATGTTGATAACATTCGTAGAAAATTTGGAGTATTTAATTACGCACCTTTCCGGACACCATATACTCCCAACAATCAATACCAAATGTTATTAGACCCTACAAACCCGACTGCTGGAACTGCAAAGACAGACAAACAAGAGAAAATCAAACTGAACTTTGATATGACAGCTTCACCCAAGATTCTAATGAGCAAGTCTATGCTGAGCAGTAGTACTGGCCGTAGGATTTCCTTGACAGATATGCCACGGTCACCAATGAGTACAAACTCATCAGTTCACACTGGATCTGATGTTGAACAGGATGCAGAGAAAAAAGCAACTTCCAGTCATTTTAGTGCCAGTGAAGAATCCATGGACTTTATTGAGAAAAATACAGGTAAAAAAAAAAAGGGGGGTGGGTGGGTTTCCAGGACTTCGCATTTGGTTAATGCACTAGTTTTATTCCATGTGCTTTTTAAAGACAGACTGTATTATGACTCATTTTATGAAGAAATTTTGAAAAAAAGATAGTTTTAACTTTGAGTTCAAAGAAATAACAGTCCTTTCTGTCACATTGAGAAGGAAAAAATATCATGAAAACTGACCAAACCCCTTCAGTTTAAATAGCAGGATAGTTTATCAAAATGAATGTAGAGTGGAAATAAATACAAAAAGCGTTAGAATTTAAAATTTGAAAGCTCTTTTTCAAGGCAATGAGCTTAATTTACAGTGTTCCCAACTGAGTAGCTAAAATACAATAAAAGTACAGTTCCATAGGCAGAGTGGATAAAGAGAAAAAGGAGTGTAGAATACAGACTTCTCAGACTCATGATGCAGTCAGACCCTAGCTAATTTTGTGGCACTCAGGCAAACTATCTTAATCCATAACCAAAAGTTTGTTGCTGCCTGAAAAAAAATGTAGCATATGAATTAATGTGGTTTAAAACTTTGGGTTTGGTGAAAGGATGTCTTTGTGTAGAAAACTGAATCAGCATGTTCTGTTGCGGTTTTTAGATAAAATGCCATTTGTTTATTTATTAATTATAGTTGTACTCTTTCTAGCCAATAAAGGCTAGGCTGTGGGTACAAAAGTGTGTTGTGATTTGATCCATCTTAAGGAAGCAATGGCTAAGTAACTATGAATTTAATTATATGAAAATGCTTGGATTTTTCAGTAGAGTAACAGGTCAAAAGGAATGATTCATTTCTACATAAAATGTGTATTTATGTGTGTACAGCTTTTATACATAAAGTGAAGCTAACAGGTACTGTTTTGTGTCTTAAAATACTTTTATTATACCACATTATTATTTCTTTATAGTGGTGGAGATAATCATGGAAAGTCACATTAAAGCTATTTTGTCAGATAAAGAAGAGAAGATGACAGATGTTATCCTATTACTCTGAATTCTTGATTATCATAGCAGTTCTGGGGAATTTTTCTAACTTTTCCTCATGCCTTACTGTCCTCTAGCCTAGTGCATAGAAATGCTCAATTGAACTTAACAGCAGTTAAACTAGAATATTCAGTTTCCCACTGGCATTTCTACCTGTATATTGTAACGAATGCTAACTTTTGTAATATTTACTTTACGTATAAATTTAGCTGTCCTGTTACTGGAATCTGTGTGTTTCAATTCAAATGTAAATGAAATTGCTGTAAAAAATAATTCAGGTAGTATCATTGCATTAGCCTTAGGCAAGGATGTTTTTATTTGCATGCCTCAGTTGTGTATTTTGAGTGACGTGTAGAAGAGAACTTGGAAAGTTACTGAAACAGTAGATTCTGCTACCATTTAGGAATCTGAAAATATATAGACGATCCTGGATGTACTGAGGAAGAAAAAGTATCCAGTAGTGAGTTTAGGATGACACTTTCAGAGCATTAAGCAGAGATTTTAAAGACAAAAATTAGTTTCTTGCTGAAAAAAAATACTTTTTGTTGTTGCTAGGTAATGGCCTGCAGATGCTTCCCTTTCTGGACTGTTCAGCAGTTTCTAGAAGTTTTGTTTTGAAACATTATTTCGTGGAGATTTTAAAGGCTCAGAGCACAGGACTTTGCTTAAACTCTGTATAAATTAGAATATTCTGTTACCTTATCAGATACATTCGGTCACCGATATCTAGATTAAACTTATTGCGATTTGTACTCTTAATTCTCTGTTAATGTAGCTAGCAGATGGGGTAGATAGGGTTTTCTGTGTTTACTTACATGAATTCAAATAGACAGCAATTTAGAGTGTCAGAATTTGTTAAATCTAAAATAACCAAATCTGAAAGCTAGAAACTTTCTGTCACTGCAAACAGAGTGGTTTTGAGGGTAAGCAGACATTTGGTCCAACTGTATAGATGAAAGAAAATCATTTTCCTTTACAGTTTCTTTCTTTATTAAATTAAAATCAAAGTGGTAGTTGTAACTTACAGTGGAGGTGTAACATACTGTTGAAATTATTACACAAAAATCCTTTCCCTGCTTGTGTAGGTTTAAAAGCTGTTTTGTCCCAGTAAATATGGCTTTATTGTGATTCTTTTAAAATCTGTCCTTATTGATTTTGTGCTTTTTCAGCTTCTCCAGCACCAACAAGAACGGGTCAAGCGGGGAGCTTGTCAGGCAGTCCCAAACCTTTCTCTCCTCAAGCATCAACGCCAATTTCTGCTAAGCAAGAAAGAACTTCCACTCCAGGAAGCATTCTGAATCTTAACCTTGGTTAGTCTTGACCTTTGAAAATCTAATACTGTTAGAGCTGAACAAATTACAGTGGTGTCAATACACAGTAATATGAACAAGCTGGCCTGTATGTGGCTTTAAATGAACAAAGGGCTTTAAGAGAGGCACATGTGTAATTATTGTTTCATCAGATAGGCTGTTCTTTTTATGTTTTATAAATGCAAGTTCCTGTTCCTGTTTCTTCTTGTTGATAAAAGGAAGCAGTTGAAAGATGGTGGGTTTTTTTTAGCTGAACTGTATAAACAAATGTTTCTAAACACTAGGTAAGTTTCTACATGTTGTAATTACACGAACATTGCTGCTCCCTCAGTCTCTCAAGTGTATTGCTGGCGAGGTTTTCTTGTAGTCTTTAGGATTTAGGATCTGCTAGGGCTTCTTCTCTCTTGCTGCCTTCACATTACCTCCTCACTGACCATCCCTCTCTAGGGATGTCTTGAAACTCCCTAGAAGTAAATTCTGGGAGTGAAAATAGCAATCCTTCTTCACGTAATAGTGTCAGTGATGCCAGACATAGATTAATCTGTGAATCCTGTGGTTTTCAGATACGACTTGCTGTGTCTCATTGTCATACATAATGTGGACAGGATTTCTCTCAGAAAAAAAAACCAAAATCCAAAGTCCAAAAAACAAAGACATTTATGTATCTTGAGTAGAGTACTAGAAGGTACTTTAAAATAATAATACCCCAATTCAGCAATAAGGAAGGAAGAATAATGGAAATGAGTCATCTGTTGTTGCTAGCAGACTAGCTAAATTGAAAAATGGAGGTGTCAGTGACCAAGCTATACACAGACTGCTTGGAAAAAAAGACATTCCTGACAGTATAGGACCTGTCCTTGTACAACAGAGGCAGAAAAGATAGGACAAGTTTGAGTAAGTAAGGAGTGAAAGTTTTCAGATTGGTAATGAGAAGAAGTAAAGACTTTGGAGATGATAACTGGAAGATTTCTCCACGATGGGCTTGTCTGCCCTTCTGCTCTGTTTTCTTTGTACTAACATTTTGATATTAATGAGACAGATTGGAAATCCTCATCAGGGAGACCTCCTTTTAAGTTAGAGTAATTTGGTTTGCAAGAATTCTTTTATATTAAGATGTAGGGTTCCCTGGGGAGGTATTACAGTGTCTCATCTTCATCTTCCTCCGTTCTCCATTTTTTCTTTTGTTTGCATCCTGCCGTGTAGTTAACTAAGCCTATGAAGGTCTTGAATCAAATTCTGTACTAAGGGCAATATAACTATTACTGCTGTGGAATTAGTGTGGATTGGGTGACATAGCACAGGAAGAAAAAAAAATCTCATTTAGTAGATGTTTTCAATGCAAGGAACAAATATTTCAAAAGTACTTAAGTGACTTAGAACCTTCTTCTTTGCCTCAAAATTTACATTGCACTGAAAGCGAAAGAGTTTGTTGTTATGTTTAGTCTCTTCCAGTATGAATATGCGACATGAGGAGTGTGAAATTCAGTATTACTTTTATGACTATTTCTGTGGGACCAGAAGGGACGATTGAATGTTACTTAGACTGAATTTCTGTGTGCTGTAATGCATATATAAGACAGGATGATCAAATTATGGCCTGTGTATTTGGCTTGTGAGGTCACACCACGCAAGTTGCTGCCTCTCTCTCTCGGAAGAAATGAGGAACTGCTATTATAGCAGTAAATAAAATCCGCATGAATACTGTGAAAATATTACTACTAGTAGCAAGTAACAGTAGTAGCTTACTAGAAGTGCTGTCAGACAGCTTACAGACCTGAATGATGATTTCTTGATAATTTCACACTGACGGAGAAAACGTCCACTTAATTGATGCATGCATTTTGCATGTGAAATATGAGCTATCAGGGAGAAAGATTCCATTGTTTGTAGTGAAGTAATTTTAGAATTATTATTTAGCCCATAATTATAAAAGAAGTGAAACATGCTTTAGATTGTCTGCATTGTTACTCACTAAAATTTGTCTTATTTGGATAGTGATCTCTTTTTGTAAAATATTTTTCTTGGTTCCTTTTTCTTTTTCTAGATCGTAGCAAAGCTGAGATGGATCTGAAAGAGTTGAGTGAGTCAGTCCAACAGCAGACCACTCCTGTGCAACTCATTTCACCAAAACGCCAGATACGTAGTAGGTTCCAGCTGAATCTTGACAAGACAATAGAGAGTTGTAAAGCACAACTTGGTAAGTGTATGTCAAGAATACAGTGGACATCGGAAGGACACACTTGAGAAAATTCTGAATTAGAGTTTAAAAGACATTTTCAGATAGTAAAACCTTCACTACTTATGCATTAAAACAAGAGTAGAGGATACTGGAACTCTTTGAGACACCTCGAATGCACTGAACTAGTTTAATTTAAAATACAGTGAGACCCAGTGTTCAAAATTCTTGTCAAAAAGCTTTCATCTTTTAATCTGTTTTTGTACCATTCTGATGTAGATAGTATGACAGCTTTATAGTCATTACTATTTGCTTTGTAAATTGAAAAATTCAAGAATAGTACCTAACTTGTCAGTTGCATGAATTACTATATCCAACCACACAGGAGCTGAATGCTGTGAGAAACATTAAGTTTTGTCTAGCACTTAAAGACATTCTAGACACTAAAAAAATTAAGAGAGTTTTCTGCAAACCTTACACAGTCTAAAACTGATTCTGGAAACATGCTTGTAAGTAACTTTAATCAGGTGAATAGCATTACTGATTTTAAGATGGTTTCTCATGGATAAAAATAATTCCTCTTTGTATTTGCCAGCACTGGGTCCTGAGTTGAACAAAACAGCTTGCAGGTAGTGGGAAAAAAGCAGTGAAAGGAGGGCCATTGAATGAAATAAAACTATGAATTGGACTCTGTGGAAGAGAATTCTTACACATTCTGGTATTGAGAAAGGGCACTAAGGGAACTGTTTATAGCTTAAGGGACTGACAGTTAAGATAATGGTATGTATACACTTTGCTCCAGTATATAGAGTATTTTTTCTTGTGATAATGTCAGTCAGTCTCATGTCAGCACGGAATGTACTTTCCTCCCCACAATTAGGAATAAATGAAATATCTGAAGCTGTTTATACTGCAGTAGAACACAGTGACTCTGAAGATTCTGAAAAATCCGACACCAGTGACAGTGAATATAGCGATGAGGATCAGAAATCAAAGAATGATCAAGATGATGGAGACGACAAGGAAGGTACAAGAAGTGACAAAGAATCATTGAGCTTGAAAAAAAAACCTAAGCTCCCAGCACAGAATGAAGACAAGGAGGAACTTAAAAGCACAAGTCCAGAAGTAGAGAAAACAGATGACCCAGTCAAAGAAAAGGCAATTACAGACACTGAAAAAGAATTTTCTGAAAAGGGAAAAAGTTTACAGCATATAGCAAAAGAAAAACTGAAAGGTAAAGATGAAACAGACTCTCCAACTGTGCATCTGGGACTGGACTCTGATTCTGAGAGTGAACTTGTCATCGATCTAGGAGATGATCATTGTAGCCGTGAAGGAAGGAAAAGCAAGAAAGAGTCTAAAGAACCTCCTCCTAAACAAGATGGTAGGATGAAGTTCTTTCCTTCCTTTTCTCTTCTGTTCTGGAGGGCTGTTACTAAAGACAGAGTTGTTACCTTTATTTTTGCAGTAAGATAAAAGTACTTGTACTAAAACAATTTTTAGGAATGATTTTTCATCTTTGTGACTATGAGAAAAGTATTTAGTGCCCATTATAGTTCTGGTTTAAATAAAATATGTTTCACCAAGTTTCCTTTCAGCAGCGTAGAACTCTGAATATCCATAATATTTGTTCTGTGACAAATGTAGAATTTATTTTGCAGTTGTTATGACTTCTAGTTGAATCTTTACATTTCCATAGGCCTTCCAAAACTGCAGGTAATTCTAAGTGAAATTAAAAGTGGATTTAAATATTCCTGTAGAGAGAGACATATATGAATATATTCTAGACATAATTTGTGTCCTGTCCCTGTTTCCAAGGCCCCTGCCTTTGTTCGTGGCTATGAGATATTAAAATGCTTTGGCCCAGAAAAGAAATCGATGCATGCAGATCTGAAGATCTTTGCCCCTTTCCAGAACCCTGTCACTGCAGCAGCCTTCTCTTCCAGACTTTTTTTTTTTTTTCTGGCCACAGCCTTGAAATAAACATCCAGTTCCTAAATTGATCTGATAGATGGAACAGTCAACTATAAACTCTGGAAGATTTTCCAATAAACATAGATAAATGCATATTTGGTTATCAGTGCCAGTTCACCTTTATAATTTTTTAATATGCTATTCCTTTAGTTACTTTCCTTTTGAGTGAATTTTTGTCTGGAAGAAATTGGAATGACAGGTGTGAGTGGTACCCAGAAACATCCCAACAAATGCTAACTTCTCACATATCTTCTGAAGGGGGTCAGGCTGGGTTTTTCTGGGTTTTGCACTTTTTGTTGTGTTTTGCTTAATGACTGGTGCTTCTGAGTTGCCACCAACTTCAACTAGACTGAAACGAGTTTACTTGTAGAGTATCAGTTGCCTTTTGAGGAAAATAATTCAAAGTAGGCTGGAAGGTACATACAGCTCCTCTAGAAATTAGGTGGAAAATCATGAATCAGATGTGTTGGTGAAAAGCTGGCATTACATTTTATGTTTGTTTAGTTGTAGGTAAAACTCCACCTTCCTCCAGTGCAAGCACCCAGTCTCTACCAGAAACTCCAGTACTTACCCGCTCTGCAGCCCAGACTCCACCAGCTGGTGTGACAGCAACTACTAGTGCTTCTTCTACTGTTAGTGCTCCATCCGCAGCCACTGGAAGCCCTGTGAAAAAGCAGAGGCCTCTGCTGCCGAAGGAAACAGCACCTGCTGTGCAGCGTGTAGTGTGGAATTCTTCAAATAAATTTCAGACATCTTCTCAGAAATGGCACATGCAGAAGGTGCAGAGACAGCAGCAGCAGCAGAGCCAGCAGTCTCAGTCACAGCAACCTCAGTCCTCTCAAGGGACAAGATACCAGACAAGACAAGCAGTTAAAGGTACACACTTTCTAACTCAATGTGCCTGTGATGCCATAATTCCCCAGTAGTGATCTGTGCTCCAAGGCTGCCCAACCAGGAGTTCTTCCATATAAACAAAATCTCAAAAGTGTGGTTCCACTCTGATAAGTGACTTTAAAATACAAGAACTTACTCACCATACCTGCTCTTTCTGGTGTGTATTTAGAGTCATGTCTCCTTATTTTAATGACAGAAAGTTTGTGGTTTGTGTGTGTGTCCGTATAAATATTTTTGCCATTCTTAGCCACCACAGATTTGGGAGAATGAACCGAATTACTTTCTGGATTATATGATAAAATTGTTAAGCATTTCACTTGCATGACTACCACTATCACCTCAGTATTTACAAACTGGATCCAGTTTTATCTGAAGCTGAATCTGTACAGTTTTCCATAGAGTATACTTTGGCAGCAGTCAAATTACCCAGGCTACATTTTTCTTTGAAATCCCTGTTGCTTAACTCTTACCAAGACTTTGATGCTAGTTTCATGTGCAAACAACCAGGGTGTTTTAGAATGTTTTCACAACTGTTTTCTTACCATCCATTTGCCAGAGGTTTTGCTAGTAGTAGGCACATGGTAATATAAGCCCATGCTTCTATTGCTTCACTTCGCAGAACAGCAACTTCATGTAAATCTAGCTTCATTTGTAATTGCAAGTTAATAAACTGAACTGTTTACCGGTGTGCCTGATGAACAGATATTCTCCATTCTGCTAACACTGCTGGCAAGCCAGTAATTTCATTCAGAAGAAAGTTTCAGGTAATGGGTCATATATAAATGTTTACCAGAGGCACATTTCTCTGGTCCCAGACAGCTTTTGTGACCGACATTTAAGAAGTGTTGAAGAAGCAGTAGCTTTCTACATGTAGACTGCACAAATTCGACACAGAAATCTTGAGTGAGAAAGAAAAATAATTGTGAAACTTTGTCTTATTTTTAATAGAATCATACTTTAATATAAGAGCTTAATAATACGGGCTGAACTTTAAATGTTCGGCCTATGTGTTTATTTTATCAACATGTTTACTATTGAGCACATCATAGCAATGTTCCATCTTGAATACTGTATTCTAGAAATGCATAAGATGAAAACTATAAAATCTATAGATTTCTCATATACTGAATTGGCATAAACAACAATACAATATGTAGATAAATGTTATATTTCAGTAATTTCTGTTTTGAGGATATTGACAATGAAGACATCTTTTATAATATGAATCATTAAAAATAGAAGAGTATTGCCTTTAAATTATTTTTTAAAAAATATTAAGGCAGATAAGTCATTAGGGATGAAAAATTGAGGGTCTTTGCCTTTTGATTTGTACTCATTTTTAATTACCCACTGTTTAAGATTATTTGAAATATTGACTGAAGATGAGAAAACTTACCCTCTTTGGTTAACACTGTGAACAAGTTCTTTGCTTTAATGAGTTAATCTAATGTTGCATTTCTTGCTCTGCAGCCAACCAAAGGCTAATGTTGATCTGGATATATGTATATTAAATAATTGCAACACTAATAATAATCAGTAGCATTAATAACAAAAAAAAATGGGAATAACACCAGGAAGTATTCCAACGTAGGCTTTCTTCAACAATGGCTCACTAAACCATGTTTCAAAGCAGAAAGAAGAAATTCGATGATACATTTCAAAATGATGGCAAATGAAAATGTCAAAGTCTAACTTATGCTCATATGTATGATGCTAGTTGGGCGTTCTCCAGATTGAGAGGTTAGGAAGTGAACCCCTAGGAAGTGGGGTGGAAAAGTCCCAAATGGGAGCAACAGAGAGCTGAGGGAGACTTGTGCATTGGCCAGTCTAAAACAATACGTTTCAACAAAGTATTTACTTCATTACCTTTAAGCCTTACAATTATGTGCAAGTTCAGTGGCTGAGCACTTTATAACAATTGATTAAATGGCACCATTGTATAAATAATCTAAGTCTTTGAAATGGTTAAGTGCACACATTTCAGTTAGACATTAAAGTCAGAAGTTTGCCAATTTATTTTCAGAATTGTTTATGTGATTGATCCGCTGTATGTTCTCTTTTCTTAGCTGTGCAGCAAAAAGAGATCACCCAGAGCACTTCCACATCCACTATAACCTTGGTTACAAGTACTCAACCTATTTCTATGGTTACCAGTTCTGGATCTGCAAGTACACTTTCTTCCTCAGTTAATACAGACTTGCCAATTGCAACAGCTTCTGCTGATGTGGCTGCAGATATTGCTAAATACACTAGCAAAGTAAGTTCTTCAGCAAGGTTTTCTTGAAATTTTGATTTTGAAGTGAACTTTCACATTTTTGACATTTCAAATTCTGAAATAACTTTATTTTCAGGTTTCCATATGTTGCAAATTCGTTCTGCTAGGTAGGAACAGCTAGATTTGGTGAGAGTGCAGAGGCATCTTTTCAGACCTGGCTGAATGCTCCACTGCAATGCCCAGAGCGCGTGTACAACAGGCTGCAGCTCCCACACACTTTAGACCCTTCTCATGTTTCCCCTTTGCTGCTTCTTATTTACGTTGCATTGCATTTTGGACCATTTTCTGTTTTTTCCTAAAGGTGTAGATATCCCCATAGCATCGTATTTACAGTAAACATTAATATTTCTTCACCTGTGTCCAGTAATACATATACAAAAATGTTTTGTTTTAAAACTCTGTATAGATTCATCAGTTGGTAGCTTGTCATAAGCATGTATTCATCTATTAAAACTGAAGCCAAGTCATTAAAGGGAAGATGTGGTTTCATACTTGTATATAATAGTGAAAGTGAAGGATGGGACAGCAGCTTTTCATCTACTCTCTTAGAGCTTTAAATAAAAATATTAACATGAATGCTGTATAAGGAAATAAAGTTGAGTACCCAGGCGTTAAAAGCATCAGAATTAATCTCAACTATCAACTTCCAGTATTCTCACTCAACCATATGGTCTTGATGGGATTTTTTTTTTTGTTTTGTTTTGCTTTTATTGCATGGAGTTTCTTCCCCAAACTCATGTTTTGTGGTTTTGTTTTGGTTTTTGTGGTTTGTTTTGTTGGTAAATTACATCAGTGGCTTTTTATTGGAAAAGTAGAAGGTCAAGCAGTTTACCAGTTCAGGACACTTAAAAACCAGAGTCCTGATGAAAAGTGTTATATTCTATCTTTCAAATAATTCTCTGAAAACAGACCCAGATAAATATATTTGAGAGATATAGGGCATTGTTGACAGTAATGTAAGTTCACGTTACAGTACCTGAAAGGAACTGAAAGTGGATATCTCTTAAAAATACGTATCAAAGAAATATTTCATTTTTTTAATTTTGCCTTTCAGATGATGGATGCCATCAAAGGAACAATGACTGAAATATATAATGATCTTTCAAAAAATACTACTGGAAGTACAATAGCTGAGGTTAGTGTAAGAAAAAAAAATAATAATACTGCTTGTGTTTTAACTTTACTATATATATACCTAAAAAGTATTATATATATTGAGACTGTCTAGAGATCCTAATTTCTCTGCTGTTTTAGAAGCAACGGTTAGAGTGGTGGAGAAAAACACTGAAAAAATATCAGATGGGCTCTATAAGATAAGCAGTAAGCCATAAAGGCCAGATCCTTAAAGCTTCTGTTGAGGATATAATTTTCAGTATCACACTGTTTAAAATCAGAAATGAAGTCTTACTTTGAAAGTATCTGTTTTTTAAAATAGGCATTTGTCCATTAGAGGAAGACGTTTTTAATTTCCTCCTAGTGCAGTAGCTTATTCCAATTACGTGATTATGACCATAATTGTTAATGCTTCTTGAAAATACGTTAATACTTTTTGAATTTGTTACGGAATGCTAGACGTTGCTTTTTGTCTCCAAAGATAGCACTTAGTATCTTTTAAGTATCTCCTTTAAACTTTGAAAAAAGCAGATTAAGCAGTGTAAACTAAGCATGAATATGAACAAATAAAACTCAGAGTTAAAATATTTTTAAGTAAAGATTACTTTGCTTGTTTTAACCAAAATTAGGAAGCCACAATGACATTTGTATTCCTAATCCACACTGAACTAAGGATTTTCTTTCCTAAACCTCATCTAGTGAAAAAGAAAATAAATGCAAACAAAACTGAGGAATAGGCTTTTTATTCCAGCCAGAGAAGTTTGAGACTCAACTAATTTCAGAGGAAGCAAGAGCAAGTTTAATAGAAGTGCTTTTTGTTTTCAAACAATCCTGTACCTTTTATGGTAATAAAGTAATACACAGAATACTTCAGACTTTGGTTTGGGGTTTACTATGGTCTTGTCCTCATGTTTGTATGAAGGAGCCTTGATGTAAGTTGATGATCAGGTTCTTTGCTTTGGGCGTGTTTTTCTGTATAATAGTTACATATTATACATTCCACCCTGTTTATTATTACTATTACGTTTTTGATATTTAGATTCGGCGTTTGAGGATTGAGATAGAAAAACTCCAATGGTTACATCAACAGGAGCTCTCAGAAATGAAGCATAACCTAGGTATGAAAACAGCAGTCCGAACCAGTGTCAGGTTTTGTCCTAAACAGAAAATCCAGATGCTTGTTGTGTGTATCACCCTCATCATGTGATGCTGCAAATTGCCCAAGTGAAAGACAGAAAACCTTATACAAATGTGCTGCGCTGATGGTAGTGGACACCTTCTGAGTATGTACCCAAAGTTAATCTGCACGTACCAAACAACAGGTGTTCAGCCCTCTGAGACAAATTTAGGCTGAAGAGAGCTTTTGATAGCACAGAATAACTCTTGATTTTATGCATCACTGGATAATCCCTCTTCATGAGATATTTTATGCTGATTATTTCATACCAATTCTCATATGAACCAGATTCTGTTAGTACAGCCCCTGGGGGAACCTGCTTCCTCTGCTGTCTTTGTAGACTGTAGCTGACATTTTGGTTCAGATCAGCTGTTGGTGTACAGGGTTATTTATGTAAAGTGAATAGACAACCTTGACTCAGTCTTTGTGCCAGACTGTCAGTGAAGTGAAGTCAAAATACTACCTTAAACAGATAAAAGAATATTCCTTCTTGGAGAGGGATTCTAACCTTTACATTCACTCAACCATATGGGCAGGAAATGGAACCATGATTAAAATGTGATTACTCTTAAATTATCTTTTTTTAATGCACTGAACTGTGGGAAGAGGTTTGCAATTGCATGATAAAGTCTTCTGTAAGCTACATGCAGTCCAAACGGCCTTAGGACTGTGCAATAGTGTCCTTGTCCACCTTATGACTTTCTTTTTGCAGGGCACATCTGGAATCAAAGTGAATTAAGGGCTGAGTAACTCCATATTCAGGCTCATGTCTTTCCTTTGTTAGTAACATTTTGCTCTTTCAAATAATGATAGACCAGTTTTTCCACTGCTGCAGTCCAGCATTCTTCAGAATTCCTTGGGTATAGCAACAACTTGTCTGCAAGTCACAGAACTGCATCTCTAGGTGTGCTCAGAAATAAAAGAAAAATCCTTTAAACCCTCTGTCACCAGTCTTACGCCACTGTTTTAAATAAACACCCTTAATGGTGTTTTGAAAGTATGTCACCTTGGAACGCTTTTATTTATACTTGCCCACTTTCTTGAAGATTCTGTCAAGCTCTCTTTCAATCATGGTCACCCATAGTGACTGAGGTATTGGTTTATAATGGCATTAATTGTGGGTGGCTCTCAGAGCAGTCGTGAAGTAAGGCTCAAATTTACAGTGTTGTTCACATAGTGATGAGTTTTTACGGCTTTGTCAGTGTCCCTCTTGGAACTTTCATGTTTTTCTTTGTAATGAAACCAAGATACGGTGAACAATCAATGTGTTTTTGTTTATTTATGAGACAAGAGGAGAACTAGAATTCTCTGCATTTTGTTAATATTGGAGCACAACAAAAGTTTGAGCTTGTAAAGACAAAGTATGTTAGCAGCAGCTGGATACATCGTTCATGTGTTTGTGCTGCACCTGGTACACCTGGATTCTGATCCTTTGTGGGACACCTAGAGCCAAAGTGTTAAACAAACGGAAGGTAATGGTTAAGGGTAAAAATCATGGTGCCAGAATAAGAAAAGAAGATGGAAGACTTTCATTTGTTGAGTAGGTATGAAACAGGGTTGCACAAGCTGAGGGAATACTTTGATTATTACTTTGAATTTCACATTGCCTTTAAACTCATGAAAATGATGGTTTTGCACCTTGCTGTTGGGGGGCGGAAAATGCAAACCTCATCTTTCTTTGCATTTTGAGTAGAACTAACAATGGCTGAAATGCGTCAGAGCCTAGAACAAGAACGAGATCGTTTGATTGCTGAGGTGAAGAAGCAGCTGGAATTGGAAAAGCAGCAAGCAGTGGATGAAACGAAAAAGAAGCAGTGGTGTGCTAACTGCAAGAAAGAGGCCATTTTTTACTGCTGTTGGAACACTAGCTACTGTGACTACCCATGCCAGCAAGCTCACTGGCCTGAGCATATGAAGTCTTGCACGCAGTCAGGTAATCTTGCTCTCTGGGTTGCCCGTTTCACCGCTGAGGGAGTTACGGTGGGTGGGTGGAACGCGCCTTGACCCAACGTTCTTCGCTGCATGGGTGCTGACGTGCCTGTGAAGAGTGACCGTGGACTGGTACGCAGAAGTAGTGGCTACTTTCTCTTTTTTGCTGTATTTCAGCTACCGCAACACAGCAAGAAACGGATACTGAAATCAGCACAGAAACATTAAATAAATCATCCCAACCCAGTTCAAGTGTGCAGCCTACACCCACAGAAACAGCCAGCACCCCTAAGGAAAAGGAAGGTTCAGCTGATAAAAGCAAAGAGTGTGTTACAGTAAGTATCCTTGTGGTGGCTTCAAACAAAAATAGTATGTGAGATGCCTCTGAAATGTACCCCTAAATGGTTCCCTGATCAGCCAGCAATTTATGACCATTTGCGTATTTTAAAGTGTGTGATCTGGGGAGTGAGATAGGGAGTTGTGGGTTTTTTTCCTTCATCTTGGCAAAAAAAAAAAAAAAAAAAAAAAAAAAACAAAATCTCCTTCTGTCCTCT
>JAVJGJ010000002.1:6379561-6426632 GCA_035590215.1 Microhierax caerulescens | reverse complement strand
CCCTGAGCTGTCTACCTTGCTTGGGGACACTCACCGCCCTGGCTGCTCGGGGTACTTCTGCTTTGTGTAGGCTTCCAGTGTGGCGTAGACCTTCTCCCTCAACGATTCCACTTCGGAGGGGCTGGACAAACCCTTAGCATCTGGTTGAGGGAGAACATAAAAGTAGGGAAGAAATCACTGCAGAGGGGACCTTTCCACTACCAGCAGAATGACTGTGTGCACAGGTGGGAAAGGACTCTGGCTCTCTTTAATCATGCACCCAGTGACTGGGACAAATCTGTCTGCAATCCTGATGCTCACTGGCACAGCACTCCTGCCTGTGACCTGCCATGGCCTTGAGGACATGCATGTCACCTGGGACTGCCTGGCATCTCAGACTTACCTGGGTTAAACAAGACAATGGCTCGCAGACACCCCAGCTCTGACTTATCCATCTGCATGTCTTTCATTTTGGACACCAGCTCTGTCAAAACCCTGCATGTGGGGGACATGGGTGGGCAGACAATCAGAGACAGGTACAGACAGCAAGGCTGGGGGCTGAAAAACATTTGAGACAGGCACTGGGAATACCCCCAATTCCTCTTTGCAGGAAGAGGCAGCTTTGAGGGCCAGCCATGACACACTCTGCTCTTTTGTATGTGTATCAGCAGCATCCAGGGACCTGAGCATCATATTTGCTCCCATTCTTACTTTGCTCAGTGCATGGCCTGGCTGCTCTGTTTGGACTAGGGAGAAGATTTTGCATTCAGTTGAAGAAGACTGCATGGGTTTTTCTCCATATTTCACTATGCAAAACACAGGCACTGCCTTTACACACACCAGTTGTGGCAGAGTGGGAACGCAGTGTCCTGACAGACAGGGAGCAGGCATGGCACAGACAGTACGTGTGCAGTCATTACATGGCAAAGTTGGGGTTTAAGGCTTTGCCATCTAAAACTCTTGCTGATCAGTATTAGCTCGAGATCCAGTTACAGCAAACTCTTGAGAGAAGGCAGAGAATCATTCCTCCCCTTGCACATCCAACAAACGATCTGCTGCTGCTGCTGCAAATCCCTTTCCAAGGTGCTTTTACCTCATTCTCAGTTTTTAAGCCAGTCAAGCATCCCCTCCTCATTCAAAGCTAGTTCTGCCCCAAATCACCATGTATTTGCTCTAGTTCTTACTAAGGACACGTTTCCAGTTCAGAGGGGAAAGACGGAGCTAGCCTGGCCACCTCTGCTAGGGCATGGCAAGAACAGGCCACATACCTGTCAAAGATGGAGCCCACGCCAGCACTGTGAGCGCTGCTGCGGTGCACGTGCAAGCCCGTGGCCAGAAGGATGCCATCTTGCACTGACACGGAGCGATGGGAAAAAGAGGCGATGAGCAGCTCATTCCAGCCTGCAAGAGGAGATGTGCAGGACAAGCGGTAGTTCAGCAGAAAATCAGTCTGCATGAAGCGGGAGAGCTGGCTTCTCCTTGCTGGCTTCAGACTCAGCTCACAGGAGAGATGGAACCCCAAGTATCAACTGCACCCTTGCCAACACTGCAAGGGATTGCAAACCCTCACCAGTAGCAAGGAAGGTGCAGAAAAAGACTCAAATGGGGAAGAAAATAAAAGAGTGTGGGGTGGAGGAGGAGAACATGCTGGGATTTCCTCCTAAAACCCCATATTCCTTGCATTAGCAACCCCTTTACATCATTTTACATGTTACACACTAATGGGCTGCACATACAGTAAGTTCTACAGCTATAGAACTGCATTAACTGGACACATTTATTCACTCTCTCCCTGCCCTCCTACACGTCTCCATTAAAAGAGGAACAAACAGAAGATTCCACTGCCCCATCCACAGCCGCTGCCAACCGCTCACCATGGCTCCAGATGGGTTGCTCACCCTGTGACAGTGGGGATGGATCAGCTCAGGATTTTGCATTCACCACCCTGCCCGACTGCCATGGCACATGGTCCAGAGAGGGGACGGGGGTACCAGGAATAGCCCCAGTGGCCACAGGTGGGGGGTGTTACCTGCCCGGAGGAGAATGACTTGGTCTTCCAGCGTCAGGTTGGAGAAGTGGGGGATTCGCTTGGCCCACTCAACAAGTGTGAAGAGCTGCTTGTCAGCCGCATGGCATATGTTGGTGACAGGGTCATTAGTCTAATTAAAAGAGATAGAAAAAGGAAGAGAGCAGAGGAAAAGATGAAAACTTACCAATCAAAAACCTTGTATAATCACTGTCTGCACTGCACACAGTATCAGATCAAGTTGATGATACTCAGAGCCCACAAGTAAAATCAAATTGCCAGTAATCTCTGCTGTGTACCATCAGGAAGAGAAGATATTTATTACTACTACCTCCCCTCTACACTCAGCCAAATCAGCTGGTTGCTAGACTTTTCTGTTTACTTGCAAAGTAAAACTTGCAAAGTTTACTTCTGTTCCTTGCAAAGGAAGGTACCAAAGATGGTAGGCTGTAGACCTGCTCCCCAGGGCATAGCTAAAACCCATCAAACAGCCTCTGAACAGGCAGGAACAGCAGTTTTATCCAAACCAGTAAAACCACAGCAGTAAACTTGCTGTGTTCAGCTCCATTCCAGTCTTGGTCAGTAGGGCAGGCAAGCAGTGTCCAGGTATGTGCAACTGTAGAAGCCAGCACAGGGCTCAGACTCTCTGGTATCCAGAGATGCCCTATCTACTCACTGAAACCAAAGGGAACTGGAAAAAAAAAAAAAAAAACAAACCCTAGGAAAATAATGTATAGGTGGTTTTCTAGTTGTTGTTCAGAGTAGCTTCAAAAGAAAAATTGTGATGATTTTGACAGTGCAAAGCAAAAACCCCTTGCAAAATGCTAGCCCTTCACATGAGTTTTGTCTTTTCAAATCACACCTCTAAGGCTCTCATCTCTAGGTGGAAGTGATATTAGTGCTCCTTACCGAGCTCTCCGTGTTCACGTCGCTGTACGCTTCTGTCTTGGGTTCAACTGCCAGCTCAGCTTCCAGGATCCTCTCCACGGGCATGTCCTCGCTGCCACTGCTTGTGGACTCAGCCTCATGCTCGCTCCGCTCCCTGCTCCTCTGCCTCTCCTCCTGTACAGCTGCGGGACAGAAATGTCGCTCTTTACATACACAGCAACACTTGGTCGTGGTGGGTCCCCTTTCCTCTGGAAGTAGGGACAAGAAACCTACTCAGGAGAGGCAGAACAGAAAATAAATGGATGTTTCAGATGTATGTCCACCACTTTGGGGATACTTTAGACCAGCAGCCTCCATATTTAACAAAAGGTTGGGATCTCCAAGGTACGAAGCTCTGGAATAAAGGAAAGAGGAGTTGATACCTCCAGGTGGCAGCCTGGACTCAGCTGTCAATAGATACTAGAGGAGACAGGAGAGATCCAGTACCCAGACAGTGGTTTGCTGTGCTCAGAGTGCTTTGAACAGTCCCACAGGGGTCAGAGCATTCAGCAGCAGGGCTAGACGGTCCCTCATCTCCAGTTGGATACACACACTGCCTACCTCTATTCTGAGAAAAAGGTTACCCAGCCTGGCTCAGCCCTGGTGTCACCTCTCCCTCTACTGCGTCTCTTCCCAACCCTCCCCACTAGAAAGCAGATCCCAGCACCTCTGAATGCCCCAATGCCTTCACTCTCTCCTCCCATCTCTGCCCATTTTCCAAAATATCTACTGACTGGAGGAACAGAATCACTGAAATTCTCTCCAGATCTCAGTTATTAACCCCCAGGGCTGCTGGGTGTGTGGAGGACAGGTCAGTGTAGGACACTAGCACAAGACTTGTACAATAGAAGTTCTGGGTGCACATTTTGGTTGGAGAAATCTTAAAGGGAAATAAGAAAATCCTGCTTAAATTTTTTTAAAAACTGACCAGCAGGTGTCATATCTGTTTAGCTTATTGCTGGGGAGAAATGCCCCAAAACTTCAGTTGTGCTAGCATCGCTCCCCTGGGTGAGCATACTGCAACAGGCAGGCAGTAACCCATAAGCGACAGGTAGGCAGCTGGCCTGGTCTCAGAGAACAGCCTGTACCAAGCTGTAGGCATTTATACACTTGAAATGAAAGGTTCGGTGGGTGAGAAGCTGGCTGCAAAGCTGGCCCCTGCCACACAGACGTTGGTGCTTCACCATTCAACAGCTTAATGGCTTCCCGCCCCGTTAGCTGAGCAGCAGTCAGTCAGTACCCGGAGGAGCGGGAAAACCACCAAGGCCAAGCGATAAAAAGTCCTTTAAGAGGAGAGTGGACCTGCATAAACACCAGGGGACCTCAAGGAAGGGACAAGCAAGCTCACAGCCAGCCTGGGGGAGAATTTGATCCCCATTTTCTCAATTAGGTAAGTGCTGCTGGTAGAAAAGTGTGACGAGCTTTTAGGTCAGATACTTGGATTAGGAGGGTTTTTTTCTCCATTTGTCTTCACAGCTCTTCTGTTTGTAGCACTGTCAGGAAACAAGCCCTTACATCAACCCTGTCTCACCCTAGCTTACGTTAGGTTGCTTTCAGGGGAAGGGCCAAACCACGGGAGGTGCCTCAGCACTGAGGCTCATGACCACTTTGCAATGCTCAGCACTTCCCTGCACCTCTCCCAGCTGGAAGGATGTGTTTCCCAGCACTGCCCAGCTGCTGGGAACTGGCAGCACCCAGGGAGAGAGCTCAGTGGGGCATCCAGTCTGGCACTGGCGAGGGACGGCAACAAGGGATGCACATATGTGCCAGCCAGCTGGGGGGAGCATTTGTCCTTTTCAGGGTCATGGACAGGAATAAGCCAGGGAAGTGTTTCTAAAGTCATCAAAATCTTAGTGGAAGAAAGAACATGCCAAGGAAAGACCAATCCCATCACTCAGCCCCCAAACTCATACAAGATTCCTTGTTAAAGTTGCAGACTGTCTCCAGTTTCTGCAGCTCCTGGAAAGCCCCTGTGGTTATTGCAGCCAAATCCCTGCAGGATCCACCAAGATCCTGGGGTTTAAATTTTCACACTCTGCAAAGGGAAGTTGCGTTGACGCCCTGGTCCTCTGAACCACTTTGCACCTGGCTGGAAGAGGGAGCTATGTCTGGGATTAAGTTTTTGATTCCAGACTGGCACTGTGATTCCTCCTGCTGCCCTGTGAGCTGGAGGCAGCACAGCTGTGGTGGCACGAGCCTGCTGCTCCCATCTGCTGGTGTCACCTCGGCCCCAGCTGCTCTGGGGGTGCTGACCCAAGCGGGGGGAAGGCGTACACACGCCCCGGTAATCCTCAGCTTTGCTGTTTTGTGATATACCTGCTGTCTGCTTCAAAAGTACTTGATTTTTCAGGCTTCTGGAACAGGGTCCGATGTGGCTCTTCTGCTCTGGGGCAGGGGAACAAGAAGGAACACTCTGAAGGGTCCGCAGGACACCGCTGAAGTGCAGACTGTTACCGCTTCCAGTGTTCGCATCTTATGTCCCTGATTTTTCTGAAATGAAGTGCCTACGATGTCTGGGGCCCACGCGCACCCTGAATGCCAGGCGAGACTCTGCTTCCTTTACAAAAGATCACAAAACCCGTTAAGATTATGGCACGGAAAGGATCTGAACATGGGATTACGGGAAGGTCAGCCATCAGTACCGGGTATTTATAAAAGGTTGCTCTCTTTTACTCTGCAACACTGTATTCGTATTAGTTACTTAGGAGGAAATGACAGAACAAAGGATACTGTTGCAAATGTGTGGAATGTCATGTCTGTACACATGCTGGGTTTTTTTATTGTTTGGGAAAGTATTTTGGTCCTGTAAGTGTCAGAAAGGAGCTGTGACAGCAGCTACTGTGCCCTCATGCTTACAGTCCCGTTCAAGAGTTCAACCTGTATTCCCTCACCAGGTGCATCTTTCACGTCCCCTTTTCTATTTCAGATACAAAAAGTCTGTATCAGAGGTTCAGACATGGACTAACATACTAAACACTTTTTGACAGAACAGAGTTTGGTATCAGCTATACACTGTGATCGTGGCACTAACATGACTTGCTTGGTTTGCTCACCCCAGTGGCAGCTGTACTGTAAATTATTTGGGAACCCTGTCACATCTCTACAACTACCTGACACGATGCTGTAGCGAGGTGGGGGTCAGTCTCTGCTCCCAGGTAACAAGTGACAGGGTGAGGAAACGGCCTCAAGTCACGCCAGAAAAGGTTTATATTGGATACTGGGAAAAACGTCTTCACAGAAAGGGCGGTCAAGCACTGGGCCAGGCTGCCCACTGGGGCGGTGGAGTCACCATCCCTGGAGGTGTTTACAAGACGTGTAGATGTGGCACCTGGGGCCATGGGTTAGCGGTGGGTTTGGCAGTGCTGGGTTAACTGTTGGACTTGATGATCTCAAAGGTCTTTTCCAACCTAAACAATACTATGTTTCTGTGATCATAGCTGTACTTCAGTCTGGTTAGTGATGTGACTAAGAAAGGATTTCATGCTTTAACAGTGTAGAAATACATGAAACCACAAGTGTGTGCACGTTGTTTCCAGGCTTTTTGTATGTTCCTAGGTAAAAAGCTGTCACAAATCCTCTCTTCCAGCCATCACAGATTCTCTGGAACAGTAAATCCTGACACTTGCTGTGGTGAGAGATGAACACATGCCACAAGGATGAACCTCTGCCTGAAAAACAAGTGCTCCCAATGCAGGTGTACACCACTGTCATCAGCTGTGTTACCTGTGGGTAAGTAAAAATCAGTAGCTGGGAGAAATACAGAGAAATTGCTTACCGCAATGGTACGCGGAGCACGAGCAGGCACTAACAGAGAACAGGCCCAAAGCTCTGCTAAGAACTTTGGAGACAGAAACGAGAGAGCCTGAGAATCTTTAAATGCATTCAGAAAGCAAAATCTTCTAAGAAGCTTTAAGGGGGGAAAAATCAGTACTGAGATAACTGAATTAAGGCAGGTGTTACATTTGGAATTTCAAGGAAGAGCAATTAGCTGACTGACAGGGTGTTAAAAGCTGAAGTTGTGCTTTCTTAGGAGACTGCCATCCCTGGCATTTGTTCCTCTTTCAAAGGTTTTATTTACCGGTGTGCTTATCTTGCAAGCATCAGTCGATTCTCCCATCGAGTTTGATTTCCTTGGCTTGTGACAGAACTTCCTATTTGTGACAGTCTTACTGCTGGAAAACCTTGAGGGAAAAACTCTGCTAGATGTGCTTCTTGGCAGGCCCTGAGACAAGCAATACCTCTGCTAGCAAAATCATGTTTTGTTTTGTCTTGTACTCGGCCCACAGAGCAACTCCTTGCAAATGCTTCCAGAGCATGTACTTAAAGGATGTTCCAGTCATGCCTGCTGTTGACAAGTACAGCTAACGTGTTTTACAGCTGCTGCATGGCTCATGCCTTTTGAGCCAAAGACTGAGATCAGATTTCCTGTTTTAGTTTGGCAGAAGATCCCCTCAGATCTCACAGTGCATCTGCTTCCTGAGGTGAATGTTTCCAGACAGTAGGAGCATCACTCAGGCTTGTGTAGTGCTTGTGTCACACTTGTACCCTGTGTAACCCTTACTTGTTTGATCTTGATTCGCACACGATAGAGAAGGGGATTGCATTACTTGCTGCATCTCTCTAACACCTTGTTCCAGTCAGGCTCTGATCCTTCTGAGGTTATTTGGTGCCGCAGCAAGCAAGAATGAGCAGTTTTGAAAGTGAATTAAGAGATTCATCCAGGCCCAGAGAACTGCAATGTTTTGACAGCAAGAATTAATGGGCCAGCTCAGCACAAATCCTAAAGCTGAAACTTCCTTGTAGATGCATTTATTTAGACAGAAAGAAATACGCACAGCTGCAATATTTGCTTGCCCTTTATCTTCCTTTGTTGGACAAGTTAGGAGCGCCGAGCACCCACGTTCTCTCCCAGCAGACACAGTCACTGACGATTGTCAAACGACGGACAGACTAGCTGGCTACAGGCTCCATTCCACCGGAGGGGCTCTGTTCAGAGTCGGCCTAGCCAACCCCCCCCTTGAAGCAGGCAGTATGTATTCTACATATACCTCTAGATCCAAGAGCAGCTGGAGAGAAGAGCAGGCAGGTAATCTAGGCCCCCAAAATGTAAACATGTTTTTATTTAATGCCTTTCACTCATCACAAGGTACTTTTTCCCTACCCCCAACCCCCAACCCCAAGATGGCAGCATAAGGCACCGTGTAGACACATGCACAGTCCACATACCATCTATGTAAGATTTAAAAACACAGCTATAGTTCTTACCAACAGTACCATGTGTCCTTATTATTAATGTACACAATATGATTCTCCCCAGAGCTTGTTCTGGAGAAATGAACTATTAATTTAGAATAAGACTTTCCCCACCCACCCACCCCCAAAAAGCCAGATTAAAAACACAGGTACAGAGCTTAATACCAGAGTAATGAGATTAGTTCATAAATTAAAAAAATACATAAAAAAAACCCCAATCCAACAGTTTCACTCTTGTTTTCAGAAGGTCCCGTGTGAAGTGATGTACTGTGCAGAGGCTCCTTACTATGTCCTCTTCCCCTTTCAAAAGCAAGAAAACTGACAAGTAGACCCAAGGCTTCTTGTGTTTGTCACTGATGGCAACCAGGCAGTTACAGCTCTACACATCCGGCTTAACCATGTAACTGCAGGATCCCCAGCGAGTTATCTGAAGGTTTTTCCTCTGTCCAAAGGAAGAAGGACTTGATACAATGTTCTTTGGCTGCAAGTTCTTAAAGGCTTCCACTGAAAGGGTTCTCCTTCAAAAAAAAGAAAAACTGCAGTTGCTGTGGGATTTTTTTACTAAGAAAATGTTGAGGAATAGGTGGAATCGATGTAATAGTTTGAGTGAAGCCCTCACAGTGCTAAGATGTTGGGGTCTGCTACAAATATTCAAGTTCCAAGGCGTGCCGAAGAGCTTCCAGGTCAGCGTGACAAGAGATTCTCCAGAATGGCATGTTGTGCTAGAGTGAAACCAAGAGAGGGTATTTTTTGGTTTTTGTTTAATACCGAGATCAAAACAACTTTCTTAGTTTGTGCCCTCAGGAACAGAGCTTTGTACTTGGGCCACCAGCTTGTCACGGTGTCACAGGTAAGGAGGCTCATCTTAGAGAGGAAGGAAGGGAGTGGGAAGTGTCTATTTGCTGAAATGTTTCTCCTCTACAGAGAGGAAGACAGATCCTCTACAACTTAGGAGTGCCCTGCTTCAGGGATAACGGAGGATGTAGGCTGACTTTCTGAATGTACTAGCTACTAAACTTCACTCTCCTGTTGTTTTTTTCATGGATCAGTTAGGACTGTTTCTAGAATTGCAGTATTTTTAGAAACAATTTTAGGCAAACATCACTAGTGAAAGCTGTTGTCAGTGCTACACAGTCAAGTGAACGATATAAAAGGAGGTTATTAAAAATTATAAATTTGTAAACGAAAGAATAAAAGACCACACAGCGTCAAAATGCTTTCTAACAATTCCAAGTTAACTGGAACAGCAGGTCTTGCTTTATTTTCTGTAAATGTTGGAACTGATATTGCTGCTCAGATCGATTATTCATTTAGCGTAACACTGCTGCCTCAGAAAGGTGTGATAGGTTTATAAGACAGCCTGTCCCCAAAAAACTTTCCTAATTCCTGTTTTTGAGGGATTACTTTATATTCTTCTCCTGCTTCCCTGTTTTAAAATTTATATTTACTGTGATAAATTTGAAGACACATGTACAAATGTCCAAGTTCGAACCAGCCAGTTCCACTTGAAATCTTGGCATCTGAACAAAATCTAGAAAAGTCAAGTACCTGTGACCTACTGTATCTCCTTTATAATATTCTGATTAATCTCTTGAAAATTGTGAATATACTGTAGGGAAACAAGACTTGCATCTGGAAGGGGACAAAGCATCAACTTTTTTGAGCGCTGTGAAACAAGCGTAGTTCAACTACACAGAGGACCCGAGATAGAAACTAATCTGGTAAGGTACAAACAGTGCTGAAAGCATGGTAACAATGTAGTTCTGCAATCATTAGCAGTAGCTGTGAGACCCGTGGTTGCTTGCAAAGGGATAACCTGAAAATAATTGTAACTTGCTTTTTAGATGTTAAATACAATTTTTCTTGGTATGTTCTTGTAAGCCTGGAGTTTGAGTTGGATTTGTTTCTTCTCCAAAACAATTAAAGCCGTTTTATTTTAGATAAAATGGCACAGCTCATGCCTGCTCTTAAGATTTTGTAACAGCATTTGGGACTGTGATTTTCTTAGCTTCCTCCCAGAATACTAGCCTCTGTGCAGTCAGTGATACATATGCAGTAACAAACATAGGAAGCCTTAATTGACACAGCCCTTCTAGCCCAGAAATAAAATTTCTGAGTATTTTATCACTGTAAAGAATTCAACTTGATAAATAGCTTAGACAAAGCTTTACATAATGCGTAATTCCTAGAGAGATAATTCTAATGAAGGGAGATGTTCCTTTTCCAAGTGTGTAAGAAAACCCTCCAGTGGTTCTAGATGTTTATTTTACAGAGTGTCTATTTACACTCTCTTACTGTTTAAATACAGCTCAAGCTTCCCTCTGGTATGTCACCTATCAGTAAACAAACGTTTCCTTCAAGCTATTTATCAGTGTGTGCAGAGACAGCAAGCAAACACAGACATCTGAAGTGACTGGAACTCACTGCTCTGCAATTTCACTTTAAGGGGAAAAGTTATTTCCTTCTCCCTCCCCCTCCCCTAGTTGTTATTAAACCCCTTCCATTAAATTATCTATTTTTCTTTCTTACATGAGAACAAGACCTGGCCTCTCAACCACTCCTGTTGTTCAGCATGTACAGATCTATCACTCAGCAGACAGGTGAAGAAAAATGACCCACTAAAATGGAGATATTATCAGTGCTGTCAGCAAAACAGTGAAAGGCTCTCTGCCTGCCCCTCCCTGCCCCCTCCCTTTCTTTTTATATAACTCAGGTGTGTAGAAGCCTTGACTAATGATTGTCATCAATCAAAGGAGGTGACATCCAAGCAAAGAATGTGCTCTACTAATGGGAGAGCTGCTTAGGCCAGGAGACACAAGCAAGAGGGCTCTTGAAATCCTGGCATAAAAGACTGCTGAACCTTTCCACTTCTTCATACAGCCAGAGAGCCCTTGCAGCCTTTGATGCAGTCATGTTCACTGACCCACTACCTTTGAAGTATGGCACTGGGCTGTCAAAAGCAGCAGGCTATTACCACTTCATTCCCAGTCATGCATTTTGGACTCTTCTCTGACAACTCTTTAACCCTTCACGAACTAGAGAGCCAGCTGCAGCTTCAGCTAGTTTTCCAAGGTGGGTGCTGGTATTGTCACTTCCATTGGCCAGGGGAAATACACTATAAAAAAAAAAAGAAAGAATTTCTTCTGCTTTGAAGATGACCTGAGATACAATTCTGGGGATAAAACATGTGCCCATCATTTTATTTGCTGGCATCTCTTTGTTCCTGGGCTTGTGCACCCAGTGAGTTCAAATGTGCTTGGAAAGTCTTTGCAGGATCTTCAGTCAGAGTGTGCTACCACGTCCTCCAGCACAAGGTTCCGCTGAATAGCTGAGTTCCTGTGATGCAATATTTTGTACATCACCTGAGCTACACCAGTTGTCTGTGTACCTATTAAAAATTAACCAGTTTGCTGCAGATGGGACTCATGCAGCCCGTTCCTACAGCTCAATTCATGTGCAATGCTCTTGAAGCAAATGGAGCTCAGTCACATTTCTGCAGTCACATCAGGAACACAAGATCCAGGATGCACAAGACATCCTGCAAATAATGCTTGGTATTAACGAATTGTATTCCTGTCTCTGTCAAGTCAAAGAAATGGAGACTCCAGACAGGTTTCTGTTATGAAGTTTAGGAAATGAACACTTTGGCTGTTCAATTTTCATGTTGTACAATTCAGTTGATATACATGACTGCTTTTCTTCAGGTCTTTGGTTGTTGCTCTCCATGTTTCTATCGCTCCTACACTGACATCCCATGTGTATAGCAGAAGGTATTCCTTGCTGTATATCTAGCCACACACTCCTCCATCACTGTAAGCAGAACGTGAGCTTTGGTGTTCACGGATTTTGCTTTTATCTCTTCCCAGCTCTGGGGTTCCAGCTTCTCCCTTCTTACAGCCTACCCAAAACAAAGAAGCTTCAACTGGTCCCTAAAACTCCACTTCCCATTTCCCAATGAATGGGCTGTGGATACTAATGACTAGAGGATTCAACTGGATGCACAGGGTAGTCCATGTAATTCTTTCTAAGACTACCTATATCAGCACGCCACACCTATGCAGTGAGCAATGAAATATTACTGAGGGCTTGTTATTCCTGACCATACTGCTTTCATTCACAGTTTCTGTTCTACTTTGTATTCCGTGTATCTTCCCTGTTTAATTCTGCTTGTGATATTAATCATGTTGATCCATAAAGCATTGATAATTGCAGCAACTCTGCAGTGGTCCCTTTGGTATTCACTCTAATGATGTTATACCCTATGATCTCAGTAAGTCATAAATATAAATACATGCATGTGTATATATATCTCTCTGTATGTGTGAGTATATATATATCTAATAAGTAATTCAAGACTACTTTCAATAATTTGGAATTTAAAAAAGCAACGTGTGTAGAACAGAAATTCACCCTGCTTGCTCATCTCAGATCACACACTAGAGTTTTCCTTTTCATATGTTTAAAGCCATCTTTATTAAGCCGGAATGATTCCTGGAACATGTGACACAGCAACTACCTGAAAAATTGCACTAGCTGTCAAGGTATGGGGTATCTACAGTACAAATTTTCTCACAAGGTTGTTTGCATATTCACAAATGAGACCAATTGTAAACTATTTCATATGGAGTGAGCGTCATTACATGCTTAAGTAAAGAAAGGGTCACTGAAATGCAAACCTGGAAGAATTCAGCATGTCATCCACAAACTGTACCTTTTTTGCTCCCTGTTCCTCTTCAACGCCATCTCCTATTACAATGTACACAGCCTTCCTTCCAAACCTTTGCATTATTCTTTCAAAACAGCTCTCTTTCCCTAAGCAACAGAAGAGAAGACACATTTTTTTCATCTGGACACATGCAGCAGGTGGGACTAACATTCAGGTACTGGAACTGGAGTTGGGACCTAACTCAACTTGCTTCTACACTAGTTTTCTTTTGAAATTAGAACCTAACTGAATCTTCATGTGAGACAGATTCTATCGTGTCATGATAGTTACTAGCATTTTCTTTATCAGTCAAGAACTTCCAAGTGCTGCCAGTTTTCTGTAAGCTTTGTGACTTTGATGCCCTACCTAGACTGGCAGTTTTTAGACTGATGTGACATGCATTGTATTCAGTTTCAAAAGCCCTCTTCTGTTCATTCTGGTTGCAGTAAGAACATGAAAATACAAACCTCAGAAGTTCAAGCAGTTATAACAGAAAGAACGTAACTTGCAAAAAGCCCCAAGCCAACCTTAGCAGTATTTATTACTCACACACACAGCTTCATAAAGCTCATTCAGCACACTTGACCCCTCTGCCAGAACAAGAGGATCCAAACAGTGTTTCTGTATGTCACAGGTCCAACCAGACTGTCTTCCTTCTAGCTGGGTGCAGCTGAACATCCCACATGCTGTAGATGCTCCATAGGGTGGGTATTGTTTAGGCTTACTCCCCCAGGGAGACGCTTGGGAAAACTCTGATTTTTTTTTATTTTTTATTTTTCCAGTCTGTACTAGCTTAAATGTGGGCAATCAGGGTGTGAATTAAGAGATGTGTAAACATGGAGCTAAAAATAAAGCTCATACATCGCTTGTTGCAACCAGGTTGGATGGATCTGCCTGACTTAGGGACAAAACTTTGGTCTGCTTTTGGTGAGGCCTAAGTTAGTTCACTCTTACCTGTTTTTGTTGCACTGTAAATGTTTTCAATGGGAAAGACAGTGCCCAGTCCATAGAGAAGCACTTTAGCAAGAGCCGGTATAAGCTGAGTTGTGGTGACCAACACATTCACACAGTTTGGCCTAGAAAACAAAAGTCAGTAGAAGTGGCAATTTGTGTTTCTCTTTTTTTGTTTTAGAGTGAAAGATAGGAAGCTAACCTTTCTTGCAACTGGAAGTTCCCAAGCCACTGGAAGATTATGCAGCTAGTGGCAGATAATGTGAATACTGATAGTGTCTTTTTGATCAACTTAGTAGAATGAAAAAACCATAAAACAAACTGGTAGAAGTGATGCAGCCTTAGTGCATGCATGCCAGGATCCATTTTGTGGGAATTAAACACCATGTAGTAATGTCGATGCTGCATTCTTTGAGCGAACATGTTCAGGGATAAAAAGGCCCTCTGCTACCTTTCCTGCTTTTTTGTAAAGCTTCTCATGTGAAATGTGTGCCACAGATAAGGTAGCTAAGGAAAGGCAAGAAAAAGGACTTCTCTTCTTTTGCTCAGTTCACATGGCAAACATGTGCAGGCTGGCCTCCCACAGGTTTGGCCAGCAAGGTCGCTATAAATGTGTCTCGATTTGTTTAGAGGGGGAATAAAAGGGAAGCAAGGGAGATCCTGGATCAAGCCTGTAGCAATTCTTTCAGCTGTTCTTACCGAGAATGTATCAAATTCAGCGCCTTCAGAGCATGTGTGAGCCAGAGATCAGTCAGCGCTTCAAGTTCTGCTCTCAACTGCAGCCAGGTTTCCCTCTTAGGAGCGCCTATTAAACCTGTAAGCAGGGAAAGCATCTTTGCAGAAGCACAGAAAGGGAGTCGCGTGGTTTGTAAGTAGAATGCCAAAGGGCTCCTGTCTGTGCTCTGAAACCTACCCCTCCCACCGCCCTTCTCTTGGTCCTGGCACAGGCTGCTTCCCTTCGCCCACTGCCACGTCACGCCAAGGCTCTGCCGTGAGATATGAGGCACAACTGCAGGCCACTGCTATGCTACAGCAGCTCAGCTTCCCTGCTCTCCTGCAGAATGGTGTCAGTTGCCGGCATGCTCGTTAAAATACCTTTCTTGGAGTTAGCATGAAGCTTGCATGGCAAGCGAGCAACACAAAAGAGTTGTGTATAGTGGGTAGTGGCCTGAGCTGAGAAACAGCTGAAGCAAGGATGGTTTTGCTTCTCCCAAAACGCTATGCAGCTTTCCCAGTACATGTGGGTAGGCTACTCCTCCATCCAAAAAGCGGTTGTGGTGATACTCGTGAGTTTCGCTTCTTTCTCTTCCTAGTCAGAGACCTGGCACTGATGTTCCAAAAAAGAAGGAGAGCAGCCTATTGGAAGAACTGTTTGGAATTAGCTGTGATGAAGGAACCCAGGGCATCCTAATATCTAGTGGTATTGTTCTAAGGGAGTTAAAAACGAGTAGTTATATGCAAAAATGTACACAAATATATACAAGAATGCCTTCAGACAGAGATCAGCCATGTGTTCTGCAGTGAAAAAAAAAAAGCACATTTAGTTTTGAACCATTTGCTTGCTTACTAAACAGTTTGGAAAACTGGAAAAGGTTGTTTTCCTGACAAAGAAATTACAAAATTGTTAAGAAAAAACCCGCACACTTGGACTTGAGTCCTTCTCAAACCACTAAACCAAGTATTTTAGCATATCTCCTGCAAATCCTGCACAGAACCTTATTTAAGGATGACTGCTGAAACACTCACTCAGCTCACTGTGAAGTGTTCTTACCACAATGCTCTTTACAACTTCTCCATGGATGTCCCTAGCAGGGTCAGAAGTATTTGGGAAGATGAAAGACATGCTTGTTGCCTGGCCATAGACACTTACCTCCTACGTTATTTTTGTAGGTGTTGTACATCTCTTTCACCCGCCGGTAGCGGAATGCTAATTTCCTCATCCAATCAACTCCCCCATGAACACCCGAGCCCAGACACAGATTTGCACTGGCAGTTGAACTGTGAAAGCCATCCGCGGAGAAGTTGTATGTGCTGGGAAAGACAGAAGGGAAGAGGAGAGGTCAGTATCATTACAAGTCTACACAGTACCAGCAGGGAGTGGAAACAACCAAAAAGAAATGTGGAGACAAGTGGCAGCACAGACATACACAGGACATGCTGTACAGAACTGGAGTTCATGTCTAGCATGGTTACTAGCACAGATTTAAAAAATGTAAACACAATGCAGGTTACTTAGCACTCCCTGCCAGTTGTGAGGTTCTTGGGACTACTAAACATCTGACTGTCCTCAGGTCACTGAAAGTCCTCACCTGCCTCTCATCCACGCTGCTAAGATAACTACAGAAATACTCAGATCCTAAAGGAGAAAATTCTGGTGTTACCTTTCTGACTGCTTGGCTATATTGCTAAACCAGCTCTGAACACACATTAGATCAAGAAAAAAATTTAAGAAATTAACTAAAAAAGCCTTAACTGCCTGCAACATATAAAGTGGCTTTTGTTAAACTGAGTTAATATTTCAAAGCAACTCTAGAATAATTACCACAACAAACTGGGGGCAAGTGACAGTTCCACAAACACCTTAAACAGGCAGTTTCTCTGACGGAAGCTCTACCAGGCATTTGTTCCTGTCTTCAGCCCTGCCTGATGTCCCTTTCTTTGTACCAGCACAAGTACTTCTTCAACGCTGAGGTGAATCAGATCAGGGAACCGTTCCAGTTAAAAGGTAATACAGTTTTAAAAAAAAAAAGAAAGAAAAAAAAAGTTGCTTTTCAGCTGGATTAGTTCCTAGGTTTGGAGGAGGAGGCCAGGCAAAGAGGCAGTACCAGCTCATGTCATCTTAAAATGTTTGCCCGATGAATCAGCGCAGGTTTCACTGTTTGAGCAGATCTCAGACTGAGCTGCAATGGAAGAGGGCAGGTGCAGCTCACTGGGCACAGTTGACTGGATCAGGTCACAGACCCAGCGGATTTGGACAAACCTGGCTTGAACCAGAGCAAGAGAAGGGACAGAAAGGCTTAGCAACACAGACCAACCCTTCTCAGCTGCAGCTTGAAGTTAGCTCAGCTTATAGTGCCTCTCACACCTCACTGGGGGCGTAGCCAGTTCTTGTATATTCACATCTTGATTTACTGCACAGTAATCTTCCCTTCCAGAAAGCCCTGATGCTACTTTATTAGAGCATCCACATAGGAGTTTTAACACACTCAGCTTCATTTCCCACATAGATGAGCCATGAGGAGGTGAAAAGTATTTCTCATTTTGGGCAGGGGCTCTTCACATGATTCAAGATATGCTGTTAGCATACAATTTTTTTGTTCACTCAGAGTGCACTGATTTAAATAAAACCCAAATGAATGTTTTAATGCCTGAACAAGTATCCAGACTCCCCTGCTTACATGCCACTGCAGCCAAAGGATCTAAATATACATGTGCATTTCAGCGCATTGCAAAGCACAAAATGGCATTCCAGCTAGAGAAAAAAAATCTTTCAAATGTTCTCTACAGAAGGAAAAGGTCTCCTAAAACACTTCACTGTTTTCTGTGCTGTTTCTGCACCAATTTCTCATAATAACCAGCCATAAAAACACAAATGATGAAGCTCTATATGAGCTCTGCATGTTTAATTCTTGTGCTGATTACCATGAGTCTGCAGGCAACACTTTGGGAAAGGTAGATGTAATTGCACAGAAGTAGATTCAGTACATGATGATCTAACTTACACAGGTAATAATAATAATGTTTGGTACAGTTTTAGCACGAGTTTCTACCAGTGACAAGGCTCTGGCATGGCAAGGTCCATAATCCTCACTACTGAGCCCATTCATTACAGATCAGGCAGGGGGAAACCTGGCCAAATCGTGTCAGGAACTAGTGTAGTCTGACTGGGGTTCAACCTAATTTCAGATGTACTTCCCAGAATGGTTCAAAGCTCAGTACACTCAGGCCTTTACAGTAGGCACAGGCATATTAATGTGAGAAAGGGGACTCTTGTGTTTGTGTGCTTAATAAATGCAGACAGCATGGAGCCAGGGAAGGGAGAGGGCCATGGTTGAGAATGTTTTTTTACATCACTGGCAAGACCCCTGATATTTTCAAACAGCTGGGGACTACCTGACCTGCAGCTTCCAACCCGGAGATCCCGTACCTTAGATCCTGACCGTTATCATCTGATGATACATCATCTATGTGGATCTGGTCACAGTCCTGAGAAGTATAAAACAAAAAAATACTGCAATAAGTAAATGCTTTGGAAAAAAATTTGAAAGAATTTAATGAAAAATTATTTTTAAGGTAATATTAAGGAGATAAAATCTTATATATTGCTAGTATTGTCTGGCATAGTCCAGCCAGTCAATTGTTAGTAACAAGTATCACATAGCATTTGCACAAAATATGAATATGTCAGTGTGTGGATGTGCATGTGTCTGAGAGATCTGTGTGTGTGTGTGACAGAGCTGGTGTGTAAGAGAGATCTTGGGCACAGGCAGAGTGTGTGCAAGACAGATGTGTTATCTAAGGGCACAACAGCTCCTGAATAATACCGTAAGTGGAACTCCCTCCTATGCAGACAGGAGGGAGATGCTGTTTTAGTCAGGAAAACTGTGGTTTTTAAACTTTGTATGCATGATAAGGCAGAGATTTGGCAGCCTCTCACCCTGTGAGAATACTGCTTTGAACAGAGACAAGGCGAGAAGATCTGTCCCGAAGAAACTTCCAGAGAGCCTGTCCTGCCGGTGTATTCCCAGTTTGTTCTGAGGGGGCTGAACTTCCTTTGACATGCAGGGAAGCCAGGCTGAAGCACTGAAGGCAGCACCCTTTCATAGCCCCAGCCACAGACAGAGTTAAGGAATAATGTGTGTAAAAAATGAGGAAATCTATGCACAGGAAATTTAACCAGAATATATACTTGGAGCTCAGCCTGCGTGAAGTATGTGCTCCAGATCTTATCTTCCAAAATTCTTCATTGTTTGAATGGTGGAGGCCCTGCCTCAAAAATTTGAGAAATGTTATTTCTTTGGTTTCTTTCCTAGCCTTAGCATTAAGATTAGAAAGACAAAAATTAGGAAGCTTCTCCCACTGCTTAAATCTTCTTTTTCCATGACCCTTGCAGGTGAGAACAAAACTAAAAGACTTCGAGCTGATGAACACTATCATTTGTCCTGGCAGACTTTTCAACAGAGGTAAAAGCACTTGGCACAACAGGGCTCTGAAGTCAGAACAACTGCAGGTAACCAGGGTACAGTTATTCTTCACCACTTCAGTACTCTGTAAATCACAGAATTTTTCTTATCCTCCTTATGCAATTATGAGTTTTATGAATTAATTAAAACTAGCCCCTTTCAAAAAAAGAATCTTCAAACAAGTAACCAAATTTGCTATCAATGGCAAAATGTCACAGATAGCTCTTATCCATAATCATGAGATTTTCTGCAGCATTTATTTCAGATAATTCTTTAAAAGACTTGTTCTCCTTTCATCAGTCCTCTTAGCAATTTATGACTGGGGTGTATATTTCTGCATATAATTGGAGCCAAGTGGCTGAATAGCAGATCTCTGCTGGCACCTCTCTCTCTCCACCTCCATCATTTTTAAGCCCCCCTCCCAATAGCTGTTCTGAGCCATACAGCGATAATATTGATGCAGCGGGCTCCACTTCAAGTTGCATGATGCAGGGCATGAAGTTAGGGGAAAGGTATTTGTGGAGGGATCTGTTTTTCTCATTTGTGAATGAATTGTTCTGTACACTGAAGTGTGACAACAGTAGCTATCACATTTCTAACTTAATAAAATACCATGACATTTGGTGAGACACTACCTCATAGTCTGCTGGCTGAGCCTATCGTGTTACTGGGTGAAACACAGGGAAGCTGGTTAAAGAAGAATGTGGACCATGTTTTACTGCTTGGTTACAAGACTAATTTTTCATTCTTGCAGAATTTCCTTGAAATCTTAGTGAGCAGGGAATCAAGGCAGGGTATCTGGGCTGCTGAGGAGAAGGCCCAGATGCCTAGATTGTTCAAATGAAAGTCTGCGATGGGGACATTTCCCAGTTTTCACATCTGCTAACTTTAAAAAAATTATACTTCAGGATTTCAGAGGTATATGATGTGTGGCAGGTACAGCCTGTAACTGAGTCAGGCAGGTAAGACTCTCAGCAACCCCTCACAGCTCTGGGAACTGACCTGTTTTTACTGTCAGTCTGTGCTACACCACAGGCCTCCAGGTGGGACCAGACCCTTGTACCCGCTTGTAAAGGAGCCCAGCTAAAGCAGTTTTGAAATGGTACTGCAGGCTTGGAGAAAGCCTCTGCTGCCTCCTTGTGAAATACAAGCTGTTCCTGAGGACACATGGGAGAAGCTCCTGCTATTACTTACACTCTCTCTGAATACTCTCAAGGTATGTCTTGTGCACATATGAAAACAACTTCCAAATGCACAGGTTGTCTATTAGTGTATCAGGACTGTGTTAAGAGATTTTTAAACATCTTGTGGATTCACTGATCAGTCAAGCTTGCACCCCTCATTAGGTGGGGGGTTAACAGTTCCCAAAACACAAAACCTCCAGGGATAGCTCTGAAAGACACTAAACTTGTAAACACACTAATCCCCTTGTTTGTTAATTCTTCATCCCCTTGTCAGTCCTCCTGTCCTTAATACCTGTTTTCCAGAATGCAGTATTTCCAGAGGGACTGGAGATGCATTGCACTGTGAACAAAAGGCATTTGGAAGAAAAAGCACAACCCTGGCAAGCCCACAGTTCATTATTTTAGCTTCACTGTGATTTGTAACCTTGGCCAACTTCTTTTCTCCCAATTTCCCAAAAGGGGAACTGAGAGTGAGAATAACTCCTTTCAAGTGAATATTTGCTGGTATATTCTGCCATGTGATTAGAGCCCTTTGTACACAACACCTTGTATAGCCTACACTTGCAGACTGTAGGAATTTAATCTGCCTGGACTGCTGCAACTGCAAAATGAGATGATGTGGTCAACAGGCATGGGGCTACCATGAGTGGATGAATTAGTGTGGCAAAACCACACGTGTATGATTTCAATGTGGGGCTCAAAAAACACAAGCTCTGCTTGCCTGGGTTATGTCGCTAACAGCCTCCAGAATGGGGCAATGCTTGTGGCTTGTGTCGCTGCACGCCCTGGAAGTGCCACACACTGGCTCCCCGTGTCAAAGTTTAGTGCCTTGAATCTTTGCTACAGGGCAGGTACACCACTAAGCCACGCTTCAGCAAGCATCAACCTCCCTCCAGCCCTGAATCAGCTGGGAAAAAAGTCTAGCTTCTAAGTCACGTAAGTTAAGAGTTAATTTGCTGACAGAGAATCCCTTGAACACCCTTCTGTAAAAAGACTGGATTGGTGTGGTAGGAGTCTAGGTCTATGGAGTCTGGACCTATGGCATCTGGCTCTATGGCTTCCTGTCACCCACCTGCCCTGGGGACCAGTGATCAGCCTCCTTCCACACACCTAGCCTGAGGTTTGGGGTGAATCGAATGGGAAACTGGCTGCAGCAGTTACAAAAACTGAGGCTGCAGCACTAAGAAAGAATGGGTTGAAGAAGGTTATCCGAACGGATCTGCTGGTTCACCTTTTCACAGGTTCAAGATTCCCACTCCCGAGTAAAGCAGGAAAAATGCATCCAGAAACAGTTGCCTGAATCTCTTTTGGGTAAACCCTGAAAACAAAGTCCTGAGCAACAACAGAGTCTCAGAATCATTTTTTGATAGAAGAAAAGGGACTATTCCTGTTCAGGCTCTTCACTCAGACTCTGAAGCCAGTTTTTTGCTATGATGTGAAATCCTATCTTCACCAGAGTAAGGAGGATCAGAAAAATGCTACTATGGGCTGTGCAAATCTTGCTGTGGACAAATGTTTCATCTTCATCAGGCACTTTCTGGGAATGCTTCAAAAGGACTTTACACTCTGGCAGCATCTTCTGCTCTGCACAGCACTGAAAACTGCAGCCAGAAAAACAAACCATTCCCCTGTACTAAAGCAAAGTAATAACTGATTTCCTTGTTCAGTCCTGCCTCTCCGGTGAGGATGGGTGACATTTCCTCCACTTCTCCCCCTGCTTCCACTGTCAGGACAGAGGCCAGCCAGGTTCGGGTTGGTTCAGTCTGCTGGGCCCCCCAGAATGCCTGAACTTGGTTATGGATTTGTGCCAAAGAAAAGTTTTACTATGTTTAGTATTATCTAGTAAGCGTACTCTTGCTTTGATCTTGAATGGGGCAACCGTCCTACTGCCTTCTCAGTTACAGCTTCATTCGCTCTGCCCCAACACAGAAGACAGCAACAGTTTCAGCCCTGTGTGGTTTTAGCTTATTAGGTCTTGTACAGGCCAGTGTTACACCACATGATGGTGCTAATGTATATAGTAATGTCTGTGAGTCTAGAACTGAATCAGCTTCTGTGCTTGTTTTTTACCAACTTCTTTTTTCTTTTTTAAGGATACCATTCACTGCATTTTTTTTAAGCCTAGCACTTGGTGATGCATGATCCTTAAATATTGCTCTGTGAATACTCAAACCTGACTTTTATTTATCATCCTAAATGAAGGAGCAATTTCTTCCAACCTGAAATGGCTTTTTTTTTTTTTGAAAGTTAAATTTTGTAAAGAACATTTACTTCTCTTGAATTCTCCCTCATTTTTTTTTCATTGAAAAGCCTCAGCTAAAATCAAACCACCTTGTTTTGGTTTTGGTTTGAAAAATACATTGGTTTGTTTCACTTATCAAGCATGTCTGAAAAGGGAAAATGGAAAGTTTTCAGTAGAAAATGCTCATCTCTTTCCAGCTATCTGGGCCATGCATCATCATTTAGAATGCTTAGCATTTTTATGTCATTGCAGGACCTAAGATAAAATGGTTTCACAATGCTATCTCTCTTCTGCTCTGGCTTGCTGGAACACTACTTGTTTTCCAAAGTTTTTAACGTTTTTTGAGTCATCCAGGTCCAGCAGCAAGTTGTTCCCACCTTTAGGTGGCCATGTCCTTTACACTCTCTGACAAGTCCATTAAGGATATATCGACTCACCCATTCAGCTGCCAACTTTGAGTTCCCTGATGTTTTAGTAAATGCAGGTAAGCTGACAAGATAACCCAGGAAATCAGCAAAAATTGCTTCTCTTTTCTCATGCAGCAACAAAGTAACACTAGAAACATAAATGCTTTATCATCTTTGTAGCCCAAACTACTTAAGAGAAAACCTCCCTTAATATTTTGCTGAACAGATGAGCCCTGTAGCACCTGGCTCTCTTCCTCTCTTGGAGATGGAGCTCAGGTATTTTGCAGAAGGTTTTGATTTCTATTTGGAGACACAGTGCTAAACTTCAGCTCTTCACTGAACTAGTTCTTACTCAGTTGCATAGTCCTCCTGGAATGAGAGTCCCACATCTGAGGGATTTTTGTTTAGCTTTTGCTTCCTTAATGTCTAGAAACCACAAAAGATAAGAAATACAACGTACTAACTTTTTATAATGAAAAACTTTGTTCTACCGTAGTGGCTGAAGATTTTGAGAGGCCATGTGAGACAAAACTGACCTAAGGGCTCTGCTTCTAGCAGCCAAAGCTGTTACTGATTGATAAATACGCAGAATTTAACTGACACCAAGCAATTTGCTACTTCATTTCATGTTTTAGAGCAGCAAGTGAAGCAAGGGGAAAACTTGTTTTAAAATAATCTGCCAACAGCAGAAGTCTACATAGGTGGAGGGTTTCTGGAGGGTGGCTTTGTGCAGGACATGGAGCTTTGTTACATCACATGTTGAGATCTAATGGATGGAAAGTGCTGATTGCATATTAAATATTATCACTACTTATACAGTGCCCTGCACTCCAAAAAGGTACCTCTCTGTTTTTTTTCCTAAGGGAAGGATCTTTCCACTTTGTACGTTCTGTACCCTCATCACCAACTCCTCCTTTGAAAAAAGCTGAAAGAGGAAAAATCTGTCAGTTCAGTGCTACCCACTACTTGTCTTAGAAAGGAAATGAAAATTCTCAGCAAGTGAAACCTCAGATTGTAAGGAGACAGGTGGCAGGAAAAGATGCACCACCTGTAATGCAGCGGACCACAGTGCAATTAAGCAGAAGGAACCAGAAGTTCTCGCTGAACTCATAAGGCACAGAAAAAGCTCTCTCGTTTCATCTGGCACAGAAAAAAATTCTTCCTTTTTCAAGTGAAGAAAAAGACCACAGAAGTCTGCCTGGGGACGCCAGATATTTTTCCTCCAAGCACCTCCAAGCAATATTCTGATTCCAAAGTGCCCCCAGCAGAAACCCCATCTTACTCACTTTGTACATGACTCATTCAGAATATTTCTACCGATTTCAAATGCAAACACATTTTCATCAGCACTGTACAGCTGTTTCTCAGCTGGTGACAGAATTCTGCTAGCGTAACTTTGCTCAAATTTTACCATATATTCAGAAGAGGTTTTGTTTTGTATAAGGCATAGTCAGATCTAACCATGCCACAAACAGGAAGGAGGACTCTTTCTCTTGGTTTTTCATATTGAAATTCCCATAGTTTCATCCTGCAGTGTGCCTGAGCTTGAGCAGATTTCCTAATCTGTGTGTGTAAACAAAGCTTCCTCAGGAACAGAGACCATTTTTAAAACCTCTGCATTGGCTCATAGCTAATTACTACCTGTCCCATAGGATCTATGCTAATTTAGCTTAATAAAACTATTAAATAGCAAATTTCAGAAGAAGCAGCAGCAATGTCCTCATTATTAGATTTAGTAAAACTGCCAAAAGCCATCATTGTTACTGTGTATTTAGAAAAAAATTCCTTAACAGAATGAAGATGTCAAAGGGACACAGTAAGTATGCTTCCAATAAGCCATCTAAGGCCCATTTCTTTGGGGTCAAAAATGAAAGTTTCTTGGCCAGAAAAACAAGTTTGTAGACCAGATGCAAATGATTAGAGAAAGAGATGTTAAATAAAATAAGCAGCTACATACCTCCAGGTCATTAAAGAACAGATGTGTATCTGCAAGGTTGAAGATCATTTCTTCCATCATAAGACCTATCCGCACAGACGTTGTAGTGTCCTGTTAGGGGAAAATTATTTTTTTCCCATTAACTTTGTTGGTTGGTTGTTTGGGTTTTTTTTTGTTTTGTTTTTGTTTATTATTATTATTTTTATTTATTTATTGGGGGGGGGAGTGGAAGATCTTAGAGCAAACATAGGATCTACACATTCCTGTTTCTAAAGTATGTTAATTAAAGTAATTTTATTTCCCTAGTGTATCTCAGCATGCTTTTCCCATCCTTTCTTTTGCTCTCTTAGAAAATCAAATTCTTTTCTTTGAAGGGTATTTATGGCTCCCCTTGACCACCAACAGCCCACACACCTCAGATGATGTAACAAGAACCTTTAAACAGTGGAGACTACATAAAAACTACTTCAGTAAGTTAGACCAATAATTGATTTCCAATAGCATCATTAGTGAACCGTTAAGGGATCGTTAAGAGCAAGGGAGTACACAGAGGGTGATCCTTCCCTAACTTCCTTCTTCAAACCAGCCATACAAGGTCAGCATTATTCTCTTTTAGTGTCAAACAACAACTTGGTGAGCAAAATCTGAAAACAGAACCCAGGAGCTCAAACATAAATGGAGCCTCTTTCTCTAAAGGATGCAATCTGTGTATCTCACAACTTGGTTTAGGTCTTTACTAACTCAGGTGATCAGCACAGAACAGGACAGAAAGGCAGATGTGTTGTTCCCACATCAGAGCCCAGCACGTGGTAATCTACTGCCCTCAGCAGCACATGTGCACCTGGACATGAGATGCAAGAGCAGCCACACTACTTTAAAGCTCTTCAATCCCCACTGAAGCTGCCCACTTATTTAACAGCATCAGCACAGTTAAAACAATCCCATCCTATCATGCAAACCCAATTATAGCATGATAAAATGCCTGTCCAAGTACAGTCATACTATTCCTGCTCAGGACAGTGTGCTCTGCAGTGGTATAAAGCATGCCTGCAGAACCAGAACTGTAGTCATAATAGCAGTTACACACAAACAGCTATATCGACTGGGAAAAAAAAAGAAAAAAGGCAAACAAGACAAGACACAGCACATTAAAGTGCTGGATGGGTTCACCTGTCATTCTAGCTAGTGCTAGAAATGGCAACATGCACCCGATGCTCCTGTCTGTGTGGGCTCTGGCTAACTGTGACAGTTGGCTCATTCTGCCATTTTCTTGTACCAGCAGCCCCTGCCTAGTCAGGTATAGGTCTAACTTGGCCCTTCCCCAGGAGGGTCCCAAAATGCTTCCTAAAAGGAAAGGACATGATGCAGCAGCTCTGGCTGCCTGCAGCATTTTTAAAACACATTTTTTTAAATCATTAAAAGAAAGTGAAAATGCACATGCTAGCAGCTCTAAAATGGCTTCTATGTGTTCTTAAGCAAGTGTGAACATTCTCACATCCTGATCTTGCTCCTACATCAGTAGCAAAACCTTAAGAAAATTCCCTTGGAGAAGGACTGCAGTACCTGCAGCTCTACTTTAGTGCATTTAGTTGACTTACTTTAGAAAATTAATGTTTTTCCCTGCCCCTTGCAACCCGGGTGAGACACCACAACTGCCTGTGAGAGGGCTGTCATTTCATTTCCTCGTCAAGTCAGCAAGCACAAGCTTAAATCAGCCCAAGCTGATGGGGCTAACTGCTTGTCCTGAGAAGCCACCCACGGACAATCCTGCATGGCAGAAGTGACTGATGCTTTTGGCTGGGCCACGTCCCTTTCTTCTGGCTTGGAGGGTTACATTAACAGCTGACTGCATGTGCACAGCAGATCTACTTAGTGCTCCAAGCTGCCCCTTGGATGGGGGATGGCGGCTGCTGGACTCCTACAGCTCACGGCTTACTGCTTCAAAGCTGCCCATTGGGCACTGGATACAGCCTCTGTGGATCTGTTTATCTGAAACACAATCAAGTGACCTGCTGTACACAGCCTGATACACTGCAATATTAAGTGAGCCTCAGTCCCTTTCCCATGTCTCTTATGCATGAAGTCAACCACCCCTCCTGCCCCCAAACAACTGACCTCGTTCCTAAACCCACAGAAAAAAGCATAGAAACACACTGATGCAAGCAAGGTTCCCAGCAGAACATTTTCTTATTCATTAAATACTTCAAAACACAAGCAAAAATAAGCTGTGGTTAATTTGATAAACACTCATAGCTCAAAAGCATTGTGCTTGTTCAAACTAAACAACAACAGACAACTTGGAAAATAAAAAAGAGCATTCCCACAACAGGTTTTTTTTTGTAATTCATCTTCATTAGGACAGGGATCTCTCATCTTTATGTTTATGTGGGTGGTTTTCCTCCACTAAAGTTACAAGCCATGCTAAACCAGGGCAGATTTATATGTAGTCTTTCCTCTAATTTTCTGCAGATTTCTGTGGAGTCATGTTATTGTATGACAGGACAGTAATGAATTAGTTGAGGAGCTCTAACAGGGAGCACAATGTTTGGAGGATGAGTACGTTTCAATCAACCTTTGCAGCAGATGCTGTTGACATGGATGGTGTATTACACACTAACCTAATTATTACGCATTCTTGGTGTAGCTCTCTTTAATTAGAGCAGAATGGCTGTGGTTTCAGCCATGTGTATGACTCACAAGCATTGTGCCCAACTAAAGAAAAGCTCTGTCACTCATGTTTAAACATGCTTGTTGCTGTCCCAGAAAGAAAGGCACTATCTCCTCTGGGCAAAAAGTAAACTTCAACAGACTTGCCTTGAACAGGTCTCTAATTTTAAGCCCCAAACCTGCTCCCCTGATGAGACGCAGGGTCACAGGCGTAATCAGGGCATCTGACTGTGGCCCCATGCGAACAGTACTGAATAAAATTTTACTACCCAGGTGTAGGTACACAAGGGAACTGTTTTGGAGAAAATGCTGCTAGGAAGAAATTATTTTGTAAAAGAGTTTTTAATGAAGCAATTTATTTTTGTACATTTCAAGGATCATTAGCCTTTAAAACTCTTTCAGGAAGTCTCATTGGTTGGTATCTGTCATTTATCCTCTATGTTTTGTCTTTAGCTTTATTGGTATTAATCACTAATGGGGAGTAAGAAACATTTCCACAGTGTGTAAGTTACCTTCTCTTAAACTGAACAATATGGAAATCAAACTGTAGATGAGAGGAAAAAAATCTTTCTCTTGAGATAGAGAGTATGATGGAATGAAAATAAAACAGAAAAATGCACTTTACCACCCAGAGGGGAAGTCATTTGGGGAAATGATTTGGCATCACTGCTTTCACAGTATGGACATTTCCTCTATAGCAAGGCACGCTTCCAAGTCTTAAAGAGGCTGATAAAGTTAAAAGGCAAATCAGCGCTCCCAGTATGATAGAGGTGTCTAGAGGCACTAGGCCAATGTTCCACTGGCAGTTATTTATTTGCATTACCGCAGCACCTAGAAGCACTAGTCCCAGACTTGAACCCTACTGTGCTAAAGCTTGCACCCGCACAGAGGAAAGACACAGTCACTACAGTTTTCAGTTCAAGTATGGATAAACAGGAAAATCAGACTCATGGGAAAGCACCAAAATGAGACAAGTGTATCAATCAATGTGTTGTCCAAATTCTCTGCACGGTGTGTAAATAATCTGAAAGAGAATGATGAAATTTATCTGAAGATGTTATTGGAGAGCTCTTTCTAGGCACAGAAATCTTGTACCAATAATGGGTATCTCTAAAGCTGCAGTGACTGCCCTGGTAGACTGCTAATGCCTATGGTTAGAGTAATGTGAGTTTAGCAAAGCAACATAAAGTTGCCACATTCATACTGATGATCCCTGCTAGCATGTCCTTCCATAGGAAAAGTGCACCCTGGAGACCTGGGAACAAGCTTCCTGTGTAACAGATCTAGCCAATGTTTTCTGATGCATGTGAAGCCCAAGGAAGAATAGACCACAGACAGCTTGAAATCAAATCTCCTCCAGGAACCACTTTTTACAGTGAAAACAGATTAATCTAAAAACTCAACCCTGAGTGCTTGTTTAGTAATTTTAGAAGAGCGAGGTCCTACCCCTCTGCTAATCTACAAGTCATGCTTTCACAAACAAGGACAATGAGAGGCAGGAATAGAAAACAGGCAATAAACTCCTTCTGTAAATAGAACCTCCAGCACTACAGTGTATCCCTATATGCCCCACCTCTACCATGCATCATTGCTGGAGCTTCCTTCAGGGTCGAAATTAAACAGCCCCACAAATTACTTTTAGTGCTAACCTCTAGTGCTTGGACATGACAGACCAGGCACTCCTGACCCTCCAACACACAGCTTTAACAAGCTTCTCCCCATCAGCCAGGGGAAATAAGCACCAAGGGAGCACTGGTCATTCTGAAATATTTGTTCTCAAAATAATACCCTTCAGTTTCATTTCCAAAAAAAAAGGAGGAGCAGTTTCACAGCTGCCCATTTTGTGCTTAGCGCACATCTTCAGGGAACCGAGAGGTAAAAAGCCCCCATTCCCTACTACTCCTTCATGAACAATAGAGGATCCAAACATACAAAGAGTAAGATAAACCCTTTTTTAACATTTTGGATGAAAAATGTTTGCCCTAAAGAGCATCCCTGAACACGTCTCTCTGCTCTTTCTGTCACAGCTGTGACTTTCAGCTAAGTATTGATGGACTATTGCCTCCCTGCTGGCAGTGGCCACACTTTGTGAGCAAGGTAACTTCCACTTTGTGAGGCACTGCCACCCCAGCTCCCTATCTTGCTTATTTTGGGGTAATTTTGCTACCTATTCAGACAGTTCTACTAGAGGAAAATGTGGGCAACAGAAGCCTGTGGAACATGCTGCAGAGGAAGACAAAAGTGTCCATTCACCAAGGGGAGCATTTTCTTTCATACCCCAATGGCACAAGCTGACACAATTGCTCTGAATTTTGCTTTTACGTTGGCTAGCTACATGCATCATTTCTAACCCTTGAACTAGCTCTGTACATCTGAAGTGAATTTTAAAATTACAATTTGAGTTCAGTTATGTCCTCCAAGCTAGTAACAAATTGCCTAAAATTAGTTTCTGTTCTGTTTTCATCCTGTCCCCTCATTTTGAGCAACAGGATGACAGAAGACGGCTAAAAAGGAGCTTGTTGAACAGCTTTCAGTGTGTTTTTGCCTGAAGATGATTTCCACAAAACCTGGAAGTGAGCGAAGAACAAGTATTCCCCTATTAATGCAGTGGATTAAAGTGGGAAGTTAGGTCTGCTCACTCCACGTGAAACTCCAATTTTAGCAAAACAAAGGGAATACAGAATGTGTAGGCATACCCAAACTAGCTTTAAGCTACCAAATCTGGGTACAAATAGCTGCCAGTATGTTGCAGCATGCACTATGTACACCCCTAGATCCTTCTTCAGGAGTTAACCTACACAGAAGCCTTTGTTGCTGCACCTTCACTATTAAAGGTACTCACATTACCTACACAAAAGCTCACGTGCATTGTAGCCACACTTCAAACTGCACTGTCAGCATCCGCCCAAATGGCTCTGTATTAAAACCTCCTTACCACTGCTCTCCTGAAACAGACTGATTTTTCATAAAGTGCTTATATTTGCCCTAGAGTATGCATTAGAGAGACATGTATTTGTTAACACCTGCAGCTACTACTAATCCAGTTGGCTGGATGTCCCATAGCCAGCTCTCCCGTTTTGTACACTGTAATTTTGGAAGGAAGAGAGAAGCAGACTTATCTCTGGCAATCTCTCAAGTGCAAGTCACTCTCGCCTCCCATCCTGGCTCCAAAGCCCATTCCAAGCTTCTGCCTTACAGGTACCCTGTTCAGACTTGCAGGCCATTAGCAAAGGGGCAAAGCTGGCTCCTTTGAGATGGATAACAAATCAGCTTGTTGTCTGACTCTGCGTCTATTTAGCGATGTGCCAATTAACCCGACATTCAAAATGTTAGGACAAAGTAATTCTGAGTGTGAATCTTGGATTCAGACCTCCCCCACACCCTGCTTTAAAAAAACACAAAATAAAGCCCTAGTATTTAAAACTAATCAGCCTCTTTAAATCCCTGCCAAATACCTGTTTATGCCATGAGCAAATAATTACTTTTCTACAAGGAAGAAAGTAATAATTAAGAGTATTCATCAGACTCCTATTCTATAGGGTTTATCTGCCACAGGTGTCAGCCAGAGGTGAGAGACGGATTAGTATACAATCAAGGGCTTTCTAAGTTAAATCTCCTCCTTGTGGTTAGCTGTTAATAATGAAGTTGTCACCAAAAGAAAGAATTTAATAGTTTTAATTGTGTTTAATTACTTAGAAACTCCTGGAAAATGGACCAGTTTGGTTGTAGTATAAAAATACTTCTACTACTACTAATAAAAAACCCCCAAATATACAAATGCCTGGGCAACATGTTTGAACAAAAAAGAGAGTGTGAGAATAATCATTCTTTGGTTGTAACATTTTATACATTAATCAGAATTTGAGACGTGAACAAGGCTTTCCCATAATAATGGGAAATTAACCATGTGCATCAGTACTAGTTCAAGTAAGTCCACGTCTTTTTGAGAAAGAGAACACATTTAGCTCTTTTACTACACTTCAGTACCTTAGTTTGCAATTTTATCTTTTTAATAGACACAAGCTGCACCCAGACCTAGGCTCCTCAGTGCTTCTCAAGTGAGAGGAATATTTGTGAGAAAAGTTGTTTTAAGTAACCAAGTAGCTCAGGAGCTGAAACCCCTTATCAGAAGAGACTAACTTAAGTGACTACACTTCAGACTTTTTACAAAAGGATTGTCCTTTTTCAAGTAGAATCACTCAGCTTTTCAGGCTCTAAAATTTCTTCCCCTAAAATGAAGACGTTGTTTTACCTAAACATTGATATATCCAGGTTTATTAGATACAACTACTAAATTTAAAATTAATAGTGTCTACAGTCATCACAGTGTGACCCTGTGAGTAGTCCATGCTAGACTGAAAGCAAATACAATTCAATCCCTTTATCCCTTTTCTTCAGATACCTTTTCATATTCACCCTCACTTTGACTTGAGAGGTACTTCTGAAGTATTGCTTATTATTTGCTGGAGAAGTCTCTTTTTACCAGCATGTATCTGTTCAGAAATGGTTGGGGACTACGCCTTGGACCAGTAAGTAAATGGACATGTCAGTCATTAAAGCCTCCCATTCAAGAACACATGGAGTTTGAAAAGGTTCTCCTCCCTCTCTAAATGAATTATGCTTAGGGACAAGCAGTAATGACTACGCTGATTTATCCAATGTCTGAACCCATGAGTTCTGAAATGGATTCCAGTCCTGTGGGAATACTGTACTTAAACACAGGTTAAAAGCTGGGCCATGATGCTTGAGAACAAATGGAGATTATTCTTATTTAGTAATACAAAAGGTTCATGACCAGAAATCTACAAATAATTCCTTTTTACTACACAGGACATAAATGTCAAAAGAAGCAATGGAATTTAAACAAAACATCTTCATTCCCTTCCCCTCAAAACAAGAAAATCACTGTATTTCTAAATGTAAGCCCTTGATAGCTCTGTGAAAAATACAGAACTCCTGGAAAGCTTGGTGGAAACACATCACAGTGTGTAACTGTCAGCACAACTGCACATTTTGCACGTGCAACTTCCTAACACGTTATGTCCCTTTGTTCTTTTAAAACAATTTCCCCCCTAAAATCAAGTCACAATTCAGTGACACTGGAAAGCAGGTTCCCTTTACTCGTGCTTGTTTGACAATCCTCTATTGTTTCTGATATATGTTTTATGTCAAAATAATCCTTTAATACTTCCAAATGCCACACATGCACTTTGCTTAGAAAACTCTCTGCTCACCTAAGCTCTAGTACAAGAGGTTACATCTACATGAGCTCAGAGCATCTCCCATGCCCACCATCTAAGCTGTTGTGGATCTGGTTTTGCTGTTTCTGCTGCTGCTTCTCATCAACCAGTACAGATGATAAACACAGATGTTTGCTCCCGAAATACACATTTGAAATAATAAAATGGCTGGAATTATTTACTCCCTTCTCTCCAATAATGAACTAATAATTGATATAGCAGCATGTCTAAAGTAACAGACTTCTTTATTACCTGCAGTGATTGAATGCTTTTTTAATTTAACTTAAAAAGGCATTAAATACAAGGTTTAGCCTCCAGTGGGTAAAAAAATCTCCAACTTCCTCAGAAAATCCTTTCCAAATTGTATTCATCTTGACTTAATCCATGATCTACTGAGTGAATTAGGCTCTATTTGTTTTGAAAATCTATTTTATGGAGTTCCAAGGACTGTGTTTTCCTTAGGAAGGGCTTATTCTGCCTTTCTGACCAGGATGCCTGCTAGCAGCCCTCAGCATAGGCCTCTGCAGGTTTTTAACGTCCCAAGGTGCCCCACACATATGACTAACAAAATGTAAATAAACACAGCTGAGCCAGTCAGAAATTGGAAGGTTTTCTCATTAAAGAAATAAAATAAACAGATGTCCTTAAGCACTTTGGCTCACGTTTGTCAAAGGAATGGAAAACTCTCAGATGTCTGAGCAGCAGTAGTGATATAAGGCCACATCTCAAGTGGGAGAAGAAGAAAAAAAGCAACACCATGGCACTTAGAATTAACTAATAGTTCTCAAGGGAGGGCGCTTTTGATTTGAACCTTAGCAACTTCTACAAATAGTTTTTAACAGCCGAGCAATAAAATGGGGTTTTATTCCTTCTCAGTTTGTAAAGCAGTAAAGGACAGATTCGGCCATTAGAAGCATGAATCACCATCAGATCTGATTAAATCCCTATGGTGTTTCAATCAGGTCCTGGCTTTAGGGTACTGCAAGAGAACAAAGCAGGGAAAAGCGCAAGCTACTTGACGCATACATTGAAAGCAGGAAAAAAGAAGAAAAAAAAAAATCAACCCTAGGGTTTTACAAGGATCTCGAGTAGAGCCAAGCAGGAACTTTTCAATGACTTTTTTTTTTTTTTAAATTGGAAATTATAGTTCACTTAAAGGAAAACTTTTTGTAAGAACATGTAGCTGCCAGTGAAACCTTTGAGCAATAAGGTTTCTTAACTCCACAACATCATTTTTGGTGAGAATAAGACAGCCCAGTTTACAGACAGCGAACATACAGCAGCTATGACATTTGCTTGAAATGCTAGAAAATCATGTTTATGTCCTACCCTCAACTGGGCCAAGCAGAAATTGTAGCTACTATGTCCAAAAAGTCTTGAGGCCCTGCTATTGTTAAGTACCTTCTGGTCCTTCACATACCTCTGCCACTGCAAGTCCCTCATCAGAGAGGCAGAACCCATGTTTGCACAGGCTGGAAACTTGAGTGCATGAGCTGTCACTATCACACTGATGTTTGTCTGCCTACAATTTGGATAAATCTCATGTTGCCACTTCCGAAATGCAAGAACAATCAAAAAATACAGCTATCATAGAAAACCAGCCTCTACATCAGTCAAGCAACTACGAGGCAAACTGCAAGTCCCCACTGAAAGTAGCCAGAGCAGCCACTCTAGGCAAAGCAACCACATAGTCCAAGCTCACAGGGACACAGCGTAACACAGGCAATTCAAACACCTTTCAGTTAAGGTTAACTAAAACCTAGAACATGACTTCACTTTAAATCGCAGCACGTTTTTCTTAATTTGAACCAATTCAAGATGCTAAACAATCTCAGAAATTCCTACACATCTTACAGGCAATTTTATAGATTGTAATGCCCAGGTATCAGCAGACATCACCAATGTACTGATAAAGATGCAACACAATTCAAAAATTTAGACTGTCCTATGTATGCAATTCTTTAAGTCAGTGCTAAAATAAAATAATTTCCCTTTAGTTCCACGATTTCAGAGTAACTTGCACATAAAGATGAATTCCAAGTCCAGATTTTGCTTTATGTCATTTTGACACTAAAATCCCAAGGAGTGTACCAACACAAAACAAGAATACATATTCTGGGAACATCACAAAATACTGAGAAAACATATTAGCTTCCCACATAACCCTCAGCTAGGGAAAACAATGCACCCAGTGCCCCCTTTTTTCTTAATACTAGTTCTTCTTGATACCTGTCCTTCCAGTGCTGGAATGAATCTGCAATGTAGTATTTAGAATTTCTTGGACTGAAGAGACGCAGGATTTTTTTTAACACGCTTTGACAACACAGGTTATGGAACAAGCTTGCAAATATCTCCGTCAGGAAAAGGGGTACAGACTCATGAGATTTTTTGGCACAGGTGTGCATGCCATCTCTTTTTACTGTGTCTGAATTAATACCACCAGAAGAGTCTTTCTGTATTACACCTAGCTGCTTCAAACAAATGGCCAAAGCCCCTTGACTTTTACCCAACTCCTGTGAAACCCCAGCAGCGCTGTTAAGGATTTTGACCTGTTTTTCCCATGTTTAGTCAGTGATTTGGCGGGCAGATCTCTGCAGGCATTGTAAAGACTGCAGCCACCTGCCTGTTGAATGGGAGCTCCATCACGCCTGAAGGTATTAAAAGGGCTGGATGGACAGTATATTAAACTATAATGATGGTCTACATCTGTTGCAGTCTCTAGGCACACGGTAAATATTCTGTACCTATAGTTATAAGAAGCCTGCAGAACAGGTTTCTAAACCCTCCTGAACATAATATCCAGGGTTAACTGTTTATGGAACTTCTGGGGTTTTGCTTTTTCTTGATAGAGGGCCTCCTGCTGAGAAACCAAAGGGTGGAGAGATTTCCTTGGGTTTGACAGCTTGGCTGCCCTGATCACTTAGACCACGACTCTGTGTGTTTGTACAGGTATCCATCCATTCAACCATGGGCCAGAAAGCAAAAGGAGATGTGGATTTACAGGCCACTCTGCCACTGTAAAGGTTACACTGCAGTGACTGTATGGGAAAGACATTAAGACCAAATGTCTGATGACTGTGGAATCTGTGGGATAGCGCAAAGTTTGGGCAGAGGGGACAAAAAAGGAGCAACCTATGCTGGGCTATTTATTCATGATTAAACCTTGAATAAATTTTATGGTTTAACTTCTACTAATGCCGTGAACAAATTATTTTCCAAACACTACAGATGAACTGTCCATGCTCTGAGGTCCCCATATCTATGGTAAGGATCACAGACGTTTCCCTCAGAAACCAAAAATTTTCACATGAAATCAGGTCAGAAAATATACACTGAAGCATTAATGATTAATAATATGACTACAATTTATAATCTTCTTCTGTAAAATTTTCCCTCTCTTTTTTTCTTTTTTCTTTTTCAAAATCAAAATTTTTGTGGACAGCTCCCTATTGCTGTCATTACCCAGAAAGGGGCAACATGCAGAACCATTTGAGTTTTTGTAGTTAAAGAATACAGGAGTTTAGACCCAAACCTCTGAAGCTGATGTTCCTCCTCCCCTCTTCCCAGAAAAATCACCCTAGAAAGAGGTGGTTTTCTTCAGCTTGATCAACTTCATAGACTAATTCTTTTGAGTGCCTGCACAGTAGCTCTGCTAGTGCAACAGATGGGATGACACTGGGACATCACTGTTGGTGAGATGAAGGTCATATAAACTGGTACTTTTTCTGGAGGAAGACATACAGAACCAAGACCTCCATGTGTGAGATTTAATTCAAAGCATGTATATGTCTAATTACAGGGACATTAATATTTTATAATCAATTACAGACAAAAATAAGAATTTTAGGTCTTGATACTTAATGTACTTTGAGATTAACACTTCCTATATTATTCAAGTGAGAAATTCTGAAACTCTACTAACCTCTGGCTCACTGCTTCACTTGTACTTGACAGTTCAGCTCACTTAAACATTTTTGAATTGTGTTACTATTTAACAGCTCCCAGGACAGCCTGTCTGAGTGTGCTGTATTTTCCTCTTGGTTTAGGTCTGTTCCAAAGCCCACCAAAGCCTCCGGTTGTCTTTAGATCAAGCTGTTAGCCTATAATGCTTTTATAACACAACCATTTCCCTTATAGGAAAGCCCTGAGGAATTTAATACTGATGAAACAAATGAAGAACTACGAAAAAAATCCTTCTAGAGAAGTTTCTCAAAGAGCCTGTTGTAAATTAACAGAAAAGGTGATTCATTCATTCAAAGAAAATATTCCTGTTTGTATGTTTCTTTACATTTGTACAAAGGAAAGAGCCAACAGAAGTTTGTCATTTTGTACCTTTCAAGGCCTTCCAAAGCAGACAATCCCCCAAGTCTCCATTTTCCTGCTTTCCTCTCTCCCTAGTCCCTTTTGCAAGCTGCTGCTCACAAGTATACAGTCTTGGCTTAAATCTGCTCTCACAGCCAACAGGAACAGCTTGACCACCGCTGAGTGCTTTTGATAAACTCTTTCTGGCTCCACTCCCTGACCCCATTTCATCCCCACACCAGTCTGCCTTTGGGGCAGCCCATCAGCAAGAGCTCACAGGTACTGCAGCAGCAGGGCTACTGACCTCCACAGGCCCATCACACCCCTCGGTCCATCACCATCTGTCCCCATGCAGCAGACCCCAAATCCAAACCTTCTAAATCTGTGCAGGAGGCAGCAGATGAAGGCATCTGCTTCAGAAGTTTTATGCTAGGACAAAGTCAGCCCATTAAGGGAATTCTCCATACGCATACTGCAGCCTCTACCCAATGCTAAGCATGACCACATAACAGATCTACGCAGCCTAAGTTTATGTTTCCTGATCCTGCTTAATTCTTTCTATTTTTTTGCTGGCAGTAGGTTTGAGCTTACACATGTATACCTCAGACTGCCTTGTTCATTACATTCCTTGGGAAAAGTAACTGCTTCAATTACCTTGTACAACACAGGTCTGAATAAATCCCTGCTTGGAAACACGTCCTTGCTTTTCAGAGGGTGTTGTTAGAAGTGTTAGCAGCATTCCAAGTGCTGCAGTAGACTTCCACACCACAAACACCATTTTATATCCTTTACAACTGTGTACATCTAACAGCGAACAATAAATCTATCTTACTAATTACACATTCAGCTTGTTATAACCATCGTAAAATAAGTACAGCTGGTAAACCCATGAAATGATGTCAAATCATATTTCTGCTTTCTAGAGAGAAGCAGGGTTATTTTCCAGTCTCCTGATGAAGCTGACTGTTCAAAGCCATGTGTGGAAACAGCTGCCAACTAGGTCATCCACCTTTAATTAGGCAATGATACTGTCTTTTTTCCTACCCATTTAAAAGTGTTTGACATTCTGTAATTCAAAGTGACTTAAGTTTTTATCATAAAAAGCTCTCTTAGGAAGAAATTGAAGCACCTGGTACTAAATCCAAGAGCCAGTGTTTTCTCCTTAGCAGTCAAAGTCAAGTTCAGTCTGTTCAGCCAGAGAGAGAGTTACCTAAAAAATGGAATTGCCTGGATTTCAAAGAGGGTATCTGAAGTACGGACAGCTAAAAACATGGTTTCTAAAACCCCTTAAAAATGTGAGCTTCAGATGGCATGTGAGAAGCACAGCCAGTATTCTTCATGCTGACCTCGACTGACACAAAATCTGTCTTAAAAAGTTGTTTGAGATTCATAAGAAAACACTGGTCTCACAAAAAAAATGTATTACCTCATTCAGACTAGAGTTAATGCTGTCTGGCTGCTTGATAGGCTCTTTCTTGCAGAAGACAGATATTGAAAGAACATCCCCATGTCCTATCTAGCAGCTACTGAACAATACAGGCTTTGAAAAACAAGGGGCTACTTGCAACATGAAAGGGAGGTAAATTAAATTTTCACATGTTAGAAGGAAATACCACAGGACATATTTACACAAATATGTCTGAATAAAATTGGCAGCATCTGTTTGAAAAGCTGTCTCATTAGCTGCCCCCACAGTTCCCGATGCAATTTGGCTGGACAAGCAGTAATGCTAAAAAAATTAAATTTTACCTTCCCATATCTGGATGCAAAGGTTCCCGTGAGTAAGGAGTGAAAAATAATTATCGTCTCATCCAAATCCCACACAAACACACGCTGTGATGACAGATGGGGTGGAAAAAAGAAATATAGTTACTTATTAAGCAATTGCAAGAAATCGTTCAGTCAGGAAATCTGGAGCACTGAGTATTGATGCTTTGTGAAAGCAGGCAAAATGAAACATCAGGAATTTTGGAATTACATGTGTGCTGGTCATCCTGAGAGTCTGCTGTCTTAACACCACAGAAAGCCCCTGTTGCAAGTCAAGTCAGGGGAACAAACCAGCAGACTTACAAAAAGCCCAAAGGAAAGAAGTGTACATATGAAGAACAGTTTGACATGCTGGTAACATAGAAACTGAGCTATTATTTTGACTACCCATGTCTGTAGCCTCCAGTTATATTACTGATTTTATTCTGGCTCTTACCACACACTAGTCTGATCATGGGATTCACAAAGAGATGAAACTTTTTACTTTTGCTGAATTTACTAAGGGACTACAAATTATATAAATTAAAGTTATTACCTCAATCTCACTGTCAGCAGTAGGGGAAGGATCGTTGCTTCTTTTTGACCGGGCTCGTACCTTGCCATCTGACCCTCTGTGATGTCTGTCTGTTTCTGCATCTTTTGCTGGTGGTGTTGAATATTCCCCTATTATGAAAAGAGAAATTCCATGTAAAGTTAAAGTTTGCACTCTATCATTATAATTAAAGCATGAAACCTTATAATGAAAAGCACCAGGAACATGTGAAAACACCATCAGAAAATCTTACTCTTTTCATGTCAATAGATGACATTGTCAGAAATGTTTTAACTCCTAAGATCTGTTAAAACAATTTCAAAAATCACTGTATATTAACATTTTAAAATGTATTTGTCACTTCAAAAACCTTATAATGTTTTTCATTGCAAAAGAATAGCTTTTGGAATTTTACTCTTTGCCCCCCCTTCAAAAGAAAAATTAGGAAGTCAATGGAAAAGGAAACAAAGACCAATTCAACTTCTGAAAAAAAAAAATTTAAATGCGATGAACGCTTATGATTAAAAATATACTTCAAACATCAACTTTTATTTAAAAATATATAGCTAGCCAGTTTAGCTATATTCCATTTCACAGACGATACTATTTTAGAAATAACTGAGAAGAGACAGTCAAAGGTGAATTTCCCTAGTGTAAAGTATCTGTTTTGATTGGCTTGAGTTTCACAAACCTGTCCAGATTTCACTTACCTTACATTACAAATCCTTTTCAAACATATTTTTCTTTTCACCTTGCTAAGTTGTGGCCTCTCCAACTTCCTAAATAACCATATTCTTCTTCAGAGAAGCTTGGATTGTGCCTAACAAGCCTTTTTGAAATCACCCTCTCTCAAAAAGGTTGAGATTAAGATCTAAGGAACAGAAAATCCTCCAACTGCTTTTAGAGCAATCTGCGATCACTTCTTTTTAAAAAACAGTATTAGTTTATTTTTCTTTTAGAGCAACCACAGATGTTCAGATTTGTTTCTTAAGTCAGCAGACCTGCACTGGGTGTATACTGTGATCATCCACAAATTATGTGGCGTTTTATATAAATGTTATTGCATGCCAATGAAAACTTTAGTAGGGAAGTGAAGATTGTACTTCCAACAGTACAGTGGAGGATTATAATCCATGAGTAAATCCATAAACCATTAAGCTTTGAGACTTTAAAAATTAAGCACTCAAAGACAGGTGACAAATTTTAAAGCCTTTTTGCATGAAATTCTCCTTGAATTTCCAACTTAGACAAACAGTTTGTGTTGATTTTTTTTAAAAGAGGAACTTTCTCTTGATGTACTCATTTATGAATACATACATTAAATGTTGTTGTAAGAGGTGAATATAAAACTTGATAGAGACATGGGCTGAAAAGTCATCACATAATCAGGAAACTCAGGAGCTTTTTCAGAGCATGGCTGTTTTGAACTCACTGCTACCCATGTTAGCCTTCATCTCGGGTTTGTATGTAATTGTTTTATATTTCTGTAATACCTGTAGAGATCAAACCTTGCATACTCATGAAAACGACACAGGATGTTTTTACAGAGCTTCTAATGAATCTGTTCCCAAAACTCTGTGTTGCATCATGTAAACAGAACTGTGAAGTACTAGGAAATCTGATTTATCCATGTAAATAGATGTATTTTAAAAAATTCCATCAACATGGTTATAGTGTTTACATTTACTGTCAAACTGAAAACCAAAGATGCACCTACCAGACAGTGATTCTGTGCTCTGACTGGTGATATTGTGAGAAGACTCCTGCAGAGAGTAAGTGGAGGTTGGGATGGCTGAGGGGCTGATGCTGTTTGTAGACACATACGGAGAGTTGTAGGAGGAGCTGTAATACTGTGAGTATTGGCTCTGAGGAAAGCTTGGATATGATGAATATTCCTTTGAGGGAAAAAAGAAACATCCAACTTCTGTGTATCTGTTTTTATCTTATAAATGAGTAAGTTACCACAAAGGCAGTGTTATCTAGGCATGCAGCAAGTCATGGTTCAGGAATATTTCAGTGAAGAACCATGTTTCAGTCACTTACAAAATTACGTTTCTGCTTCTCCCAAACATGCTCCTATATTATCACGATCAACTAACACAAGGGGCCAGAACTCAAGGCAATTTCTGCTTTTTCTATAGGATTTCTATAGGATTTTAGTTATCAGTGCTGACATGTTTTGTATTTCAGAGTTCAACAATAGCAGTGAAGTAGGGTGGCTTTTTGAAAAGGGCCATAATGAAACTCACAGTCTCTGTAAACAACAAAATACAGAAATTTCTTTTTTGTAAAACAAAATTTCTCAGGAAGAAATTGGAACAGAATAAATAATTGGGTGAGGGAAGGAACAAAATAGGCTGCCTTTTCCCATGATCAGAAACATTCTCTGCTCAGCTGTTAGAACAGGTTATAAAAATGAAGGGAAAAAAATAGCAATTGTTTTGCGTCAATGTTCACAGTTGACATTGTCCAACTATCTCGGCAATAACTAAATGCCTGAGCGATCTTCCCTATCCTACAGAAAAACGAACTAAAAATATGAGGTGTAAGTGACCTTGGGGAGCTGAGGTACCACAAAACCCTTTGTCTTGATTTTAAGCCTCCCAAACAAACTTCATACCATTATCCTCATGTTCTTTAATTTTGTGAGAAGCAGGACACCAAAACAGATAAGAAAACTTCTCTCTTGACAATTAAAACATAAAAGAGCTGTTTCTTTTCGTTGTAGTTGCAACTCCTGCTCTTGTCCACCTGCTTGCTTGTTCGCATAGAGAAGTGTATTAATGGTCTGGTGATTGTCTTTTGGCAAAATGCTTTTATTTCTTCAGAAATGCTAATTAGTCTCTGGTATTATATAAAATTAAATAATAAATAGTCTTTAGAAAGACTAAATTAAATAATAAATAGTCTTTAGAAAGACTAAAAGCACTTTCCCCCTTAACAGCTTACATTTTTGTCTGTGACACAGCTATTTCATTAACTTTTAGTCACCAGGGAGCTCTCAAGAACAAAGACTCAAGTTGTCATAAGAACAATTAAACTGAAAAAGAAATAAGAGAATTTCATTGTTTTCTCAAAGAATATCATAAAGAAAACAGCCCAATTATATATAGGTAACCTCTATACTTCAATCAAATGCACTTCTATCAACAAATGCTGATGTCTTTAGCCAAAACTGAAGGAATAAAGGAACTGCCCACTGTTGTGATTAAAAATACAAGTCAACAATCACCTTACAAACACGGAATTGAAATTATTGGCCAACCAAATTGTCCCATTTTCTGGGACAGTGTACTCATTTGTTTGGTCCAACCAAGAAGAGCCATTTGCTACTGAAAAACATCTGTCTTGTGTATATACGCAAGCTGTTTATTTATACACACACATTTATCAAGGTATCTGAAGCATGAAGCCCACAGACAGGTGTATTGTCAAAGATGGAAGCACACAGGCAGCTCAGATGGCTCAATATTCATCAGGGCCTGCCAATGCCTCTTTCAAATTGTTCATATTCATTACACAGAGCCAAGACAGCAGACGATCCTAGAAGCAGAGCTCTCTGTAGAGGATGGAAAACATATCTGAAAGTTGTAACATGGCAGAGGAATGATGAAGCTCTTGGCACTGCTACAGCAGCATGCAGACTGCAGGGGTATCCTCCTCCTGCAAGGACTGCAGTCTGTGCAAGCGTTATGTATCGATACACACATCTTAAAATTCATTAAGACAACCCGGAAGTCCAGCAAACGGACAGGCCACAGGACCAGAGCACACTGGTGTTCAGCAAAATACATAGGGATACCTTAAATATATTTAAATACACCAGAAAAATCTCTCTCATCCACCAATCCTCTCAGTGACAAGGTTGGCAATAATCAAAGCTGAACCATACCTGATGCACAGCACTAAATCCTGCAGAATTTGTCAGACCATTGGGTCCCTGGTAAATCCCTGTTGTGCCTAAGGGAAAGAACATCACAGTCATAAAACACACCACCAATCAAAGGAACAGGAGATAAACAATTTCCAACAGGAAGTAAAGTACCAGCTCACTAGAAAAAAAAGTGTATCATCACTAATCTTGACAGTAAAGACTTAAGGGTATTACTGAGATCTGCTTACTGAAAGACAGCCATTGCTTACACTAAAACAAACACTTAGGGAGCTGGGAAACAAAGCTGGAAAACAAGGATTCAATCCAAATTTAAAGTTCAGATAAATTCAATTACTTCTTCCTCAAATAAATAATACAAGAGTGTTTTTTATCATCATCTTCTGTACAAACCCCCCTCATATATATATATATAACCACACACACACTCTTTCATGCATCAGTATGTCCTGGAATCTGTCCTTATGGACCAGGTACCTGGGAATTTTTAGAAGACTGAAAATTTGTTCCCTGGTGTTGATATCCCACACATAAAACCAATATTGCTGAGATTTCTGGGACAGCAGGGAGCAAAAACATTGCTTCATCCTGGGATATTAGGAATAAAAAGGATGGACAGGTGAGTTTTACATGGTTCTGTCCCAAATGAAGCAGCTGATTTCCAGCCAGGACTCCTTAGCTGGAGGAAGCATTACCACAAAGATGTTATGGGTGAAGAAGTAAAGATTCAGAAAAAATCTACAGGTACAGTTCTCCTATGCGTCCCATAAGGGAAGTGGTAGGACAGCTGCAAGCTTCCCATCCCTGGGATCCTGCACCCCTGGCAAGATCTAGCCTTGATTTAACTCCAGCCTACACTGTTTCCTATTTCAAGATTCTCTATTTTACATGGGTGGAGAATTTCCTTTTGAGTTTGTGTGGTTTGATGAGAATCTATACCAAAAGTCTTCTCCCAGTGCTTGCTCCAAGGGCTGGCTGATCACATACAGGCAGCAAAAGATGGACTATGCCATATTCCATCCTAACAGAAGGCAATGGGCTCCAAAGAGCACTCAGACCCACTGCTTCCACAATGAAAGAGGTATGATCTTGGTGCTGCATGACAACAGTGGGCTCTTGTCTGGGCTTCATTCTGTCACCTTGATGTACCAGCAGACCAAACCCTTATCAGGCACTCAGCCTTTTTTTCTTATCTGCTTTCTTACCATGTGAATGACTTTGAGCAGTGCTTTTTTAACCATATGACACTCTGCACGTCTTCATGTGGCAACCTTTCTCCAAAGATCCACTTGCTTGTTTTTATTTTAAGACGCCAGATTAGCTAGGGAATGGACAGCTGAACAAACTCCACTCTGCCAAGTGCAGCTACAAAGCACATGCACTGAGAAATAAATCTCAAGCCAAAAAGAAACAAGAGGGAGGACTCTGCTCTCCAGAAGAAATTTGCTACCACATATAGTGTTTAAAAAGAAAAGGGCAGAGAGGGGGAAAAGAGGGTGCAGATGACTGCCAGGTACCTGGAGGCCTGGGTTTCCCCAGGCCCCCTGCATATGCTGGCTGGAGAGCTGAGCCAGTGCAGGTGGGTGCAGGTGATGCCTCCTCCTGGCACTCACCCCTTGGAGGCAACTCTGGGTGGATCAGTATCCGATCTCTCCTCCTCCACACAACTCCTATGGGGAGACTGCCTAGAGCAGCATCCTGAAGACTGCAACACATTCAGCTATTGGCATTTCCCCACCTCCCACCCACGCTAGGGCTTTGCTTTTCTGCAGTTTTTCAAAAAGTCACTAGTATGCAGCAGGATGAATATATTCCTGTGGTAACTAAGCATTTCTCGCCACTGTGAAGGGGAGTAATAGAGCCCCAGTGCTTACAGGCAAAAACAACTTTCACAGAACACAAAACAGCTCTTGTACACCAGAGCTCAAAACAATACAGGGGGGAATTTTTGATCTTCCTAAACTGTCATTTAGAAACAATCCATCATCCTTTATTAAAGCTGTCAAGAGGGGGATGAGTTACCTCGAGGGACTCACGTTTTATGTGTAAATTGTGATGAGAACATGTTTATCGCTGTGCTACCTGCACATGATACCATAGCTTCCTGGTTTCCAAACAGAGAGAATTATAAAAAGGAGGAGAGATCTGTACAACTGGAATGAACTTACTCTGAACTTCGCACCAGCTGTGCAAAGCAAGTGTGTCTGTACACACGCAGGGTGGGTATGTGAGCAGGGAGAAGAGGGTAGAAAGACAGGGGTGAATACACAGGGAATGACTCATGCTCCATAGCTTCCTACAGTACATTGTGACTAGACCCTATGTCGTAGATTTTACACTGTGGTTTTGTAAACTATAGTTTTGCCATTTTAGCTGAGCTATCCCAGGTCCAAGTTCAGGTGTCCCCCTACAGGCTGCTGCAGTCTGGCTCCCTCTGCCCAGGGGATTTGCAAAAGGAAGGACTGTGGTACAGAGACAGAAACTAAATTTCCTCATTTTCTATCTGTGTATTTAAATACTTGTGAAAAGTGCTCAAGACTGGTATTTCCTACAACCTTAAATTCAATCCTTAGAATGGATTTTGGCAACTCACGTTTTTCACTTATTCTGGCCCCTGTCATTGTATTCTGATCAAGTAGGAGTTTGAGCATATGATCAACCATTTGAGCACAGCTTGTCTAAATTGAGATCAAACACAACTCTTTTTCTGCCCCTACAGCACTGCATTTGGAGAATGCAACACATTCACCCTGTCCCCGCCCCCAGCCCCGGGGTATACCTTGAGAGCTGCTAAGCTCAGTGTATCTTGGCAGCTCAGCATTGTTATAGTAGAATAGATACAGATAAGGACACTTGAGAAACCAAACCACCAAAGCTAGTAAAGATTTGGAGGTTCTTTCCAGCTGAACAAGGATGAAAAGATGGGAGGAAAAAAAATATAAATTGTCTAAATGGAAAAGAAAGTTCTTGAAGATCCAGGTACAGAAATATTTAATTTCATCAGCCTTTGGTTTTGGGGACTACAGCTGTCTCATGGGGACGACTATATTTCAGTTCCTGTTCCACTTCACAGGCCAGACTGGAGAGACCATGTTTTCAATGATACGCAGTCAGTTCAAATGGAAGGAAAACAAACAAGCACCACAGGCAATGAAGACAAGGACAAATCCTCTCCCTTTAAGAGCAGAGAATGAGGCCGGCTAGTTACAGCTCCTGTGAGCAGTCTTGTAGAATTGCACAGTTCAGAACACACATCAGAACTAGCCCCAAATGTTTGCTTTTCCTCCTTAAGTTGATAATAAGAAATAAACCTTTCTGTAATAAAATGAAATTTGCCACATGCAATTCCAGTTTTGCATCAGCAAATTTTACACTCAAGAAACATTGGAAAATTATCAACAGACCTTGCATACTGGCATTATCAATTTAGCCCTATTCCTCATGTAATCATTTTTTTCAAATGCCTTTCCAGGTAAACGCACTTCTTGTAATATTCAGAGAGAGACTGGAATGACATTAGAAAGCCGTGCTAATGGGGAACGGGGTGTACCTAGGAAGCCTCTTTGTAAGCAATGTACGTGAATTTCTGGTCCCCTCCCATTTCTGAGTGTATACTGCCCATTTCCACAGGACTTTTGCTTTCACATATATTGGCTTTTTTCCTGACCTCGGAAGACGGCACACCATCTCAAACTGCATCTGATTTTACATTTGCAACCTGCAGATGTGTGAGCAAGCTATTTGTTTCCATCTATCTTAGTAGCTCTATGTTAAGTAATTGCATTCAAACTCCTACTTGCAAATCAGAAACAAGCCTAGGATCTCTCCCTTTGGGTCTTCTCCATATAGAATATGGTTCACATCTGTGTTCAATCAAA
>JAVJGJ010000002.1:6318892-6379551 GCA_035590215.1 Microhierax caerulescens | reverse complement strand
AATGTCACAATGCCCTCATTCACAGGTAGCTTAAAGAACATTTAGTTGGTAATAAAACAATCTGGACTCTAGAGTAGAGTAGCTCTTCAGATGTACGTACTGTAAATGTTCTTGTAAAGCACGTATATCACAAACACACTTGCATGAAACGACACCGCATAAAAGGCATGTGTATGCCATACATACTCAGTGCCATGACTTTTCTGTGATAAGTAGATGTGGCCCTTCTCTATATGAGTGTCCAAGGGCAACATGTATAGAGAAACTCTTTGTGAGCTGATTGATGGTATATTCCTGTTCTCATACAGATGGATTTCATTTGCTATTTTCCCCTCATTCCCTTTTCAATTCCAGTATTTTAAAATCTATGCCATAGTCAATGATAATTTCTGGACTGTGCTCTTGCAAAAACTTTCATGCCAGTTTCTCGTCCCTCTCAGTTTCTCCCTTTCTGTCTTTCAGTCACTACAGTAACAGGCTGCATTTCTTCACCTCCCTTCCAGGTAAAAGCAAGTAAAGAAAATAAGGGAATATTTATGGGTTTTTTTCTGTATTTTCAAAACTATGCTCTGGCATTGCTAAAAAAAGCTTTTCTTTCAGCTTATGAACACACAATACGACATACGAATACTGGTGTCTTAGGGAGTTATGATTAGTGAGACAGGATCAGCCTGTGGTATAGTTCAGACCAATTTGAAAATCAGGTTTGTGTCCTTGCATTTCACAGGTCAGAAGAGCCCTGACATCAGGGAGGTGTTCTCATAGTCTCCTGTACTGCTCAAAAGAGAATAAGCTGCTATACTGAGAAGAACAGATGGTTTGCACTTCCAGTATTCAATTAAATACTCAACAATCAGAGGAGGATACAGCCAGGGACAGCAGAACATTTATCACAGTCCTCTGGGTAGCCAGCAGCAATTGTGAGCTTGTGAACACTCAAAAGATGGAACACTGGATTGAGACGAGGGTGTTCAGAGGGTGGCTACCACGGGCACTTCCAGTATTCAATTAAATACTCAACAATCAGAGGAGGATACAGCCAGGGACAGCAGAACATTTATCACAGTCCTCTGGGTAGCCAGCAGCAATTGTGAGCTTGTGAACACTCAAAAGATGGAACACTGGATTGAGACGAGGGTGTTCAGAGGGTGGCTACCACGGGCACTTCTAAATATGCTTGAAATAGATCAACAAAGTTTAGATCCAAGTGTTTCCTCTAACTTGTAGATGAATTGCATAGTGGTTCCAGGGAGAGTTCTCTCAAAGGATTATTTGATCACTTAGCACTAATAAAATAAATGCCTACAGGGTTCAGCTGAATTGCAAGGTATTTTACTAGCTTGCATATAATGGCTTGTGTATTCTTACATCAGCAAGCTCTTTTCCTACAGGAAACAATGCTGACTGTGACTGATGCAAGGAAAGGCCTAACTCCCAGCAGAGCGTGCATTACTCTACACTATGAAGAACATCTGGCTGAAGACTTGCATGGTCATTCAGAAGGGTTCTTTGCAGTGCTTTAGCTCTCTGACAAGCTAATGTTTCCTGCAGTAAATATTGCCTTCTCCAAGCTGCTACTTTTTTAGTGAGAGGTTAAGCACTCAAAATTACCTCCCACCAGCTATACTCCAGTGCCTTGTAAGGTTTCAAATCCTACAACATCTGCCTGCATTTATTGGGCAAGAAAACTCATAAAATGTTGCATGGCTGTCAGCTGTGGAGGTATTTCAAGACTATCTGACCTGTTAAAGGAGATGAAAAACTCAACCCATATGTACTTTGCAGCATATTGCTCAACTGTTTGCCATTAGACATAATGAACCCCTCCCCAAAAAGTCTTGTATTTCTGTCTGGAAGGGCTCAGACAGTACAGAGAAGAGCACACTATATTAACCTAGATGAAAAGCATGATTCTACAGCGCTACAGCACTTGACATCAGCAGTGTCTATTAAAGGACATTGCTCCCAGAAGCATATGAATGCTTCCTGCAGATAATACTCTCAGATATGCAACCCATTTAAAATATGTCCATTTGTCTCCCACTACAATCCCATTCAGTCCTGCTAGCCTGACCAGGTGTTTGAGGGCACTGTGAATGGTGATATAAACCACATTTCACAGTACAGTTTTTCTGAGTCCAAGCTCTTCCCCTGCTGCCTGCTTCTGGGAGTACTCAACCCACAGAGCCTCAAAGAGATTTAATAAGTGATGACCAGAGCAGCTTTAAGGGCCTGGCTTTTACCATCTTTTTGAGTCTGGTCACCTGTATAGCTCAATCCAGCTCAACAATAGTGTTGAAAGTGCTGGGATGGTTTATATTTACTCTCAGGATTTGAACCATGGGAAAGCAATTAAATTTTATTATATTTTGTGTAAGTTTTCCTTTTAACAACTCCTATCAAATGATGCTGCAGCTATAGAAGGAAATCACACTGGATTGTCTTCAAAATCAAATCACAAGGAAACATTCTGGGTCAGAAATTGAACATCCTTATGATAACGATGTAGACTGTTTCTGTGCAATCCCCTGTCGAAGAAAGAAGCAGCAAAACTGACTTTATTTGGGTGACTCCATGGACACTAAAGATTAAAGATTCCTCCAGCTATAGTTTCATCCTGGACACAATCCTCCACTGACAGATAACAAGCCACGATAAAGGAAAGCTGGATCTGCCACCTCCTGTGCTGTTTAGTAGCTATGAGATTCCAGTTCCCAGGTCAGCACTGAAATCTAACTAGCCCTATAACATCTGCTGCCATGCAGCTGGGGATAAAAATCTGGCCTGGGAGCATAGCTACTTATTTAGTAATTCCTTTCCCCTTGAGTAAGGTGAATCTCTAAATATCAATGGAAAAGAAAAGAGCAAGCTGGGCAGGTGTCTCCACCCTCTCAGCCATTACTTAGGATGGTGGTAACACTCAACTGAACACTCTAGAGCCAGACATTTGCCCCAAGGCTTTTCCAGCCCCTCTATGCACTGCTTTAGTACTACAGTGCCTCCAGGAGAAAAAAAAAAAAATATGCCAAACACAACAGTGGTCAACAGTGGATGCTCAGAGAAAAATTTAAGAAACAGGTCAAAAGCAGAGGAGTGTTTTTTGCCCTGGTATTGCCTTGTCAACTTCAATTAACCTGCCAGTTAGAGACTTTCTAAGCCAAGGTTGTATCCTCCTCTTTTTAATGTCAATGGACTGTTCTTCAGACAGTGCAGGTATTCTTGTAGTTCTAGAGGTGACAGTATTGTAGTGCAAAAGTTTCAGTGTTTAAACCCTGCCAATATAAACAGAAAGTGCATCCAAATTACATAATAAAAAGCCCATGCAAGTCAGTTATCCAATGCCAGCACATCAGTTAAGAAACTCTCGAGTTGCATAGCCTATGCTAACTGAAGCAGGGTCAGATCTTATTTATCCACAAACATCATCACAGTCTTTGATTGTAAACTGCATTCTATTTTTTCTATCAGAGCATTGCCTCACACAGTGCCTGGAAATGAGACACAACAGAAAGCGGTATCAGTACTGCACCAGCATCATGAATCTGACATTTCCTCATTTTCCAGTGTTTCACTATTCAGCTATAATGTTTCTTGATATAGATTTTTACATGTAATGTACACTAGCTCTTCTATCGCCTTCTAAGTATTTTCAAGAAAGCACTGTTAGGTATACCAAATCAACTATTCAGTGAAGCTTCTAGAACATTTTAGCCTATCCTATGCCAACCGCACGGTAAGCTGAATAATCAAGGCCAAGTTTATAATTACCCAAGCTGTTACCATCCTATGGTTTTGGGGCTTTTTTACACCCTAGAAAACTGACGAAAATAAAATCCACAAACAAAAGTCTCTGTGACATCCAAATACCTCTGTGACTGTTTTCTACACTGATTTTGGGCATTAACTCATGTTTTGAGTTTTATGTCTGACCTCCACAAATGCTCCCAACAGTCAAGCAGCAGGTTAGGGAAACATCACTTCGTTCTTCTCTGTTGGCTCCCACTTCCTCATCATACCACAAACTGTATTTTCTTTATCCAGTTCCTTCACTGTTGTCCCCCTACCTTATTGCTTCTCTCTCATTCAGGCCTGTTATGCCTACTTCCATTTGCCCAATACCATCTTCTGCAAGCCTGATGACAGTGTGTCAAACAAAACTCTTTCAAGATTCCTTCCACCCTGCTCTTCACACTGAGGAAAGAGTTCCTCCTCAGTACATGCAAAACTAACATTTCAAAATACTCATTTTCTGCAATTTCTCCAAAACTTCTGCACCGATAGGAGGCCAAGATGCTCAGGTTACTGCTTCTAATGCAGTTACTCCTCCTTTATACTTTTTTCTATCTACCCTAATCCATAAGCAAGGTTCACAGTTGTGGTGATGACATACAAACAGCATCACCATCACCACTGGGCAGCACTTACTCATTTTGTTTCAGTGTGAACACGCAGCCAGCCAGCTAAACTTTATGGATATCAAGTCTGATCTTTTGTACAGCACCACCAGAGCATTTTATCCAGCATTTCCTGCAGTGAACTGGTGACTTGTCTTACACTGAAACATATCCTTCTAAAACTACCTGTAGCAGTTCTTAAGCACAGAGATTTGGACAGACACTCTAAAACATACAAAACAAGCTAGAAGAATGAAGCCTCATGAAGTGCAAGCCAGCTCTTCGCAGCAGGCAGCTAGGTGTGGGCAGAGCCCTCCTCCACACATCCCTCTGGTGAAACCTCTTCTTGAGTACCTCAGCAGACAGCACACACACAGTATCTCCGAAGTAAATGCTCCATCTCAGAGAGGGTTCCTGGTTTTGGCTGTCCCACTATTATCTCTACAGTTAATATAATCTAGCCATTATTTCTGAGTTTCCAAGGGTGCTATTCAGCCAGGAGAACCTGTGTCCCCAACACAAGCTTTAAATCTTACCACAAACCCTGGTGTTCCTAAGGGACAAAGACATTGACAATAAACCCCTGATGAGCCCAGACACAGCAGAAATTACAGATGATTTGTCAGCCCATCTCCCTTACAAACACACATTTGCTCCCCTAGCTTCAGGGCCATCTACCCTGGTGTCTACTCCTTCCAATAGTGGAACCTCTTCCCAAATCCCCCCTTTGATGACTAAGGAATAAGTTCTGAATGAAACCTCACAAAAAGGGTAAATGGGAAAAGTTAAAGCAGGCTTCCTCTTTGGGTAGCAGTAGCACAGATCCTTGCAGCTTACAGTGCATCACTGTCAACACTGCCTCTCCCCTTGACTTCCCTCTCCTGTAAGATAGCTTGTTTTAAAACAAAGTAAATGTAGCATGGTCAGCCCCTGGTGTTTAAAAATCTTTGAAAGGGAGACTGTGCTGTTATTCTGAGAAACCTTGTATTTACACTGTAAAAAGTGAGGTCTGACCCCTCCTGAAGAGAGGCGTCTCCCTGCTGAACTCACCATGGAGCGGAGCACAGCTTTACTGCCACAGTTTTAGACTGCAACTAATGCAAATCAGCTGTGAAACAGAAGCTTTTAAAAGACACTACTCATTTTCTACTGAGGTTTTAATTTTATGAATTCAAGGCATCTCAGTGGCAGTTTGCTGAGAACATGCTCTCACTCTCCTTTATTTCTGGGACTTCAGATGGATTTGCTAACTGTATGCCAAAGTGTGATCCATTATTTCTCAAGTGTAGATTGAAATTTCCCCTTCTCACACATTTCACCACTAAGTACTTAAAGAATCAAGCTTAAAATTAAACATGTCACTTCCTTTGCAAAATTCATGCACACAGAGCTAACGATTCATGCCAAATAGATATTTATTGCCTCATATTAAATATGTAACACACAAGCTAGCACACAATTGAAAGAAATTAAGGCATCTCTTGGAAAAAAATGTGTCTAGATTATCCAGATAGTAACAAGAGCCAAAATGTTTCCAGCATATCAAAACATTTCTAATTAATTAAACATTCAGATTTTATTTGGCCTCAAGCCAGGAGAACAATTCATAAGCAATTAATTTCACAATCATAAGCAACATATACAATTAGTCCATTTCAAATCAGCACTGCACAGAAGAAATGCTGCTTTCTATTAATTCATTATTTGACAGCTGATCAGAATGGACTCTACAAAGGAAAAAAATGCTTAGCACTACCAAAGGTCTTTGGCCCCAAATTTAAGTCTGTACCAAACTCAATACTGCTTAGCAATTCCTTGGCAAACAAAAGTTATCCCAGTTACATAACTGAATTTTCCTTTGTAATGTAAAAAGTATTTTGTGGGTAGATAGATTTGGATATTAAAAAAAATGAAAAGTGGTCAAATCGTTTCCTGCCCAATGACAGTATCCACAGTGGTCTTTGGCCACAGTTTTAACTGTTGTGCAACTTCATACTTTCATACCAGCTGTCATTTTAGCAGTAATAACTGAAGGGCAAGGCATTGTCTAGGAATTAATGACAAGCTGAGAAGAGATGGCCTGATGTGCAATAAAGGAGTAACACATGCTCATGCAACCGCAGGAAATGCTCTATAAGCTGGCTGCTATTGCACTCTCTGCATAGCTGACAGTTTTCTATGTCAGCTAATGTGCTGGCACAGTTTTCTCTTTGTATTTTACATAGCTCACTAACTGGTAAGTTTCTTATATTCCAAAGATTTCTCCCCCACCCTTAGCAACACCAAGCAGCTTCCTCGATTGCCAGTTAAGATGGTAAGTTCTTTGGGGCAGAAGTTGAATATAAACTTTGTGTCTTATGTTCAATTTCTACCACTGAATAATAATTTCACCAGAAGTCTGAGCAAATCACCGAACTGTTAAAATTTTCAGAAAATGTAAACTTAGAAAAATTTGTGCTAAAACGCATAATACACTCCTAATACCTAGCCCAGGGTGGTATTTGGGGATTTGGTGCTGTAATTGTACACTTACATGAGGACTGATTAAGAAATTGCATAGACCTTGAAGCAACATTTATTTACCAGCATTACAAATATTATCACTTTAAAGACAAAAGTCTAATGCAATCTGTTACATCCTCTTCTGATTCATGACACTAAAAATGAGTAACATCCCCAAATTGGCCACATCCATTTCAAGTATCTTTGTTTCATTATAAAACAATCTATAGTACGTTTGTGATACAGTTTCATGTCACATTTATGAGCTATGGAACTTGCCAATCTCATCTTTTATATGTTTGTGTGACATATTACATTAGCTATCTGGCTTATAAACCCTTCCACATTTAATTTATTTTCATGCTAGGGAAGCATGAAAATAGATTTCCCCTTCTGGCTTGCTGTAAAATAGTTTTTTTTCTTTACCACTTAATGACCAAAAGAATATTCTATCCTCATTCTTGCTCAAGAACAAGGATATAGTTGATAACAGGAGTTAAAGATGAAAAGCTGAACGCCACTCCATTACACCTGTATCATCTGTATTCGTAATGAAAACAAACAGACCTTAAGAGAGACCAAAATTTGGCTTCAGAATGACTTGTTACAACAGCCATCAGGGAGGCAAGGCTGCAGCTTGACATGTCCCAGAGTTACTGCTGGTACCAAAGAAACACGAGAGGAGGCAAACCAGCACTAACTACACTGGCACTTAGGAAGAACAACATTTGTCCTAGAGCCCTGTGAGACAAAGTATCTGTCACTCAAGAGGTCATTTATTCCTTGGTCATTGGTGTAACACACCTAGGATGGATGCCTATTTGCTGGCTGGACCATGCAACTCATGGATGAGGGGGCCAGTGCAAAGAAATCACACAGGCTGCACCATTTGCTCAAAATTCAGTCTGAACAACCACACCCACTTGCAGATGACTTCACTATGTTGCTGTGGGAGCTGGTTCTCAACGGAGGCAAACAATACCAAAGTTATGCCATGTATGCACTAGAGCTACTACCATCTCACAATATTCACAAAGAGTAGCTTAAGAAATTTTTTTCCTCACACTTGAAAACAAAACAGCAGGATATGCTTCTGGAGATACCTTTCCTTGCTGATCCCATGCATGTCACCCTCTTCAAGATGGCTCTTTAAGCGTGATGCAAAAGACATTTTGTCCTTGGAGTGGGGCCTAAGACTTTGACTCAAAGCCCCCTCCTGAAATTTAATTTATAAAAATATGTAAATAAACATTTGCCCTTTTCAACTGGTTTAGCCCATCACTCAAAGTACCTCCCTGGGTCAGCAACGAGGTGACCAAAAGGACTGATGTGAACATGGCAGAAGTCTCAGTGGTCCTGCAGCTGGGCAGCACAGAGAGCTGCTTGCTTGCATTAGGGAGACTGAGTGATCAGCTCCCCACCCCCAAGTGCTGTGGCGTGGGAAAGCACTGAGCACACATTCCTCAGTAGCACTCAGCACAGGAAGGCTCCTGGCTTCTCACTCAAACCTTTCACTAGCACTCAGCAAGGTAAATAAACCATACAATCAGGGAGCTTCAGACTGTTCCTCTCATGAGCAAGAAGTGTGGAAATATTCGTTTACAACAGGAAGACACATTTACTCCTGCTCCCTTTGCCTTGGAGTAAGCACCTGTCACTTGCAGAAACTGTTTTTCCTGTTTTCTTTTGCATTAAAGGCTTAGTGAGCTGGCTGAAATGATCTTCCTGGCCTACAAATCTGAAAAGAAGTGATATCACCTAATACCATAGCATCACCCTAGGGAACATTATCTGAAAACACTCTGGGCACATTCATACTCATACACATATGTATGAAGTTCCTCCCAGCCTGTTTTGGTACAACACATGGTTGTCACTATTTGCCAGTGTAACATTTTGAAGAGCTGATGCACAAAATTTGCTTTTCTAATTCTCTTGATTGAGCAAAGGGGCCATCTTAAAAACTTCAGTCCCAAGTAGGTCAAGAGTTTGCCTTCTCAAACAGCTCAGATTCTTCTAAGCTAACACAAAGCCCATGTGGAAGGTGTGTTCTGGGGAAAAAAAAAGCAACAGAAACCTAGACATGAATACACTGATCTTCCAAGGCAGCAAAAAAAAAAACGCTCATACTTTGTCAATAGTGGTGTTACAGCCATCAGTATCTAATCACACAGCAGCTAGTCCAGAGGTAGCATGGCTGCTATTGCCCCAGGAGAGCACACTCTGCACTGCAGCCTATCAACTGAGCTGTCTCCAGTACCTACAACTCCTGGTAACTGCAAGCCACAGCTCTACTAAGTTAAAGAGAAGACTTCCACTGCTGACAGCGTAGAGCAATCTCAAGACAAGATCAGTATGTTCAAGGAGCCAAACAGAAGCCAAAACCTGAACTCCTGTTAGGAGCAGGACAGGTGAAGCTTCTAGGAGTCAAGGTGACAAAAAAAAAAAGAAGCTACTTTTTGTTTGTTTGGGATTTTGTGTGTGTGTCACATTCAACCCACTTGTCTCCAGCACATCCATGAGGCATTCAAGCCACAGAAACCACCTTAGTGTTAGAGATACGTGCTCTGAAAAAACAGTAGCACTTGAACTCAAAGCAGAGGGTCACCTCTTGGTCTTCAGCTTTCTTAAATAATTTATAGAAAAAAAATGGATTTCACCTTGTTTCCCAGTTTTCAGAACTGTTTATGATGTTACTTGCTCTCAGACTTAACATCTAACTGGATGTGTGTGTCCACCTTTCACATTCAGGGTTGAGAAGAACTGAGAGAATCAATAGAGACAGTTTTGCAAGGGGGATAGCTAAGTATAATGACACAAAAGGGCATTTTGCCTAGAGGTTTTAAAAAAAGACTCTGAAAAATACCAAAAAGAAAAGTGAGAGACTTGATCTCTCTCCCCTTCCACGGCTTCTACAAGAACATGGGAAAGTCATGCAATTCCTCTTTGGTTTTCCAAGCCTTGGAAAATCTCTGAGGGAAGGACAAAGCCAAGGCAGAACTTTGTCCTTGTGTGCATTTGCCTTCCCTCCAGCAAAGCCACTCCACTTGGAGTGAATTTTCTTCCAGCCTCTCAGAGAGCTTATGTGCATGTGGTATAGATGGACTAGCACCACTGCTGGGAGAGCTGCTGCAGTTGTACCTGAGCTGCTTTTAAACTAGTGAGTCTGGATACGTATAACCATAGCAGGAAAGGATGCAGCACATTTAGTCTGTGTAGCTGACGGGCTTCCTGACTCTTCCCACTCACCAGCACCTAAATTGGGCAATTTACGCTACTTGAGGTATGTTCATTTGTGCTGTCACGTCCTTGACAATACTGAAGATATTTGATAAGAAACAGCAAGAACATTTGCATTCTGATCTCTTGGAAATGTTTTTCTAACATCTGCCTCAGTTCATGCGCTCATGGCAATTCATGCGTAATGCAAGGCATTTTCAAATGCAGGTATGCTGCTGTTTAGCAGAAGACAAAATACAATTGTTACTTTTTACTAGTCAAATTCAATACAAACACCAAAGTGAACTCAGAATATGAGGTAAGGTGAGGAATGAAACTGCACCCCCAGGGGACTCAAGGTAGAGGCACAGAGATAAAGTGATGTTTTAAGGATGTAATCCATTTCTCAGAATATACTCATTATTCCTCTTGTAAGTAAAATGATTGATAAAGCTGAAATGGTTATGCTATGGTTCCTCTCATCTGCTATTGTTTTGTAAGAATTTATCATCACTCTTTGCAGGATTGCCTGGACAGGTGTTTTTAAATTCAGATTACACAGAGTACACCCAAATTTTAGCAGTACTACTTCAATTCATGCTTAATGATTCATCAAGTCCCAGGAAAAAAAACAAATAAATTAAAAAAACCCCAACACAGTCCACAATATCAGGAACAGTACACAGTGCAGGAAAAATCACATGAAATACCAGCCAAATAATGAAAACCTGCCACATGCAGTTCAGGTTTCTGAACAACAGCACCAGAATGCTCAAAGGAATCAAATACCATACTAGAAATTGGCTAAAGGGAATCACAAATGAAATTCCACCATTTACATTTACTTTACTCTTTTTGGCAATTCAGATTTAAATTCTTTCATGTGCTTCTTGGAGTTGGCAAGTCAAAATTCAATCTCCTGAGAGCTGGTGTTTCATACAGTTTCTCAAACGGAATGACAGGAAAATAACTTTATTTTTAGAAATAAAAGTGTATTTCGGCCTTCCTGGTTGCACAACAAACTAAAACATTACAAAGCTACAAGCACAAGGTGCTGTCTTTGAAGCCTTAAGAGAATCCAATTGATTATTTTATAATCCATCACGATTCTGACAACAATAAAACGGTTATTCTAAGCTTAGTAAGTCCTAGCTCAGTAACCTTGAGGAAAAAACTCCTTTCAGCTCTGCTTTTCTGAACCTTACCTCAGTTGTCTGTAGGTAATTAGTGACATTGGTACTTTGGCAGTTAAAATAGGCAGATGTATCTTAGCAGGTATCAGTCATGTCTTAACACTTAAAAATTTTTTTCTAGTATCAAGGTATCAGCTTTTTTTAAAAACAAACAAACAAAAAAAAAACCTAGTGGAGAGAATATAGGGCAGTTTAACCACAGAGCAGTTTGTTCAGGACAGCATAAAGCAGAAGTATAATACTAACAGCACTGTTTGCATGAAGCGTAAAACAACCTCTGTCTTGCTTCCACTCAGAATCTAGGAATTCACACTAACACAACAATCCCAGGTATGCAGTCAAAAAATTAATTAAAAAAAAAAAAAGAAAACAGTTTCTGCAGAAAGGCAAGCTTGTACTGATTATATGCAAAGTTTTGCTAGAGTATACTAGTGCTAAATCCAGTGTCTGAGCCAGCAATTAATGCCTCGATGAGCAAAACAGACATATGAAGACTTACCTCCACACCTATCCTGACTGCCCATACCTAAGTGTTCCACTGCAATTACAAAAGAGGAATTGGTCTAATACAGGGGTACAGGATTCTGACCTCTCATAGCACATCCTGCAAGGCACTAAACTGTACTCACCATGCATCTGGTACGTGTACGGTGCTTGTCCAGCAGTTGGGGTACTGAAGCTGGATCCGTAGCTAAGAAACCCACTCTGTCCTGGGGAATGGCTCAGGCTGTCCTCTGTTTTAATGCCTTTCAGGCATATCATAGGAACCAAAAACAGAACATGAGTGTTTGCCACAAGAAGGTATAAAAAAGCAAGTTTAGAAATTAACCATTTTTCAGCTAGGTTTTAACCTAATAAACTCTGGCTTTCCTATACTTTTTTCCACTTTTTTTTTTTTTTTTTTTTTTATCATTACCTGCATTACCCAAACAGTTATTTTAAGTAATAGTCAACTTAATCCATCACAAATAATATTTGAGTCAGCTACATCCTGTACCCATACCTGAATTAACTTTTGGTAAGATAGATAAGCAACCATGAATAATATAGTTTTCAAAAACAATTTATGAACAAATAGTTTTGTTTTAGAATTAAACTCATTGACTCATGAACTTTCTGAACAGTTATCAGATGCAAGGAATTATTAAAAGCAATAGGACCTTCAGCAAAATAACCTAAAGAGTTATCTTTTACTTGCATTAAATTTTCAGCTTTGGTAGCAAAATATTTATTGGCAAGTCATACAAGAGGGTTATCATCTATTCAGTTAGATACAACATACAGTTGAGGAACAACAGGTAAGCCCTGAAGCCACAAAAATATTTTCATTACTAAAATCAGGCAATTAAACTGACAATTTACAGGGGCAACAGCAGTAACTGAATTAAACATTGCAAGATGAAACCTTTGCTGGTAGTGAAAGGGGTTGATATTTTATTCTGAGATGCTGCTGAGACTGTACAGCTGTATTATTAAAATAAACAGCTGAAAGGTGCGTCTTATTATGAACCCTTTGGGCATGATCCTTCCCTCTTTTGCATGCCTATTTGCACAAAACAAAAAATGGCCATTAGACACACTCTGAATGCTGGGACTAAACAAAGATCCAGTTGACATTCTGGCCTTGGATTTACACACTTCCCACGTTGTTGCCATCTTTTAGCGCTTGTAGGCTAAGTTGCCAAAAGACAAGTTGAATTCACATGCCTTTCACCACACATGCTGTTTGCTACCTTAATGACTCTTAAAAGCAACAAGTCTGCATTTGCTCAGCTTGGGAATCAATTCTCCCAGATAATGTTTTCTCCAACAAAAATCAGTTCTTGTAGCTTTAGAAGTGAATAGCTGCAACCCAATTTGAGTACAAGTTAGCAACAAGACGACAATGCTGCATTGTGAAACATGGGAAGTTTATTTGGACAGTGCATGAATATGTGTTGGTGCAAGCGTCCGGCTCTATTACTGCTGGGGAAACGGAGGTATTTGCAAGTGTGCGCAGAGAAGCCGCTTTTCCTAACAACCCATTACATCAGCACTCTCATGCAAGCATTCAACCTACCCCAGCTACAATTAATCTTCAGCAAATGGGCCTTTTTGGAAGTCTAAAAATTGTTGTCAGACAGCGAAATAACTTAGCACCAAATTAATTTCCACACAATGTTCTATTTTGTCTAGAAACTGGCCAGAGTTTTATTTTTGTGCCTAAAAACAATACCACTTCATTGTTCTTGGTTGTCAGCCAGGTGGAGTTTTTCATAGGCTGTGTTAAGTATCTTAGAGAGGGTATATGGGCTGGGGGAGGGACACTGCTGCTCAAGGATGCTAAGAGGTCATCCACAGGATTTATAAGCAGCATATGGGCCTGACACATGTATGCCCTAAAGACTCTAGGCAGTAGCAAATGGCTCTACTTTCACCTGCTCTAACAGGACAACTGTTCGGAGTTTGCCTTGGAAATCAGCCAGCTGATGCAACCACACAAGTAGCTCCAGGAAAGGGTCTCAAAACATTCCTCTCATCATCCTGGTAGAGCTTCAGCTCTGCCAAGCCTATTTCCCTGGCCTTCCAAACTGTTGCACTGAATTTCCCCCTTCAGTAAAAACCTTGACAGTGGCCATTTAAGAACTTCTTGTTGGGAAGCGATACTGTATTTGCCAAACAAATAAAGGTTTTTAAGAGCACAAGAGAAAACATGAGTAGAGACAGAACTGTGAAGCCATGTTAAAGCTGCAAGACTCAGCACTTGCAGTATCACCTGTGAGTAAGGAGCCCAAAGCTTTCTGTTAAAAAGCTGTACCTAAGCAGAACCAGCATCTCTTTGTTTTTTAGCAGTGGAAAGAACTTCCCAGCTCCCTTGAGAGCTTGGTATTTCCATGCAGAGCTTGAAGACACTCTTAACACTTGGTTTACCAGGCATTCCTCTGTCAGGAGTGCTGGTTTAATTAGCCCCCTGCCTGAATCCCTCAGCTGCTCCTGCCCAGCACCATCTCCCCACAGCTGCTGGCAAGGCTGTGCAGGAAAGCAGGGAACACAGCTGACTGGGTTTAGAAATGTTTCCTGCATCTACAGCTAACAACCATCCATTTAAATATAAACAGTCTTCCAAAAGAAAAGTATTCTGTATCATTACACCAATGCTTTATTCCCATAGTAATAATCTAAAAAGTTTTTCTTAAAGTAACTTGTATCATTGAAACTCCAGGAAGAATCAAGAAAGGTGCAGTGTAGTTTACCTAAGTACATTTACTGCAAGAGACTGTCTTGGCAGTGAGTAATGGGAGCACTCACCAGCTACTGCTCTTAAGTGGCACATCCTTCTGAGCCCGAGTTTCTCATGCTGTCTCACATCTGACTATGGACTGGCTCCAAACTTGCCTAGTTTGGTCATAACCCAGGATATCAAGTTCTGATAGGTAGTTCAAAGTAATCCTAACATTTTTAACAAGTCAGATTTTTCTCTAAGCCCAAGGAGAGAACATCGCCAAGACAGAAATTACCTGTCATTCTAAAGCTTAAGACTTCAAACATGTTTTTCTAGGATCAAGAGGACAATGCCCTCAAAGGTAACATGATGTCAAAGTACTCACTGTAGGACGGTATGCCATAGGGCTGCCCTGGAGGAGGATAGGCAGTGTATGCAGCAGCCTGCTGGATTCCCGTGCTGTACTGAGTCTGTCCATACGTTGCCATTGTTGGGAAAGATGGGACTGTCACTATATGGGGATAATGTCTATTCAGAACAAGAAAACAGAAGGTCTAAGGCAAGAGTTTCTGTATATGATCTTCTAAAGCACATGTTGAACACTTCTAGGCATTTTGGTAAAGTAATATCCAAAGTATGATGGTGAATATTTTGGGAACTCTGAATTGACTAGACTAGGGGAAAAGTTTGTTTTGGTATACAGCTCCTGATATGAGCTATTAGATTAAGCTACCTAAATGCATGGGGAGTTTAAGACTGTGCAAAATATCTGCAAATTAAAAACATTAAATCAACACTGATTTTTCATGTTTCATTTTGGGTTTACTAAATGAGCCAGTGTCATGGGAAACCTCTGACATTTCAACATATTCCTCTGCGGTCACTCATAAACATAACAATATTCAAACTGATAAGGTCTGGATTCCCAGGGGTACCGAAGTACAGTGCACAGTACCTCAAATCTTCTTTCACTCCATATCTAACAAGATTAAGAACCAGTTACTTCACTGGGCCAGAGACGTGCAGGGGAACAGGTGGATGGGCTTAAGGCAAATGCTCTTTAAGGTGACAGAAGTCTTCACAAAATGGCTGTTCAGCAAAACATGGTTTTTAAATTACAGCACTTGGCACAACACTCACTTTGTGGAGTACAGATGGAGAGGACACTGTGGTGCTGCTTTGCTGCTGCCTGGAAAACAAAATTAAAGGGTCTTAGATTTTCATTATGTTCTGTTCTATGGCCAAGTTGATACCACTGTTTTTACCACTGCTGGTTTAAGAAAAATACACAGCAATTAGATGACTTTTAGTGATCTCCACTAACTGAAACAGGTAAGAAAATTATTCTCCACTTAATAACAAATGCATATTTAGATTTTAACTGAGGGTGATACTGACTGATTGAGCTACCACTTTCTTCTTCCCATGGGACTGATATCAATCATGAAGCTGGGATTTGGTGGGATGACTCACACATTAAAGGCTATAAAAGCAACTACTATTGATTACTGAAGTGATTTAAACTCATTGCACTTTTTGCACTTTTGCTTTTTTTGGTACTCTCCTAAACCACGATTCATTTTCTTTAGTGTTCATCAAAATATATTAAACAAAAATAAATATTAAAAATACAACATTGTAAATCTCCTTACTCTTGAATTTTTTTAGCTAACTATAACCTACCTTATTGACCTGCCAGAAATCAAAGCATTAAACCAGTAGAAAATGTATCACACAGGTTATATGCGCAGGATGCCTTCCAATGTACCAAAAAGTTGTGTCCTGCAGCACTACCAAAGAAAAATGTGCCACCATCTTTATTTAAAGATAAATTTAAGTTTAATTAATTACATTTTTAAAAAAATCTAAAGTAAAACCTGAAAAGTTGTACTGAAAACATTATACCATGAGTATTATGCAGCTTGCCTCCATAATGTCATCCAAATTTTGATTCTTGGCTCCTGGCTGGAGCTGTTGGATATTATTCACAGTACTATAAATGCCAAAACCCCCTCGCAATCATCAATAATGACATTAGGCACAGCAGATTCAGCCTCTCTGGCTGCATCAATGAACATACAAGACTAACTGCACACAGCTCTACACAGAGAGGACATCTAGCATCTCCTTGTCCACTGATCACAGCACTGCCAGCCTTAATATTCACTGCTAGCAGCTATAGTGTAATTTGTTACACAGCATAGGAAATATCACCCAACCTCATGCAGAAGATGGTCTCTGAACTGCAGATGCCCATGCTGGGTGGAAAGGGAGATTCCTGCAGCGCCCCTGAGGCCTGCACATTGCTACTGCCAGACAGGAAACATCAGCAGTGCTGTTCCATGCATTGACAGGGATGCACCCGCAATGCTCTAGTTGGATTGTCTTTAGTACAAAGTTGTCCAAAACAGCACCACTTAGTTTGTTCAGCCATTTGTAAGTTCATGAATTAAACGTTTAAACCATGTTTTATTTAATGAAATATGCAAGTACGTATAAAGTCTAATTACATGCAAACAGTCCTATGGGTTTGAGCAACTTGTTATGCCATAAACATAGAGAGAATGTCCAAAAAGATCTGACATGCTCACATATGAAATGTTCATTCTTCCTGATTTAACTCTCTTTTGAAGATGTTCTTTTCCTCACTATTTTACATGGCTTTATCATTTTACATTATAACATGGAGATTACACCAAACTATTTTTGAAAACTGAGCTATTTAATCTGGTAACATTTTAACCAAATTTCATTTAAATATGTATTTTTATCTTTGTTCACTTGTTTATGGAAGAACTCATTGGTTCATCTCCATTGGAGTTTTAACTAAAAATATTAATTATTAAACAGTATAAAAAAGAATAATATCAATTTGTAGGTATACTATATGTAACAATAATACTGAAAATATTAAAAAAGGATGTTATTTTTTATAATATTTACTGTATATAATAATCATAGACATTGTAAATTTCCTAGGAAACATAATACTGAGCTTATTAAGACTGAGCTGAATTTCCTAGGAAACAATAACGTTTGGCCAAAAGGTAACAACTTCTAAAAAGCAGTTTTTTTTGAAAAAGGATGCCCTTTTTTCACAAACTCTGAAAACTTCAGAGATAACTTTACTCAAAATTAGAAAAGTAATATCCATGTACTCTTTTCTCTGTTCTCCAGGATAACTGCAGTGGTTTAATAAGAACTACATGCTAGGTTAAAATACATAAAAAATGTGAAAGTAAGGGTGTCTGTACTTAGGTGCTTACTGGACTCTTTTCTGAATCTGAGCAAACAGCATTCTTTTGGTGATGTTCCTGAGTCTCTCAGCTCTCTCCCCAGCAACCTGTCACCCAGCCAAGTACCTGCAAGTTGACTGTGGACATTTTCAAGCCTCATATTTACCTTTAAGAGTCTCCCAACTGTTTCAGGTGCATTATCAGAGCAGTGTTACTGCAGCAGCATTGCTTACTTCAAGGAATGTGGCTCTGGTAACACAAGCCACTGATGACTGGGGGCAACGGGTTTCAGAGCGAACTGGCCGTGACTGCATTGACACTGCTGCTTATTACTATTATTAAGAGAAACCCCCAGCTTGGGTACCTCTGTCTGTGCAGCAGACCCGAGAGTCATCTGACCACAAGCCTATGTGCTGGACTCTAATTAGTCTGTCTTAGCTGGATGCCTGTACCACCTCCTCATTCTCCTGAGTATGAAGAAGAAACAGAACAAACTTGCCCAATTACAGCCTCTGTGATCAAATACACTTTCATCACCCACTCTTTGCTCTTCCTCCTCCAAAATGCTTTATTGTGGCACAGCCCTCTCATTTCACCCTCCTCCACAAGAAATTCAAGCCTCATGCCCTTTCCCATCCCATCTCTCCTAAGCTGTCCCCCAGCTCTGCCAGAGTTCTCCCTCTGGCTGAGGACACCCCCAGAACACCACAGAAGGGCAAATACCACAGCTACAGCCCCCCTGTGTCCTGTTCCAGGGATCCCTTCAGACACTACCTGCTCTGTGCACTGAGCTGTTTGCAAAGGACAGCTCAGGCAGGAGGACAGTGTGCCAGGGGAGGGACCATGAAACTTACACAGACCTAACTGCTAACAGAATCACCCTAATCACTGAAAGAAACAAAACTGTAAGGACTCCTTCATGCAACCCTGATACACCTTAGGAAAGGAAAGCCCATCAGCAATCCTGCCTTAACTCCTCTACCAATAAAGAGTGGGTTAACGGTAACCTGTTTCCCACTCAACAGGCAGAGAGGCAGAGGTGTTTAATTTAAAAAAAATTCATTTAAAAAAATCACAAAGGATAGTGTTATGTACATTACAAATGTACATGTTCATCTACATATACAGATAGAGGAAAAAAGATTGTTTCTAAATCCAAAGCTGGGCTTACCTGACTCACCTTCAGTCTCACTATGAAAAATCTGCTTTGACTTACCTGAAAGAAAACGGTTCAGAAAATCAGATTTTTAGATTGTGAAAACAAAAACTATACCATTTCTGTTATGCTGCTGCTCGTTGCCAAAAAGAATTGCATTGAAGAAATATGCTTTTTTAGTTTTCATTAATTTAATTCATAATGCCTTTTACATCTGAGAAACAGGAAAATTTGAGCATAAGCTTAATTTCTTTTCAAAAAATATCATATCTTCAAATTTTTTATTTTTGAAAGAGGTAACTACAGAGTAAATATATTTGCCAAGAATACCAAGTGGGAATTTACTGTGTGTCAATATACAATATGCTACTATCACTGCCAAAAAAAGCCAAGTTAAACCTACATGTGTTTCTACCCAAAAGTGCTGGACCACAGGCAAAATATGCACTTGAAAATTATCTTGATGTAATTGCACAACTCATGATAAACACCCATGAGAATAGCAGGGCAGACATCTACATGGACACCTACACAAATAAGTATTGCAACTAGACTTGCTAAAATTAAAATTGTGTGTGTAATACAGAGCATATATTTGTGTGAATTTATTGCATTAAAAGTTCTGGCAGTCTGAGACTTGACAAACACAAGTATTTTCCTGTTCTTCAAATTAACAAGAAGTATTTTCAAGGTAAAGTGCATAATCCTGGTAGCACAGGGGATCATTCCACAGAAAAATAACCACAATATTTCTATAAGAAACACATCAACATGAGCTGTCACTAGCAAAGTGGTGTCCAACAGTGTAACTGCTACGTTGGCTCTTATTTATATTGCATAATAACAAATAGTTTCTGCATCAAGAAGTTTACAAAATTATGTATTTAAAAATCATTTCTAGCTCTAATCTTTTTTGCAAACACGTACATTTAAAAGGATGTTTCTCTTAGATTGTTATCCTTTCCACTGCTCTTGTAAATAGGCAGTCATGATGTACGTGATTTAATCATGCAATTTCTAATGCCTTAGCAAACATACAAGCAAAACATCTCCTTGGCTTCTAAGAACCTATAAATGAAGGGTTAAACATACTACTAAAACATAATAGCCAGTGCCTTTTCCTAACTCCCCTCTAACAGGAAGGCTGACAGATCCTGACCGCAGCAAACAATAGCTGGGATTGTACTAGCAAGAACTAGTTCAGCTGCATCACTTGCCAATAATTTTTTTAACAGATTTAACATTCTTCTGTTTCCTTCACTTGAACAGTATGATGGGGGTGGGGGGGGGAGGAGGAGGAGAAGAGCAGATAAATTTCCATCAGTCTCAACCACTGAAAGAATTTGTCCTTGGTACCTGCCAAATATGAAACTTCAGACCAGAGGCCAGCCAGCAGGGCTAACCGTTTCGAGATGATAGCAATGATCTCAGAGCAACGCAAACTGGGGCACAGAGCTGCTCTGGCAAAATGTTTTCTGGCTGCAAGATATGTTGTTGGGCCTAGGAGCCCGCACACTCCCCACCCCAACAGCAGCAGCACAGCCACCAAAGCCCAGGCTCACGTTCACACCACCACTGGGGCTCTAGTGGGGTCCAAACAAAAACTGCCAGCTCTACACAAAATATGTTTTATACCTGCAATTCTTCCAGTGGAGCAAACATATACATGCACATGTGCATAGGTATGCACCTACTATACATAAATATATATATATAAATGCAAAACATTTCAATTCTGTTTGCATTCAAACCATTGCTGAACTGCAGGGTTCAGCCACAACTGGAGTGTCTACAAGAAAATATTAAAAAATCTCAATTGCCCACAACACTGTAGAACTAATTGTCAGGAGCAGAGGCTTTGCATGTGGCCAGTTGCCTTTGGTTACACATATATACACATTATGTTAAAGCCAGTAAAAAGTAAGCAAAAGAGGCAGCCTACCTTCTATGTCATCTGGAGCTGTGGCATAAATGTTAGAAAGGTTAAGCTTCAGTCTGTCAGGGCACTCTCTATTTACAGTCAGGCTGGGTGATATCACTAGATCTAGCATTTCCTTATACCTGAAGGAAAACAAAGGAAAAATATAATTTATTCATTAATTATGCATGCTTACTAATGATTCAATTTTTTTCCCTAAGAGTATAAATATTAAAGCTGATTACCTAAACCCAGGCTTCATATAAATTCCACATAATAACATTCACTAAAGTTTTCATCAAAGGGAAATGCTGAATTAAAATGCAGTACTTGCTCCCTTGGAGATTACACCCATCTGATTAATGCTTTCCCTTTCTTCCTGGATTTTGCCATACAAAAACGAAATAACTTGATCTCTCATATGCTATCAGAGCAAGAATGTACACACCAGTGTCCAGTGAGGCTCCAGAACAGGCTATTAAGGGCTGAAAATTACATTGAGAGCAGTTAACAGCATTACTTAGTTTTACAAGATAATGAGGTTAGCAGTGGTGACAGGATCAGTTTTCCAGGGGACACCTAAACCAGGCACCTAACTAAGTATCTTGACCATTAGGTGGCAGTGGTACAAGGACAGTCCCTTTCACACAAATAACCATCTTACTTAACCAAAAATTTTATACGAACAACATACAGGACTTGAATCTCCAAAGAAAAATGTAATTGTGTGCACATGACCTACGCTATAATGAAAGCTTGCAAACTCTGCATTAGACAAACAGTTCAGAAAAGAAAATTACTAAATCATTTTTTCAGACCCTATGCACAACATGAATAGGTCTATTCGTCTAAATACCGCCATTTTCAATATATGTGCCTAACTCCAGCTATACACCTTTTCAGAAGTGGGGTCCAAAGACACTTACTTCAAACAGAGCTGCTTGTTTTCCTTGGAATCACTGGGTGTTTGGGATGCATACAAAACATGGCATTCAGTGCACAGATTTGAGTACCTATTTTTGCAAGTTTGGGCAAAGACAACAAGGTGAGTACAGTAAGGAAACTGTGTGTTACATTAGGTATCTCCAATACAGCTTTTATGCAAGGCAAGTTTCCCTGACACCTTTACCCCCACAATGTTCTGTGCTTGTTTCCTGTGCAACCAATGCCTGTAGCTGAACTGTGAAGAACCCACTGGCCAAAGAAAATTTGAAGCTAAATTTGTCAATCAATTCTGTTTGGTTTGGGTTTTGGTTTTTTTGGTTTGTTTTTGTTTTTAAATACACACAATGCATGGAAACCTATTTGAATTTTCTAAGACTAACCAATGCATTTTTTTCAAGTCCAGAACAAATGATGAAAAGAGTAGGACTCAAAGATGCTATGCCCTTTTACACTTTCTACAGCCACATAGAGTACGCCCCTATTTCAGCCCTCTGCGGGTTACTGAGGGGAATTATGGCTATTAGGGAAAAGTGTAACTGTGCTCTTGGACTGAGCAGGGCCCAGGCAACAGCAGATGGGAGAGAGGGCATATGATGGTGAGCAGATCCGAGGCACCTGGCTGCAGTCTGCATGGGCTCCCCTTTCTGCTCAACATCAAACACACCACCTGCAAAGGCAGCTGGCACACCCCTGCTCTCCGGCTGGGACTTATCTGAGCTGGACTATAAAGACAACAGACAGCATGGCAGCAACAGGCTGGTGGCAATCCATAGCACATCTAAAACACCATGAAGTTAAAATACAACAGCACATAAACCTGAAACCCTGACGCTGGGCTTCTGCAATACTAATCTACACACTTCAGGGAGAAGCAGAGAGGTTCATTTTGATTTTCTGTTTAAATACCACTTTACCAGCTTTGAGAAACAGAGAAACAATAAACCACACACTTTTTATCTGAACCTCTCCAACCACTTTTACAAAGCCTGCAAGTACCTGCGAGGGAGGATATTGTTATTGTATTGTTATGAACAGGCACAAACCAAATTAAGTATTTTACCTGTAACTAGAACAGCAAAGACCCATGCTGAGTTCATTTCAACTTCCCCAGCTAACAGCTGGGAAGGCACTCTGCCCAGGCTGAGAAAGCATCCACCCTCTGTGAATTTGCAGAATTGCCGAGAATGGGTATGAAGAAGCATAACCATGCACAAGGTCCACAGCCTCAGTCCTCCCTTCTTGAAATGGGATCTGGGCTCCTCTTGTCTGCCTCCCTTGGAAACCCATGTGGGCATATGCCTTTTCACCACCAACACAGCCTCAAGTCCAGAGGCTGGTAAAGGCTTCCTGATTATGTGCCACGAAGGAAACCTTAAATCAACAGTGAATGACCAATCAGGTAGAAATACAGTACTCTGAATCCAACACTTGTGAGATCCATGCTTCCTAACTGCTGTGCATTATAGATTTGCTAAGAAAACAAGACTAGCATAAAAATCAGTGTTGCTTTGCAGCTGGAGGATCTTTGTTGCTAGTGGCCCTCAAAGGGCTCCACCTTCAGAAACCTCCCTGTAAGACAAAGCACAACTGCCTCCCCTACCTTAAGAGACAGACACTAAAGCACAGCAAGACAGGAGCAAAAATGCACCTGTCTTGGCCCCCACGGGTGGCCCCCATGCACCACCAATCATGCTTGCCACCAGCGTCCACGCTATCACCTGCATAGAAACACAACAAGGAGTCAGATTTGTACAAGGATACAGAAAACAGTCTCTAGCTGTAAAAATCCCTCCCTAAGCGACTCGAGTCACAACAGCCATCCAGGACTCCTGACCTAACCCTAAACAAAACACAGCTTACGAGAAACTTTACTCAGTCCTGATAGCACTGGAGTAAGCTATGCTCCAAACTGGTAACAACAGAGACTTCACTGAAGCATATGTGCATCTGCTTTATAGGCAGTCTCAGGCACAAGGAGGCAGGCAGATAGATGTCTTAGAACCAGACTGTCAGGGGTGGTCATAGCCCTTCTGCACACTTTGCTTATGCCAGAGGGAAAAGCAATTTTTCTCCTGAAACAGCTAATCTCACCCTTGCTGGCACAGCCAGGCTGCCACAAAAGAAAGGGGTCAAGAAGATTTTTGTGGTGCTAACTTCTCAGTGGGGAGGAACAAGGTCTCTCCTACAAGAAACAATGGCTCCTAAGGCTCTCTTAAAAGCAGCAGGCTGGGCAAGGGCTCTTTTCCCAGAGGAATTACTTTATTTGAATCCACTGGCACCCAATTAAATTTTGTTCACATGGCTAAAAAGGCAGGGTTTAGTTTTATACCAGGTTTTCTCTTCTGCTGTAAACAATGTCTGATTTCCCTCCCACCCACCCCCCTTATTTCCTTAATGCTATACCTGAACTGAGGAAAAGCACTGCTGTCCCAGATCCTGTCAAGCTGGGGATGTTCTACATTGTTTCTCAGATAACACATGCCCTTCAGCATAATCCAAAACCCCATCATTCATGACACTGCCCGGACTGTTGCCAAGTGAATAGGAGCAGATGTTTAAAGGGAAATGATCTTTTATAATGATTAATGCACTTTAATTACATAATTATTCAGAGATTTCGTTAGCTACTCTGAAGATTTTTTCTGTTGGTTTTGTTCTGTTCACTTTTGTATTCACACAGTCCCATCACGCTTCCCTGTATTTGTTCTATAACATTTTTCCAGTTTTTTTCCAGCATCCATTTCTCTTTATGTATCAGTTGCATGTACAAACAGGTATCACTTCACAAAAATGCCTGTCTGGTCGTGCACATCACGTGTATGTTTGCATTGTTAGTGGCTCTCCATGTTTTGCATGTACTGTTTACCAATTTGTTCACGTGCATTTCTCGCTTATGTACTACTTCACAAGAGTTTCTGAAATTCCAGTTTTAACAAATGGCAATTACATAAAATCTTCAGTAAAATCATGGAACCAGAATGGTATTTACATGACATGCTAGAGTGCAACTGATGAAAATATCAGGTCTTTGCTTGCTTTTTAGAGCAAAAACATTTTCTGGCTTAAGTAATGTACAGTAAATCAGTAATAAAGCTTGCTGAATATGAGCTTTTATTAAAACCAGTGATGGCAGCATCTAGCATATTGGGCTGACACACATCTGGAAGAGCTTTTGGCTTCTATAATTAAGAAGAACCTTGTGTGAATTTGGTGCTCAGCTTTTCCATTAGAATCCCCTACTCAAAAACCAATATTTTGCCCTGAAAGTTGGCCCACAAAATCTCTGCCAAGAACAGAAACTTTTCTCTTTACTAATGTTTAGGAAGGAAAAAAGAAAAATAAAAAGTATTTTTCAGTCATTCTGAAGCTAGGAATGCCAAATTAAACATTTTAAGGTTTAAAATTTTTGATTGAGGTGTTGGGGTAACATACAAATCACATTTTCTTTTACAATGATGTTTTGAAGGCAGTTATTCCAGGCCCCAACTCAAAACACTCAAAATGTGCTGAAAATCAAACTACTGAGCGATCCCATCTCTCTCCAGCAAAGTACTCAAAGATAAGTGTAAGTGCAGTGCCGAAGTGGGACCCAGTCTGCAGACTGAGTCAGCAACGTGCTCTGGATACTGATGGTGATGAGAACTTGATGGATAACATTTTGAAAGGATGAAACGGGAAGTCTCCATGGCATTGTGGGCAGATGCAACTGCATCACAGCTCTGCTCAGCACAGCTGAAAAGCCAGAAGACACCAGCACGAGATGAAGGAGACTCCTTCCAAAGCTTGGACCTCTGCTGCACTGCCATAACTTAAAGCATCTCTCAGTCTGCTCTAAGTTATTTTTAACATCATCCCCACAACACACTAAAGGCATCATCTTGGGACCACAGGCATTTCCATCCTCACTGTGGTAGAAGTGGACTTGTTCCTGGGAGTCTGCATATTTCACTTGTCTCTACCGTATTTCTGGGGTGAGAAGGTAGTATTCTGGCTTCAATACGTACATGAAGTAGAATGAATGTTCAAAAGAGCACTTCCAGGACATTTTCAGTAAATAGGATACCTGAGTAGCAAGTAGTACCAGGGTAAACTCAATGAACAAGTGACGAAGAGTGAAGAGATTTCAGAGGGCATGTGTGCAAGGAAAAGCAAAGCATTTGCCCTGTAATGACAGCAGTCTGTAAGAGGGTACTTGAGCAACAGGAGTTTGATGGTACAGTTCAGAAAGGACATACAAGGAGTAAAAGACAGTATGGGGCAAAAAGCTGGCATGGTTGTGGAAAAAAAAAAAATAAAGTGAATGAGCTCTGCAGCTGCCATCAGTGGAGGAACTGATGAGTTAGGAACCCTGCAGAATGAAGCAGGTGAGAAATGAATGACAGGACTCCTGCCCCTGGGAAAAACCTGCCAGATCCTGCAATGGGAAAGACAAGATACTTTAAGGGAGCATGAAATTACAGAGAAAGTTGGCCATGAAGTGAGAGGCAGATCTAGAAATGACTCTCCCTGCACCATCCCCATGCAATGATCTTCTCAAGAATTTTTATTCATATCTGGCTAGAGACCAAATACAAGCTTAAACCACTAGATCTTCCTAAACATATGCATATGCCAACACAGAGCCCTAGGCAGAAGTGGTACAAGCCAAGTCCTCTGCTTTTAGCTTTGCTGGGAAGGGGAACAGTAGAGACAGAGATTGCAGCCTAATTACAAGAATAATATTTTTGTTTTGCTTCCATGACTTTATCTGGTTTTAATTACTTGATCAACTGCTTTCACCTTTATTCTCCTCAAAAAAGGGTGCAGATTACCAAGTAGAAATCCGCAACTTTAAGACTCCAATGCTACCCATCATAAAAAAGATGACAGTCTGATTCCCCACTTCATTTCTAAAATTAATTACTAAAAGGTAACTGCAAAAAAAAGTGGGAAGATGGCTTTCTGAATTTCTGATTCAAAGAAAACAAACCAACCCACCCACCCCAATCCTAAAAAGTTTGTCTTTCTTTCACTCCTAGGAAATTTGAGAGTTGTTGTAGGTTTTTCCCACATGCATAAAATTTTCAAAAGCACCTGCTATGTCTCATTAATTTTCATTGGGAATTAAGACTCCTACTGTTGTAACTCCTTGGGAAACATGGCAGGTTAGCCAGCTTTGCCAGGACTAACTGGTTGCAAAATTATGCTCCCCATTTTACTGCACTCCTGCACAAAACAAGGAATCATTCCTAAGCAGGGAAAACCCTATTACCTTGCAGCCACCTTCCAGGTGGTATAACAATAGGGAATCTCGTATACTGATGATTTTGGCTACTTCTACCCACACATTTCAAAAGCAGAGGGAAGTAATTTCATTTCCTTTGTCAGTACTTCTCACACTGTTAGGACGTTTTCCCTCCATCTATAACAGATCCTTTGTTCCTTCCAAGAACTCAAAGATGCTTCAGCAGGTGAAAACCACGATGCTATTTTCTGTTTTATAATGAATCTTAGCTCATCCACAAGTACATCTGATAGATGTATGCAGGAAAGGCCTGAACAGGCATAAAGTTAAACCTGAGCTGGCATAAATGCTCATGCACAAGACTGACAGTACAGCCATGATGACAAGATATCCTTTCAAGGTGACCTGCAGGGCAGCATGCCTCAGGCTGCTTATATTCCTGAAAGCTGCCTTTCGCTGACGTAATCGGACAATAAAAGCAGCAGTACTTGTCTGGATTTATCGTTGCCCAGCCTGTTTCAGACACGAAAATAAGAGGACTCATAGCAGTATGGCTTGTAGCACAGCTGCTGGGGGTGGGGGTACAAAGCTGTATTATTCTCCAGCACATAGTATCTCGGGCTAAGGATTAAACCAAGAGGAACAAGAGAAAAGTTATGTGATAGGCAAGGGACAAAGCTCATTAGACCGCAACCAGAAATTAAATTGAGGTGAGGCTGCTCCAGATGACAGGCACAGAGCTAAGCCTTCCTGCAACCGCTGATCAGATTGAGTGAAGTATGAGAGATGAGAAAAAACAAATAGGCAAGACAAAAAAGGAGCTGAAGGGTGTACTGGCTAAACTTGATCCCACAGCAAGAAAAATCTTCATTTCAGCTGAAGCAGGATGCCACTTGCTTTCTGAAAAAGCTGGGAAGAAAACCCCATCTGAGCAGTGCCTGCACAAGCTCAGAGAAAGCTGGTCAGAGGCTGCACATGGAGCGTACAGGAACACCCAAGCCCTCCCTGGCCAGAGGACAGTAGTCTTGAGCCGTGCTTCTTCACATCCCCTCATTGCGTACATATTGTCACACAGTTTTTAAATCTTACTGTTGGTCTTCTGAAACGTTCATCTCTTTTTTAGTCCAGCACGGGAATAGCTGGGTACAGGGTAATGTTTAAAAACCCTACAACTCTAATAAAGTAAAATAGATACACACAAGTAAGGCCTGGATCACAAATAGGTTTGTTAATTCAGTAGTCAAATGGAAAACTTTCCACAAAAACAGCCCTTCCTTTTCCATATTTATTCTGCGTATATCTAAAATTATTCACTTGGAGAAAAAAATAGTTTGAGCTTACATTAAGATTTTCAAATTACTTTCTCTTTCTAAAATGTGTTAATTCTAAACAATTTTAAGAAAAATAACTGAGAAAATAACAAAACAGACCATTTCTGTCACACTTCTGAAACCACAATTGTTTTAAAATACCCAAAGTACTCCAACAGCTTTAAAAATCCTTTCCCACATGTTTGTTTTGTTTTGTTTTATTTTAAATGAGACAGTCTTTTTGATCACTTTTACTTTCACTGGAAGTTTTCTGTCTTGCTCTAACCCGTAAACCAGACAGTAAAAAACACAAATGAAAATCCTGTCTCATTAATTTTTTCAGCCAAGTTTTTTTTTTTTTCTTTTTTGAGGAAAGCCTGCTTTAAGATTTTTGAGTGCTTGGGACTGGCAAAAATCATTGCATGCCTTATTTCCCTGGAAGTCCTGAATTTCCAGAAGCACTGGCTTGCTTCACCAGGCTTCATCACCTGTTATGCTAGACTGTTTTCAAAGGTTTTTTTAAATACACTGTTTCTTTCTTGTCTCAGACCTGTTAATTAAAAAAAAAAAAAAGCTGGCTGCCTTCATAGAAATCAATGTTCTTCCCACTCCTAGCATGGCTGCACAACTCCCTTCTCCAGGTGCTCTTTTGCCGACCCCCATATTGCAGACACAGAGCAATACTGAGAAAAAAGAGGGGGTCCAGGCTGGGCTGTGATCCCCCCCTGCACTTCCTGCAATTAACTCGGGAAGAGATTGAAGGAAGATAGACTAGGGGAAGCATCAGCATTTTCTGGTTGAGCAGTCCAAGGTAAAGGGGATTCAGTGCATGTAAAAACAAACAAGACAAGCTACCTTCACTGTTTGTTATGGAGGAACAGTCTGAAAGGTAGCTTGAAAATTCTAAGTGAGTTAATGATGGGGTTCGTGCCACAGACCTTCAATCTGACAGCCTAACCAGAAAATATGTAATTGCTTTGGTCACTGGGATTTTCAAAATTAATTTCAACACTAGTATTTCACTTAGAATAAGTCAAAATAAGAAAGTTGACTTTTTCAGAATGCCTTTTTTTTTGTCTAATGAACGTTTGCTAAATGGAGCAACATTTACAAAAGATATTATTTGCCAAAGAATAAAATTATGCAGCTGTCTTGCTGTGGACAATCAAGTACTGCACAGAACAGACTAAGTTGGTAACAAAATGCTATGAGCTTACAGCCTACAGTCACTTGAAAACTAAAATTGTATGTGTATACATAAAATATATATGCACACACACAAAAGTACATATATCACCTCTTTTCATTTCCACATTTCTCTTTGACATGCATAAGCTTTTTAATTTCCTTACACCTATTCAGATCCACCAGGTGTGCCAGGGCTGCCATGGAGCTGCAGAAAACCATTATGGTAGCTTCAGCTGCACAATCATGGCCCATAACACAAACCAACTGCCTCCAAAGATGGGCTTCACAAACCCTTAGGTACCTTAGGGTCCAGTTCATGAGACTTACTTGCCACTACTTAGACACCTCTTTCCATTCTGAAGAACTACGCTTTTTACTCCTTCTCTTCACAATCACAAGGGCTAAAACCCACACTTCAGCGTAATCACAAAAACATGATTTAAGAAAAATGATGAGATTTAGAATGAGAAAACAGCTGATAACTTAGATACTCATGCTGAAATCATCTGGGTTCTGTTAGGGGAGTGTGCAAGAATGTGTTTTGTCTTGTAGCCTACTTGTTACTTTTATGCTAAGCCACTGATTTCATCTAGCTTTGAAATTTGCAGGAAAAGGAGCTCTGAGAAACTAAGTAATCCACAGTTCTTTAGTGAAAACAAGATGGACTGAATAATAACAGAGTCCCTTACAAGGCCCTGACCAACCCTTGTCTGAATGATGTTGTAGGCAGCCTCAGCTGCCCAGGTGCGCTGGGGCCTTAGAAGCTGTAGGGCTGGTGGTTGCACCAACGTGGTGCAGTATAAAGGTGCATGTAGTCACCAGGCTGAATTTGACATCAGCTAGGGAGAACCATATGTAATTGTTGAAGGAGACAAGAGAGAATTGCAATTCTACTTTTGCTTCCAAGCTCCACCACTAATAGACTGGGCAAGTTTCTCAGGACTACATTAAGACCTCTATAAATGTGGGAAATACTGTATAAACTGCCAATTAAGTTCTTTTTAGGGGCTGGAAAGTGCTCTGAAATCTTTAGGTGAACTCTGTTACACCACTGCAGCATCAACATCCATGCCAATGAATAATGACCATCCTGAACATGAAACAGCCAAGAAAAAGGTGAGGCACGAGAGCTGTCCTTCAGGGCATGTTCTCTCACTCATTTTTGGTCCAAAAGCTCTCCATTCCCAGACTATGAGAATTTCTTCACCCTTTTGATTTACTTTTTAAACCTGTCACAGACCTGCAATGTCTCAAACAACCCAATGAGAAAGGTAAGCCTGCCCCTTTATAACAGGCCTGTGTCAGCACCTCCATTCTCAGCCTGTAAAGGAGTAGCACTCAGGGAATAATAATTCAGAAAGAGCTATGGGAAAAGAACTATGAAATGTAAGTTAGTAAAAGGACCTTGGATGTGAGGGAAAAGTCTAGTATAACAGCATAGGTGAGGCTGGAGTGAGAATGACATACCCTTCTCCTTGGTTAAATCCCTCAAGTCAGACCTCCTCTGACCAGAGAAGATAGCAAAGAGGAAAGCCTGTTGTACATGTAGAAGGTTGAAAGCATCTTTCTTTGATTGGGACTCTTCTCCTGCCCTCCTGCCCCCAGTGAGGGAAGGGAAGGCTATCTCATTTGTCTGCAGGAATAAGCCAAGGAAGATCATTCTCAAGGATTCAGAAGCAATGAATGCCTCACCATTTCATCTATTTATGAAGTAGCTTAATAAGGGAAAACACAAAAGCTTGCTTCATTGTCCTAAATGCAACTGATGTCCTACATACCAGAAGGAAATGTGACAAAGTTTGTGGTCGCTCTAAAACAGAAGATACTTTCTTAAGAAACTGGAAGTATAACATAATTTAAGAACACGTCTGAAAACCCTGTACTGCTTTGGCTTAGTCTCACAGTCTGGCATCGAAGCAGTATCCCAGCCATCCCCCAGCTCCTCATATTTTTAAAAAATAATTAAAAAAAGGTTTTGTGGTAGTCCATTACTACACGAGGGAAGACAAAAATATCCAACCTCACCCAAAGCTGAATTCCTTAATTGCTTCTCTTCCTCCAACAGATTTCTAGGTTAGGGTCTTCAGGGCAGGGGGGAGCAGGGTGGGGTTTTATTTTCATTTTGGATTTTCCTTGCTGTGGTCTTAATTAAAGCATCATTAAATCAGAACTTGTGATTCCCAAGTAACTGATGATTGAGTGAGTCACAAGTGAGACTAACAGTGAGACACAAGCCCTGCTACCCTCTCTGAGGGCAGTTTGCCTGCCAGAGCAATGGATTTGCCCGGAAACTCAACACTTCGTGGGTGGGAAGGACCCTCTTGAGCCGGTTCTGCAAAACTGGGACAGCAGGACAGCACATTTAATACCACAGTCAAGAGGCCTGCTTGTTTTCACTACTGAAAGACACCCTTCAACCCTCCTGCTTTGCTCTCCTTATTGATAAAACATGAATGACGGTGATAAGGCCACAGGACTCCTGAATAAAACTGCTCCATTAGTGCTAAGGTTTATGGAAATCCCAGATTCACAAAGTTTAGACCATTTTATGATCAACAGTGAATTTCTGGCTGGATCATCTTCAGACATGTTGAGTCAAACTAGTTAAGCCTAATAAGGCAAAAATAGCTGCCTCTCTCCTTTTGATCCTGCTTAACACACTCTTCATAAATGCTGTAGGCAAAGCTTGTACAGCACTAATGCAATTGCTATGAAGAGTACTACAAATGCAGGTGCTTGTTCATTACCACTTAACCCTGAAGCTGCTTTCCATGTGCCTGGCCTGAACATACAGCTGATTTGCTCCTGGATTAGGAAATCCAACTGTACCCTGATATACTTTCCCTGATTTAATTTGAAGTAAGTCAGGTTACCAATCTGGATTTAGTAAATACTTTGGTTCAATAAATCAAGTTTATAAACTTTAACATTCACTTAGTCACAATCCTTTCTCTTTCTTTGAAACAAGCAGAGGGTGGTCTTACAGGAGAGGCTATCACTCCGCTAAGCTTCAAGAAGTTACTCTTCCCTCCTCTTACTCACATATATGATTCAAGTAATCTTCTCCCTCTTTTGACTCTTAATGAAATAAAAATAAAATGTCATCTTTAATAATTATTATTGATCTCAAATAATTTATCTGAAGAAAGAAATGTTTTCTAGAGGTTACAGCCAGGAAGTCAAAGCTTTTCATTCCCAGCTCTGACACTAACTCACTGGCCATATGCAGAATATCTCTCCTTTGCCCATTCCCTACATCATGCTGTTGAAGGTTTATTTAAGTTCAGAGCAAGCAGTTCTGCACATCATTAATTCTTGGTTACTGGAACTTGGGTACCTCCATGTGCAAGTGCTAGGTTTTCATCTGCTCACACAAATGCAGAAAGGTTTGTGCTGTCATTACTGGCAAACATATATATGCATACCAGATATGCATTTTTACAGCACAGAGCTCCTCCTATGCTTTTAAAAACACAAGAAATTGTTTAGGTTAAAGCCTCCAAGAATTTCTGTGAAATGTGCAGGATTTACTCTGCTGGTAAATACTATTTCTGTAGTGAAAGCCTCTTGCTTCATCAGTAGGAATAACAAATTGTAAACTTTTTTGTTCATGTATGTCTAACTGGAAGGTTCAAAAGGGATATTCCGAATCAGGAGACGGGTAGCTTATAGAGAGAAGTTAAGTGGAGCAAACTTCTTATTTTAAAGAGTTACAGTTTGCTCACTACAGTTTTACTAACACAATTGAGTTGCTGCATATCTTGGGGATGTCAGGAGTTAAAAAAACCCACTAACCAAAAGCAATGCTTGAACAATAACTGCACTTTTATTTCTCACTCATGCTAATTAATAGTGCAGGAACAGCTAAAGGGAGAAGGAGTTTACTCAGAGCAAATGTCCACATGTTTTCCTTGATATTTATTCCATTACTGATTAGTTTTTGTGAATATTTGAAAGTCAGGCTAAAATAACAATGTTGAAATAACAAATGGAACAGCTTGATTCTCTTTGTGGATTCAGGTGGGCTGAGGTCTGATTTCCCAAGAGTTTTGGTGTGACAATAGGCTGAAGCTTTTTCTTCAAGCTCAGGTGAAAGCTAATCCAGATCCCAAAGCTGTTAGCAGAAGGTTTATTTTCAAGACAGAGGGAAGGGATTTCTACTGGTATGACAAGAAGATATTATCAAACAAGGAAGAGTTACAGAGCACCTTCACAGAGATCCCGCCATCCAGTCAGTGATATACCACAGGGCAGCATGGAAGTGAACATACCAAATGACAAATGCACTAACATTACTTGCCATTCACACAAACATCCTTATTTTCCTTGCGAAGTCTTATCAGATAAAGAAAAACACTTTCAGAAAAGTGCCATTTTATGATATTAAACAGGGCTCAAATGACTTAACATACAGAGAGACACTGACATCTGAACTGCAGTTTTGTTTTCCGTCTTGTTTTTCCCCCCTGTGACTACTGCATTTGAATAACTGAATTTTTAAGATCCCTTTTCCTCCTTTCACCATGATGTAATGCAACTGTTGCACAAGACTAACAATGTAGAGCTACTGCTGCGGGAGCCAAATTTGGCACCAAGAGAGATTAGGGTTGGCACCAAACACCATGATAAAATAAATCTGGCAGACATACTGAAAAGGTTTGCCATTGCTGCCATAAACAGCATACAGAGCAGTAAATGGAAAAGTGCTGAAAGAGACCATGGTTTTGTTACTGGAACAAAGACCTCAATTAGCTAACCACTTAATCTAGCACCTACTCTTATATGAAAACTGAAGAATTTTTTATAATGGCACATCAAATTAAGGGCAGCAGCAGGGACCAAAGTGTAATGTAACAGTGCCTTTCATATGTCCATCATACCAAACTCACATCTACAAAAACCTCCAGCCAGTTACCTATTAGCCAGGAGAATCTCTGTGCACAACTGCAAGGTCCACTAGATTATTCAAAGAAAAATACTTGATCCATACAGGAACACATCTGTCTCAACAAATTTATCTTTCCAGTACTTTTCAGTTATGGTTTCCCGAGAGGGAATTTGCTCCTACTCAATGATTGTGGAGCAGTGCTTTGGAAAGAGATTTGTATGTGTATTTTTCTTTTTTAAATGTAGAAGGAACGGAAAAGAGAAATTCAAGTTTTCCTCACTGTATCCCACTTTCTCTGCCTGAACTGAAAAAGCGTGGGCAGATTTTCTCGGCTTTATATAAAGGTCTGATGATTTGAGATGTGGACATCTGCCTGCAACTGGACAGATGCCACCAGCTTATTTCACCACAGGCAACTAGACAGCCATGTAATAGCAGCATTTTTCAATTGATACTATTTATTTTTTTTTAATCTCATTACCTAGCAGAAAAATTCCATAGTCCATCCCAAATTTCCCCAAATTTTAAAAATCTATAAGCACCAATTCTCAAACAAGGGACCACCTTCACCAGGCAGATAAAAGTCAGAAGCATGCATGGTGCCGTAACAGCTTTTTGCCAATCTGGTTAGCATTAACACATGTAAGACCATTCAAAGCACATTTCAAGTGATTTGTCTGATCATCAGTAGTAACTATGCATTTTCATAAATAGTAACAAAAAGCACTCCTAATGGGACATCCAATGTGGGGTTTGTGTGTGGAGGCATACAGAAGTTAGTCTCCTGTTGCAACTTATTTAGGCATAGATGAAAAACAAGAATTGGCTTAAAGGTGAAAACTTGACTTTTTATTTTCCTCACTCCCAAAAATCAAACAAACTGAAAAAAATAAGATCTGATTACTATGACCTGACTTTTACCCTGATGGCTTCAAATTCTTCAAACAAAACTGTCAAATCTGAAAACAGAGGACAACTTTAAATGACCAAAACCCATGGTATCTTTTACTATAAGATGTGTACAGCTTCAATGACAAAACTAGCATCTTAAAATCCACTTTGTTTTGCTAAAGAGCGTTTTCCTGCTATTGTGCTATATACCACCTACCTTTGGGATCACCACCCCAACTCTCAAGAAGCTGCTCTGCAATACAACTTATCACCCCTGAGGCCGTCTGTCAACAGTGATCGCTCACACACAACACCAGATCAGGGGACTGCTATAAATACAAGAGTGCTAGGACTCAAAACAGCAACAGAGATGACTGTTTCACTTGCAGGACTGCAATGCAGCTCAAGAAAGTTTCCTGCAGGTACAGAAAATGGCAGCCACCTAATGTTCATGCAAATAATGTAAGAAAGGAGTTTTGTCTTCTGTACAGATTAGGAAATCCAGCTGCAAGTAAAAGCCGACTTTAGCTTCTTGGATATTTGAGAACAAGCTTACATGTGCCACTAAGGTGACTGCCTTAGACTTAAAGCTCAGATTTGATCTGCAATATCCCTAGCTTAAAGGCAAATTTCTCTCTAACACATGGGACTTCAAAGGCCCTCATCCTTTCACAGCTCAGAGGAGTAGCCTGACAGCCTAGTTCAACAGCTGATGTGTTTCCTGACATTGTATTAACTTCAGCTCATAGCCTTCAGCAGAGTATTCTCTCTGACACTTTTATGGAGTAACTTCTACAACAGACAAAAGAATCAAAATAATTTCTCCCCTCCAGCTACTACAGGATGGCACAGATATGACTAATTAATTCATAAGAAACATGCAAAGATGCTCGTGCTGACCCCCACTCTTTGCAGCAATGAGCTACCAAAAAATAATAATTTAAAAAAATCAATTGCACAAAATACCTGAATGCAGTGCTTTGTTCCCAAAGAAAATACAGCAACTCACCTTTTTTTCTTCTTCCCCAAAAAAGTAGTCCTAGTAACTCACAAAAAAGAAGGAAAAAGGACAGTGTGCCTAATTTCAAGGATTTTTTTTTTTTACTAGTGCATATACAGGAGTGAAACAAAAATTTGAGTAAAGGAGCTTGAGCTCAGATAAACTACAGTATTACAGTATTTCATTAATTTCCCTGAACTACTCATCAGAGAGCCACTTTAAAATACTAACACCAATAAAACTGCAATTAGGGAAAAAATTACTTTTTTCTCATGTGGAATTATCAGAAATGGCAAATTTGATGCCATATTCCAGTGGCTAGGGCTTTCATTAGGATTCAGTTCTGTGTCAGCCAAAGGTTTCCTGTTACTGGAGTATTTTACAAAGCCAACTCACATTTATGCTTGCCTCTATTTCCCTTCCCTGTAAAGTAGGGATTACTGCATCTTTCCACTTCTGAGCATGCTGAGCTCAAAACCATGAAGATAACGTGCTGCACTCAGGTAAGGCAGCGCAAGGGCATGAGGGAGAAAACTATACAAATGCCAAAGAAAAATAAGTAACCTTACACTGATTAAAAGTGCCGCCATGAAACCAGCATATTTCTGACTTTTCCTTACTACTTACTTTTACTTACTACTTACACAACCTTTCTCTGCTCTTCTGCCAATACAGAGAGCAGACGCTGCCAGCAGTTGTCAATACAGAACAAAAGCATAAGTCTCACATTCTTATTTTCTTGTAGACCATGTAACATGTCTCCTCCTCCCTACACCCAACTTTTGCATGGCTGAATTCTCTTTTTAATTCACATTTGGCTGTGTAACTCTTCTATCCCAGTCATTCTACTCCAGTTGGTCTGTTTCTCCCCTCGAGCAATAGGTGCTAGGTATGTCATGCATCTTCTGTTAGCACATGTCCCGCCATGGTTCACATGAAGCATAACCAATCTGCTAACCCTTGGACAGCTGCTGGTTTTAGAGGCTGTCATCACAAAAACTGCCTGTGTGCCTGCTTGTGGGATTCCGATTCTTCAGGAGCCCAGCAACTGAATTCACTCAGTTCAGCTGCAAATTTAAGCACGGAATTGAAATGCCACAATTAAGAGAACCAGCTTCACTTAGTTTAGCTTCTCTTCACAAACTAGGATTGGGGCTCACGTTAACACCTTAAAATCCTGCATCTTTCACTTCTAACATAGTTCCTAAAGGTTAATAGGGTGCAGTTTCAGCTACAGATATTGCAGAGTAAATAGGTGCAACAAAGATCCCATATTGCAAGCTTTCACAAGACAGAACAGCCTGCACCAGAACCTCTCCCTCTAAAACTGGTCTAGGAACTACTTCCTTAGCATGGATATTTCAGTAGAGTGCAAGCTGAAACACACAAAAATTAGTGAGAAAATAACACAAAAACAGAAGAATGTGCGACATAAAAGTAAAATAAGCTCCTGGGACATGGGTCTGAGAAAAGCCTTTTGAAATGTTATGGAGCACTACTGAAAAACACAATCGCTGTTCCTTTCTGTACACTGGATTAAAAAATAAAATCAAGAACAAAACCTACAAAAACTTACAGTACAATTTATAAACACACAAAGCAAGTTTCTGCTAGAATTATACTCCACCTATTTCCTTCTAGCAAAGGACCAGCCACAAGAACTCAAGTTTCTGGCTTGTTGAAGAAAAGGTTAAACAACATCTAATTGAAAAAGACAACTTTTTCCTTGTCCTATCACCTACCACTTTGCCTGTAAATAACATGGCATAAATACTTTGAAAAGCATATACAAACACCTTAAGCAAAAATCCAAGTTTTAAAAGCAACAGCCTGATGCCAGCAGCTATAACAGTTAAAATTTTTCTCAAAGCTAAGCATACATTTTTCCATACAAGCAGCTGAATCATGGATATTTTAAAGAGTAGTTTATTAAGTACAATATAGCATATCCCCTACTTAGCTCTATAAAATGTGCCCAGTGCTACACAAAGCATTAAAAAGCATTTAAATTTGCTGGCATCCACTGGCACAGCAGAAGAATGGAGAGAACTAATCTAACAGCTGTCTTGAAACACAGCAGATTTATACTGTGGGTTTAGTCATTAACTATAGTTATCTGACTTATAGCAGAACACATCATGAGTAGTTGTGGTCTCTGGACTAGTGTAATGTATGGCAATACGTGAAATACACTCTCCTGACTCCACGTTGCTGTAGTTGCATTGCTTTTACTGGAAGCACTCAATTTTGGTTAATGCAAAAGTATAGTCAAAGAAAAAAGCCAAATAAAGGCTCATAGTGAGTTTATCAAGTGTCTAGATACAGAATGGTTCTGTTGGTCTTTTGCATTTACTGTAGCACTGAATTTGCAGGCAACACCCAGCAACTGAAAACCGGCATGATTTAATAGTCCAACTTCTTTTTGTGTGTGGTATATGTTTGTGTTTCTTTTTAAAGGGAGAATGAGATAACATCAGAGAAGCAGTGGTATAAACATTATCCTTAGCTATATGGAAACTTAAACCTAAGTATGCAATGAAGAATGCAATGCAAGGGGAATACTGCTAATTGGTTTTAGAATTCAAAATTGAAACTTGGTAAATTCAAGGGAAAAACAGAGTTACATGAGTATTGCATGAATCTATGAATAACTGAGTGTATAATGAAATTCTAGAAAGGCTTGCAAAATTACCCTCAGTTACACCAAAACTTTGGGTTCATGCCAAGAAAAGCTCCATGGGTTTTTGACAGGAGTACTTAGGTGGGCAGAACTTCAGGTTTAGTTCTGACTCCAAAATGGGCTTTTCCTGTGGCCTATAAAAATACTGCAACTCCTACCATCTCTTACTCTTCCCTACATTACAGCAGCCTGATGACCATTTGCACTCCAGGGCTGGAGGACAGCAGAGATGTTACAGACTTGGAAGGCAACTGAGCAAACTTCTGTGGATGCTTCCTGTGAGGATGAAAACTAATGTCAAAACCAGAAATCACTCTTTCCTCATACTCTGCCAATAGCATAGATCAGGCTACTAAGAAGCTTTTCACTGTCATTTTGTTCAAATATTTTTAAAGACTGCTATCAAGGACAACACTGAGGTAATATGAAAGCTGAGCCTGGCTTCTCCTCTCCACCTCCCATCCCCCAGGCCCCTCTCTCTGCAGTTTATTTGGCAGAAAGGCGTTACACAGCATCTCATCCAACATTGCTACACTCATCCTGAACATGATTAATTTGCTAATGATACAAATCTCCAAACAGCATGTTAGTACTGCTGACAATTTATGAAATGCCAGAGATTATTCTCCCACCAGTGATAAGCTCTTTCAAGCTGGTGGTTTTGTATGAAACCTCTTGCAATTGCTAAGACCGTTCTCATCTCTGCATCACTCCCACACAGTGCAGAGGCAGAGTGCTGCAGTGAGGATTTCTTTAATGAATTGCAGGTTATGTATACACACAAATAATATAGAGGGTCAGATTATGAATTCTTGCATACTTTCATATGCAAAAAGCCCAAAGTGTGCTTTGGAACTGAGACAAGCCTCACTGGGCAAACACTCTGCTTGGTCTGCTCTCCTCCCAGAATGCAAGTGCACACCAGCAATTGCAAAACTAGGGAACATGTCTCCTGTTCTCAACTGCTCACAGTATTGTCCTTGGCACCCCAATGGCCCCAGATACACGAGCAGAGATTCCAAAAGTAGTCTTGGGAATTTCAGTAGATTTTTCACATTTCTTGGGTAGATATTCCCTATGCTGTACACTACACCTGAAGGCCATAACATGATTCCCAAAAGTTACCCTAGTCCCAGCATCCTCTTGACCAGAAAACACTAGTGATACCAATCTACTTTCAGTTATCGTTTGATTATTTTGATCAATGACATAAGGGGTATGTTTTTCTTCTTCAAGCAACATTTGCAGTCACCTTGTGGTTTCCTTGAGTTTATTCAAATTTATGCAAACTGTCAGTTATTTTTACCTATGTGGAACAATCACAGGTAGCTGAAAATATTTAAGATGTGAGATCTTCACTATGGTCAGCCAAGAATCCTATGGCTGCTTTTTCTGTTCTGACAAGTTAGCCCTCAACAAAAACATTTCAAAACTGGAACAGTGGGGATTTATAGGACAGTTTTGGAACTTTTCCTGAATCATATGGACTAGCATTAGCTACTAATTTCCATAAAAGTAGGCTACTGCAAGATACCCTTCCCAAATGCCGTTTGAGCTTCTTTTTCAGTTGCTATGTTCCCACAAGCATGCAGTGCTTCCAAAGGGTGCAGTTAGCTCTCTCGCTAGTGCATTTACTTGTCTCCAATATAGGTGTTCTCTATCCAGTTTCATCGCCTATACAATAAGACATTAATTTGTAAGCATTAATAAGCACGCCATCTATCCAGGTGAGTATGTCCCAGGTTAGCCAGGTGGATTTTCCATTAGCAATGCCTTCAAAGTCAGATGTTTAAACCATCCTGTATGCCACAAAAATGGGGTCATTCAGGCCTGCCTTGCATGCTTTCTTGGCACAGAAACAAGTCAATCTGGCCAGACATCTATGTGCAAACAAGTGATTTTTGTATTGTTAAAAAAAATCTCAATCCCATCTTCTCCATTCTATCTCTATTCCTCTTATCCATTCCTCAGGCACATTTACTTCACTGAAATATTTCGAAGAATCCTATATAGCAATGCCACATGTTTCTCTGCACTGTTACAAGCATGACATCTTCTCTAAGGATCTCCAGAGTATGACACTGCACTGGGACCATCATGTCAAATCACCTCCAAGTTACTATTCCAAGCTAGCAAGAAGTATGAACCTGGAACGGGCTGCCCACAGAGGTTGCGGAGTCTCCTTCTCTGAAGACATTCAAAAGCCACCTTGACACAATTCTGTGCAATCTGCTCTAAGAGAACTTGCTTTAGCAGAGGGTTGGACTAGATGGCCTCCAGAGGTCCCTTCCAACCCTGACCATTCTGTGACTCTGAGAATTTAGAAGCTGAATACAAAGAGAAGTAACAGGCAGGAGGACACAAAATTTGGGAACTCGGCAAAAAATCTAGCCCTTCCATTCCTATCATAACTAAAAATGACAATCCAGAATGGAACTGCATATATACTGTCTAATAACTATCAAGGCTTTCTTTTTACTTTAGCACAATTGATTAATGTGTATGCATTTAACACTAGGCACTACCAGTTATAAAATAAGAGTTGTACATTTGACAGAACAGCAGTTTTAAACCTGCAGTTTGTTTTGTAAATCAACCTAATTCTGGTTGCATTTAATAGGCAGAAGAAACAGAGAATATTACATATACTTGTTTAAGCGTTCTGTGCTCAAACAAGCCTCTGAGATTTGGTTGTTTCAACTCTACAGTTCTGTCCACAAGCTGGTAAAGCCGTTGGTGCCACAGAAACCTCACAGGAGCAATAAAATAAAATACCCAACAAACAACAAAAAACTAAACCCAAACCAGCCTATCTGCATGCACACACTCTTCGTGAAAAATACGCATGCAATCAAGCTACAATTAACTTTTAACACTAATAGCAATCCAGGATGCCAAAGATCACCTACAGATTAGTCTGTGCATTAGACTTTTAAAACTAAACTTTTAACTCCAAATGTGTTCCACCTTGGTACTCCTGTTTCCAGCCTGAAATGAGTTGTAACCTCAATTACAGAAGTAAGGCTCTAGGACCAATGAACACCGCTGCACTCCTGGAAGCAGAAATGTTTGAGTAAAGGTGAGGAGGTTGGACAAGGGTAAAGTCCAAAGTAATTTTAAGTGGTTCAGCTAAGTAGGGAAGGCTAATGGGAAACCATTTTAATTTGTTACAGTCATCCCTAGTGAATAAAAGGACCACATTTTTCTTCAGCAGCTTGATTACAAAGCAGTAAAACCCTTCTGTGTATATAAAAGACCTATGAACAGTATAGATCAAAAGTAAAAAAAAAATTGCACTATATGTTGGATGCAGGAGAAAATATTAGAATAGGGAATAGTTTCAGATATTCAATCATCCCAATTTTTAAATATTTCCAATATATATTTTGTACCAATGAACAGGCACGTATATATTTCTGTTATTCCCATCTACAAAGACACAAAATAATGATGTTTTTGGACTTTCCCTTTCAAAAAAACCCTAAGAAACACAGAAACATGTCTTCTTTCCTTCTCTCCCCACAACACTTTCTGGCTCTTGTTAGTAATAAAAATTTATGCTGCTTCAAGCACTGGTTGCACTCTACTTTATAGACCCTAGGCAGCACTAAACAAGCAAAGCACAGCTCGAGGTGACTATACTTCAGCAGCATAAATACCTTAAAGTAAGAATTATGCCATAAAAGCAGTTTCTCCACTTGATGACAGGGTTTTTTTTTGGTGTATCAATTTCTTTTTCCCTGAACAATTGCCAGTTCTGATAGACCCACAGGCCTGCATACAACCAGTAACTCTATGTAATTGCACTGGTCTAGAGATAGGATTGAAAAACATTTTAAATGGTGAAAGTTGCAGCTACTCAGCCCCAGGTTCTTCTGTTAAAAAAAAAAAAAAAAGTAGTATTTTTTTTTTCTAGTCAGAATCAGGATTTCCAGGCTTAGAAATAGCATGTTCAGCCATTAGAAAATACTGAGCTTTCCTAAAGCTGTATAATTCAGAGGCAAAGCCCAAATATTTGCTATGCTTCACAACAAAATAATTATCTGGTCATAGCAATTTCTATCTTGTATCCGCCCTGCTTTTCTACATTATTTTCTCTGGTCACAATCAGTAAATATTCTGGGATAAGCAGCATTACATCTACACACAGAGCAGGGCTGGGACCTCTACCTGCTGCTGTAATGCAACAGCCAACAAATACAGTCTGAACCATAAACCATCTTTTTGTAATTTCTGTACTGCTTGCTAAATAGCTTTGTTGACTCAGGTTTTCAGAAACCTTCTTGTATTGGGTTGGCCTTTTGATGAGGAACATAAATCAGTCCCTCAACTCCGGAATCCCTTGGGGTACAAATCCTCACAGCCTCGAGGTACTACTTACAAGAGATGTTACATGATGTCTCCGCATACGCTTACAACAGGCCTTTACAGAGGTCTGGGGACACAAATCCTCCTTGTGAGCATTATTCGCCTTTTCCTAACTAAAGGACATAATGCTTCTGCTGCAGGCACCTCTACTGAGTAATGCATTCCTGCTTCATCAGACACTTGTATCAACACTTCTCTACTGTCATGAACTAATATTGTTAGTCGCATGCTCAACCCGGCTTTGGAAAGATCAGTGCTGTCTTCAGTGAACTTTTCTATACAGCAGCTAAGTCGTATGCAACATGCACAGTGTAATTTTTTAAGATGTTAAATTTAAAAAATTTCAATCTATTTATCATCAATAAATAACTTTATAGCAGTTTAGACAGGTTGATATCGACTCTTGGCCAAAGCAGGCTCTAGTGTTTGTGTTCTGTCTGCCCACAATGCTTCCTGTCTTTTCTACTGGCTAAAATGTGCTTTTCTGTGGTTTTGCAAAGTGTCCCTCCCTGCTGGGACTATGCAACAACAGTTGGGTTTCATCTCATCTACAGCTCTTTGGAGCTCATGGGGACAAGGGGAAGGAGCAAGAACAACGGGGGGTGGGACCCAAAGCTAAATAAATCAATGTTTCTTTGATCCTTTGGGATCAGGATGCTGTAAAAACACATGGTTATTAGAACTGTGAATTTATTGGTAAAGGAGTTGGTTACTGGCACTGTATTTCAGTATGAACTTACATTATGATACTAAGTACAAAGCATTCATTCTGTTTGTGGCTATAAGAATTAATCTTTTCCATGTGCAGAGAGGTTGTGTGATAATTTAACTGAGATTCCTGTTGGTAGTCAGGCAAGCACTCATCAGCTGCAGGGCTTTCAACAATACACAAGTAACAGCTCCAAGAGTAAATGATGTAACTAACATCCCTCTGAGAACTACCAAACAGGACTAGAGCAGTCCATTTCTTTCAGGGTTTTCATCTGAGTAGGTTGTCAAAAACCTGAAACTAAAAGGTGAGTTTCTCCCAAACACTTCAAATGCTTAGCATTGGACAGGACTCAATAACTAATGGACTCTGAATGAAACTGTATGTTTCCAATATCTTGTATTTGCCTCAATAATAATAAATGGTCTGATCTTGATTATTAAAAATGAAAAAGTAATTTGAAATGTTTATGTGGATGGCAGCTTTATATGCAGAAGTGGTCCAACTGCCTTTTCAATCCAGCTGGAACAAAGTTTTCCTTTTTCTTTATTTGTGAAATTTCACTTATTATGAAGCACTATGTCTTAGTAAGGCAGCTGTTGGCAGCAAGTTGTGAAATTAAAGTTGAGCTGGTTAGTGCTACCTAAGAGCCAAGATATAATATGCTTTTGTCAGAGAGAAGTTTTTCTTGTATACATGTAACCTACATTCAGTAATTAAAATAGCTAGTCCATCAATCCTCCCAACCCCACTTGAAGGGAGAGGCAATGCTACTTTAAAATACAATTTCCAAATTGTACAAATTGCAACCAAAAAACTGGGATTGCTATAATGCATTTCAGCAAAGTCTTTACGTGGCCAATGCACCAATGACTTCAGAAACCTGGAAATCAAGGATTCCCAATTCTCAATGTCCTACTAATATGGTGTTAGATTTTGGGCAACTCACTTCTGACAAGATTCCGAATGGGAAGGAAATCAGGATCAGTGTGTTTCTATTATCCACTGAGGATGTCACACACACAGCCTACACCTGCAGCAAATCATACCAGGCTTCCTATAACTCAGTGCAAGCACTCTTACCATGCAATACACAACTGTGATTTTCCTTCAGCTTTTCTGGCTGTCTTAAAAGAAAGCAGTACTAAACTTCACATCTTGCTCTGAACCTCCTCTGGAATGTGCTTGAGATGCATGTTTCAAAAATACCTACACAAAAGTGCCCGTGGGAACCAGGTGAAGGAGCAGAACAGGAATTGGCACATGCTGTTGCAAGTCCAAGCCAGGTAAAGGTTGAAATTTTATATATTAAGTGCATAAATAAAAGAGGGAACTTGAAAAAAAATGCCTAAACTAAAGCATCAAGCTGATTAATCCCCAACAACTAGGCTGACTATACCTCGTAAACTAACTTCTTTCCCAGATTGTTGCCTGGAAGCTCAGTTATCAAGTGTAACAACAAAAACATATTGTCATCTATGTCAGGATTTGATTAGCTTCAAGTGATTGTAAACATTCAAAGACCTTACTACTGACCAAAGATGCAACCCTGTCCTCTCCCCAGCCCAGCCACAAGCTCCTGCAGTGACACAAATCTGTTTACAGCCAGACCAACAAACTGCATTTTTTTTTCTGGTCGTCTTCTCAGCTGGATCAGCAAGTTGATCAAGTTCGCAGCGCATCTGATAGCACCAACCCAGAATAGGAGACAGGAACACGCAGCCAGGATGAGGAGGCCACTTTTGATTTCAACACAGCTCTCAGTCAGCTTAATCCAGTCTTGAAACCATACCTACAATTTATCAACATGACTGCTGTAAGGAGGGTCCCCCTGCTTGCAAGGCAGCTGTAGTTTTAATGCCAAATAAGACAATCTGCCCAAATTACTCTACTGCTTAGGTGACAGCTACCTGCACTTCCCTATAAACACAGGATTACAATTAAATACTCCAATACAGTTGAAGTTGGCACTACTTTTACTATTTTAATGTTGAGTGACAAACAGATTCATTTAACATGGCTTTGAGGACTATACCCACCCCACCTAATCCATAGACTACACTCGTGTGCAGACTCTGCATCAGCAATTCTTACCTGACATCTATTTTAGATATCTGCAGTGCTGTCCTATTTGCAGGGGTACCAAACTACTTTGGGGGGTTACTTCATGTCATGCAAATACCTTGGCAGCCATCTACTGCAGTTAAAAACAGGGCCCAAAAGCTCTAGATAGCTGGATTTTCCAGATAACTAGAAAATTAAATAGGAATTGGTGGAAGATGGCTCATTGGTGTTTAGTATCAGTGAACATAGTGGCTGGCTATAGGGTACTTGTAAACATTTTTTTAAGCAAAAGAAAGCTTGACAGATTCTTTCCTCCATGCAATTCTTTTTCTGAAGAGCTTTTTAAGGAATAACGATAGGGGTTAACTCTTCTGAGATTACATGCATTGTTGAAGACAACTGGATCATATCCCTTTTGTATAAAAAAAACCCATAAATACTTGTCAGTATCTAGAGAGTCAAAATCCTCAGATCAAAAATGCACTTAGTATGTCCATGAAAAATGAGAACTGGTAGCCATCATTCCACAAGTATTACCTCAAAATACAAACTCACAGATTCATAGCAGTCATAGCAGTACAAAAATGCAAGGCTGGCAAGAAACTGGAATGAGAATAAAACCACATATGAATCATGCATACAACTAATTAAACACGAAAATTACCTTTACAGTCACTTACCTTCACCATTGTAAGTTAACATCTAGCAGAACAAATTTGAGCAGTGTATTTGGGACATTTACAATCTGGGAGAAATATTTCTTTTAAACTCACATCAGGGTAACACAGCTTCCTTTCCAAGGACTGATTATTTTAGGCCTTCCTAACCAAAGTGAAAAATGCTTAAGACTGAACACAAGCCTTGGTTGACAGCACTGAAATGAGCCTGGAAATCTTCAAATTTACAGTGTTGGGAACTGCTGCACAACTTCTAGGCTAAGACTTCAGGGCAAAGCATACCTATATTCACTCAATTTGCAAGTTAAAGTAGTTAGATTTTGGCAACTAAACCCTGGCTTCCCCTTTTGCATAAGTAATACCGCAGCTTCTAAGCACTTCAATGTTCATTGTCAGAGGACTGTCTGAAAAACGCTTCCACAAGTCACATCCCAGCTATTTCTTTTTTACTAACATTTGATTTGTGGATTACAATCCAAACTGCACTTCCAAAGGTCACAAGGGCGTATCAACCATTTGAGGCACTACAAAAAAACCCATGACACAACTCACAACTTGATTTTCAGTAACTCTGGAAAAAGCCCAGTACGCACTAACCTTTCAGAGTATATGCCAAGAATAATTACAGAATTTTAAGTTCCAGTGACCACAAGATTGCAAGTTCCATACAACTTCTTCTGGTAATGGTATCTGCACCAACACAGGCAGCATCCACTTGAGGAAGGACAGAAAGCATCATGTTGGTACAACAAAACCCTTTCATTAAAGGGACACCTGGGCTATTAACGATATGTCTGCTGGGGGAGACAGCACCTCACCAGACGGGGATTCAAACCAATTTCTGCATGAGGTGATGAATAAAAGAGAACTGGCTGTAAGCAGGACAACATAGGCCTAGTTGGTTTTATTTACCATATAGTTAAAGGACCAGTGAATGATTAATTCACTCTTTGTGCACTGACAGACAATATTTTGGGGCAAGACTTTGACCTGTCAGGTTAAAATAAAATAATGCTAACATAAAAATGCTAACAGAGCTCTCTCCTGAGCTGTCGTTCAAATGACTTTTCTACGTTGCTTTCCAGGACAAAATGTATAAATGCCATAAATGCATAAATGTCAGGCTCTCTTGAGAAGAAAGAGGCCCAGTAAAACGTTAGGTTTGCCAACAGAGCAACACATTGCTATTCATAGTAACACTATCACCACATAGTCATCTTCACTTACCACCTTGTTAGCAGCTACAAGCAAATCTTTGGCAAGATCCCTCTCAAAGTAAACCTGCTTCCACTGAGAAAGACAGAATCCTTTGCCCTCCTCAGACAAACTCCCTTCTGCACAATCTGGCTCTTCCTAGGCACAGAGCTGCCACCACCATCAGGAATGACAAACAAAACCAGTAGAAGAACCAGGCTATACAAGCTCCAGGTTAACCGCTTGAAAAGCCCTGAAGTCCAACATCTGATGAAAATTTTAAATGTTATTTCAGCCCTGGACACACAATTAAAATCAGAGGATGGTCACTCTTTGACTGCAAGACCACCTCACCTGTTTCTACACTCTCCATATCAATATTAACCCACAAAATATTCCAAACGCATAAAAAGACTTGACCTCTGGGGAGATGGGGAGGAAGACAGGTGCCCTACAGTAGCTTTTCCCATCTTCTGAGCAGTTACAAAATTACAAGCAATTTAAAAATAAAAATCAAAAAACACTCTCAAGAAAGCATATCTAGCAAATATGAGATCCCGAACATGGAAAAAAAAAAATGCATCCCTAGTTCAGGTAGTCATTTAACAGATGACAACACATTTCAACAGCCAGCAAGTTACAAGTGCAATTAGATAATTAAAAAAAAAAAAAAAAAAAACAACAACAAAAAACCAACAAAACAGTAAAGCACAAATTCAGTTTTCTATGCAGGATCACTTGTGCCCACAAGATGCACAAATAGCTTTTTTTGCATCAGCTCAGAGACTTTTGAAAAGGTGGATACAGTTTTAGCTTTCATCAACCAGGGAGCGTCCACTATCAGGCTCGCCTCTTACCTCAGGCAGGACACAGGATAAGCGAGGCCAACCTCCTGTGTCACCCTTCCCTTTCCTTCCCTGCTGTGAAACGCTCCAAAACTGGCAGCAATTCCCACTGGATGGGGCGTGCAATCACACCAGATTATAGTCTGATATGAGTTAATAAAACACCGATTTTGTCCTACTGTATGTGGTGTCTGTAACAGGCGCTGGGCGGGAGCGCCGGGGCTCTGTGAGGTGAGGTAAGGGGCTGCCCCGCGCCGGTTCCAGCTGGTTTTGCAACAGACCCACAGCAGGGCCCGGCTGAGCACAGCAGGGAAGCCAGCGGCACCTCTGTGAAAGGGCAAAATTCGGCACAGTGGAAAGGAAAACACCTGAGAGAAAGAGCCCTGCGAGGCCTGCGACAGGGCCTGAGGGGAGGGCGGGAAGGTGGGTGCCACAGGTTCCCCTGGAGCAGCCAGGCTGGAGCCGGTTCTCCTGACAGGAGCTGCTGCTCAGAGAGCCCACACCAGTGCAGGGGAGCAGCGTGAGGAGGAGAAAGGCAGGGCAGAAAGGAAATATTACATACTACACTGCCTGCCATCCCCCATTCTCTATCCCCCATGCTGCTCTGGGGGAGGAATTGGGAAAGAAGGAACAAAGTTGAGCCTGGGAAAGGGGGTGGGCAGAGCTGGTTTAAATTTTGCCTTTGTTCCTCACCATCCAATCCTATTTTAATAGGCAATAAATTAATTTTCCCCAAGCTGAGTCTGTTTTGCCTGATAGTAATTGGTAAGCGATTTCCCTATCTTTATCCTGACCTGTGAGCTTTTTCATCTTATTTTCTCCCCTCAGACTGTTCAGGTTGGGGAACAGCGGAGGAGCTGGCTGGGCCCCTGGCCGCCGGCCCAGCTCAACCCACCACACACACAAAAATGTTTCTTACTCACCTCAGTGCTCTGACTGAAAAATACACTAAAACTGAAAGAAGCACAGCAAAACCAATAAATTTCCTTTCCAATAATCTGCTTCTGACAGATTGTCACATCTTCCTTTTCTCCAACTAACCACAGAATGGCCAGGATTAAATCTTAACTCTCTAGCAAGGAACAGAGAGCTGGGTTAATGTGGCCTGGAGTCTGCAGGACATGCCAGGGCTTCCCCTGCTACGTAAACACTTCTATCACAAAGCCGTCATGCATGTCATTTCTAACACACATTTTTTAGTGCAGTACTGACTACCTCTTCCCAAATCTCTAACATCACTGCAGCCCTAACAGTGAATCATTACTTCTGTCATAGACACCTACTGCCAACGTGCTTCCCAAGCGACTTTCTGGGTTGGACAAAAAGGCAGAGGAAGAATAAACCAGAAAGCCCTCAAGCTGGACTGCTGTGGCTTCAGGGCACAGGGTAGTGGTACCTGCTCCACCTGAAAGCACCCACTCCTGCAGTGGAAACCAAACCAATTGCTGTGATTCTCACACCAGTGAAGTGGACAACCGAGGCTGCCTACAGATATTCTGCTGCCACAGGCTGACCCTTGCTGCCACTGCCAATAACCCACTTAAAATTTCTAAAGCAGGTCATGAGCAGATGCCTTTTATCCAGTATCCACGTTCACATTTTACTGTGCCTGCCTGCATACAACACGAGTGCAGAATGGGTTTCTTAAGAGAGACTGAAATCCTCACTCATACCTCTCCCCATACGGTGATGGCTGGTGCTCTCTCTCCTTATACTGAGCTGCTGGAAGCTGCAGTACTAGAAGGACAGGAGCAGAGTCAAAGTTTTGTTATTGCAGCAAAAAACCTGATGACACTACACAAGTGTCTGGACACTGGAATAGTTCTCCACTGGGCATAATGACTTGTCAAGACATCTATGTGGCAAGACACTGTGATATTTGCCATCAGATTTGAGCTGTCAGTACTGCAGATATTCTCTAGCAGCATTTTCACCTGAACTCTAAGTCTGGGACCCAATTCATTTAACATTGTGATAAAGTATAAAAAGCCATCAGTAAGCAGAGTGTGACTTTTTTTTTAAACAATACAGTTCCTTCTCAAACAATTACCGGGATGCAGTACGTGCAGTTTGGAGGAGAACTGAGCGTCAGCCTGGGTATTACTACATGTCAGAGCTCCTCCTCTGGAGTCATATCAAGTGACTTTCCTCCTCAAACATGTCCTAATGAATTCCACTGAAGCCTGCAGGTAAAAAGCCTTCCCCAACCATTTTGCCCTGATTGATAGCTTTAGAGCCTTCCTCCACACCACCTCGGCTGCTTTCCAGAACTTTATTTTTCTCCTTTTTGTAAGCGTCTGCAACAGGAAGCTGCACTCATTTTTTTCACTGTATGTTTCTCTTAAAACTGACATCTTTGCATTGTAATGAAGGAACCCCTGGGTATTAATGACAAATTAGTCACCAGCTAAAGAATATTTTCTTTTCACTTCTATACCAGGTGGAAGATATTAAAATCTCTAGAGGAATTTCACCTACTCTGCTACAATAAATCATCACACGTTTCTTTTAAAGTGACTTAATTTTACTACCTTTAAAACTTCACCACAAATAACCCCATAACTGTGTTAATATAAGACTAAAATAGTCTCGTGAAATTGATCAGGAGACATTATCATAAAAAACAGAATTAACTGTACTGTGAAAATCAATGTAATTCTACTTTTACATTTCAAATGTTATTATTTTTTAAATAAGGAATTATTCCCTTCCAGGAAGATAAAACCTCCATATACCTACCTAGGTAGAAGTATCACCTTCAAAAAGTTAGCAAAAAAATCTTTTATCTTCTTTATTGAATTATCTAACCTAATAGAGAACAAGATTTTTAAAATCTACAAAAAAAAACCAAACCCAAAAGGTGAAGCGTTGCACTGGCTATTCTTTGTTGAAGAACTTGCAAAGTAGAAGACAAAGTAGAGGAAAAAAAAACCCACAATTAGGTAGTTTGCTGGAGTCACAGGCGATTGAAATACAGCAAAACAATTCAGTGAAGGCAGAGCTTTGCCTTTCATTTTTTTCTAGAAAGTGGTCAGTAATATTTTAATAGTAATGTAATAAAAAACTTCATACACACAATGTTAACTTCACAACTACACGGACTGTATTATTTCAGTGGGGTTTTCTACTTTATAAGGCAGATAAACTTCTATAGTTTAAATATTTTTTGATTCAATGGCTTGATACACAATTATGTGCTCTTAATCATCAATTAGGTCAATTTTCCATGTTATAATAGATCCATTAAGTAACCCTGGCAGTGAAAGTTCATTTTACAACTGAAGGTAACACCAGGACCAAGACAGAAATTTAGGAGTCCTGCCCCACCAGCAAAGGGAGGGCGGGAGAGCATCTATCAATAAATACAGTACACAAGGTCTACATGCAATTGTTTCTTCCTCTGTTTGCTGAAGAAAAAGTGAGGAGCGGAAGATCAATTAAAAAGCAGAAACATAAACCCAAAGCATTAAACACTACTAGATATTTAAGATCCCACAGTGCTTCTTACAAGCACAGTGCATCACTCCCCCACTTCTCCCGGGGGAGTTCCAGCTCCAATAATTACTTTCCGTCTGCTCACAAAGTTCAAGTTCAAAACAATATTCATTTTCCACTTCCTGTCCTAAACCAGGGCACAATGCTTCTGTGCATCATTAAGCAACCATCCTGCTCCACCACAGATATGGTTAAACTGCTGTTATGATTGAATAATCCTGATTTGTGGCAGGGGGGACTGGAGGAAAAAGCACTGGGCTTTAAGAAAGCAAACGCCAGGCTCCAACATCAGTGTGTCTGACTTTTAGCAGCAGCATCCTTTATTACTTTCAACTCCAAATCAAGCATTTGTCTGCACCCCCTACCCCTACTTTGCAGGGGGGAATAAGTGGTGTTTCAAAACTGATGTAGCCCAGAGGTTTTGCTGTATCTCAAGTATTTTACAGAAGACTCAGCTGGCTTCCTTAGTCCCCCTCCCCATCCATTTACCCAAATTATATTCATCTGCTGCAATGAACAGATAGGATGGCTGCCAAACAAACAAAATGAAATCATACAGAACGGGCAGAATATGCCTTCTTTCAAACCACAACTTAAAATTTTCAGGTGCAGACATATTGAAGAAGGCAAAGTCATTTTAAGGAGAGACGGCAAACGTCTGTCGAAGTTTTCATACAGAAAATATCTTATATTGCCTTGTACAGGGTTACATACATTTACAGCACTGCTGAACAATTACATATTTTAGGTCAGAGACTTAAGCTCACCTCTTATTCAGATAGAATTGAATTTCATTAGAAACAAGATTCCTCTAAAGTAGATATTTACACAACAGGCTACCAAGACTAAACAGAATGAGGATCTTGATAATAATATTCCAATAAATAAAAACAAAAATTGGTGTCGGCCCTATTTTCCTGCTACACACCTAACTCCACCAAAATACAGAAGAGTATTAGGTCAGAGGAGACATACACCGAGAACTAAGTTGTATCATTGCAAAGTGCAGGAGGTTACATCCACTGTTACTACAGGGGCTGTGGTACCTCCCTCTCAGGGACGTGAACGGCTTCCCACCCGATTTGGATTTGTTAACTTTTACTAACTGCTGCTCAAAACCTTTGCTGAGTTGCAAATAAGGGCTATGAGCAGGGATAGCACAGAAAGACAGCAATTCCTGCTCCTGTTCTGCAAGGCTCAAGCACTGAAGAAGTCAGCTGGACTTGCACTGACAGCAGTTACAGTGTGATTTATTTTTCTTAAGTTTTCTTAAAAACGCATTTGTGCAACAAGTACAGAAGATTTGAAACTGTTCCTTCCCCAAAAGAGGCCAATCCTTACTTGAGTGAAATGATTAGAAACTGCAGTGGCAGCAGAACTGGATCTAATATACTTACCCACAGTTAAGCACAATGAAGGAGAAAATTTATTTTGCTACAAGCATTAAGACATTATGCCTAACTGCATCTCAGTGGACAGGAGTAGCATCAATGTAGCACTTGCCAAATATAAGCTAGCAAAACCATGCTTCTATAAATTCAAAAAGTAAAGTTAGCTTATTTAAAAAAGTGAAAATTTGGATACAATGAATAACATTCAAATATTTTACTTACAAAAGTGTCATGTTTCATTAAAAATCGTGCTTTTTAGTTTGTTAAAGGGTGGAAAAAGTCTCTCTCAAAGAAAAAGTATTGCTTAATTCTAAACAAGATTTAGTTGTTTCAACCACAGAAATGGGAAAAAAATAATAAATTTGCATAGTTTACAAAACTGAAGTACACACTGTCAACATTTGTTGAAAGTACAGTATTTTGTAAATACATTCACTTGACTTGCAATCAAAGAATTGTTAGATAGTTACAATTAAACTCAAAAGACAATAATTTAGCACAGAAGAGCAGTCACAAGGGGAATCAAAACCGGTGAAACAGATCTGTATTCAAAACTGATCAAAGCTATTTCAAAGTAGCTGTAGGACAATTACACGGCAAAAAAGTTGAAACAAATATGGCATCAAAAGACACAATTTGCAATAAATGCAAAATTCACCCTTAAGACAACTGATGAGCCTCTCTGCGTGGTGCGCAGGCTAAGTTGTAAATAACTGGGGCCCCCAGATTGCTTTGCTTACTCAACCTATTTAAAAAACAAAAAAAATTCAGATGCCTACCCCGCTTTCCCCTCACTGTTTCTTGTGGGTGCCTGAGTAATCCTAGAGGCATTTCCAGTTTTTAAGGCATTTGCTGAGTTTAAGAAATTTTCCCCACGTCCCCTTGCCTTTGTTTGGAAGCACCAGGCTTTCCTGCTCTGGTTGAGCTTCTCTGTGAAGTCTGCCCTTTCCAGCATAGGGAGAGGCATCAACTCTCTGTGGGTTAACCAGTTACTATCTGGGCTGACAAGTATTAAATCATTCTTTTTATTTAGGATTTTTATTTATGTATTTAGCTGGACTGCTTTCCTTCTCAAAAGCAGGGACAGCAAATGAGAATTTCTGCATCACGAGACCAAATGTCTAGAGTTAGGCACTAAGCAGCATAAAATTACCCATTTTCTTAAACCTTTACGCACATCTAAGAAGGGGCAATTGTATCTGGACCTTCTTTTATTACTGCAACCCAGAAAAGTAGGACCCCACTGCCAGGAATGGGCAAGCACTGAGAAACCTTGTCTGCAGAGTGCCTCAGCTCTGGCTGCGTTTGCAGTCTGTAGCACTGGTTTATTTAAAAACATTCCCAAAGAAGTCTATTATTAGTGAAATAAGTCAAGACCTCCATTTCCCCAAATTATTAAGTGGTGTTGCAGCAAAGGCAAGTTGAGGTTCTACCGTGCATCAATTTCCGCTCCAAAAAGCGGAGGGGACATGAATGACACCAGCATTTCAAGCAGCACTCGCGCAAAGACACGGCTGTGAAGAAATCTCAGGTTTGTAACCAAATACTTTAAACCTTAATTTCCTTAAGATGAAACCAGCTGGGAATAAGTTAGAAATGAGCTATCATCAAGGAAGTTTCTAACATCTGAAAAACAAACTTCAATCAATTTCTACCAGTCTCTGTCCATCAGTAACAAACCCTTCACCTGCTTTTCAAATTGCCGAGGCTCAAATCATATCCAGGCTCTCCCGGCCTCAATCCTATTTTCACTCTTTGTATTCAAACCTGGCAGTAACCAAAAAAAAAAAAAAACCCAAAAAAAACACCCAACCAAAAAAAACCAACTCCAAAAAAAGTCTTTCAAACAACAAAATCCCACACCCCAACGAAACACGCAGTCTGCCTCTAAAAAAAATGTCAGTCAACAAATAGGCACAAATTTCACAATGGCTGAGGTCATTCTCTTTAAGTCATTAGGGTTTGTGGGTGAGTTTTCCTGGTGGTTTTAACATTGGTTTCTGTGATTGCAGTTATGCTTATTTATGCATTTAAGGCGTATGATCTAATACACTTAGGTTTAACTACTTCATTCTTTTGACATTCTTTCCAAATTATAAAAAGGATTCTTGGTGTTTTCACTGCCTTGGTAAAGAAACAAAATTGCTGTCCACATAATTTCTTAAAAATACAGAACAGACTAAGTACTTGTTGCAAGTAATTCAAAGAAAAAAAAACCTACACCAGACGTTCCCCCCCAACATAACACTTACTTTTGTTCTCTCTTTAGCCTTCTGAGGGAAGCTACTATTTTTTGAAAATAGCTGTTTTGCTGGCTTCTTTAAAACAATATTCAGGCCTTCATTTTACTTCAGTTACAACTTATAATCAACACAGAAGTTCAGTTTATTTTTTTTTAAATCCCTTCTATTTTTACTGTTATGCTTTTAAAAAACTGCATATTTACAGTATGCTTCATTCACATTGCATCTTCCACAGCCACTTTGATCTCTACAATAATACTTTATTCAATGCCTTTTGGTTATTATCTACTGGGGGTCCTTGCTTGACAAAAATCATAGAAGTCAGTTCTCTATTTCTTTCTATCAGAAATTTAAATTAACTTTACCCTCCCAGGCAAAAAAAAAAAAAAAAGCCTGAACAACCCCCACCAAGTAAATCAGGCTGGAGAAATTCACGAACTTGTCTGAAACATTCAGAAACATTTTCAAGAAGCTCAAATGCAAAAAAAAAAAAGTAACAAAAAAAAAGTTGTGTATACATGTGCGTGCACAGATCTCTCCCTCAATACTATGTGCAGTGCATGGCTATTAGCTTGTATACATAAATCATATTAAAACATTTTAAGTAACCTTTTCAAACTTGAGGCCATAGTTACTTCTATACAAGGTATTTCCAATGTCCCTGATATAGTTTCATATATCCAAGTATATTTCTGGTCACCAGGAGGAAGAGTGGACAGCACCCCACCAGCTCTGTCGAGACAGAAGGGCTCGCTCCTGCCTGGTCCCCTGCCGACAGCACCGACAGCTCTCCTCGAGCCTCAGCTCAGCATCACCCCAGGTACAGCTGCGGCCCAATCACACCGACAAAACGTTACTCACTGGCACACAAAACTCCAAACTTCCCAAGTCATCGTACCCCCATCTCCCAAGTTCTGTAAAACACCACGATTTATAGCCATGCACTTTGCGGGCACCACAAAACATGCTAGGCTCCCCTCTCCCCGCTGCTCCTCCCTTTCCAAGCCACTTTTTCTATTTGAACCCCAACTAAAACAATCCTCCACAAATTACAACAAACCTTCCTTAAAACTCCCCATAAACCTTACCGCAACCCTGCAGCAGACTTCTGGCTTTTCACAGAGCCTCCGTACATAACATGAGGGAAAATACCTTAGCATGGCACTAACAAAGTATTTCCCGGACCCAGCAGAGGTGACAAACAGAAGGAGAGCAAAGCCAAGATGCCATCTCGACTTCAGGCAAACAACCTCTTCTGACCTCTAGCAGCTCCCACACACTATTAAACAAAAAGTATTCTCTCCATGTTAATGAACCATGTACAATCTAACAGATAATGCTGATGTTAAATAAACATGTTTATATGTGACTCCTAATGCTATGACTTAAGCAGCTGCAGACAAGTCATTTTAAATGGGAAGGATTATGCCCACGTAGTCTTTCAGCTCTCATTTTACACACCTTTGAAATAACTCAAATACATAATTAAAGCCCAAGTACAAAGACTGAGTGAAAAGAGGTTTGACTTTTTAATTAAATATTCACCTTGTGACACACTTACTGGAACCATCTATGCAGTGACCACTATTTTGGATCCAATTTTCCTCTCACACCTCTTGCAGCTGTAATTCAAGAGCAATGGAACAGCTTGCCGAAGAAGGGAACTGGATCGGGTTTTGTATGCAGTGATCCAAAAGACATTTTGCACAATGACTGCAGACTCCTAAATCCTTATTCCTGCTTTCTCTTCCCTCCTGCCTCAACACTCTGGTAGTGCCAAATCTACCTGCAAACGGCAACACCTCCAGGCCCCAAATGACCCAACTGAGATGAGCAATTATTTGCATCCTAATTGAGGGGCTTATCCGCTCCTGATTAAAACAAGGTGTTTGTTAAACATCATTACTTGAGTTAAGATCTACAAATAAAGATGAAGTATTGTTTTAGAGAATTAGAATGAACAATTGTTTTCCGATGAGACCTCTTAACAGTCCCAACTTGGATAGTCTTCCTGGCTTTTCAGTAGAGAAGGGAAGGGATTTGCAGAGTTCTCTCTGTTCATATCAAAGTGATTATTATGCCAAGAGGTTTGAATAGTTGTACTTTTTTTTTCTTAGTAGATATACACTACCAAAAAAAAAAAATCTTCTACTTTTTACTAAATTAAGCCACTGAAAAAGAACACACCTAAATCCCGACTGGCTTTACTTTGTATGTGCTATTGTTTAGAGCCCTGAATGTATTTTTTGCCCCTTCTTGGTATAACTATTTTTCTGCCTTGTGTAGTAGAATATTAAATTTAATGAAAAGAATGTGATTGTTAGTCCAGAAGACTACATCATGCACTAATCAAGTTTATATACTATTGCTGCGAGTAACACACATGCATGTGGTAACTATACATTGAAAACGGCAGTACAACATTTTCCTACTTGATCCACCAAATGACGCCTCCACTTAGGGGCTACATTTACAAACTTCATATTAGAACTGCAGCATTCCATGCTTTATGGAAAGGATTTGAATTTGCTGCTTCCTTTAACAGTTTGTCCCTAATAAAAGTGACCCCAGCCAGGCAAAATTAATTCAAAAATATTTTCTTAGCATTCTAAGAACTCCTGCTAGTTTTCACAAAATTTTAAAAGCATTTCTCACTGCACAAGTAATCTTAACAATCATTTCCACAGATTAAGTCTAACAACCTGTGAATTTATTGCAGAAGGAATTTACTGCAAGGAATTAATTAGTCTTCAGCACTGTTTTTGCTTGTTCTCCAGTTGAAGACACCTTAAAACCATCTGGTTACTGCAAAATCTGGCACAGAAGAAACAAATTTTACTGAAGAGAATTACAGCTGATTTCAGAATAGCTGTTTTACTACTACACATCATAAATAACAGTTGGGAAGACAGGAGAAAATTACTAACTTCTTTAATTGTTTTCTTTGTCAGCAGTGTGTACATATACATACTGACATACAAATACAGCCACGCTGACTTCAGTACAATGCCTTACAGGCTTGAAGTTAAACATGCAACTAATTTTTGCAGGATTAATAGTTAAATCATTATGTTTTCAGAAAAATCTAGCATATCAACCAGCTAAGCACAACAACACACAAGACTCTCTTCTTTCAGTGATATTCCGAGATCAAGTTCTTCATACAAATACCTGAGTTTAATTCCTTTGTATAACCAAGGCATATCCACACACATTGTGTAGTTGAATATGCGACTTACTGTTGGAGGGGGAATTATCAGCAACATTTTAATTTCTCCCTAATGAAGGTTTTCTAATGAAATTTAAGACTGCCAAGGTTGTATTTGAAACAGGAGCCCATTTCAAACATTTCAACCAAATAATGGTGATAAGATTAGCGAGTCATGGGAATCGAGTCTCTACACAGTATTTTAAAAGAAAATGAGCCGAGGGGAGCGGGCTAAACAAAGCAAAGCAAATCGATGAGCCTAAAACCAAAAGAGCACACTGCCTGATATTTAGCCAAATGTTTTGACCCGTTGGTGAGGGAGTAGAAGAGGCATGAGAATTACACGGACAATCTGACTCAACAACTTCATAATTTAATTTTGCATCACATATTTAAGATTTTTTTTTTCATTAAGAGATATAAGTTAGAATAATTGAATCAAGTTATCAGTTGCTGTGCTATTCCAAGTGAATTTTCAAAACATGCTTAAAAAGTTTCTGGAATGCTTCCAAAGCTGCGAGCACTGATTATTTTCAGGACATTTGTACTGCAAGTCTTTCCTACTTGCACATGTAACATTTGAGGCCACATGATGCCTTGAATTTCAAAGCAGAAATAAAAATTCAGCTTTTTTTAAGAACATAAATGGTTTATTCATGTCAGTAAGGACGACGAGAAAGAATTTATGCTACATATAGCAACAAGTAATACAAAACAGCACAACACTACATGTATGAAACAATCTACGAAACATTAGTTTAGACACAGAGCAACTAGTTTAAATATATGCCATCTTTTGTGGACCAGACCACCCTAACACACACAGCCATAGACAGCGGAAAGAATTCAGACATGCTTTCTCAATATACTGGGGGAGGACCCCTTGTCTGGATGGCATTGCAGAGATAAAGAAATCCTCAGTAAACTAGTAAAGTCCACGAGAAAGATTAAACAATAAACCATTCCTGCCACTGCCTTTCACGGCATGAAGAGATGTGTGAATGTGGTACCACGCTGAACAAAATTTCTGTTAATATTTGATGTAGATCCATAAACTGTTATAGGTTAACCGTATGTATTTTAACAATTACAATTTTATACAAAAGAATATACCATTTGACTGTCTGAAAAACTGTAGCTGTACACCGAATAATTTCCTTTAGAGACCATTTACTGGAGTCAAACAGAATCGAACACTTATAAAAAAGTTCACTTAACCTGCATAAACCACAGCACAAGTTTCCCTCATAGAAGCAAAGGCAAAGAAGAGCGTTAAGTCGTTTTATTTAAACGCACGCTTCAGTTTTTTAAGTAATTCCTTAACGAAGAAAGTTTTCAGGTGCAAATCAAACGTGACGCATCGGTTACTACCTCTGTTAGCTCCCGGTCACAACTCCGCACGCAGGACCCCAACGCGCTGCGCACTGAGCCGCTCCGCGCCCGCGGAGGGCGGCTCTCCGCGCTCCCCGGCGAGCGCCTCGCTCGGCGGCAGCGCCCCGCGCCCCGCTCCGCGCCCTGA
>JAVJGJ010000002.1:6299260-6309970 GCA_035590215.1 Microhierax caerulescens | reverse complement strand
ATCAGAGCAGGACTAGGTGTTTCAGCCTGAGCTTACGTGAAGCTCCTGGGCCACGGGCTGAGTGTGTGAGGGGGTCCCAGGTGAGGCTGGTCAGGGCAATTAAGGTCTCCTGATAGATTCGGGGCCCTGACAATATCTGGAAATAGCGTCAGGACAAAGATTTCCAGATACAAAAGGGTGGAAAGGGTGGAAAAGCTGCAGCCTTGGTGCAAGCAGACCTGGGGATCAGGTGTGCGGCAGCTGGAGGTGGGCTTGGGGCAAAGCAAAGTGCCCCGTGGTGACCTGTGCCATTGCACGCTGCAGGTACCTGGTGTCAGCTCATCACCAGCGTTTCACTGCTCCTTGCTGCATTTTATTATTTAGGTGGCTCTACTAGCTCTTGGCGTAGACCAGCCTGGCCCTGAGGGTCGTGCTTCTGGCTGGGGTTGCACCTGAAAGGGGCAGCAATGTGGAAGGTCAGCGTCCGAGGCTTTCTGCTGCACAGTCTCTGAGAAGATCCCACACTTTCATGTTTCTCCGAAACAAGTTGAGTGAAACAAGCTTTACTACTAAAGTAAAAGAAACTTTACAGCAAACTCTTGCACTAAAGGAGATGGATCATTTTGCTGATAAAATAGTTTGATAGCCGCATTGCTCTCTTAGACCATATGTTTATAGAAAATGGTAAATATTTATATATATTTACAGTCACTTCTTTTTTGCCTTTGTGAACTGATGGAAAATAATGTCTTGGTTTGGGAGAAAATGATTTTTGCCATCAGACTTCATGAGCCTCTCTTCATTCATGTCAAACGTTGCCCATTTTAACACTAACTTCCAGAGGCCCCGTATGCCAGTACAACACACCAGGAATACTGAGTGCATTACAAGTAGCAGGTTACACTTCAAAACACTTGGTTCACAGTGTTCAAGACCATTAATCATTTTTATTATTCTAAAGGACTGAAAGGGCTTAGAAACTTTGCCTAGGAAGCAGTATAGATTCTGAACAGCTGCACTGTGATTCCTGCTCACATTAGGTTTTGGACAGACCATTGGTTTTCAGTAAATGTTCTTGGCGGCCAGGAAGTGCTGAAACTGGCAAACTTTCTGTTGCAAACTATTTTTTTTTTCCTTCTGAAATGAAAAACATGCTGGTTATTCTGATTTAGATCATCAGTATGGCCCTGGTTTACCACTACATCACACTGTCATAAAACAGGAGTATCAAGGGAATTCAGTTACAGACCAGACGAAATCAAATTCACTGCAGGGAGCATATATATTATTTTTGCAAGATTGTTTTTTTTAATCTGTGTTAATAGGCACCGTGTATGTAAGCTTTTGCATATGTTTTTTCTTTGTTATGACAATTGTTAGTAAGGAATAAATTTGCTAGAATTTGTCTGTGTGTGAATTTCAGTAGAATTTGTCTGTGTGTGAATACAGATTTTCGGAACAGACTGAAAAACATTGCACTTAGAGAGGTGTGCCCACAAACTACCAAACAAAAGTGTTGTCATTAGCCATGCCATTATATGTACACTAAAATTACATTTAATGTCTGTGTGTATTTTTGCATACTTAGTTCTGCAGATGAATATACCAGCCGCTGTACGGAAAGATGACAGGATACTTTATCCCAGGTTTCCTTCCTGGAAGTTATACTTAATACTTTTAAACTGGAAAATACAGCCTGCATTGTTCCCAGACCTGCGTAACTGTTTAGGAAGAGAGGCATATAGAACTAGGTTACATTTTTAAAAGAAAACAGGACTGTAGTTTGGACTTGAATGTTGGACTTCAGTGCATAGGAAAATCTCAATTGTATTAAAAAAAAAAAGAATCTGTATCTGAAAATTACATTCTAATTAAATCTTTTCAAGAGAGAAAAGGGGTAAATAAACACCATTTACATCCCTTAGGCAAAGCAGTATCATTTTTTTTTACAGTTTTCTTTCTCTTTTCATGCTCCTTACAAGTCATATTGTTTTTTGCAGAGAGGGAGAAAGTTAAGAAATTGGAAACCCTCCTGCCCTGCCAGCAGAGGTGGAAAACAAAAATGTTCAGTTGCCAAAACCTGAAATGACATTCTGAATGGATGCAGTATAAAACAGCAATATTTTGATATTTTCATTTGGACCATATAAAATGGAAATAGAATTATATCATGTTTGAAAACACTTCTGGAAAACAGATGATTGGCAGTCTTTGTAATTGGATTTTTTCTTGAAAAAGGTTCTTATGAAGAGTACCTAAAAGAAAAAAAGTAGAAGTACTATGGGTCAGTGAGTGTGAAGTGCTGCAGTCAGAGAAATAGAAAGAGTTTCTGTATTTGACATTTGCAGTCCTATAGAAATCGTCATGTGGCAAAACATGGGGAAAAGGAAATTCAAATGGAGCATTTGATATGATTTGACAGATATTCAATATAAAAAAGGCCCCTGTTTCCTAGCTCAGTAAAAATAAATTCACCATTTGTGGGGTTTTGTTTCTGAAGACAGGCACTTACACAAAAATCTCTCTTTCTTTTTTTGCTTTTTTATTTATTTTTTGTGATAGAAGTTTCTGGTTTTCCTTGCCTTCATAGGCTCAAGCCCCACACGTGCTGAATGAAACAAAACAAGTTCTCTCAAACCTTGTAACTTTTAAAATGTTGTGATCCTCAAATGAGTGTCAGTATTGTGAGCGTGCGGCGTACCCAGCTCTGCTGAGTGCGCGGGCAGCTGGCGCAGCTGCGCAGGGCATCAGTGAGCCCACTCGGGCTTATTTATAGGGACTCGCACGGTTTTCATCACTCATTGACATTTTTACCAATTCAAGATCCCATTTTCCTGCACTTTCACATGAGAAAGTAGTGCCTGTCTCGAAAGGTGGAGATTTTAACAGCAGACAGACGAAGGGGAAGAGGGAAGAGGAGGGCTCCCCTGTCCCCTCCGCTCAGCTCCAGACCCCCATCAGGAAAGCTGGGCTACAGACTCCTGCTGATTTCCAACTGCTTTCATTTTCTCTCTCTCTTTTTTTTTTTTTTTTAAGACAGTCATGCTTTGGGATTGTACAGAAAAACAATTTGATGCACAATGACACTTAGAAAGTAACCTCGTGTCTTGACAATTTTCCACCAAAGCATGTCCAGCTTCCCAAACCACTTTCTGTTGTTGCTTTTGGGATGAACTTGATTTTCATCGCAGAGAGCTCTCTCCTTTGTTTTCAAAGGCTTTTCCTGCCAAGTAAAGTAACTGTGTTTCTCAAGCACAGTCCTCTGAAGGCACTGAAGCATGTTGAATACAGAAGAGTAATTTGTTCCCTCAGGCTGTATATGTCTTGTATTAAAAATTACAAGATGTGAATCTACGGCTGTGCTCAGAGCACACAGTGCATTTGTTGTATGGTGAGAAGAAAACAGGTTGTGGCTAATCTTGCTCGTTCGCTGCAGATAAGAGAGGCGCTGCCCTTTCTGCTTTTTTGTTTTCTTGGGTCAGGATCAAATCCCCATCTGTCCGTCAATGCGAACAATTGTGTCTGAGTCAAGAGTGCTTTGATTAAAAATGATATGGTTGGAAACACCCTCTTCGCTGAGAAGAAATGAATGAGGAAATGGCCCTTCTGAGCGAGCTTCTGGGGAGAGACTGTCTGCTCAGCTCACAGGCCAGTCAAAATATGCTTTCCGGCAGGGAAATTAATAAATAGACGGGCTTCAATAGATTGAGATTTAAGGGCAAGAGACTAATGTTGTTCTAAAATTTTTTTGGGTTGGAACATAAATCCGATTTTAATGAGGTCATAGTAGAAAATGAATTTATTTTCTATCTTCCAAATAATATTGTCTTTGTTAAACAAGAAGATTGGAGAGGGCTTTTTTCTAATAATTATTTTTGGTGTATGCTTAAAAATGTGTAAAAGCTCAGGCCCCTTTCATTTCCTGAAGACAATCATGTGATAATGGTAAGTGGACCACATAAATGTGCTAATCTCATATCCTGAAATGTTATGGAGAATTAAGAAACCTCCATACTTTGGCTTTCTTCTGTATGGGATCTCAAGAATGATAGGAAAGGAGTGGTTTTGTAGTGAAAATACAGAACTGCTGAGTAACAGCAACATGAGTACACAGGAACCCGTTATGGAGTAGTCTCCAGTGGAAGCGGTGGAAACCATCATTCAAAACATCAAAGTCTTATGACTGTTGAGAGTCTCACAGTACTGTATTGCTTTTCTTAAATCTTCAGCTTCTGGAACCGATGAATTTGTCAGCATTCCCACGTACCTTACGTGAGCAAGCACACAGATGAGCTACCAGCTTTCCTACTTGTGCAGAAAAGCTTAGAAGTGAGACTCTGGAAGATTCAAATACTAAGATATACAAAGAAGTAACATTTCTTGATATTTTGAACCTGCAAATTTTGAACCTTGCCTGTACTTCAAGAAATAAAAGCAGTGGCCTATGAAGTGTCCGCAATAAAGACATGTCAGTGGGAGGAGGCAGTGTGAGCATCCTGGGGTACCAACATCCTTCACGTGTTCCCTGCTCACCCTTTGCCTGTGGTTCTTTGAAAAGGCCGAGGTGTTCGGTTTGTGTTTTACGGAGTCGGTGGCGAGGCAGTGAAGAGGTGCGGTGTGAGTGCTTGGGGAGAGCAGAACTGAAGCAATACACATGGCAGGGTCTGCCATGACCGGGGTAGGAGTGTCACTCCGTATCTCGATCACGGGCTTTACGAGTGTTCTGTTTCGCACATGAAGTGTGAAAATCTTCCTCATCAAAATAAGCATTTATTTAACAACTGACTTGGCAATATACCCTCAGAGGAGCAGGTAACTGCGGTGGCAGGGTCACAGCTGACCCAGGGGAAGAGCCAAGGTAACTGATGGAAACAGGAGCCTCTTGGAGCAGATGATGTCTGATGGCTCCTCTCTGTGCAGGCAGGTAATGCTTTGTCGTATGTATGAGTCTTGTCTGGATTTTGGAAGGAAATAACCTGACGGCAACGCAGATACTTCAGGTAAGAGTGACTTGATGGAAGCAAGGATATAATAACGACTAAGTTACTGTGGTCAGGAAACACTGTGTTCCTCAGTTCTGGATAGATCTCGGTGTCTCCCGTTGCTGCAGACCTGATCGCCACTGATCACTTCCAGCAAAGGCAGAAACAGTGTAATGCAGCTCTTTTACTACAAGTACTTTTCAAGTGGCTGCAGAGATGCCTGGAGCTCGTTTTCACACAGCCTTCTGCAAAATCCACCCAGGATTTTGTGCCAGCAACCACATGGCGAGGGCACCGTTAACTCTCTGGTGGCTGTGCAAGGCACCACGTTTGCACTGGAAGTGAAGGGTGGACCCTGCCAGAGCATTTCATGCAAATTAAAATGCACTTACAAGTAGATTCCTAACATTTCATCTCCCAAAGGGGCTGAGCTAGTCCTGCTGGGATGTGAAACAGCAATTCCCAACCATGTTTCAAACTTGGTGCTTAGTTCCCTAAGCTATCACATGGCAACTGATGCCCGCACTAAATGGAGAAGGGTGTTCTTTACATGCAGACGCAGTTTAATGTCTTTGCCAAAGTTTTTTCACCTCCTCTGCTACCCTGAGCCATCACCTGCTAGTGCTTGTGGCGTGCAAATTGGAGAGTTTTCTTTATGAGTTGCACATAAAATCCACACCTCTGGTCATGCATGAGAAACTGCTGAAAGAGCCCGATACAGCCCTGAACGTGTTCCGTGTTTTATGGACAGGACCTTAAGGTTGTTTGCTTTCCAGAACTGCACCATGTGTCATGCCTGACCCTGCTGGCACTCACAGATACTAAATGACACACTCTTGGCAGGGGACCCAGCTGGCTAATTATGCATGCAGTTTACCTACATACTGGCTTTAAAAGGAGCCCAATTAAATGATCCAAGGGGTCAGAAGAAAAATGAAGGCTTTACTAGAGGAGTGAAACCTTTGCTACCTCCTGAGGCAAAACCAACTATTTTCACAGTGTTCAGAAAAAACAAAACAGCAGATGTTTTCCCTTTAAAAAGAAGCATACTTCACTCTGTATTGGTGTTGGTCATCATCACCCTTGACATTCATTTTTGTTATTACAAAATAGAGAGATTCTCATGCTATTTGAATATTATTTTAATGCTGATCTTTATCTTACTCAATAGGTGTTAGCTTCCATAGGGTTGTTTTTACAGAAATGCTAGTTTAGGTGAGCAAAGGTATCAGAATCTGTCTCTTCTCTGCCTTGGCTGTTGATAGGTTTTCTAGTTGGACTGTTATAACCCTGGTGTCATTTATGGAACAGAATGGGCTTCCCAAATTCATCTGTCTCCTAGTTAAACAGATGTTTCCGAATCAAAGTTATCTGCCTAACAAAAGAACAATGAAAATAAGAATACTTACTAAAACTTTTGACTGCTATGAGGGACCTTCCTGAGGGTTTAGAAGACTCGCCAAGGGGCTTTGCGTGGGCTGCTGCCAGGCACACGATGCTGAAAGCAGCACCAGTGCCACACAGTTTGCAAACACCCAGGCGCAAGCTGTGGTCCCAGCTCGGCTGGCCAGCGGTCACCACACAGGGCAGGAGCAGCGTGGGGAGGTTTCCAACCTTAAAACATTTTCCCTCTCAGTTTTGCTCCACAGCAGTGATAAGTTTGCTCTGGAGGCATGCCCAGCCTTTTTGGGGAATACACCTCTTGCAAAATAGGACGTGAACTTCAGTGTCCTTGATTAAATCTTGTGGCATGCACACTCTGAGAGTTGCCCAGCAAATGCCTTCTGCATCTGCCCGTGCAAATCCAAAGATAAGCTCACGCTGCTGCTGTCTGGGCAAACTGTTTTTCCTTCTGATGCCTATAAAATAGCTGGAAAAACTTACTGGGGGAGAAAAATTTCTGGAAACTCTAAAGTGAGCTGAATTCCCCAAGTCATTACACTTGGTTAGTGTCTTTCACAACACTGCTAAGCTCTAGGTAATGGTATGCATAACCCCGAAAAGCAGAAACAGAAAGACAGGAAATTATGGCTGAACTGGTGTTTTTCTTAGGGCGTTTGTGCTCACTGTTGGAGCAGCCAGTGCCAGGTATTGTGAAACACAGTGAGAAGCCCCTTTTCAGCTAAGTTTCTATTTAAAATTCAGCCAGATTATAGTGAGATATGAAAATCTCCAGAAGAGGTATCCTGTAAAGGCAGGAAGCTGCTTCAAGAAGTGTCACTTGGCTCTCTGGGAGTCTCATGTATACCCAGGTCGTAGTCCCTGGGAATCTGACAGTGCTGCTAATCCTGCGGCTCCAGCATCCACAGGGATGTTCCCTCTCCAGTGTAAGAAAAGGTCAGCTGATGCTTAAGAAGATCCTGATGTGCTCTTTGAGCTTTCAGGGCTTTAGATTGTCCTTGTAACTGCCATTTTCAATATATTCCAAGTGAAGCCCTGTCTTGTTATCTAGTAACATACCATTAGGACTGTTGCTTTAAAGAGAACTTCAAACGCTGCAACGCCTGGGCAAAAGCTCTGCACGTTCCAGCGGGTGTTTCTCTGGTTATCTCTGTCTGTCTTATGAGCCCTTCTTAAAAAACGGTCAGCGTGCATGGCAATTCACAAACCCATGAACCTGACTGACAAGCCTTGTTGCTGTGGGTATGCAGCACCCTGTCCCAGGGCACCCAAAAGGTCTGAGGAGCCCCTCACTGGTGCTGACACCCGATGTGCACAGCGCGGTGTTTACAGCAGCCTGATGGCACCTGCGGGCACCTCTCCTAAGGGATACAAAGCACAATAAAGCAGTGTTTGCTGAAAGCCACGTTAAAGGCTTTAAGTTGAAGATCTTCCACAGCCTGGTTTCTCCCCACCTGAAACTCTGTGTGACTGGCCAGCCAAAGCCTTGCTTCCCGCAGGTTATGCAGGGCAGGGAACAGCTATTTATTTGGATAACAAGGAGGAGGGAAGGAGCAGCAGCAGGAGCAGCCCTTAAACCTTCACAAGGGGTGAAAAAATCAAATGCAGTTGTTGGGCAGCCACATGAAAGGATTAGGCGCCAGGACAGCAGATTGCTCCCCAGTACGTATTGACAAACATGAGCCTGCAGCCTTAAACACTCCCCAATTAAAAGTTGGGGTTTTTTTTTCCCAAATTTTGACAGAGAAATGGTAGAGTCTCCGTGTACCGTTTGGCTCCATTTCTTTGTTAATATCTTGGTGGAGCAGCTAGATCTTTTGATCACAAAACAGACGAGGCTTGCGTGGCCTGAGGAGCTGTGCAGACCAATACCTGCCGTGGAGCGCAGCAGGCGCCCCAAGATCACAGCAAGCCCCGCTCACGCGTGTTGTTCATTTACACCTTGCATCACACTCAGCCCAGCGCCTTCATCTCAGCTTTGTACTAAAACTAGACAATGAGCCTGATTCACCACAGCATTCCTTTATTTTTTTTACCTCGGGATAATTCTGTTTAAATCAGAGTATGGAGTGGACTAACCCAGTGGTTTTTGTGCCAAAGAAATCAACGCTACAAGCCTTTGAGCTTCCTGACCTGCTGTTTTGCTTTAGCCTTCACTTTGGGGTTTTTTTATCCTACTTGGGGATCTTGATGGGTTCATATTTGTTGGAGGCTCTTCTGTTGTCTCAGGAGAGCCAGTTAGGTGCTAGAATTAAATACTGAATGACAGATTTTTCATAGCATGGGAAGGGCAAAACAAAACAGCTGTCTGCAGAAACCTGAAGGAGCAGGAACTAAACTGCTCTTTAAAAATAAACTTGGCATTAGAGATGGTGACTGAGATAAAGTCATAGCCAAAAAGGGTGAATATTTAGGATGCTCAAAAATATTCTTACGTTAGTGGTTTGCAAATGTGGGAACAATATATTCAAGCTTTATTTTCTTTAGCGTGTTCTTTGGCTTAAAGTGAAGTTCAACATTTGAAATGACCATGTAATAATGGAACTGTTTCAGTCAATCTGCTGTTTTTCTGTATTCAGTCAGATCCACTGCCTCTAGTGCCAAAAATAAGTTTTTACTGATTTTTACTTCTGCTACCCTGAAAGAACCAAAACAATGGAGAATCAGTAAACTGAGGATGCAGTTATACAAATCCAAGTTCACTAAATTCACCTGTTTAAACTCATTAAGGCAGTGGGGTACCATGAATATTGCTGAGATTCTAATTTGATGTGCAGAATAATGCATGATGAAGGTACAGGGCTGAAAGAATACACACACAAAACCCAGACTTTGTTCTTGGTAATTTAACACTTATTAAACAATATTTACTTGTAATATATATATATATATATATATATATAATACAGAAATCAAACTGAAAAGTAGTAAATACTCCATGATGATTTTTTTACAGAGATGCTCTTCGGAGCCAAACTGTGATTTTGCCTCACTGCAGCTCTGATGGGTTCTCATTTGCACATCCCACAGCAAGTGAAAATTAAGTTAAAATATTCCTCTTTACCCATCAAAGTGCTTCAGCCCTGACCCAGGCTGAGCTGCTCCATATATCAAAGCACATCACAGTCCCTGCAGTGCATTTGTCCCCAGCTCTGCCACAGGATGGTGGGAGAAGGGACATTGCACCAAGGAGATGCTTTTTCTACCAGAGCCAGGAATGAATTACAGGAACTTTATTTGCTGGTGCTGCCGTGTGCGCATCAGTAAATGGTAACTTTGGTCGCCATCTTCGTTACCTGCCAAGCTGCTCACGTGAAAGGGGCTGTACAGGTGTCAACGGCCACCTTCATGGGTACATGGAGAAGAAGAGTGAGAATGAAACTTCTGCAGCTGTGACTTCATTTTTGCATGACCACAGCAAAAGGCAGGGCCATTTCAGCAGCTTATGGGATCTGTTTGGAGGGCCAGATCCCAGAGCACAGTTTGACAGTCTTTGTGCAGACACGGTTTTGACTGTTTGCGCATTGGGGGTGATAACTCCACATTGGGAATGATAACTCCACTTTAGGGGTGATAAATCCACATTGGAGATGCTAACTCTACTTTGGGGGTGATAACTCCACATTGGGGAAGACCTGGGAAGACTCCACTTACAGCTCTGATATTTAATTTCCCAGGACCTTGCAAAACTGTTTCTCAGTTTTTATGTGGAGTGTTGACTCTGGTTTTCACTCAGCTGCAGAGCACGACGACACCCAAATCCAGAGGTTAAGCTTAGCTTAAACTGTTGTTATCAACTCGTTTGTGTGTCTAAACCATCTCTTCCTGTCTTTGCTCAGTTTTCAGGGCAACACAGGAATGGGTCACAGGTACACAAATCTTTCAACAGGGAGGCACTTGCTTTGGGGGCTGTGACAGAATGTGAAACCAGATGAGTTTCATGTACTATCAAGTTTTCTTACCGGCATCTTCTCTGAGTGTGTTTATCAGGGAAGCTACAAAAAGCTGAAAAGCTGCTCGCCAGGAACTTTGAAGGAGGGCTGAGGTCCAAGGCATTCCCCAGTGCCATAGCTGGTACGGGAAATGGAGTCCTGTTTCTGGATTTCACCTCTTTCTCTCTCACATGCAAGACCCAGCTATAATGTAACACAGAGAAAAGTGTCTGGGATACTATGGACTGTCTAGTAATGCCTACATGCACTGCCACTGAAATCGTTCTGGTGCGCACAAAACTTGCTTGTATTACGTTTCACAAAATATGTTGAAATTGTTAATTCAAGCACTCAAAAACTAGAATAGTCAAGAATCAATATTGTAACCTTAATGCAACCTTTTTTTTTTTTTTGGG
>JAVJGJ010000002.1:6274629-6296979 GCA_035590215.1 Microhierax caerulescens | reverse complement strand
CTCGGGACAACTGCAAGAGGAGAGGAAAAGGGTTTTTCTCTGCCGAAGCCGAAATGTGGCTGACTGACAGGGCCGCATTCCCTAGGACGTGCTTGATGCTATGGGAGTAACAAGCAGGAGGAAGTTACTGTGAAGTGCACGGGAGGAAGAGCAGTAAATCGAGGACCAGCACAAGGCCAGCAAGCCTCTGCCCAGCCCTTAGCAAAACAGAAGCAAGAACAAGGAGTTGGGAACAGGAAAAAGTCTGCAAGGAGCTCTCAGCAGTGTTAGAGAGAAGCAACACGTGGGGCAGGGAGGGCTGCTCCCTGGCTCTGCTGGGCTGGCCTAAAGAACAACGTCGAGCCAACTAAAAATGCCAAGCCTATAAATAAAAAGGTACTTGCACAACTGATCGCATGGGTGCATTAGGTGATACCAGTCTTTATTTAAATATGGAACCCACTGAAACCCAACAGGAAAACTTCAGGGTCTGCTGCTGCAGCACACAGGGAGGTGACACAGTCTCCCTAAAGATTATTTTGGTCTGGAATTTCCACTTGTCCTTGAGTACAAGATTTCAACCCTCACTAAAACTGCTTAAATTGATTACAAAGCCGAGGTGTGTAGAACTTAATAAACAACAAAAAGAGGACAGGTTTTAAACCAAATTATGGATGTTTTACTGTAAAAGGAGTCATCCAGTCCCTATCTGAAATAACGGAGACTTTAAATTTAGCAAATGACCGTTAATATGAATTGCCTTGGAAAAGTCTGAAATGCAGGTGCTGGGAGGATCAAAGCTTTAGAGGTCTACAGAACTGGAAAGGCAATAAAAACTGAGGGAAAGAGAAAACAAGTGAGGCTGAAGTAAAATTTTTAGCTTTCACACTTGGGATAATCATGATGTAATCCTGCTGAACTTGACCTGGGAAGAATATTCAACGTGAGAAGACGTTTCTTGCTGAAAGGGGGTGAAGGAAGCGTGCACGTTCTGGTGGAGGGTTGTGGCACACAGACTCAAATCCAGGAAATGAGGAATTAGCGTGGAGCCATTCACATGAAAGATCAGAAAACATATTGTGTGGGATAATATACTGTGAGAGGTCATACCTACACTTGTTATGAATTATTTTAAGGCATAAAGAGACCATGTCTACGATTTTGTCTGTCTATCTGCCCACAGTGGAACTTCTGGTGAAATCAGATATCAGGTGTTTTAAAGTCAGATTAATGGGAAGTTGAATTTCCTCTCCAAAATGTCGTGAAAATTATGATTTTTGTTAGAATGAGTCTTTGCCTTAAGATTGCTTGAAAGACACTGTATGGATCCTGTGCAGTGAACTACTTAGGCCCTGTAAATTAGATCCACAGAGGCAACTGATAAAAGACAGAAGTGTAACCAAGACGTTAAAGCTTTACCTCTCATTGTTTTCTTGTTTGCTGTTCACTCCTGATATCCAAAATTATGGATTTTGGATAATTTTCTTTCTGAGCACTGGCTTACACAACTAGTATATAATGTATGCATTATGTTAGCTTAAGGCTTTGGTAATTATGGAAATCTGTCACCCTTAGAGTTGCCTTCAGCTTCCATTCTTGTCTCTGACTTTGGTGGCTGAAATTTCTTTCAGTGTCATAAAATTTAGGGTTGTAAAATTCATATTGTAACTTTAACAGCCACATCTGTTTTAAACATTTTTGTTTTAAGAACTCAATGTGAATTTAATGACAAGGCAATAAAAGTAAAAGTTGAAGGAAATTATCACAGATTTGTAAAGCCATAAGATATGTTTCTGCACTTCTGTGGGCCATCAAATTACAAAGAAACAACCCAATTGCTTTTATTGTAGCAATTCTGCTCTTAAAGCATTTCATTTCATAGTTTAATCTATTAGCAAGAATTAACATTTCATTTACATCAGTATTAATAATGACAATTATACCCAGGTGTAGGATATTGTCATTAGCATGCAGACACCCACAACATGTTCAGAAAAAAAATAATTCTCTACAGTGTTGCCCCTGTGTTTGACAGTAATAAACGATAAAATATCAACATATTTTGTGTGCCACCAAATCAATCCACAGATTGAAAAACGTAACAAAAATCACTTTTGCCTTTGGTATCTTGCTACATATCCAACATTTTGGATGGTGTAAGTCCGGCTGATGTGGCTGTTTATCGCTAGTTGGACCCTATCTGTACGGCAGAATCACAGAGGTGCTGAGGGTAGCAGGGGTGGCTGGAGATCGTCTAGTCCAACCCCTGCTCCAAACAGGGTCACCCAGCGCAGGCTGGTTGCTCCAGGCCACGTCCAGCTGGAATTTGAATAATTCCACAACCTCTTTGGGCAACCTAGTTCGGTGTTCGACCACTCTCGCCATAAAAAGGATTTCTCATACGTTTAAATGGAATTTTTTGTGTTTGGTTTTGTGCCCTTTGTCCTGCCACTGGATACCACTGAGCCATCTTCTCATCTGCCTCCTGTCAGATATTGGTACACATTAATAAGGCTCCTCTGGAGACTTCTCTTCTGCAGGCTGAACAGTCCCAGCTCCAAGCCTCTCTTCATAAGTCGGATGCTCCAGTCCCTTAAACAACTTTCTTGCCTGTTGCTGGACTCGTTCCAGTACGTCCACGTCTCTGTTGCACTGAGGAGCCCAGAAACCTTTAATAAGAGCCCATCAGAAGTTATAAACTTAATCTGATGTTTACTGTCTCTGACACTAGATCTCCTGGTCCTTCTCTGCTTCTCGTTCTGGCCCTTTTCTTTCTGATCTCTGTCTCTGCTGATAAATGGAGACCAAATGGAAAGCTGTAAAAATATGTCCTACAAATCCCTTAATGTTGCATGTAATGTTTATCAAATCAGAGTCACATAAACATTTATGTACATCAATTAGGAGCGAGCAGCCAGGAATCAGGATTGCTTTCAGTATCACTTTCATACCTAAAACCCTTCTAGGCAGACCTGGTTAACCCAGTCAATATGTTACAAGCTGTCTCAGTGCCATCTTTTATATATGTTTGCAAAACTCATTATGGCAGAGGAAAGGAAAGAGTTTTAAAGAAGAAATTTAATGACTAAAAGCATTTAGCAACCTATCCTGCCAAGCAGAATTGCTACCATGGCCTGACTCTTGGCATCTGGTTGTGGCTCGGTTATTATGCCTGTCAGTTGGGGGGAACGTCAGTCGGGGGGACTGTCAGTCTTCTACAGCATTTGATAAAGCCACGATAAAGAACTCTTTCTTAGATAAGATCCTTGCAAAGAAACACAGACTCTATCTCACTGACAACTCTTTCAGATAAAGTGATTTACTAAGTATTTACAAGTGATGTGCTGCTCCCGGCATTCAGAGCTCACCACCAGTGCAATAGTTAAAAAGTTTGTTAAAGCAGGTCCGCTCAGGACAGATTTAAAATGGGTTCATACAGTAGATCAAAGATAAGAAGAATAGTAGCGCTGCAGGTTTAAAATGTCATTTGATTCTTAGAGGGGCAACGCTGGGCTCAAAGGAGTTTCTGTTACACCGGTAAGTGGTGCAGTAAGTTACCATACTACAGGTTTAGCATGCTCAGAGCTGTGGCGTTTTCTTGCTCTATCATTTTGAGATTATCATCTTCAATTCATAGATACTCCACAGAGCAAATGCATAAGGAATGCATATTTCACCAGTTCTTTTTAATTGCTCAACATACCTTATATGTCAATGGGGTATGGTTTTCCATTGGCAAATTGACATACGTTTGCGCAATTTGTCTGTTTTGTCTGCAAAATTCCATGGATTAAGCTAAAAGCATCTGCTGCAAATTTGATCCTCGTAGCCCCGCTTGGATATAGCAAGGTGCTAATAACTTGCCAAAATTTATGGAGTCTAACACTGTACTCTCTGACAGACTCTCTGCAGCCTCAAGCTGATAAAAAAAGCTTTCAAAATTGATTTTTTTATATTACAGACTTGACTTCTGTATGATAATTTGTCTCATCTGTGTAAGTTCACTGATGGCACAGAAAACAGGTAAGTACTTTACAATGCAAGATTGCACCTGATTTGGCAGCTGCGTGCACAGATTCCTATTTTGCTTGTGCAATAATAGTTAAGCACAGCTCACACAGGAACTTCACATACCCATAATTTACTTTCTCTGTTATTTTTGGAACATCTGGATTGGTAGACACTAAAACAATGCAACTTATAACAGAAAATATATAACAGAAAAAAACCCTTGACAACAACCTTAGTGTTTATTTTCTATGAAATCACAGGTCAATATTTGCACAATAGCAGGTCAGCTGAATTGCAGGAGAAAAATGTAGGACTATCAACTGAAATCGTGCAAGGTACTGCATCTGCTCCATTTCTCAAGAAAAGTGCCCTGAGATTACAGTGGAGACAATAATTCAGTTATATGACTTGTAGATACATAATTTTGTCAGTCATAATGAAGCAGTGTCATATTTAATAAAACTGAGAGCACATTAAATACTTTTGCCTGATTAATATGTTATCCTTCAGTGTTTGCCATGAACAGAATAAAAGATGTGCAGGTATCTTTCATTTCTTCAATTATTTTTCATGCTGTTTTCTATCATCAGAAAGCCTGGGATGAGACCTGCTGCGTTTTAGGGTTGAGAAAGTGAAAATGTGAATGCTGTTCTTTGATTTTAATGAAGTCTGGGGCATTCAAAATCATTATTTTTGATTTATTTCATTGTAAAAGAAATACCCCAAAGACCACTCGTTCCTTCACTGGCACTCATATTTACCTCCTGACTTCAATCGGGTTTATTACATTCTGAAACTGAGATGGAATTTTTAAAATTTAAAACAAAAAAATGGCCAGAAAATTGCAGAAAGAAAAGAAAAACTTTAAGATTTGTTCCATTTTTCCCAGCAGCAGTAGGCTTCATGCAGTATTAATGAGAGAAGAATTTGGAGCTAAAAATGTAATTTGGTTTCCTATTTCTCTTTTCTGTCACTTCCACTGAAGAAACAGACTTACAATACGTCTTCGCTTGCTTAATGCTATCGCTAATTGCCCAGATGGGACTCTGAGAGACCATTAAGTGTCTATTGATTGCAATCAGCTTGCCTATGACAGATGAACTTGGTTCTGATTGTTTTTTTCTTTTTTTTTTTTTTTTTTTATCCTGTGTGCTGCTGCAAATCGAGGTCTTCATGCTATTGCTGACCGTGACTTTCCTGCATTGGCTCTCACACTGTTTTCCAACTTTTCAGGTTGCTTTTTGTTATTCCGACAGCAGAGCCTGTGGGATGGCGAGTGCTGTCCTGCGTGATTGCTGCACCCATCCCTGTGACTATGTAACTCCTGAGCACTCGTGCTGCGTGCTTGCTAGTACCTGCTGTTGCTGGGGTTCAACTGGTGAGAATATTGAATTGTAGGAGTGATGTCTGCCTTGGGCTCTGCACCGGCGTGTACCCACACCACCGTGACGGGATCCAGGCTCTGCTCCCATGGTCACTCTTTTCCTAGGTAAAATATGACAAGTCCTGTTTTTCTTGAGTCATTACCACTTTTGTGGAGGAAGGTGTCCAGTTTGGTTGTTGGCTAACATGAACATGAAACTGCTTAGCGAGTCATCCGTGTTTTGCTGGAGAAGTATGTTGTACTGTCACTTCACCCAAGGAAGGGTGAAGGGTCTGCTCAGCCCCCGCTACTGGAAACCTAAATCTCTGGGCAGTCATTAGTGCGTTGTCCTGCAGTTAAAGAAATTGCTGTGTTAAGAATAAAAGCAGTCTCCAAATAAAGAGGAAGAAGGAGCTGGGGAAAGGTATGGCTTCAAGAGCATAGGGGGTGGTAGGGCTGAGTGGAAAGGAAAACCAAGAAATGCTGTGTGGGAAGAACAGACACGGGGGGAAATGAAGAGAAAATTGTTGTCTGGTAGTGGAAAAAAAGGTGGTAACAAAACCTGCCAAAAATAGAAAAGGAAGTGTGAAGTTAGAAAATGAGTACAGATAGGTGGGGTAACGGAGGTGGGGAGAAAGGGGGTGTTTCCCTGCCGCCCTTGTGCCTTCCCTGGGCAGCTGGGCAGGCTCCTGCAGCTGGGGCGGGGTGGGATGGGGCTTTTTGGAAGGGAAGGGAAGGGCTGGAGGCTGGCAGGCAGCACGTGTGAAAACAAGGGTCCCCGCTCTGCCGCCTGGTAATCGTGGCACCTGCACGAAATGCTGCTCCGCGACGACAGGTCAGTGTCATAACGGGCAAATGCTTCACGCTGATCACTCGCCCTCTGACCGCTGTCAGTCAACCGGCTGGCACCAAGTTGTGCTGCTTCCCCCTGTTCACAACTGTTACTTCTCATTTTGGCCCGTTCAGATCCTAGTTGGAGGGTCCTGAACGTGCCTCCTGTAAATCTCATCCCTTTTCTGGCTGTTTCCTCCAGAGAGACAACTGCTTGCCCTGTAGCCCCCTTGTTTTCAATGTAGTCGAAAAGTTGTTCTAACACATCGAGCTGCCAGCTCAGGTTTCATCCCGGTCCGGGGCCGGCGCGGGCTCTCATGAGATGCCTCATTGATTCAAAGCACTTACAGTGACCTGCGGGACTCTGTGTAATAGAAGGTCTGGCTGTGTTGAGGAAATGTTCCATCTGTGTGCGCCATCCTGCAAGACGGCTCGCCTGCACCAAGGTCAATGCCGGCAGCCCAGCCTGCAAAGCTGCTGCTCGTGGGTCTTGTACGATGCTGTCTCTGGTGTTGTACGTGGAGCGGGCACGGATCAGCGTGCGTGGGTCTGCTCAGAGGGCAGGAAGCCCGTGGTAATCTCTGGCTCCTAAGGGCAGGGAGGACAGGAGGCAGACCTGCAGTTCTACAGCTGAGTGATTCAAATTTTGCTCTTAACTCAAGAGCCACCCTTATCTTCACAGTGGCATGAACCTGGGGCTGAGTTTGGCCTCAGGTGCTTGGTAATGGAGAGTCCAGGATCTTCCTTCAAGGGCTGCGTTGGAAATTTGCCTTGTAAAAGTACTGGCCAATGTTCAGCAAGAATCCGGCGTGGCTGGGTGAGCCCCGCTTTGTGCATCAGCCAAGCCTGAGCCGTGGACATGCTGACCCCTGCCAGCGGACACATTTCCCGGTGCCAGACACAAATAGTTCCCTTAGGCTGCTCAGGGAGCCAGTGCAAAGCGTGGGCTCTGCCTCCTGCAGCGAGCCAGGCCCACCGACCCCTCCCCGACATGCAGTTTCTGAGGTACCCAGGTTCAGATGCAAACAGAACCTCTGGGCATTCCTCCTCTGCAATCCCCTGGGGGGAAGGAGCACATTTAGGATCTGCACAGCACAGGTGTGGGTCCCCGTGTGAGTGCCCCACACAACCTGGCAGGGCTCGCACACTGCCCCGATTGTGCTGCCGGGCTGCCCCGCGCCGCCGCGCAGCTGTGGGGAGGTGGCCATCTGCACCAGCCGAGCCGCCGCGGCGCGCTGCGGCCAGACCCTAGGCTTAAGTAGCAGCCATTCAAGAGCTGACATGAACTAATTTATGAGAAATTGCTTTTAGCAGGTGCTAACCTGTCTCGACCACGGATAATAGGATAGTTGCTATTGGGAATCAAACCAAAGAGCCATAAAACCTGACTATCATTATGCAGTTTGCTAGAGAGCACAGCTGTTGCACTGTCATAATTTCTCTCTGTCGAAGACACACCAATTCTTGCTGAATTCTGGCCAACAAAATGCCAGGAACTAAAAGCCACGCAATCACCGAGTAGCATTTGCCACTTCAATATTATTCAATTCTATCCTTGTGTGCACGCATTTGCCACATGCTCGTGACACCTACTGCAAATCTCTTTCATTGCCTGCTCCCTCGCTTCTACGTCTCTGCTAGAGTTAAACCAAGAAGTGAGTATTTTTCCTTTAGTCTCACCATATACGTCACTAATAGGACTTTTCAAAACTTTGTCAGTCACCTCCCGTAACAGCCTGAGGAATACTGTAGGGACATCTCTAGTAGCTGGATACAGGATATTGTATTTCTTAGTTTGTCCAGTTGAGTAATTGCTTGGAGTAGCTTTGTGGACTTGCACAACTGTTACTTGGAAGGAAGAGAAAAGCCAGTTGGGGAATCAAAATATTTCTAGGGTGACTTACAGAAGAATCAGGTTAAAATCAACAGATCAGGATTTGATTTGAGATCATAAATCAGGTGCCTGGAGAGAATTTCTTGGGAGGAACAATGTTCAGCATATTGAAATGATTTGAAGAAACACTGTTTATTGGTACACCGTTTTTCACCAATAAAATAGAATGTTGCTCCTGCTTTTTGCATTTAATGCATTTTAGCTGCAGGATACTGAAGGAAAGGGTGAGAAGCAACCCCTTGTGCCTCTCATTCTAGAGAACGCATTCCTGGAGGTGATACTCTTTGATAGTACTATAGGGCTGGATCAGGGAGCTCAGTTCTCACCCTGGAAATCATCTGCCTGCATCAGGTAGCAGCAGGGAGCTGAGCCTGGAGAGGAGCTCAGCTGGGCAGCAGCCCGTGCAGCCAGCAGTGACCTCTGCTCCTCAGTCTGGCATCTTTCACTAACACCAAATTTGCTTTAAGGATGAAAAAAAATGAAGCCAGGATGCGGCTGAGAGTGAACATATGTTGGAAGTTCAGCTTAGGTAATACAATAAGCTCTTCAAGCGTGGATTCTCTTTCTTCTCAATGTAAATAAATACTCACCATAGCCCCAGACGTATTCATTTTCTTGCGACTTTCCCCCTTCCTTATCGGAGGCCGTGTACCGTGCGCTATTGATGTGGGTTCATTTGTGAGACTCTGCTCTTGTCCATATGCACAAGTCATTTAATAAGATGAGAAGCAATGTGTAAAATAACAAGAGTGTTGATGTAAAGTTCTCAAATGGCTAGCACTGGGATTAATAGTTAATGGCCTATTGACACAGAATATTTATTGATGAGGAACACAGGGTTCCAGTGACACCAATACAGGGTTGTTTTGGAAGGCTGCATCCTTTTTCAGGGGAAAAAAATATATCATAATTTAATTAGTAAAATGTGGTTTATTGGTGTCTGTTACAGATCTCTTGTTATGGTTGTGGGGAAGTGTTGACTTGGAAAGAAACCATCTGAGGTAAGGAAAGGCTCTCTAAAATCACAGTAGGCTTTTTGAAAGGCCTGATGAGATTGTTACAGCTAACAACTCTTTTAGAAATGCTTGATAAGATAATTAAGAGGAAAATCAAATTTTGTGCTTTGGGGTATAAATTGATCAAAAAAATCTTCCCCATGCACTGCTGTCTAGTTAAGTATTCAAAATGCAAATGCATGTACATGGGAGTGAGTGTGATTTTCCCATCTTTGGGGACACTGGTAAGTGGGAGCAGCAGAGTGGACCATCCCCATCCCCACCCTGCGTCACCAGGGACCGGAGCAGCTCTGGTCTGACGGAGGCAGTGGTCAGATGGAGCAGCACCAGGCTGTGCTAAGGCTCTGCTGGTTCTTCAGAGGAGAAAGGATCACCTCTGCCCTAGGTTCCTCCTGGTCAGCCAGAGCCTGGTCGTTGGGAACATGCAGTGACGCAGTGCATGTGCTGTGGGTCTCTGCTTCTCTCTTGGAATAGCCGGGAGTGCTACCCAGTCAGAATGTGGCTCTCTGAAAGGAAGGCAGCACCATCGTTTTTCTGCTCTTCTTTTCAACCTGGCTGCTGTAAAGAGTGTAATTTTGGACCTGCTGTGGCTGGAGAATCCCTACCCAAAGGTGCAGGACACCTCAAAACATTGTGCTATATCTGCAGCGCTTCAGTGTGTCCAGATTTGGGTACGGGCATGTACATGGCTTTGCTCAGGAAGAGAAACCAAAGCATTCTATGAATTTAGAACACTTTATGGCAGTGTCAGTTCAACATCGGATCTGATATTTTACCGCCAGTGTCACTGCCCCATGCTCCCAGTGCAGATGTGTGGAGCTTCACTGGCTCCGCAACTCTCAGCTCTCCTGAGCACCAATACGCCAGGATAACTGAGGACACTGTGTGAGTCAGAAACGACTGAGTTTGACCCTCCACTCCCAAACTAGAGATTAAACTAATTAAATTTTTGTGGTAACCAAGCAAATTTGCCCCAGAAACAAGCTGGAACAAATGGGTGTTTTATAATAACTCTTCCAAGGTTGATTCTTTGGGGAAACTGCTCCTCTAGATTAGTTTTTAACAGTGGTGTACTTTATACAGCTCTTCACAGAAAAAACACACACAGGGTAAATAGGCAGTGGAGTTACTGACTCCAGAACTACTGTCTAGCTAAGGGAGCTTGTCTGGGTAAAGGCATGGTGCTCCACAGACCGCAGAGGGCTGACGGTGAGGGAGAGGAAACACAGTCAGCTCCCCTTCCCCAAATTACCCTGTGGTGATGATCAGGACTGCGGCAACCCATACTCGAGAGTCCCTTTCTGATCGTTTCAGGAGCTACAAACTGATTGTCTTCACAGCTCAGGTATAATATTTCCTGACTGATTCCTACAGGTTACACGTGCTATCGTTTTAAGGAGAACGAAAATGAAAGAGACAGTGGATTAAGACAATCTCATTTGCTGCAGTTAGTGTGTGAGTGTGCTGGCACGGGCAGGAACGCCAGTATCGACACATACCTGCATGGAGGTATAAGCACATAGAACCTTACAGATGTAGCTGTGCAAGTGCTAACAGGAACACACCTACACATACACAGATTTTATAAATCTACAAACATATAGACGTTCCCCCATGTGACAATCTGTATAAATCTGGGGTAAATGCACATTCTTGCTCACAGGCAGAAAGGCAGGTGCCCCTGCCCCGGCACACATGTGTACAGACATGTACACAGGTGCCACCTGTAATTGTAGACCAGGTGACACGTGCACACACACTGTAGACCACGTGTCTCTTGTGTGACACGTGCACACGCACATCTGTCGGTGAGTGCTGGGCAAAGGAGGTATCAGCGAACCAACCTCTGGGTCTGGGCTGGTGAATTGAAATCCAGAAGAAGCAAGGCTGGGGCTTTTAATGAGGTGAATAAGAAATGAAAAAAAAAGAGAGATTGAAAGTGCCTGGTGCTGCGATACATAATTGATGAGACTCCAAGCAGGGCTTCAGTGTCTAATAAATTATTAAACACTGACTCATTAGGGAAAGATTTCATTATAGGATAATTTAATTAAACAACAGGCAAAAAGAGGAAAGAGCTTTAAGGGACTGAGACTGAGTCCTCCTGCTTTTCCACTGTGACACCAATGATTTAAAGAGAGAGCAGCCAAGAAATGGTCCTGGGGGTGGGAAGTTGTTTACTGTGCATGAGAGGACTGCTCCTTGGTTTCCTCAATGCTTACATTTTAACTTACCTGTGGCAAAGTGGATGTGGGCTTTTGTTGTTCTGCTTTAAAGGCATTTTGCAGACACTTTTGCCCGGTGCAGCAGATGGCCCTCGTTGCAGGGCAGCTGAGAACTGGCCCCGGTGATGCTGTCCCGGCTGGTGACAGAAGTGGGGTTATGGGTTGGGGTTCCTGGGGAGTGCAGGGCTGAAGTGGTGGCTGAGGACAGGCTTTGCTCCCAGGGGCTCTGGTGGGGTCAGGACTGGGGTGACCCTGGTCCCTCACTCACCAGCCCCCACCAGCCCCCCTGCTCCAGGGGACAGGACAGCACATGAGAGCGTCCAATCTCAATTTTCAATCTTGATGCAGCCAGAGGCGTTGAGCTGAGCCAGATCTCAAACCCGAGCAGGGCAGAGGGTCCAAGTGCCTCTGCCCTTGGCTGACCTCCATACCTGCCCAGGGCACCCACCTCTTGTCTTTCAGAGGAAGTAAAGTCCCTCTTGATACCGTTCTCCAAGTAAATCTGGAAGGCAGTATACACGACAAGGACCACCGGTGGTGTAGCTCCCAGGTGGATGGTGTCACCAGCCTGGAGAACAAGAGCAGAAGGAAGAGCGAGGTGAACTCCTCCACGGCTCTGATGTGTTTGGATCCAAGGGGCTTTTTTTTTGGTTTTGCTACCCCTTAAAGAGAATGAAGATACCATCTAGATCCCTGAAGGCAGGTTGAAGGGATGCTGAGTCACCTGGCAAATACTTGGCAGCAGCAAGAGGGCTCTGGGAGGCAGGGCCACGTGCCCAGACACATCTCCCTTGGGTTCCTTCGTTGTCTGGCCTGAGCAGAGGGGAGAGCTCCCAAAAATCACCCTGCAGGCACTGCAAATAGCAGGGCCAGGGAAAAGAGACTGAGTGCTTGACATCTTCCCATGAATGGAGGGGGGATATTTTGTCTGACATTTTCATTATCAGGACAGAAATTTGTACAGAGTGTCTTTTTAATTCTTTTTTCCTACAGGGTGTTTTTTTACCCAGATGAGTTTATTGCTCCACCTCGGTTAGGTAAGGACGTCGGAAGGGGCAGATGAGAGACAGGGTGGTCAGGTCAGAGAGCCACGGGACAGCAGTGATGGTGAGCTGAGCAACCCAGAGGGATTGCCTTCTGCGTCTGTGCTGGTGAAGGCTGGTGAACCTCACTAAGTTCTTCCCCCCACCCTTTTTGTTTAAACAATGTCTGAAACAAACGTTTCTACAGACTTGTTGGGCTCTTTGATGGCTTTGCTCAGGGCTGCGAGCGGGAGGGCTGCCCACCTGCTGCCTCTGCACAAGGAGGTTTTCAAGATGGAACAGACAAGGTCAGGTGCATCAAACTGATAAATAAAACAACAAGAACTTGCAAGATGACAAGCATAGCAGAAGCAGAAAATCCTCATTTCCAAGCAGCTACATTCAGTATCTGTTTTACTTCAGAAAGATGCATGCAGCTGTCTAACATTTGCTCAAGCTCTCAGTTTTGGGCCCCATTTCAATCCCTTCAGGCTTTCCTAGAACTAGAGCATATCTGCAAAGCAGGCTAAATGAAGACTGAAGTTTTCCAAAAACTGTGAGGTTACTGCAAAACCAACAATAGCTCTTTTTTTTTTTTTCTTTTTTTTTTTTTAAAAATGCAAAGATAAGGAAAAAATGAAAATTATCTTTGATTGAAGGAATCTGTTCATCTCACCACAGGGAAAGCAAGAAAAAGGAAGAAACACTGAATGCATAGGTGATGAGGGCACACGGGGCTGTATTAATTAGAGCGCAGCCAGCAGGTTGGAGAAAATGGTGATTCCCCTCTGCTCCACAGCAGTGTGACCCCCCCTGGAGAGAAATGCTAGTTCTAGGCTTCCCAGTTCAAGATATTAATAAACTGGAGGGGGTCTGGTGAAGGGCCACTAAGATTGTTAGGAGACTAGAGCAAACAGCTAGGTGGGAGCTAGGATCTAATGGATCTAATGGGAGCTAATGGGGATCTTAATTGCTTCTAATTGCCCGTCTTTTTAACTGCTCATTTTATCCCTCCAAGGGTGTTTTTGGTTAGCAGATTGTAATAAAATGTTCAGCTGGATGTCATTCTTAAGTGTATAGTAAGCAGGAAAAATACCCGCCTTGTGTCACCAGAGGAGAGCTCGTCATACATTTAAAATTGTACCTATCTGCAGTCATTTGCCAGCAGACTGCCCACAGCTCCTTCCTATAAACGCTGACCTTTTGGGGGATGCTTGTGTACTATTTGTCACAGAAAAACAGGAAATGCTGGGATTTTATGCTGCCATGCAACCCTGTGGTGAGTGTGGTCAGAAATTTGGGAAGTCCCTTGAAATGGCAACTTTTTATTATTATTCAGAAAAGAGGGATCCAAGAGAAAAAATGTGCCTGTCAGACAAAGGAGGAACCTGACAACATCTGTCTCTTTAAAATCACCTATAATGGCATGAGAGAAAGGAAACCAGTCCAAAAAGTACTTATGTGTGCTGCAAGAAGAGATTATTCTGTCTGAGACTGGATGTGTCAGCTTTAGTTCAGAGTCTCATTAGATCCTGGCACAAAGCTGTGAACACGCATGAAAGAAAAAGATTTAGGAAAGGTCTTTTCTGCAGAGAAAGCCAAACCCGGGCTGTTTCATCTAAAAATATTGCAGGAGATGGTAGAAAGTATGACTTCTTGGCTGTCTGGCCAAGCCTTTTCGGATTAGCATGGAAGCTGCTGCTCTGCTAAGACAGGAGGCTCTAGGAGGCATGTGGAGCCGCAAAGCCCATCAGAGGTAAGCGGTGGCTGGGCAGGACACCCGCAGTTCTGCAGGGACACCCGGACCTGTCTTGCTGGTCAAAGTTAAGGAACCTACTGCGGTAAGTCCCTTTAACTGGTCACCTGGGAAATGGAGCTGGGGTGCTTAAATTCAGCAGATAAGCAAGTAAAAGCCAATTAAGCAAAAAGACAGTGGAAGAGCTGAAGCAGATCACAAAATTAAGAGCAATTAACGTATTCCAAGGGACAGTCTTGAACTGTCTCACAGCAGCGTGATGCACACCCGTCGCTTCCATTAGTTGTGGGGTGGTTCATTTGTGAACTTCTGCGGTGCGGGACAAGGTGGTTGACACAGAACCAGTCTCCTGAAGCTCTGAAGAACTCAGTCTTCAGCCTTACATTTCCTTTCTAAATTTTCCCTAAATTAATTCAAAATTCCCTTTCTGCAAATGTTCTTTGACAGGTCTCAGTGTGTGAATTAGAGAAACCTCGTTCCCTTTCCTTATAAAACCCTTCACTTTCAGCATTTCTTGCTGCTGTGCATAAAATGTCTGTGAGGAGAACGCAGATAGATGCTGTGGTCACATCTCCCTTCCTCTGGCTGCATCATACCTCTAGTGAGCATCAGCTAGTGTGCTTCCGAGAGGATGGCACATGCTCGCATTCCTATTGCTGCCAGAAGGATTGCTTTTCTGATGACTCCTACTTACTCCCAAGGACAATTTTGGAAAGAAGACAGTCAATGAAGCTGAAGAAAACTGTCTTAATAATGCAAATTAATATTTTTGCATGACTGCCCAAACGCAGTGCTTGACCTGTTCCAAGTATTCAAAAACAGCTATGAAGAACTCCTGGAATCTTCCAGTTTTATGCTCTGAGTTTTGAACTGCCAAAGATTTAGAAGTTTGGCTTGGTCTGTATAGATGCTAGGGAGATGATGCTTATTCTGGTCTGCAGAGGGAGCAGATAATTTTCTAAGGAAAAGTGTTTCTGAGAAGAGTTTCAAGAAGATTTGGTTGCCTGCAGCTGAGGGATCAGGTTTTTCCTCTGGGATAAGGAAGAAAAGAGGTATGACGTGGTTCAAGGGGGAAAGAGGTGAGGAGGAATACTTCCCCTGTGTTAGTCAGGTTTTGCATAAATTCACTTTTGGTTGAACATGCACAAGACCAAAGTTTTTCTCCCATTTATCCCAGAAGAAGTCTGGAGTGACCGTAACCAGTGATCGCAGGTACCTTCCTGCCTCCAGACCAGTCCCTCCTCGCTTTTTCACCCTTCTCGGCTGAGGCCATCCTTGCAAGGCTTTGCACCACCGCTCGGTTAGGTCTTTAGCCACTTCTGCAACTCCTACTTACAGAAGAGCTAATACTCATCCTGGCTCTCCTTCCTAGGGCTCATCACTCCAGTGATGTTGGCACCACAGCTTGCAGCCGACGTTTTTCCTGGCCATGCTGATGACAGGGGATTACTGCAGCAGAGCTGGACTTGGCACCAGCCTCCAGAGCCAGGCTGGCAGCAGCGCTGCGGTCACAGGTGGTCCTGGCAAGGGACGTCTCACAGCTTCCAGGTCCACTGACACACACACACACACACCCGTCGCTGAACCAGGACTTGCATGGGAAAGGTTGTTGGGAAACGCTGTTCTCTGATGAAACTTGTTTCAGGTGTCAATGTCCTTCTCTACTTTCTGTTAGCTGGAGTATTAGGATATTTCTTGATCCTTAATGGAAAAGGAGTAGAAAAGAGATTTATCTAATGGAACAGGTCATTTGAAGAGCTTTAGTTATCTATGCCCAGCTCCTGGCACTCCCACAGTTTTGTTTGGTCATCTCTAGAAAGCACGTAACCTCCTGCCTCAGTTTCTCCAAATATAAAATGTAGAAGTCTCCAGATGTGCTGTGAAACTTAATGGTTGTCTAAAACTTGCCTGGTAATGGAAGACTATACTTTGCACTTACCGTGCCTTTTGTCAAAGCTCTCGGGCTGCTTTGTAGACATTACATAGCCCTGAAGCCTGGAAGTCAGGCAACCAGGAGTGAGTCAGACGGTGTGAGGTGGGACAGACAGGCATCCCTGTCAAAGGTACCAGCATCCGAACTAGACATGAAGTACCGGTGGCATGTTACTGGGATCAGCGGATCCCTGGGGAGGGAAGAATGGTGGGTTGTTGGGACCTGTCCGTGTGCTCCGAGAGCAGCCCAGAGCCTCATCCTCCAGCTGGAGCCGTTTCAATGGCAAAGCTCTTCCAAGCGCAGCGGCAGTGGCCACGCCAGGCTGCCAAGGTGCTTGTTGTTGATGCTCTTTCCCAGATCCAGCTGCCCTGCGCTGGGGTTCGCTAAGCGGATTCTGCAAAGCCCTCAGAAACGTTTTGGGTGGAAGTTCTGGCAGCAGAGTCGTCTTTAAGGTTATTCTTCTTTGTTATCATAATGATTGTTTTGAAAGATTTGACTTGTTGTATTTCAAAGAGATTTTCTACCTGATATGCAGAAAACCACCCTGAGGGGGAGGAAGAATCCTCTCCAGTGAAAGGCTCCCAGTTACAGCCCAGAGCAGAGACAAGCCCCTCTTTTATTTCGCCAGTCTACCTGCTTTACAGGCTGATGGCTCACAAGGATTTAAACCCTTCCTGTCCCTCCATTTCAGAGGTGAAACGCTGGGCTTGTTCTGTCCCTGTGACCTGCCGGCAGCTTGGCACATTCCTAAGTAAGTCTGACGCCAAGTTCCTTTTTCTGATATTTTTGGATGAAGCCAGCCCGGGCATTCACGTGGGCTGCGATGCGGTCAGCGTTCCCACCAGCGATGGTCTGTCATGGGTCAGCACAAGCGATGGTCTGCTCAGCAGAAGGGCATGGGGCTGCCTGGGGGTTAGCACCGAGAGGTGTTCGGGGAGCGGCTCTGTAGGCTGGAACCCTGTGGGTGCCACAGAGTAGCCCCGGGGTGCTGTGATACTCAGACGTACCCAGCAATGCACGAAAAGCTGTGTCAGGGACGGAGCGTCTCTCTCTCGGGCATTTCGGGCTGCCTCGCAGGTGGCACAACGCGGGATTGTCGGAGGGTATCCCTGCGGCACAGGCTGATGGTTCCAGAGGTGCTGAGGCCAGTTAGACACATCTTCCATTGCTCATCTCAGTTCTCCAAATGCCAGCCATCGCTTCGCTGGTAACCAAAACCAGACGGAGCTGGAAGCCTGGGAATAAATGCAGCTTGGAGTACAGCAGGAGGCACTGCTGGCTCATTGAGGGAAGGTCTGAGGTCAGATCTCCTCTCTTTGTAGGTGAACCAGGTAGATGGGCTGTGAGATCCCCAGGAATGCATTTGTGGCACTATACCAGAGTCAGACAGTACACTTAGATCCATGGCTCTGGAAGTTTACTTGGCCAGTGTTTGATTCTGCTTGGATATGTATATATCTGATACAACACTGATAACTTCTGAGCATCCTGAGCTCTGGTTGGCATCAATGTGATTTCTACAGGTTATTGCTGAATGTGGGTGTGTCTATGGGTCCTTTTTTACCATTTCCCTTTTTACAGTTGATTCAGAAGGCTGCAAGAATATTCTGGGTTTAATTTATTTTCTGTCTATTGATATTTCTAAGTTAAGAAAACAAAACAATTGCAGGAACAGGCCTTTATGGCATTATGATTAGACTCAGGAATAGGTTTGTGGTTGTGGGGTTTTTTTAAATTAGTTGGAGCCCTTATATTTCATCTGAGCAGTAAGGAGTGCTGGACCATTAAAAAAGCAATTCTTTCTTCATTCATCACTGGAATTACTGCTGTTTTGAAAATACAAAATTCAAAGATTGGATATTCTGAGCAAAAGGCTGATTTACTACATAGTTTCGTCACCCTTCATGTTGCCTCTTCTTCCTGAACCCTTCCAACACGACCCGTCCCAATAGCACCTCCAGAGCAGATACACTAGCGGTGGTGACCACTGAGTTACGCAGATCTGCTCTGCTCAGCACTGGGTTGCAGCAGGTGAAGCACTCCAAAAGCTCATTTATTATAGCTTTTCAAGTGTTGTTACCACAAGTGGAAAATATTGAGTCTCTGACACAGATATAGATGCCTCATCTTGTCCCTGAGCAAATTCAAAAGCTCTGAACAGAGACTAAGAGGATGAGAACTGAGTCACCTTTCTTACAGATTTGCTGAGGCTGCGGGCACGTCTGATAGTAAGTAAAGCAGAAGCTCCGCATTGGGTGGCTGGAAGGATTTGTGCATTTAATGTAGGATTTTTACACTTAAATGCAGCATTAAGAGGAATCTTAAGCACTCGCTTGCTGTGCCCAAAGTTAGAGTTATCTCCCTCTGGGATACTGTGCCCTTCCAGGAGCCTTCCTTTGCAGGCACCATGGTGGCATCATTGGTAGCTTTCTTGCTGTGGCTTGCTCTGTCTTAACCATTGCAAAGTGCCTTTGGTGAGTTTCTTCAGAGTTTTGATTTTTTTTAAATAAATTTCCAGGATAAGCCATATTTCATATGAAAAAGCAGCAAAAGGAGGAGTGGAAGCAGCGGAGTGGAGTGAGAAGAAAGCTCTAAAACTCCAGAGACTTTTCAGTTAATTTTAACTGTCCTAAGAGGCATTATAAATATCACAAGCCCGGTTTTTCACCCTTCATTAGGTATTCCAGTCCAGCTGTATTTATTGAGGGTGATTCTCCAGCTGGGCAAAACTTCACCATTTGTAGCACTTGAGAAAGCCAGCGAGAGACTAAAAGCAGAGCTGAGGTTGGTAGACAGAGTACAGACCATAGCCAAGAAAGCTGCATTTCTGGCTTCAAATAATATTTTCCAACCCCCTCCATAGTCAGACACTTGCCAGATCCCCATTTAAGTTCTTAAATTATTGGATGTAACACCTGAAATCAAACAAGTAGACATGACTTTGTCTTTAAGGAAGGAGTCAGGTTTAAAATTATGGCACCTAAGAGCCAAGGGAAATTTTCTAGGTGCTAAATTTGGCTCCAGAGCTGCCATTTCCCAGCATAGTAGAATAGTTCACCCCAATCCAAGAGGTCACAGCAAAGCATGAATGAAGGTGTTAATGTAAAACCCCAAATCCACAGACTTCTTGATTTATGGAGCTGACTCTGCTTTCTAGGAATGAAGAACAAGATTCGTTAGAGACGAGGATGGAAAAAATAGCTTTCATGTTTGTCGTGCCACAAGTCTTAGATGTACCATTTGTTCCTGCCACTGACAGTTGAGGATGCTGCAGACACGCTGTGTTTTGTGGTGGTGCGTGGAGCCCCCAGGGGCTGTGGCTCCAGCAGGACTGAAGGGGCTCCTCTACCAGGCAGGAAGCAAGGAGAAAGAGGAACTGCTGAGACTGTAAATATCGATATATGCTAATAGAGGCACGTGGGCTTCTATGAAGCAAAAATAAATGGTGCAAACCCCTGCCTTTGACCTCCAGGACTAAACTGCTCCTGTTCTCAGCATCCTCCTTTGCTGCAGAGGTACAGGAGGTAGGTTAGCAGCTGTGGCAGGGCAGGTGTACCTGCTGATGAGCTGATGAAAAAGCTCAGGCATTAATTTACTGAAAGAGAGGGTTGGTGCAGGAGGAAGGAGTGATGGTTGATGTCACGGGTCCTTTCTTCTTCTCCCCCATTAGTGTCACTCACTGTGTGCTGGGTGCTTTATGTTACAGGATGGGAAGAAGATGTTGTATTTCCTACTCCTGAAGGCCTTTACCTGCTGGAAGATGCTGCTGGTCCTGAAATAAGACAGTGAAGTGGGAAAACACGTGTAACAAAGCCTGGGTTTGACCCATGGTGGAGTGGCCAAGTGGGATGTCTAAGCATGCCTGCTATCGCGTAGGGCTGAGTCCCTCTGCGTCTCTGCAGATGGCACCGTGATGCTGTGGAGCTGCTGTAACTGTGCAAACTCCTGAGGCTCTGACCTCAGCAACAATGAAAAGAAAGCAACAGAAAGAGTTTTCCTCCACTAGATCCTCCTCTGCCCTCAGCATCCATAAGCTGCAGTGGGTGACCGCAGTGTGAAGGTAAACCTTGCATTGACATGGAGAGTGATGAATAGTTTCTACCCTGAAATCCAATCTCTGAAATTGATTGCACTGTCACAGTAAATCCATTACTGGAACAGCCCATTTTACCAATGCCACATTTCAATAATTTATTTTAGAATAAAAGGCTTTTTAAAGTATCAGATGAAATTAAGACCAGTTCTTTGATATCTGTAAATACTGGAAGCCCTGCTTCAGATGGAAGTGTCATAGATACTTCCTGAAAGCAAAATTATATTTAATACAGATAACAGGCTAGAGAAGGGGGGAGGGCTGAAGGGGAGGAATCTCATTAAAAGTGTACACCTCCCTGTTAGGGGTTGGCCAATTCTGTCATCTTTATGTAGGCAGAATCGCTCAATGACTTACTTATTTTGAAAATGCACAGTATAGTGGTTAATAAATGAAGGGACCAACAGTTCTGTGAGTCACGTCTCTGTGCTGATGTTCAGACAGGCCAGCATGCTTTTATTCAGAGCTAATTAGGTGGCAGATACAAACACCCACAGCAGGTCAGGCTGTAAGTCCATCTGGCCTTGCACCCTGTCTCTACCACAAGCTGGCACTGGGGAGGTATAAGACAACAGGAGCAAGCTCACGTGTCCCATCACAGCTGCTGGTGAGCTACTGCAGGGACTTCCACTGGGGTGCTTGGTACCCCTTGGTGGACTTGTTTATTGTTTTTATGTATAGTACTGTATGGAAATCGGAGCATTAAGGAAGTGTTAAGTCACAAGAAAGACACGTTGTTTGCAGTAGTTAAGCAGGATAACTAGCATTGATTCCTAATTGTCCTGTTAAGGTTTTGAGTCTGTGGGTATCTATACACCTGGTTATTTAGCTCCAATGCCATCTGTGGATAGCTCTTAGGACTCTGTGTAATTTCCTTAAAGTGTCATCTACAGACCCACTAGTTCTGCACAGCCCAAAACCTACTTTCTGATGCTACGTGCACTGCTGACCTGGATGGCATAGCTCATCCCACAACAGTGTTAAACACCACTGGGTGCGCTCAGTCATCGGAGAAGGAAAGGCTGGATAGTCTGTTTTCACTGTAAGTACAGACTGTCTCTGGTGCTCTCTGCCAGGGCTTTGTTCTTAGGCGGTATCTCACCAAATTACTGGGAACTGGAAAGGGTAAAAATGAGGTGGTGTGCTTCATTAACGGGTCATTTTTATCTTCCCTTGACCATTTTCAGAAGCAGTACTCTCTCCTAGTCGATGAAGTGATGATTTGCATATGTTCCTGTAGGACTTATTTCACTTGAGGTAGCAAAATGATCCGAAAGGAGCAGCAGCACCCATGCCCTGCCCGGGCACATGCCACCTGCCCTTGCCTGCAAACACTACTACGAAATAAATTCACAGATTGCTCAGAATAGGCTCTTGCTTTGGCTGAGACTGTCCCTTTTTTAACATTCGGTCTCTGGTTATGACACGAGACCTTCACCAAAGGTTGTGTCTATAATCATGGCTGTTCCCCCGCGCTATGGCCGGGCTCTGTATTGCATCCCACCTGCAGGCAAGGCAGTCCTGACCTGGTTTTAAGGCAGTTGGGGGTTTCTGTGTTCACCATGCGGTGCTCTGCAGCTACCCACTGATCGATTTGGATCTGGGCTTAGGAAGCGGAAAGAAGAGGAAATGCAAAGCAGAGATATATCCCCATATTTAATAAACATGTAACATTTTATCCTCCATCTTCTGCCTGTTTACAATACAAATAAAATGAGCTGCCCTTGGTGTGACATTCCTTGCATTTTTACATCAGCTTAACCCTGGAAGAGCTTAATCCTGGTTTAATGGTCTTTTAATAGAAGTGGTCAGTAGTTTGGTGAATGTTTAAGTGACAGGTTGACAGACGTGGAGTTAACGCTTTAATCCTGGCTGCGGGCCAAATGGCTACCAAGCTGGTTTTTCTTTAAACCTGAGTTGGGCATTTATTTCCAACTCAGTCTCAGGTTAGAAGTCGTAGCTTAGGCAGCAAAGTTTGCTCTGGAAGTTTACAGGAGGGATATGGCTGCGGTGCTGGGCTGTGAAGAAGTAACTTTGGGTGGTGTGAAGCATTTCTATCCCAAACATTTGACGGACAATTTCCTTTACTGCTGTAGTACGCAGTAACGTTATTACCTGTGGGTCTGAATGCTCTGTGGAAAGATTGTCTTTCTCCGAAATCCTATAGACTTTCTCCATAAGCGATTGCTATAATATAGAATCACAGAATCATTTAGGTTGGAAAAGA